>OZ005735.1:135638170-136838170 GCA_963930755.1 Eudasyphora cyanicolor
CAACATTTGAAGACTTTGTGGGGGAGGTACTAGAAGGAGTGGACCAATATGACCCATTTCGATCTTAGCCGGAGATAGAAAAAAATATTATTACATAACAAATTTGAAGTCAATCGGTTACTCCTTTCGAGAGATATCGTGCGCACCAACCAGCAGGCAGACAGACGGACGGACGGACATTTCTCATTTGACTTAAAATGACCCAAAACGAATATCCGCGGAACATATTTAGGGTCTCAGATCACTCCATCGATGTGTTACACTTTTGGCCGTAGCAAATGAAATATATCCTCGTATCACTAAAGTGAGGGTATACAACATTTTAATAACACTGTGATACAAAATCGAACTTTCCGAATGGGAATGGGATGAGACCAATTGCAAATGAAAGTTGACATTATCCATAACAAAACCTTCAAGGGTTTTTTTCAGGTCAACGAGAGATTTGTTTTTACACGCATTTTAAGTTGGTGATTTTGGATCGCTGTCTAACAAGAAAAGATCATTGAAAATTTGATAAAATTATGCTTATTTCTTTTTATTATCATGGAAAGTTGTGGTATTTTACTGTTTTTGGGGTCGAGGAATTCATTTATTACCTACAACTCACACTAGATGGCGCTGACATACACATGGTGCTATTTCTTGTCGATTTTCATAGAAAAAACGGTTCAAAATGACCAACTTCAAATGCGTGTAAAAAAATCTAGCACTGAACTGAAAAAACCCTTGAAGGTTTAGTTATGGATAATGTAAACTTTCATTTGCAATTGGTTTAATCCCATTCCCATTTTGGTTGTTGCACTGTGTAAACATGAAGACTTTTTAAAAATAAAGTATAAAATATTGCAATTTGAAATATATGGGGAATTTCTTGTCAAGTGAGTGCATTTCTAAAACCGAAGTCTTCTGATCGGGATGGAACTTGCACAAAGTTTCGTTCTATGGTATAGTAGTTATGACACAAAATTCACACCGATCGGTTAAGGACTGTCCGAGTTGGAGGATGTTATATTTTGAAACGTTGGTCAAACAGACCTTTTTTCCAATCCATATAGCTAATTACTAGACAGCGGAATTATATGCAACCATCCGAAGAGGTTGCTATTTTAGGATTAGGTTTATTTTTGAATTCTAAATTCGATGCAATCTGCATATTCCGTATATGGGCATTTCTCCAATGTCGAATGCGACATTCGTACGCATTCAAAGTGAAAAACAACGTATGCCAAAACATTATTTCATTTTGACAAAAGGCGAAACTTATAGCTTTTGATTAGCATTATAATTGGTGCTAACGTTGATTTTGGCCAATTGTTCATTTTCAAGATAATTACAAAAAACCGAGGCATTCGCATGCGACAAAAACAGAAGTCGCTTTCAAAGCAAACCAATCAAACACTGATTTTAGCGAAACATGAAGGAATATTTTAATGCAATTAATTTTTAAATGTCGTGGAATCATGTATCTTAATAATGTTTTTTATTTTATTCAAAAATATTAAGTATTTTATTTTTCATTTAATTTTAATCACATTCGCACGCGACATGTCGCATGCGACATTTTATTCCATCGTTCTTTTTATGTTTATTTTTTACTTTTTATGCAACTAGACATCCAAAGGATGATTATAGATGATTTTTAATATATTCAATAAACTTATTTTCACAACAAAAATTATTTTTCTTATATTCCTTAAATATAAATCGAGATTTAAAAGAGAGACCATTAATCAAAACATAATATGCAATACAAATTTGTAAAACATAAATTTCGCAATTATTCGAATATGCACTCAAATATTTTAAAATGTGTTATGAATAAATGTAGGTTTTTGGGAAAATTAGTTAAATTTGATAGATTCTTTATAAAAAAGTAGTTAAACAACATACTTTTATAGATTTTCAATTTTTCATTCAACATATGCACATTATATTTTGCACATGTTGTGCATATTCCCTTGCATATAAAATACATATGCAAATAACAAATAAAAAATCGCATATGCAACTAACAAGTTGCATATGCAAAAATATGCATCGACAAATTGAAGAAAAGTAACTCATTTTTTAAACATAATTTTATATAACAACAAGAACTACCCTCGCACCAAATTTAAAGATTAAGGCCCTTATTCATAAAAATTTAATGAAGTGTTGAAGAACGCGTTAACACTGCTAAAGCGTTCCTCAAACCTTCTTTAACTTTTTATGAATAAGGGCCTAAAGCTTCAGTCGTTTGTCTGTTACGTCCTTTCAGAATTAATTAGTAGTTAACCATGTACAGATTTTAGGCGACGCACATTGGCATATTAAAGTTAAAGAAAAATGCCGAAAATCTTTTTTTTTTAAATAATAGCCGGTACAAAATGGAACAAAATAAAATGATCTAATTTGCGGTGAATTTTAAACATAAATGTGTATGCATATTTTTTTGCATATGCACTATATATGCAGTTTGCATAAAATATGCAACAATAAATAGGTGTGTATTTAAATATTTTTTGACGAAACAAATTTGTGTGTTTTTTCCACAACCATCCAATAAAAATATGCAATTGCATATATTCCGCTGTCTACTAATTACCTATTGCATTTCCAAAATTTTATTTCCGAAAGATTTTCTTATATCTTTAAAAAAAATAAAAATATGTATTCACAAAAACATATATTTTTATTTTTTTTTGCTCATACGGAAGCTTGTCATTTGCTTTAATAGCTTTGAAGCAATCTGCTTTGGTCTCAAAACAAAGATAAACATCTAAAAAAAAATATCTTGTAAAGATGTCCTGAACCAATTAGTATAAATGGTTCTCGATTTATACTTGTTGATATACATATAACAAATTGCTTTGAAGCTATTAAAGCAAATGACATGAGCTTTATTTTGAGTAAAAATTTTTTTTAAATATTTTTGAGATTTTTTTTATTTTTTAAAAAAATTTAAGATTAGGCTGTCGAAAACAATTTGAGCAAAATTTTCTAAATACAATAGGTAGTTAGTTACTCGTATATGGATGGGAAAAAAAGGTCCGTTTGGCCACAATATCAAAATTCAAATCCTCCATCTCGGTTGAGATGGAGGAGACTATGGATAGCCTACACCAAACTGGAACAACAATTGTGCTAAATTAGTACCGATTTTATATAAATTCGGCAGTTTTCGTTCTTGGTTCAAGAAATTCTTATCTAACAGATTTCAATAAGATCATTTGGAATGTGTGGCTTCTGTAACCCGTATATGCAAAATCGGTAGATACTAGGAATGTATCATCCCGGGATCCCAAAAAATATTTAGTTTTAATGCGGCAGATTAAAGTATATAGTTTGCGTTTAATAAGATGCATATTTAATCATTATCCAAGACAGATTTTAAATTTGGATTCTAATTTACAAGACTCTAGTATATTGTTCTACGCTCATGTATTTCCTACGAAGTGACATATTTATTCCATCACTTAATATGGATTTAAAAGGAGATATCTCGTTCAACAGAAATGAAAGCGCTGCATCGGCTTTGAACTGATTCATATCACAACGATATTAATCTGTTCAAAGCAGTTACTTTTATAGAATTTAAAACACGTATTATTTCTGTCAGCAAAGAAAATTCCTTTAACAATATAAATTGGGGTTTCCCGGGATTGATCTTCAAAAATCCCGGTATTCAACATCAGGATTTCCCGATCGACATCCCTAATTGGAACCCACAAGGAAGCCTAAGAAGGGGACGTCCACGTCCGTGGCGTAGACAGCTGGATGCCAAAGCAGTTGTGTGCAACAAATCGTGGAACGAGGTGAAGGCTTTTTTTTAAAGATTGAAGAAAAAGCTATCAAAAACAAAAGTTTCTATATACAATAGGTAATTAGTTATATGGATGGGAAAAAATAGCCTTCTGAACAAAATGCCTCCAACTCGGACAGTCCTTAACCGACCTGGTTGAAATTTGTGTAATACCTAATACCAAAACTTAGTGCAAGTTTCATTCCGATCAGAAGACATCGCACAGTGTGTTATTTCATCAATCTAGGTGGACAAAAGTCGAAAAAAAATGTTTACTGAATATCACAATCTTTATATGTATATGTCATTAAAAAGCGGTCCACTATTACAAAAATAATTATAAAAAAACAAAATAACTTACTGTTATAAAGATAACGGTAAATGAAAGTGAGATATTGCCGTAGGTAGAAAAGCAATGTGGGAATCTATACATTTTAGTTTGTGATCAGTGACGTGTGAGAACATTTTTCTTAGATCGATTGAAAAAAAATGCTGGAAATATATAAATTATATTTTAATAAATGTTGTGCATTTTATTACTTAGAATCATTTTAATTAGAGCTATTTTGTTGATTTTAAACAGTGAGTATTTGAAATCCCTTTAAAATCCAATTCGTTATAAAGAAAAGGACAAAATTTCACCTCAAAACACCTCGTCCAAACTTTCAGGTTTTTAAACATAGTGTGTATACTAAAAAAAACAAAAAATATCTTACTCATATTTGCACAATTTTAAAATATATGCCTTAATTTAAGAATGGCCCTGGAAATGCCTTAAAAGCTTTTGTTGATCTATGAATTGAAACTCAGTTCGGTGAAAAAGCTAATACGTCGTTAATATATACTTTAGACGTGGTAAATTTTACTGCAACCAATTAATTTTATACAAGTCAGTCAAAGTTGAAGAATACGCTACAACAACTAGAAAAATGTTCTTTGAAAAATATCCATGACGTGGTATTTTCACTTAAATTTTATTTTTAATGTTTTTAGTTTTTTTAACTAACACTAAGGTTAATATTAATTTAATATGCTTTTTCTATACAAAAAACTAAAAAAAAATTTGGTCCACCTAGATTGCTCAAATGACACACTGTGCATCGGTTTTAAGAATTCATTCACTTGACATGTAATACCCATACATATTAGTATATCTGTCTGTAAAGTTTACATATAGTTCAAGTCTGACTATCATATTTATGGTAATATACCTAAGAAAAAGAATTGCTTCAAAATTTGTGTTTGGGTTTCATACGTTTTTATACCACTACTTTAATGGAGGAGGAGAATAAATATCATTCAGTATGTCAAGAAAGTGTTTCGAAATTAGTTTTTTTTCGGTTAAAAAATAGCCTTTATTTTTATTTTATTTGAATTTTTAAATTGCATTATCCTTTGTACGTTTGTTAGTAATGCATGATCTCCGAAGCCATAAAATCGTATGGGCTGAAAATTTAACAATATATTCAGTTTGGGGTCAATTGTGTTTTAGAATTATTTTCACCGCGATAAATGGCGGAGTGGTCAAGTTATTTGCAAATTCGCATTTCCAGAGTGATTTGACTGAAATTTAAAATGTATGTGTGGTTTGTCTTGGTAATAGTTTGTATGAATGATTCTAACCCGTAGATGGCGCTGTAGTAGACATATGGTCAATATACATTTGTTGACGATTTTTTTGCTGAAAATCAGGATGTACGCATTTTTGAATGAAATGTCAATGAATAACAAACAAATACACCCCAAAAACGGGCAGGACAACGGGCAGCTAGTAAATAATACAAAACCATGTTTTTCCAAAAAAGTGTATCAGAGGGTAAATTTTTTGCGATGTAAAAATACTTTCATGACATACTGTATATGTATACTCGTATATTTTGCTCGACACAATACACTTTTATGGCATCCCAATTTTTTTTTAATATATTGTATTTATTGTCGGTCTTTGACCAATTGAAAATAAAGGAATATTTCAATATCACACAAATCTCAATGCATAACCAATAAATACGATATAAAAACATATTAAAAAAACACTGGTTTACCATAAAAGCATATTGTGAGGACCTATTGTGATTTTTACAAGGAATCTTTTTTTCGAATACATCACCCAAAGATCCATCGATTTCTATGACTTTTGATATGTTATTATTTTAGGGGAGATTTTTAGTGGAAAGGGGATGAACGGGGTGCCACAATGTGTTAATGTAAACGTTGTCCAGATCAATACCATCCAACTCCGACCATAATAAATCATTAATCATCTCTCGATGGCGCAATCCATTTACCGTAACTGTTGATCCAACCTCATTTTCGAAAAAGTAAGGCCCAATGACCCCGCCGGACCATAAACCGCACCAAACTGTCACACGTTGAGGATGGAGAGGCTTCTCAACAATAACTCTTGGGTTTTCCGAGCCCCAGATGCGACAAGTTTGCTTGTTGACGTAGCCACTGAGGTGGAAATGGGCCACATCAGTCAAGATGATTTTTCGATGATTTTCGATTTTTAATTTTTTTTTAGTAATGGCGTAGTTTCTACTTATCAAATGTCAAAGAATAAAAGCTTCAAAAGTGACAGCTACCGAAATACCGAGTGATTCAAAATAACACCTCTTGTTGGAAAACCCGTTATACTAAAACCCTCTCTGAAATTGCTAACCTGTTTGTTTACACATCAAACTTTGTGGCTAAATTGGGCATGTCACAGTAATGTAACTTCACTTAAAAATTGTTTCGTTTTCAAATTTTAATATTTTTGTAAATCGTATAAAAAATTTGTCAAAAACGGAGAAAGGGAAGACAATGTAACCACAAAACCAAAAAATAAAACTTGGATTCAAACAAAGATGTTTTTGTTTTAATCTTTAATTTAGTAATAATAACATTAATATAACTAATAGTGCCCGACCGAAGTCGGATTTTAAGGCCGAAGCCGTAACCGAACTTCGGCCAAATTTACAACCTTCGGCCGAAGCCGTAGCCGAATGTTTTGATATTTGTTAAAGAATTGTTTAATTTGCGCCAACATTGTTGTTTAATCGGTTTATGTCTACTGCTTACGTATTTATTTACTTAGCACCTAAAATTAAAAACCTTAATGTTATAATGACAAAAAAAAATATTTTTCTGCGTTGATGCCTTGTATACTTTCATTTGAATACAGCTGCCCATTCTTACTACTTGTACAAGAATGCTTCAACTAGTTCGAGAGCTTTTAGGTGAGGAACTGAGTCATGTTTTTCTTTGCCCTTCCTTCCTTTGATGTCCTTCCTCCAATTATTTTTGCAGCATTGTTCACTCTGTACACTTTGCAGCTCTAATGAAGATTTCCATAAAAGAATTTTCTTTAAAAAGTCATATAATTCGTTTTTTTCTACTTTTTGAGCAAAAATTCGATTTCAGCTGATTTTGTGGCCGAAGCCGAATATTCGGTCGGACTCTAATAACTAATTAAAGGGGCCAACAAAAAAGACATCAGTCAGCCCAAAAATTTTGGTGAATCTTTTGTAAAATCACCAAGTCGAACCGATATTGTCGACGGCGTTAGCTGAATCAGCTGTTTCTGATTTCAATATTACCATATTTTTAATAGTGTTTTTCGTTTTCAATTTTCTTTCGGTTTCTTTCAAAACCGGTTTAAAATAAACCGGCCCACCGGTTTTTTGCTTCCACCGTCCCCGGTTTTTCTCAAAATCATGAATTTCGAACAACCGGTGCAACCGGTTTTTTTCGTTTGTTTCCACCGGTTTTTTATTATCACTAAAATATTAAAAATTATTTACAACTTTATATACAAAATATCACAAATTAAGATAATAATATGAATTATCTCCTTATATGGCCTAAAAAGACTCGGCAACTTTGCCAGAATCCGAAGCCATTCACCAATTTCTATACAAATTACAAAAATTTAAAGAAAATAAATGATTCATACGCGCAGAAGTTATGTGAAAAGTAAACGCATTCTCCCACTTCCAAACAAAACAAAAACAAGTAAGAACATTTCAGTTGGGTAAACCGACTAGTGTATACTCTTACATATTTATATACTCGTATATACCCACCTACACTAAAGTGTGTATATAAAATATATATGTATAAAGATTTAGTACCTCTATTTAATACCCCGAAATATTAATATTTTCTTGACTGAACTACATAAGGGGAATTTCATGTCAAGTGAGTTAATTTTTAAAAGGGATGTCTTCTGTCGGGAAGTATCCCTATCAGATAGTAGTTATGAGGCACAATTCCAACGAGATCGGTTAAGGACTTTCCGAGTTGGAGGGTGTCAAATATTGACATTTTTGTCAAACGGTTGTTTTTCCCATCTGAAATGCTAAAATGTTTGGTTGAACGTTAATTTTTTTTCAGAGGTTTATATTATTTTGATAGATCAACAGGTCCCATCCCATTAATAGGTCACAAAGCTTTTAAAGGAAATTATCTAAGCTTTCTTTTGAGCAAAAAAATCAAAAATTAAAACATAGGTTTTTACCAAAATTTCAAAAAAGTTTAATTTTGCAAAAAAGTAATGAAAATATGTTTGCTAATTTTTTTAAAAGGTTGAAGAAAAGTCTATCGTTAACACTTTTGGAAAATGTATACAATAGCTAATTAGTTATAAGTATGAGATAAAAGGACCGTTTGATTCAAATGACAATATTCATCACAATCCAACTCATAACTGCTATCCAACAGGGCTAAATTTGGTGCAAGATTCCTGATCAGAAGACATCGCTTTTAAAAATTTAATATTAAAAAATCGACTTTTTTGTTATTAAAAAGGAAAATGTTTTTCAAACGGCAATTTTCATACTGTTTTGTTATGCAGAAAAAAACCGGTTCTACCGGTTTCCCCGGTTTTCTTCGAAGAAAAAAACCGTCCACCGGTTTTTTTATAACTTAAATAAACCATCCACCGGTTTTTTATTTTTTCAAAAAAACCGGTTTTTTGATCACTCTAGTGCATAAGTCCTTTTAGGAGACAACGCAGCAGAGGTTTTTTTTTGTATTTTATAAAATTAACATATGATCAACAATTGTTTCCAATAAAATTACGAATACAGTGGAAATAAAATGTATTGCTGGAATAGTAATTTCTGTTAATTAGTTGAGAATTGTTAATGAATAAAACTTGTAAACAATTTCAGATGATACATGGAAAATAAATGATCCCGACAATTTTAAAGAAACTAAATTTTGGTTTGACGATGCCCAACGATCATTGCGAAACAAATTATTTCTAACGGAAAATCGGAACAAAGCGAAAAATGTGATCTTATTCATTGGTGATGGTATGTCTGTGCCGACAGTAACGGCCAGTCGTATCTATGATGGACAAAAGAAAGGGATTGTGGGTGAACACAATTCCTTATTTATGGAACGTTTTCCATATATCGGTCTCTCAAAGGTACATACATAAATAGGTACATATTTAATTCTGAGAGGGAGTAATTGAAATTTTTTCGAAATCCTATTTTTAACATATTCTGTTAGAAATTCAGCGTTCTCTATCTGTATGTATATGAGAACGCAAAAAGCGTTTTCAATTGCCAGTTACGGCCTTTCAGAATTAAGTTAAAGATATATACATAGATCCTTACTAGCTGAAATTTTCAAATGTAATATGTAATTTTTTAGACATATTGTGCCGATAGACAAGTGGCGGATTCTGCTTGTACAGCAACCGCTTATCATACCGGTGTCAAAGCTAATTACGAGACAATTGGCGTGTCTCCCAAGGTGGATGTGACTGATTGCCAGAGTGCAAAACAAACAGAGAATCAACTTGAATCTATTGCCAGTTGGGCTCAACGTGCGGGCAAAGCTACAGGCATCGTCACCACTACTCGAGTAACTCATGCTAGTCCTGCCGGATCTTACGCCCACACCTCTCATCGCGATTATGAAAGTGATGCCGACATCTTTCGACTAGGAAATGATCCAACACATTGTGTTGATATTGGCAGACAATTGGTGGAAAATCCTGTATCCAGTAATTTTAATGTCATCATGGGTGGTGGTGCTTGCAAGCTTTTACCAAATGGTACAGTTCATCATACTGGTTATGCGGGAGAACGTTTAGATGGAAGGAATCTCATAGACGAATGGGTGACCTCGAAACAGAGCACTACAACATTTGCATTTGCAAGACAACATCTAATGGATCTAGATGTTGAGAATACCAACAACCTAATTGGTATTTTCGCCAATAGTCATTTGAACTATAATTTGGATAATGATGGTTCGCAGCCAACTCTTAAAGAAATGACCGCATCTGCCATCGGTATTTTAAGAAAAAATTCAAACGGATTCTTTTTATTCGTTGAGGGAGGGCGTATTGACCATGCCCATCATGAAACGAAGGCTAAAAAAGCTTTAGATGAAACAGTGCAATTCGATGAAGCTATTCAATGGGCATATGAGTTAACTAATCCCAATGATACTCTGATTGTTATTAGTGCAGATCATGGACATACGATGACCATCAATGGTTATCCGAAACTTGGAAATAGCATTACCGGAGTTGGTACTGACAATACTGATATAGACTTCTTGCCATATACCACATTATCATATGCCAATGGTCCTGCATTTAGCAATTTCTTATATTCCTCCAAGAGTCATTCTACTCTGCATAATATATATCAACGATTTCTATACGGTTTTGGCAAAGATGAAGTGAAACGTTACGATGTGAGAAAGATGTCTAATGTGGGTAAGTGTTGGTCGATATAGGAACAATCGATACAAATAAATTCAATATTGAACTTATTCCAGGGGATAAGAACTTTCAATATCCGGCAGCTGCTCCAATGGTTGATGAAACACATGGTGGCGGAGATGTTGCAATCTATGCAAGTGGTAAGTTTTGATATGTATATTAGTTTTAATATGTACATTTTTGATCATACCATAAAATAAGGATTAGGAATCGGGAATTGCTGTATACACCCAGCGAAAAACAAAGCACATACGTGCTTAATCTTTGCAAATTCGTTTATGATAATGAACCAACCCCGTATGTTACGAATTCCAGCAAGGCGGTGCATGAATATAGCATCAAAAATCAACAACGCTTCGTTGCAAAATGAATACCAACTGGGGATAATTTAAATCAAGTTTTGGGGAAAACTATTGAACATGCGGGGACGACTAAAGCACTTGCTGAGGACAAATAAAGCACGCGCTGGATAACTTTCCATTCTAAATCCCACCCCCTCCCCCTTCCCCATTTAAAACTATTTAAACAGCATTAGCGTTTCAATACATTTATTAATGTTATAAGTAAATAAAACGTGAACACAACAAACATATACGGGTATGTTCTGGCACTCACTTGGAGCATCTCACGTGAAATGTCTTAAGAAAGAGGTGTTTTAAAAGTCACTATCACGCCTGAAAACCGTATGGCATGAAAGGCAAATCACATGTTAGGCACTATTTAAGCGGAAGATAGGCAGCCAATACTTTCTGCAGTTGCCAGACACCTCGCTATTCGTCCTGTGTAGTAAAGGTGAGAAGTGAAATGAATGTGAAGTGAGTACCAGAACAGGGGTGAAAATTGCAAATTTGCATATTTATCACTAAGCAAATCACGTCTAAACAAAACACATTCGAATGTGCAGCAACACAGTATTACCTCTGTTTTTTCTCGGAATTCAGCTCGTAACCCTAATGGTGGCAGTCTTCTTCGTATCATTCGCCTTTATGTACTGCAAAATGTAACTCCTGTGCTCTATGAAAAACATACACACTTATTATTAACTTTTAAAATTGAAATTTTTATAAGCTTAGGTTGTTAAATATTCGTAGGCCGACACCATTTCTATTGATTCTAGAAATTTCTGCAATAGGAAGATGTCACTGGATCAATCACCTTATCCTTCTAATTCCATAGCCCAGGGAATCATCCACAATATTAAACAGGGCATTAAATTATATTTCTTCGTCATTAATTTTCATTTTTCACGTCTTTATAAATCCTCGTTGTTTCTTCTTCTAAGAACTGACAATAACAAATCCAATGAACAACACAAAGCCGAACAAATAATCATCAATCTTACGGCGACAATACATAACGCAACGCCGGTCAAAAATCACCCTCGTTTCGTTGATAATTAATGAACGAATCGGTGGCGGTTTTTCATGCACGTTACGTTTATAAATTGGTACCAAACGGTGTTTATTTTGCAACGTCTTTTTTCCCTCAGTGTAATTGGTGTAATTAGGTTAGGGTGGCAGCCGGAGTTACCATACTCACAGAGACCAAGTCATCGGAACCAACCTGTTTGATACATAAAGTTATCAATAATACGGACATCGGTGCCAACAAGATCTGCCAGACTTCCTAGAAAGGCCGACCCCAGTATATCCAGACGTCGTTTACTCAATGCTAGACAGTAACAGAGCAGGTGCTAAATGCTTCCTCCAAATCTCTGCCTCTCTCTCCCACAAACTTTGACAATTGCCTCGCGTGAATCTCGAATAAGAAAAGTGGCCAAGGCCAAGTGGCAACATAGCCATTAAATCTCTGAAGACTACAGGCCTTATTCATAAAAAGTTAATGAAGGTTTGAAGAACACTTTAACACTGCTAAAACGTTCTTCAAACCTTCATTAAGTTTTTATGAATAAGGGCCTACATCCTTAAATTTACAAACAGCCGTTGACGGCTACAAATCTCTCAACGAAATGGCTGAGCAGTTTGTGTACCTGGACATAGGGATATTTCGGGTAACTGCAAAGATGATGAACTTGCTAGAAAAGGGTGCAATGTGATCCCTTTTCTAGCAAGTTCATCATCTTTGCATTCTCGAAGAATTGCGGTTTGGTGCCCTTATTTCTTGCCCTTATTTCGGCTTGAGACACACTGCAGGAATCTGATAGTCTTTGGGCTACATCAACACTACACCGTTGGCATATAATCCACAGTTGCAGATTGTCCAGAACGACTCTGTCTTTCGATTTGTAAAGAAGTTGTGAATTGAGGTTTTTTTTTTAATTTTCTAGTACGGGTGCCATTTTGTTCTCCTCACATTTATGTGGGCGGCAGGTTTAGGACCTTTTTAGCGAATTATACTCTATATCGTGACATCGAGCACTTCCTGTGTGGCTTTAATTGTAAATGTCGGTTTATTGCCTTTGTTACAAATGCATATATAGGACAAATTCAAGAACGGACCCTTTCGAAAATTGAGATAACTTTAAGCTAACAAATGGTTCGTCAAAGTTTAGTTATAGGTGATGTTGTGAACAGCCCTATTATAGGCGTGTTTTCGTTACACCATGGGTGCTAAACTTGTATGGGGAGCTAAGCACTTTTAAGCATTATTAGTTCCCGATGAAGTTTGGTGCTTGTGTTTCTGTCTTAATCGAGCATGGTGTTGCCAGATTGGGCATCCTATATTTTGCAGTATGTCATCAACTTTTTGGAGAGATTGTTGTCAATTATTGTGAATTAACGGGAAAAAGAACAAAAATGGAAAATTATTTTCATATTTGCAAAAAGAGTGTAAACAATTGAACATAGAGCAGTAAAGTTATGTTTTATAAATACATTTCACGAATTTTTTGTCTGTTTCGCACTGTTCTTTCTTCGCAACTCATGACACCATTGCTACCAGATAGTGGAGATCGGCCACTTACTGCTTACGCGCTTATGAGTGGAAGTAATTTGTTTTCGTTGCAAACTGCTAAACTATCGTTAGGTTGTAACGAAAACATGCCTTATGATTATAAAGCGTGATCCATTTCGAGGTTCCCTACTTTTTTAAAGAAAAAAACACAGAAAATTCAAATTGAATGGGGAATGTTTACTATCATTTGAATGAACATTCTTTGGCATTTATTTTTTGAAGATTATGTCTATCAAATGTTGGCCGCGGCTACGTCTCAGATGGTCCATCCGTTGAGTCCAATGACACGCGTAAACGTTGTTCAGGCCTAAGTCTTTCCATGGTGAAATGCCAAACAATACTTAACAAAAATGACATGACAGCATGACACGACTCACCCGCGATCTGTCAAAAAAAGGCTATTGAAAATAGTATCTATACTTGGATCACCCGTTATAACATTACACTAATTAATCTGTCACTTTGTTGTGAAAACGTTGTAAACGTTGTTTGTGCGTAAGTCTTTCCATGAAGAAATGTCAAACAATACTTAACACAAATAACATGACAGCATGACACGACTCACACGTGATCTGTCAAAAAAATGCTATTGAAAAAAGTATATGTACTTGGATCACCCTATATAACGAATTTTGTAAAAATCTAATGTGGTCAGTTCGAAAATTAGTCGGTTGTCCTTGTTTAAGTAATCTATCTTATCTTTAACATACATAATTTTATTAGTTGATCTTTATTTTTATTTTCAGGTCCTTGGTCTCATTTGTTCACTGGTGTTTTGGAGCAAAATGTTTTGCCAATCTTTATGAGTTTCGCAGCTTGTATTGGCCCGGAAAAATTAAATTCCTGCAATTATGATATCAACAGTAATATTAACTAAATAAATAATATTAACGTATGTAACCTCTATACTACTCGACCAATTTCAATGATTTTTTCATGGCTAGACAAACAAAAATAGGTAAACTTGTTACTCTTTCCTCTGACTTATTTTGGTGTTTATTTTAATTTAAAAATCGCTACTGTAGTATATTGCCCCAAACATATTCTGCTTGAAATATATACATGTTAAGGATACACTCTAAATATATTATATTTGGCACAAACAAATATTATATATTTGGAAAAATTTGTTCTAAACAAATTTTTGTTTCCGTCCTAATATTTTTAATTTTAGACTTTTATGTATGAAACAAATATTTATTTGCGTTTAAGTATTCAGAACCCAGCTGGGGCTCCAAACAACCCCAGCCTTTAAAAGCCAGTGGGGACTCTGACTCATC
Organism: Eudasyphora cyanicolor; assembly: GCA_963930755.1. Lineage (NCBI taxonomy): Eukaryota > Metazoa > Arthropoda > Insecta > Diptera > Muscidae > Eudasyphora > Eudasyphora cyanicolor. The sequence continues at coordinate 135,652,878 of OZ005735.1, forward strand.
AAATGAAAACAATATCACCTATTATTGCTAACTCAAAGAGACTGTCAGGGGCACAAAGAAGGAAACTGAATAACACATACATGGAGGCCGCTAAAAGAGTCAGGTCTCCCGAAGAACATAGCGCTGTGAAAGTGACTAAGAAGAAAAAGAGCTCGCCGTCTTCCAGTAATTCGGAGAAGCCTAACGTAACCACACAAAAGGAAGTCTCTAGTTGGGGTCCTTCGATCGTGGGCGGTAAAGTTGATACAGTAACGCAGATCAAGTCAATCAAATCATACGTTAAGGATGAGGCTTTAAACAAATAACTCTACAGACACGGACAAATCAATTGGCCATTATGAAGGGTAAGAAGCCACCATCTTATTCTAATTTCCGAGACGATCTAAGATATGCCATAATTGATAGCAGTAATGCATCTGGCAGAATCTCTGAAAACCAAAAGAGTCTCATCAAAGATTTTGTCTATACGAGGGTAGCGGAGTACGTCCCCGAATCTATGGATAAACCACCAATCGAAGTAATGAGTTGCAAGTTTGAGAAGGGTGTTTTGATGCTAAGGCTGGCATCACAACGCTGCGCTGGTCGTAAAACTCCTTAACAAAGCTAAGATTGTTAAGGAAAAGCGACATTCCTGAACTCATAAAAACGACTCTATATGTCAAGGGATGTCCCAGTAAGTTTTCATCAGAGTACATACTCGACATCATTGGCAAACTGAATTCAAAACTTAATAAACTGGCAGGAATCAAGGGTGGTCTTCATAACCAAGCAAGGCGAGTTATACGACCCCAAAGGCTTATCTACCCATTAGCCTAACTTTTCTGTTAAAAACAATGGAGCGAATAATTGATGACATGGTCAAAAGTAAAATAGCGGATGACAGGCTAAAATTCAAACAACACGACTATGTTACAGGAAGATCAGTGGAAACAGCTCTGCATGAGGTAGTGCACCACATAACGGGTGATCCAAGTAGAGATACTTTTTTCAACAGATCACGTGTGAGTCGTGTCATGCTGCCATGTTATTTTTGTTAAGTATTGTTTGGCATTTTATCATGGAAAGACTTACGCCTGAACAACGTTTACAAATCGTTCAACTTTATTACGAAAATTCACGTTCTGTGAGGAATGTGTTTCGTGCACTTCGCTCAACTTATGGTCAACATAATCGGCCTACTGAGCGTACTACTCGCAACACCATCACCCATCTTGAGACCCAGCATTCATTATTGGATAATATTCGACCGAATATACCACGTCCAGCACGCAGTGAAGAAAATGTAGCGGCCGTAGCTGAGAGTGTACACGAAGACCGTGGAGAGTCGATTCGGCGCCGTTCGCAGCAACTCGGACTGACGTATGGAACGACTTTGCGCATTTTACTTCGAGATCTTTAATAGAAAGCATACAAAATACAGCTTGTACAGCTGAAGCCGCCCGACCTTCCCAAGCGACATCGCTTGTTCAGCGATGAGGCCCTTTTCTGGCTCAATGGGTATGTAAACAAGCAAAATTTCCGCATTTGGGACGAAGAGCAACCTGAAGAGATTCAAGAGCTGCCACTTCATCCAGAAAAAACAACGGTTTGGTGTGGTTTGTGGGCCGGTGGAATCATCGGTCCATGGAATCATCAATGACGACCGTTATCGTGTCATGATAACTGACTATTTGATGCCTGAAATTGAAACTCGTGATCTCGGCTACATTTGGTTTCAACAATACGGCAATCAATGGATTTATTGAGAGAACACTTCGGTGAGCAGATAATTTCACGTTTTGGGCCGGTCGATTGGTCACCAAGATCGTGTGATATCACACCGTTTGACTTTTTCCTGTGGGTATATGTAAAGTCTAAAGTTTATGCGGACAAACCCGCTTCGATTCAGGCCTTGGAGCAAAACATCACGCGTGTCATTCGCCAGTTACCAGTCGAAATGCTCGAACGAGTCATCTAAAATTGGACTCAACGGATGGACCATCTGATAAGTAGCCGCGGCCATCATTTGATTGACATAATCTTCAAAAAATCATTTGAATGTTCTTTCAAATGATAATAAACATTCCCCATTCAATTTGAATTTTCTGTTTTTTTTTTCTTTAAAAAAGTAGGGAACCTCGAAATGGATCACGCTATAGAAGAGTCTTTCAGTAAAGGAGTGTATACACTTGCTGTTTGCATAAACATTGAGGGAGCATTTAACAATGTACAGACCGATACACCTATCCAGTCCTTAGACGAGTTTCAGGTTGACCGGGCGCTGAAAAACTTGTGGGTCATATGACGTAAAAATTAGAAATATGGTAAATCGAGGTATACCTCAGGGGTATTTTATAGCCTCTTCTATGGGTTACGACGATTCACAGTCTCCTAAAAGTCCTCACCAATGAAGGACTTAAAGCAGTATGTTATGCAGACGACATCCAAACCTATTATGCAGAAGAGCTGAGGAGGCTCTTAACATAGCATATAAATGGCAACACCAAGGGGATTAAATTAAATAGCCTCTTCTATGGGTTACGACGATTCACAGTCTCCTAAAAGTCCTCACCAATGAGGTACTTAAAGCAGTATGTTATGCAGACGACGTTGTAATACTTTTAAGGGGTATACATCCAAACCTATTATGCAGAAGAGCTGAGGAGGCTCTTAACATATCATATAACTGGCAACACCAACGGGATTAAATGTTAACCAGACAAAACAGAAATATGTCTATTCACAAGGAAAACGAAGATCCCACGTTTTACCCGGCCTCGATTTCTGAATAAGACAATTACTATAACTAAAAAGGTAAAATACGTGGGAGTAATCTTGGATCAGAAACTTACTAGAAAGATCATCTTGAAGAAAGAGTTACAAAGACCCACAGATGTTGGTCGATGTGCAGATCGGAACACTGGCCCATGTGTCAGTGGGAACCAGCTGCTACACGGATGGGTCCAAGCTAGGAGGAAAAGGACGGTTCTGGGACTTTTTCATGATGAACCAGAAGTCGAACTTCACCTCCGCCTCCCTGGCCATAACACGGTATTTCAAGCAGAATTTCGAGCAATCACGGAGTGTGTGAACTGGCTCAGTAATACCACAAAGCCTAAATATGCCAACGTCTTCACAGATAGGCAAATAGCGATTAAAGCAATAACATCGGAAAGGGTCAAATCCAGAACTGTTTTAGACTGTAAGAGAACTATAAATGATTACTCAGCCCATGTCAATTGCGCATTTGCTGGGTACCAGGAGTAATTAGAAATGAACGGGCAAACAGCTTGGCTTCAAAGGGCAGATAACTTCGAGTAATAAACTTGGAGACCTTTCAAAGCCACAAAAGATGAGTTGAAGCACTGGATAGTGATGGCTCACAAAACTGTGTGGAATAGCCCAACAGTAGCAGCAACTGCAAAGATACTGTGGGTTGACCCAAATGAAAAGAAACCAAGAAGTTTTCTGCAACTAAACAAGTTCGAGATTAGTACGATGATGAGTGTTCTAACGGAAACCCCAAGCTTACAAGCACATCTTCATCGCATAGGACCTGCACGAATGCTGGTCATGCAGGGAAAACATCGAAACGCTGGAACATTTTCTGTGTCACTACCCGGCTTTCACAAATGCAAGATCCCAATATTTCGGGTCCGACAGATTACCAGACTTGACTCATCTCAGAGGATATGACTGGAAGATACTGAGAAAATTCGTGTCTAGTACCTATTTTCTGTAACTTGTGAGGTATAAAAAGATCATAAATAAGGAGCGCACAACAGGCCGAACCACTGGCTTAAGTGTATGTCTATGGACATGAGGCGTTTAAACGTCTCCTCTCTTCAACCTAACCTAACCTATGTTTTCAGTAATTGAACGTTATTTTTTTCAGAAATTTTAAATTTTCGTAAAATTCTTTGATGGGTTGACAATAAGTGACTTGTCATAGAAATTAAAAATTTGTGCTTTAAAACAAACGATATTGCTACTTAAATTTTTAAACTTAAAAATGAAATTCGACAAATCTATAACGTTTTAGAAGCTTTTTTTAAATAAAATATAGTTAAAGAAATTCTTAAACAATAATTTTATTTGTATGTAAAAATGTATTTTATTTGAGAAAATTACTTTGCAAATACATTTTATTCATTTTCAAATAAAATATATTTGCTCAGAAATATATGTATAATATTTAAAAATTTCTGCTCCAAATCTAATTTCTTTCGATTCAAACATACCAAAAAAGGTGATTTTGCCCCGTGTAGATGCACAATATTAGAGGAACGTTAAAAACACCACTACAAAAAACAAATTGTCAAAATATGATCTCCAGGTTGATTTTTTAATCGCAAAAACAAAAATTTAAGAAAAGTTCATTCACTCTTTCAATGTACTTTTTTAATATCTACAAAAGAAAGCCTCTCATTACTTCAACAATTGAACCGCTTAACCGACGATGTCCATCGTTAGCGTTCGCATGACTTCTGTCCGAATTTGTGTAATTTTTATAAAAAACTATGTGGACCCGGTCCACTTCGTTGCCCCAGATTTCCGATCCCGTCCATTTTTGTATCACCAAATACATATGCACAAAATTACAGCACTCTCGCTAATAAATTGTTCAAGATATCTTAATTTCAAAATTTAGCTTATGTCGGCGGGCCAATTGGTCCGATTCCGCCCATGTGGTAAAAAATCACGTAGACTACCACCAGATACATATGCACAAACGTACAGCACTCTCGCTAACAAATTGTGCAATATATGTCAATTTCAAAACTTTGCTTATATGGGCGGGGCCACGCCCATTGGTCCGATCCCGCCCATTTTAGGACCAATCACGTAGACTACCACCAGTTACATATGCACAAAATTACAGCACTCTCGCTAACATATTGTGCAAGATATCTCAATATCAAAATGTGGCTTGTATGGGCGGGGCCACGCCCATTTATTCGATCCCGTCAATTTTTGGACCAATCACGTAGACTACCACCAGATACTTATGCACAAACTTACAGAACTTTTGCTAAAAAATTGTGATATATATGACAATTTCAAAATTTTGCTTATATGGGCGGGGCCACGTCCATTGATCAGATCCCGTGCATTTTTGGACCAATTACGCTCGCTAACAAGCTGTGCAAGATATTTCACGCCCACTTGATATATCGAAAATTCAAGTAACCTATTTTCACCACCCACTACACATGTACATTTGGAGAAAATTTCAAGAAGATCGGTTTAGCCGTTTAGACCTACGGAACAAACAAACACACATTCTCTTTTTTATATATAGAAGTCTGGGAAATTTGTTCCACGGCGTTTTGTTGACGTTTTATAACTCTGCATATTAATTTTCGACAATTTTATTTTCGTCGTTCATTAAAATTTATTAAATTTCATTAAAATGTATGTCGCAAAAATTTACATATGTTGAACCGAGCACAAAACTACGAATATTAAATAAAAAGGAATGCGGAAATGTCAAAAAAATCACCACTTCACAGCGAAAGAAAACACAAAAGGCATTGCACAAAAATTGCAAGTACGGAAGACTTTTTTCTCACCCCTTACCGACTGCGTCCCTCTCCCACAAGCACTGCAATTCAGCGGGGAAAAATTGCAAGTGTGAATACGGACTAAGGGGGGAGAAAAAAATCTTCCGTAGTCCAGATTCACACTTGCAATTTTGTGCGACATACATTTTAATAAAATTTAATGAGTTTTAATGAACGGTGAAAATAAAAAATTTTCGAAACAGAATACATTGTCTGAACGCAAATGCAATTTCAAATGAGAATTGCAGAAAAAAATTGCAAGTGTGAATCTGGACTTCACAGCGAAAGAAAACACGAAACGCATTGCAAAAAAATTGCAAGTACGTTCAGATTCACACTTGCAATTTTTTTCTGCAATTCTCTTTCGAAATTGCATTTGCGTTCAGACAATGTATTCTGTTTCGACAATTTTTTATTTTCACCGTTCATTAAATTTTATTAAAATGTACGAGTATGTCGCACAAATTTACATATGTTGAACCGAGCACAAAACAACGAATATTAAATGAAAAGCAGTGTGGAAATGTCAAAAAACTTTACAGCGAAAGAAAACGCAGAACGCATTGCAAAAAAATTGCGAGTACGGAAGATTTTTTTCTCCCCCCTTACCGACTGCGTCCCTCTCCCACAAACATTGCAATTCCGCAGAAAAAAATTGCATGTGTGAATACGCACATAGCACAGTGAAGGAATGTCGAAAATCTTGACTGTTCTTTTAAACCAGTTAAATGATTAGTATAAAACATGGTAAACTTATCGAAGAAGTGGCGATATAAAGCTTTAAAATTGACACGGTGATTTGTATATTTTTGGGACCAATATAATTGAAACACTATACTAGGGTGAGGGAAAAAGTTAGGGGTGTAATGGTAGATCGCTTCCACGCAGTGGTTTACATAAAAAAGCGATTAACACCAGGGTTTTATGCGACCTCTTGCTCGACTGTATTTGTACAAAGCTATGCTGATACCTGGACCTGGGCGCCTCAGGGAGTAACAGGTGTTTCGCCACCCACTAGTTGCCACAACACCTGGGGCTATGCTGTGGTGGACATATATCTCCACTACACTCGTGGGAACTACTTATATATGGAAACTAACATTTTACAACAAACCAAAAAACAAATGTTGTTCTGGGACTCGGAATCATACTCCACACAGGAGCTGCCTTCATGTTCTAATGGAGCAAGTTTTCGCAGTTCTAATGGGGCGGATCTTCAATCGTCCGTTTGTCTTGGCCAAAGCCGACCACACCCAAAATGGTGAAAATGTCCCCCAGTGTGGTGAGGGGGGAAAGCGTCATGTACGACGTTGCAGGCAGTTGAGGTTTCGACTCTTGCAATAGTCACTTATCGTACTTCAGCAGGCTAGTAATAAAGCCAAAAGAATCAGATCACCCGATGAACCCCTGCCTTCGAAAAAGGCAAGAGGCTATAATGTCTCCATTAACAGGACTCTCACTAAGCCCTTCAACGAAGTGGCTAGGTTAGGGTGGCAGCCGTATTTTTTTTACAAGCTCACATAGACCAGTTTAGGTCCCTAGTGTTACCACGGGCTGAAATGCCCCTCATCGAAACCAACCAGTTTGATATACAAATTTATCGATAGTACGAATATCGGTACTGGAAAGATCTATTGTGCTGCCTAGAAAGGCCGACCCCAGTATGTCCAGTCATCGTTTGCTCAGAGCGGGGCAGTCGCATAGCAAGTGCTCAATACTCTTCACTTCTTCCTCATCACCACAGCTTCTGCAGAAGTAATTGGAGTCAATACCTAATCTTTTGGCGTGTTCGCCGATCAAGTAGTGTCCCGTCAGAACTGATACTAACGTAGTATCAGTTCTGACGCGATCAAGCAGTGTCTAGTGCGAGGAGATATTTTGATCTTCTCAGGTCATACCTTCGCCAGATTTGTCTAGCTACCCTGCAGGTGCCGATTTCTGTCCATCTTTCGTTGAACTGCCTGATTGCCTCTTGCCTAAGCCAAAGCTTGCACGTGGATAGTGACGCACCAATATCTGCAAATTCTTTGAGAATTTGTAATTTCGTCCCTTTCCTAGCAAGTTCATCGGCTTTGCAGTTCACCGGGATATCCCTATGCCCAGGCTCCCCTATGAGGTGTATATTAAGCAGTCGAGGGCTGTTTGTGAATTTAGGAATATTGCCTCCAGAGAATTGAGGACAGTCTGGCTGTTCCAGTAAATGACAACGCCAGTGTTGGTTACTATGTTGCCACTCAACCACTTGGCGACTTCCCATATTGCCATTATTTCGGCTTGATAGAAACTGCAGGTATCTGGTAGTCTGTGAGCTATATCCAAACTAAGTTCTTCACAGTGTACTTCGAAGCCAACCTTTTCATCAAGCTTCGAACCATCCGTGTAAAAGTGGAGATAGTTTCTATTACCTGGTATTCTTCCAACCCATTCATCTCTGGTGGGAATCGTAGTGATGTAATTTCTCTCGAAGGTGTACACAGTTGGTATATAGTCCACTCGGTCGCTTACCGTAGCACTACACTTTGATATCCTCATGTGACCGTAGTTCTTGTACCTTCACATTGATAGGCATTTTAGTCTTATTGCCGCTTTGGTTGCAACTTCTCTCGCCACAATATTAATCGGCAGTATATGGAGTAAGGCTTGTAGAGACTCGGTCGCTGTAGTCCTTAAGGCTCCGCTTATGCTCAGGCAGGCTGTTCTCTAAACCTTTGCTAGGTTGGTGATGGTTAGTTTGTCAGTTGCCGTCCGCCATACCACAAAGCCGTATAACAGTATTGGACGATCTACTTCTACCGCGACCCTACGGCCTTTTTGCAGGAATATAAGGCGACGTTGGCCTTCTTACACGGTCCAATACGTTAAGTCTAAATAACAGTTTTCTATCTAGAATTATTCCTAAAAATTTTGTACTTTCAGAAAAGACTAGATCTGTTCCATTTATCCGAGGTGGAGGGTCCACATGTGGGACTTTATTCATCCTAGTAAAGAGAATCAATTCTGTCTTGTTTGGTGCTGCTTCTGGTCCATTTGGCCAATTTGTTCAGAGGCACCTGTAGGATGTCTCTGAGGACGTTTACCAATTTGCCACTCACTGCGATTGCCACGTCGTCCGTATATACCACGACCTTGCAGCCACAACGTTCTAGATCTAGCAGGATTTCATTCACCGCTAGGTTCCAAATTAGTGGAGACAGTACTCCTCCTTGTGGGGTCCCTCTGTTTACAAACCTTGTTACAGTTGTGGACCCAAGACATGCTGTTATGCGTCTTCTGTTGAGTAGACTTTGAATTAGTCTAATCAAACTAGTGTTAACTTTTAGATGTGAGAGTGCCGCAATTACCGCATCTGAGTGAATGTTGTTAAAAGCCCCTTCTATGTCAAGAAATGCCACCATGGCGAATTCCTTGAAATGCAGGGACGATTCGATAGTGCTCACAAGTTCGTGCAGGGCTGATTCTGTAGACTTCCCCTTATTGTAAGCATGTTGGTTCACTGACAGGAGTTTTGTATCCAGGTTTTCCCTAATGAAATGATCTAAAAGTCTTTCCAGACCTTTCAATAGGAAGGAGGATAGGCTAATTGGTCTGAAGTCTTTTGGCCTAGTGTGTGAATCTTTCCCGCTTTAGGTATGAATACCACTTTGGTATCCCTCCATCGATTCGGGACGTATGAAAGCCTGATACAGCCTACATAAATTTTCTCCAGCCAGGGGATAATGTACATTTTCTGCATTTCTGCTGGAGTGATGCCATCTGGTCCAGGTGACTTGAAGGGCTCAAAGCTGTTAATAGCCCAGCTTATTCTGGATCTCTCAGTCAAGAAGCTAGCGACGCTCGCAGTCCACACGCACTCTTGTTGGTCCTGCTGATCCTCGGGTTCTGTTACAGAGTTCCCCGGGAAATGTGTGTCGAGCAGTACATTGAGCGACTGCTCGCTGTTTTTGGTCCAGTTATTTGCCTCATCCTGTAAATATCCCACTGTACAGGGTGAAGCAGATAATATCTTCCTCAGCCTAGCGGCGTCGGAGACCTTTTCCACTTCACCACAGAAGGTATACCAAGAGCGCCTTTGCGCCTTTCTAAGCTCCTTCTTATAGATCTTGAGTTGCTCTTTATAGGCATCCCAATCATTAGCGACCCCAGTAGATTAGCCTTATTGAAAAGCTTGTTGCAGGTCTTTTTCATAGCCGTTAGCTCAGAAGTCCACCATTGGGGTTTAGTTTTACCCTTGTACCTTGTGTTTGGACAGGCTTCTTCAAGGGATCTATTGAATGATATGGTGATATGATCGACAAGATTATCCAGACCGGCTTTGTCATTCGGTTCGTACAGAAGTTTAGAGTTGAGGACTTTCTTGAAATTCTTCTCATACAGATGCCACTTTGTCTTCCTTACATTTCTGTGGACGGCGGGTTTAGGCGCTTTTTCCGCGAGTTTGAACTCAATATAATGGTGATCTGAGAATGAGTGGTCGTCCAGTACATTCCACCCAATAATTTTGTATGACAGCCGGTCAGTAGCAAACGTTACGTCGAGTACTTCTTGTCTGTCTTTAGTTGTGAAGGTCGGTTTATTACCTATGTTACAAATACTAAGGTTGGTAGTTAGAATAAAGTCAAGAAGCGAATCACCCCTATTGTTTATATCCGTACTACCCCAGATAGTATGATGAGCGTTCGTGTCTGCGCCAATAATCAGCTCGAGCTCGTCAGACGTTGCTTCTTCTACTACTTCCCTGAATAGAGCAGTCGGTACTACAGATTCATAAGGCAAGTAGCTGGAGACCACCCAATATATGCGATTACCGATCTCCAGGCTAGCAGCTGTTTGGTCTTTACCACTTAAATTAGTCAGGAGAAAGATACTAAGATCTTTCCTGGCCAAAATGCAGGTTCTTGGAGTGCCTTCACAGTTGGCCACAAGCAGTTTAAAGTTGGGTGTCCTAATACCGCACACCCTTCCTCCCACTACGTAGGGCTCCTGTATCAGGACGATGTCTACTGCGCCTGTGGACAGGCGCAGCAATAGAGCCGCTGAGGCTGCTTTAGCGTGATGGAGGTTAATCTGTAGAATTCTTACCATCATTGGTAATTGACAGATTAACATCCACCCCGACAAGGTTGTTATCGAACTCTTCGTCCGTATCGTCGAGAAGCATGTCCCCGCCAGATGCGTCAAAGAGTGCGGAGACTCCCCTCAGCCTCTCTGTGTCCGAAGTAGAGCTTTTGTCCTCAGAGAAGGACGTGACAGATCTTCTGTTAGAGTTGGAGTCACCAGAAATAATAGGCGTGGGTACCTCCGCACTTCCAGAAAGTGCCACGGTGGACGACTCACCTTCTGCAGTGGGAGCTATATCCTGCTTGTATATCTTCAAGACTATAGTCTCGAAGCCATATTGTAGGGTTGCACTCGCACTTTGTATATGGGAGGTGGATTCAGCGTTTAGGATAAAATTGACCTGCCGCTTTTTACCATCCGCCTCACCCACCTTGCTGATTCTCCAATTATGGGCCGGCAGACCAGGATTAGAATCTTTTATTATTTCTAAGATGTCAGCCGGGTTGGAGGGCTCTTCTGTAACCCAGGTGATGGCTCTAGGGTGACTAGGGATGTTGTTTTTTTCTACAACATCCAACTGGGCACCCGGCCACACCTCACCCGCTCGACTCAGAGCAGCCTTATACAGGTCTACTGATCTGGCATCACCGAAATATAAGAGCTTTACTCTCCCCTGATGCCATCCTGCATCGTTGCAGATTGGTGGTTTGCCCGGCATTTCTCTACGGACATCGAGGTAATGAGCCATAATGGCTGATTGTACATGACTCCATTTGTCCTTGAGGATGGATCCATCCTCACTACTTCTGTCTATAACAGCCATCACTAGACTCTCCTTCGCCACTTCATTGAAGGGCTTGGTGAGTGTCCTGTTGATGGTGACATTAGGGCTCTTGCCTTTTTCGAAGGCAGGGGTTCATCAGGTGATCTGATTCGTTTTACTTTATTAGCCGTTAACACAGCTGAATTTGTGGCTCTTTCAGCCGACTCATTGGCCTTAGAAGCATCTATGACGCCTTTAGCCCAGGTAAGTGACTCTTTTTGTTTTTCGGTAAGAGCCGTTTACACAGCTGAATTTGTGGCTCTTGCAGCCGACTGAGAGAAATGTTGTGTCAACACCAATCTGCAACGCAGGATGGCAGCAGGGGTGAATAAAGCTCTTATATTTCGGTGATGCCAGATCAGTAGACCTGTATAAGGCTGCTCTGAGTCGAGCGGGTGAGGTGTGGCCTGGTGCCCAGTTGGATGTTGTCGAAAAAACAACATCCCTAGTCACCCTAGAGCCATCACCTGGGTTACAGAAGAACCCTGCTGACATATTAGAAATAATAAAAGATTCCAATCCTGGTCTGCCCGCCCATAATTGGAGAATCAGCATGGTGGGTGAGGCGGATGGTAAAAAGCGGCAGGTCAATTTGATCTTTAACGCTGAATCCACCTCCCATATACAACGTGCAAGTGCAACCCTACAGTATGGCTTCGAGACTATAGTCTTGAAGGTATACAAGCAGGATATAGTTCCCACTGCGGAAGGTGAGTCGTCCAGCGTGGTTGATACACAGCTTTCTGGAAGTGCGGAGGTATCCACGCCCATTATTTCTGGTGACTCCAACTCTAACAGAAGATTCGTAACGTCCTACTCTGAGGACGAAAGCTCTACTTCTGACACAGAGGGGCTGAGGGGAGTCTCCGGACTCTTTGACGCATCTGGCGGGGTCACGCTTCTCGATGATACGGACGAAGAGTTCGATAACACCCTTGTCGTGGTGAATGTTAATCTGCCAATTACCAATGATGGAAAGAATTTTGCAGATTAACCTCCATCACGCTAAAGCAGCCTCGGCGGCCCTATTGCTGCGCCTGTCCACAGGTGCAGTAGACATCGTCCTGATACAGGAGTCCTACGCAGTGGGAGGAAGGGTGTGCGGTATCAGGACACCCAACTTTAAACTTCTTGTGGCCAACTGTGAAGGCACTCCAAGAACCTGCATTTTGGCCAGGAAAGATCTAAGTATCTTTCTCCTGGCTAATTTAAGTTGTAAAGACCAAACATCTGCTATTCGAGATCGGTAATCGCATATATTGGGTGGTCTCCAGTTACTTGCCTTATGAAGCTGTAGTGCCGACTGCTCTATTCAGGGAAGTAGTAGAAGAAGCAACGTCTGACAACGTCGAGCTGATTGTTGGCGCAGACACGAACGCTCATCATACTATCTGGGGTAGTACGGATATAAACAATAGGGGTGATTCGCTTCTTTACTTTATTCTAACTACCAACCTAAGTACAAGGTGGCGCAAAAGTAATCCTCCTATCAGAAAATGCTATAAATTTTGCAATTGGCCCCTAATGTCAGTTCTGTTTTGACATTTGTGTAGTAAACACATGCGAAATACACGTTAATAAACAATGTTACGCTACACTGCTCCAGAACGCGGAATATTGCTGACTATTTATTTCACCAATAATCGGTCGGTGACTTTGGCACAGATTTCCTGGCCGTCCAACGCCTACTGGTGAAACACTGCGACGTTTAGCCGCTCGCCTCGAAGAGACTGGCACAACACGAGATGCTGCCAGGCGTGGCAGACCCCGGATTAGCCGTTCTGCAGAGAATATTGCTGCTGTAGCCGAGGATGTCATGGAAGCGCCGTCGACATCAACCAGACGACGTGCCACGCAAATGGGTATCAGTCGACGGTCTCTACAGCGAATTTTGGTACAAGATTTGAAGATGTTTCCGTACAAAGTCCAGACGGTGCATCAGCTGTTAGCTGCTGACCGCCAAACGCGTCTAACATAACATCGAAAGGTTACTTTTGCGCCACCTGTTATTTGTAACATAGGAAATAAACCGACCTTTACAATTAAAGACAGACAAGAAGTACTAGACTAGACTAGACAAACTTCTATACGAACCGAATGACAAAGCCGGTCTGGATAATCTGGTCGACCATTCCACCACATCATTCAATAGTTCCCTGGAAGAAGCCTGTCCAAAAACAAGGTACAAGGGTAAAACTAAACCCCAATGGTGGACTTCTGAGCTAACGGCTATGAAAAAGACCTGCAACAACAAGGCTAAATCTACTGGGGTCGCTAATGTTTGTGATGTCTATAAAGAGCAACTCAAGATCTATAAGAAGGAGCTTAGAAAGGCACAAAGACGCTCTTGGTATACCTTCTGTGGCGAAGTGGAAAAGGTCTCCGACGCCGCAAGGCTGAAGAAAATACTATCAGCTTCACCCTGTACAGTGGGTTACTTGCAGGATGAGGAAAGTAATTGGACCAAAAACAGCGAGCAGTCGCTCAATGTACTGCTCGACACACATTTCCCGGGGAACTCTCTAACAGAACCAGAGGATCAGCAGGACAAACAAGAGTGCGAGTGGACTGCGAGCGTCGCTAGCTTGTTGACTGAGAGATCCAGAATAAGCTGGGCTATTAATAGCTTTGAGCCCTTCAGTCACCTGGACCAGACGGCATCACTCCAGCAGAAATGCAGAAAATGTTGAAGTACATTATCCCCTGGCTGGAGAAAATTTATGTAGGCTGTATCAGGCTTTCATACATCCCGAATCGATGGAGGGATACCAAAGTGGTATTCGTACCTAAAGCGGTCTGGAAAGACTTTTAGATTATTTCATTAGGGAAAAACTGGATACAAAACTCCTGTCGGTGAACCAACATGCTTACAATAAGGGGAAATCTACAGAATCAGCCCTACACGAACTTGTGAACACTATCGAATCGTCCCTGCATTTCAAGGAATTCACCATGGTGGCATTTCTTGACATAGACGGGGCTTTTAACAACATTCACTTAGATGCAGTAATTGCGGCACTGTCACATCTAAAAGTTATCTCTAGTTTGATTAGACTAATTCAAAGTCTGCTCAACAGAAGACGCATAACAGCATGTCTTGGATCCACAACTCTAACAAGGTTTGTAAACAGAGCGACCCCACAAGGAGGAGTACTGTCTCCACTAATTTGGAACCCAGCGGTGAATGAAATCCTGCTAGATCTAGAACGTTGTGGCTGCAAGGTCGTGGCATATGCGGACGACTTTGCAATCGCAGTGTCCGAGACATTCTACAGGTGGCTCTGAACAAATTGGCTAGATGGGCCAGAAGCAGCGGTTTGGGCGTAAACCCAAACAAGACAGAATTGGTTCTCTTTAGTAGGATGAATAAAGTCCCACATGTGGACCCTCCACCTAGGATAAACGGAACAGATCTAGTCTTTTCTGAAAGTGCAAAATTTTTAGGAATAATTCTAGATAGAAAACTGTTATTTAGACTTAACGTATTGGGACGTGTAAGGAAGGCTAACGTCGCCTTATATTCCTGCAAAAAGGCTGTAGGTCGCGGTGGGGCTTCCCTGAAAACTGTTATTTAGACTTAACGTATTGGAACGTGTAAGGAAGGCTAACGTCGCCCACAAGGAGGAGTACTGTCTCCACTAATTTAGAACCCAGCGGTGAATGAAATCCTGCTAGATCTAGAACGTTGTGGCTGCAAGGTCGTGGCATATGCGGACGACTTTGCAATCGCAGTGAGTGGCAGATTCGAAAACGTCCTCCGAGACATTCTACAGGTGGCTCTGAACAAATTGGCTAGATGGGCCAGAAGCAGCGGTTTGGGCGTAAACCCAAACAAGACAGAATTGGTTCTCTTTAGTAGGATGAATAAAGTCCCACATGTGGACCCTCCACCTAGGATAAATGGAACAGATCTAGTCTTTTCTGAAAGTGCAAAATTTTTAGGAATAATTCTAGATAGAAAACTGTTATTTAGACTTAACGTATTGGGACGTGTAAGGAAGGCTAACGTCGCCTTATATTCCTGCAAAAAGGCTGTAGGTCGCGGTGGGGCTTCCCTGAAAACTGTTATTTAGACTTAACGTATTGGAACGTGTAAGGAAGGCTAACGTCGCTTTATATTCCTGCAAAAAGGCTGTAGGTCGCGGTGGGGCTTCCCTCCTAAAATCGTCCACTGGATATATATAGCAGTAGTTCGTCCTATACTGCTATACGGCATTGTGGTATGGTGGACGGCAACTGACAAACTAACCATCACCAACCTACTAACAAAGGTTCAGAGAACAGCCTGCCTGAGCATAAGCGGAGCCTTAAGGACTACAGCGACCGAGTCTCTACAAGCCCTACTCCATATACTGCCGAATAATATTGTGGCGAGAGAAGTTGCCACCAAAGCGGCAATAAAATTAAACTGCCTGTCAATGTGGAGGTACAAAAACTACAGTCACATGAGGATATCAAAGTGTAGTGCTATGGTAACCGACCGAGTGGACTATATACCAACTGTGTACACCTTCGAGAGAAATTACATCACTATGATTCCCGCCAGAGATGAATGAGTTAGAAGAATACCAAACCATCTCCACTTTTACACGGATGGTTCGAAGCTTGATGAAAAGGTTGGCTTCGGAGTACACCGTGCAGAGCTTAGATTGGATATAGCTCACAGACTACCAGATACCTGCAGTGTCTATCAAGCCGAAATAATGGCAATATGGGAAGTAGCCAAGTGGTTGAGTCGCAACATAGTAACCAACACTGGCGTTGTAATTTACTCGGACTGCCAGGCTGCCATTAATTCTCTGGAGGTAATATCCCTAAATTCACAAACAGCCCTCGACTGCCGCAGATCTCTTAACGAGATGGCTGAGCAGTTTAATATACACCTGATATGGGTGCCTGGGCATAGGGATATCCCGGGGAACTGCAAAGCCGATGAATTTGCTAAGAAAGGACGACATTACAAATTCTCGAAGAATTTGCATATATTGGTGCGCCACTATCCACGTGCAAGCTTTGGCTTAGACAATCAGGCAGTCCAACGAAAGATGGACAGAAATCGGCACCTGCAGAGTAGCTAGACAAATCTGGCCGAGGTATGACCTGAGAAGATCAAAATATCTCCTCGCACTAGAGAGGCAAAGATTGTCTACGTTAGTATCAGTTCTGACGGGACACTGCTTAATCGGCGAACACGCCAAAAGATTGGGTATTGACTCTAATGACTTCTGCAGAAGCTGTGGAGATGAGGAAGAAGTGGAGAGCATTAAGCACTTGCTATGCGACTGCCCCGCTCTGAGTAAACGACGACTGGACATACTGGGGTCGGCTTTTCTAGGTAGCCTAACAGATCTTTCCAGTACCGATATTCGTACTATCGACAAATTTGTATATCAAACAGGTTGGTTTCGATCAGAGGCACTTCAGCCCGTGGTAACATTAGGGACCTAAACTGGTCTATGTGAGCTTGTATAAAAAATAAGGCTGTCACCCTAACCGAAACCTAACGAACCAAAGGAGAAGAAAACAACAACGTTTTCGCTCTAAAACTGTAGCATTTTTAATAGTACTTCGTCAGATTTTATAAACTACTATTTGTAAATAATAAATAGTATTTAATAGTTTTTTATGTAAAATAAAGCTAAACATTTTTGATTTCCATGGTAGATGAACTTCATTCCGTAAATTATTGAAAGATTTGTTTTATTTTCACTTTGTGCAGGGATTTTTAGACAGGTGGTTTCAATCCACCAAGGCTTTTTCCGGACTCTTTTTTGGTCTTTTTGGCAGCTGTCACTTGTTTTATGCTCAGTTTAGTTTTCCATTTAATAATTACTCCGGAACAACGTTTGCAAATCGTGCAAATTTATTACCAAAATAATGATAAGAAATTTTCCGATTTTCACAAGATATTTGTTCAGCAATGAAGCTTACTTTTGGATAAATGAATACGTTAATAAACAAAATTGTCGCATTTGGAGTAATGATAATCCACAAGCTATTATTCAGACGCCGTTACATCCACAAAAAGTCGCTGTTTGGTGTGCTCTATGGGCAGAAGGAATCATTGGTCCATATTTCTTCAAAAATCAATCATTAGCAAATACACTGCTGAGAAATTTGCAATTTGCTAAAAATGTTTGCTGTTAATACTATTAATAGACGCGAGATAATGCGCTCACCAAAAGTTTCCTTCAATAAATTGATTGTTTCGTTGGCTGTATGGCATGTACCGCGTCCTTGTTGAAACCAAAGGTCGTCCACATCAACATATTCCGCGTTCCCACATAGCGTTCCCCATTGACTGCAATAAAGGCCATAATGTTACAGTCAATGGGGAACGCTTTAGAGAAATGATTAATGACTATTTCGTGCCTGAATTGGAATATGTTGAAGTGGACGACCTTTGGTTCCAACAAGCTACATGCCATGCAGCCAACGAAAAAATCAATTTATTGAAGGAAACTTTTGGTGAGCGCATTATCTCGCGTCTATTAACAGTACATATTAACAGCAAACATTTTTAGCAAATTGCAAATTTCTCAGCAGTGTATTTGCTAATGCAAACATTATGTTGTTACAGCAGGTAATTTGCTGTAACAACAGAACAGAACATTAAGATTTAGGCTGGGTTTATGACTAAATCTTCTAAAAATACATCCCTGGCGCGATTCCGTGAAGATCAAACTGACAGTTTGTTCAAGCTGTAAAAAACTTTTTGAAATTTCCAAAAAATTCAGAAATATAAATTAATATATTAACGAAATGCTTTAAAGAAATATTTAAAAATAACTTTTTTTCTCCATTTTAAATCAGCAGTTTTGGACAGAAACCATTAGATGTACATACATACATATGTCGTGTGTTAACACGTCACAAAAAACAGTCTGATAAACGTCAAACTGAAAGCAAGCAGAATTACAACGCTCTAAGAAAAAATAAAAATAAAATACAAAACAGTGAATAAATAGACAGAGACTTTTATAAATCATTAAATAAAACAATTTCTTGTAGTGGAAATACAAAATTTCGAAATAATAAAGTTTATTATATTAATTAAATAAACTTTTTTTATAAAATTTCTGATTCTACATCAGTCAACAATGGCTGAATGTAATAAATGCAAAAAAACATTAGGGGAGAGACGGGTATAAGATGTAACGGTGTGTGTGAGAAGGTTTTCCACTGTGATATTACGCTGCAGAGAAATTGGAAACAGTCTATGAAAAGGACCGGATCTGAGCTGGTCCAAAATGAACTAGATCCAGACTAGAGCAAAAGTAATGCAGCCAGAAACAGTTGAGCGCAAAAAAACAAGAGAATTCAAAGAAATCTGCCTAGGCAGCGCTGCTTTTGTTTGATTTTGTACAGCGTGAATATTTGTTTGTTTTTTTTCGTCTGCATTGAAAATTCTAAGTGTTTACCGTTAGGAATTTATGGTGGTGCATGTCATTTCAGTCTTGTGTTCATTGTTAAGTGGAAATTTGAACAAGTAAGACGTTATAATGATAATAATAATTATAACTATTTCAAGTTTTCCTTTTCTAGGAATTAAAATAATTTATTTCCGTTTCTCAAATAATAAATATATTTCAATTTAGTTTTTATAAATATTATAAAAATAAAAACCAATCAATAAATATTTTCTTTTTAATTCTTAAATTTTATAATAAAGGCAAGCTGAAAAGTGGTTCTAGACTGGTCCATAACCAAGAGAGTATGAACTAATTCTACATAATATATTTTTTTCTGGAGTAGTTTAGATATATTCCTGAAGAACTATATCCGAGTTAGTTCCCTAGAATTAATTCTAAACTATTCCATTCTGAACTATATCAGAACTGTTCCAAACGAATGCAGCTGGAGACAATTGATTCTTCCTAGGACAAGCCCATGTAAAAAGAAACAGAAAGTTGCTTGCTGGGCAAAGGGTATTATGTAGAACTAGTTCATACATTCTCATGGACCAGTGTAGAACTATTTATGAACTGGTCCGCTTCGCTGCAGGGTAAGTGCTCCGGTCTCGACCACTACTCCGTAAATATATTGGATACGAATAAATTCATTAAATTCATGTGCGAGGATTGTTAGCAATACATCCAAAACGTAGACATGGTGATCAAGGAAATTCAAGACAGTGTTAACTTAAACAAACAAAATTTAATAGATTACAAAAATGAATTTGAAACGTCTTTACAACAAAATGAGGAAAATAATATTCTATCGAAATACCAATCTGGATTCAGAAGAAATTTCTCATGCGAAACCACAGTGAATTATGTAATAAATAGGCGGAAAAACATAGAAAAAAATAACAAAGCAGTGGCCATTTTCTTAGATTTTAAAAGAGCCTTTGAAACAATTGATCGACAAATACTTATACAAAAACTACAAATGTACGGTATTAAAGGCATAGAATTAAGATGGTTCCAATCATATCTGCATGAGCGAAAACAAATCACAAAAGTGAACAATGTTAGATCAAATGCGATTGTAAATGAATATGGTGTTCCGCAAGGCTCCATTCTAGGTGCAATTTTGTTTATAATATACATAAATGATATGTCAAATGTTTTAAGAGAAAGTGAAATTGTACTCTATGCCGATGATACGCTAATATTCACAGAAGCAGACACAAATGAAAAGTGCTACGAAAAACTAAATAATGATTTAAAAAACATAAATAAATGGTTAAAAATTAACAAATTAAAACTAAATGAAAATAAAACCAAAATAATGGAAATAAATACAGATAGTAACATAGTCACAAAAATTAACAACGAAGAAATTGAAAAAGTAAACTATATCAAATATCTAGGCTTCATAATAGACAAAGACCTTAAATTTAAAGACCATATCGAATATATGTGCAAGAAAATTGGAAAGAAAATAGGATTCTTCAAAAGAATAAGGAGTAAAATCTCGGTTACAACTGCTATAAATATATACAAGGTGGTGCAAAAGTAACCTTTCGATGTTTTTTGGCTGTAATTTAAAAAAAATGAAAACTTAAAACTTATATGCTGACTTATAGTCAGCAATATTCCGCGTTCTGGAGCAATGTAGCGTAACATTGTATTTTCTGATAGGAGGATTACTTTTGCGTCACCTTGTATAATACAATAATTAAACCACATTACGAATTCGGTTCTACCATACTATACACTTGCTGCAATGTAACTCAAATTGAAAGATTGCAAAAACTACAAAATAAAGGAATGCGATGTATGTATATTAAAAATGAATCGGTACTCAGGAATACAATGGATTCTAGACACTCTAAAGTGGCTAAATATTAAACAAAGACTACAACTTAACACATTATGCTTCATACAAAAGATGAAGTTGGGAAAATCACCACAATATCTATGCGAGCAGCTGAATTTCGTTGGAGACTCACAGCCATACAATTTAAGAAATGCGCATCACTTCAAGATTAAGAGAGTAACAAAAAATTCAATGCAGCTATCTCTTTTTTATAAAGGACTTCAATTGCACAATATGATACCAGACGATGTTAAAGCCGAAACAAATCTTAATGCCTTTAAGCATAAAATTACACAATTTGTAAAAACTAATGATATAGTTTAAATTTATATTTGAATAAAGAAAGTATTTTAAATACTACTAAGAATAAAAAAACAAAAAAAATGGTGGGGGAACAACTGCCCACATTTTATTGGCGGTACGAAAGTCACTTGCCCAAAAATAAATTTCATGAAATTGTAAAAATTATGTCGTGTTTGTTGTAGAAAACACAAGTTTGTGGGAGAGAGAGGCAGGTGGAAAAAGCACTCTGCCTCCCTCTCCAAAAAACTATGACACTTGCAAAGTGTGAAGCAGGACTAATGAATTGTAGCTACACCTGCCCGCAGCGCAATCAGAAAGGTTGTTTTTCGATGTATCGTCAAAATTGTTGGCCATTTAGTTTTGTTTGTAAAAAACCATTGCCAATCGGATGAAAAAATCTTATAAAATTGCACATACTGTATTTGTTTGTCAAATCGTATCAACTTTATTAAGTAGTTTGACAGTTTTTAAGTAACTGTAAAACGTAAATTGGTTGGCCATTTTTGACACATTAATACAGGATAACCGGTTACTACTTCTTTTCTAGTCTGGTCACCCTATTAGGGTGTATGAAGATTTGGCGGCGTTTACATTCTCATCTACCGTGAATAGGATTACCTTAAACTACCGTGAATGGATTCTAGTTTGTCTCATAAAATACAACTCGGCAAGTTGCTCATACAATTAACAACGCTGTTTGTAAATTTGTCGGCTGCACGTTTTCCCGTTGTCGCAGGAGATTCATATTTTTTATTAATTTTTGCGAATTATTTGTGCTTTTTATAATTGCTTAACCGAATTAATAGCACACAAATTGTGTGGTTCGTACACTACATTGGTTTGTAAACTGATAAAGCAATAAATTCAATAAAATATGGATCATCAAAAGCTGACGGAATTGTTGCGTGCAACAATTGATCCTAATCCGGAACAGAGGAAGGCGGCAGAAGACCAATTGGCACAGGTTAGTACCGAATAGTGTCGTATTTGTTTTGCCGCAGCGAAACCTCCTTTTCTGCATCGAAAGTAATATTCCTGCCGCCCTAATGGCGGCTGACATTGCTCTTTGGGGGCAGTAAATTGATTTGTGTGTTTTGAGGCTAATGTTAGTTTTTTTTTTACGGCTGTGATGGCATGAACATAAAACATGTGCTTTTTTAATTTACTTAACTTTTCCTTCGTGTCTTATTATGAGTAGGAAAACATTTTGTAGTTTTCTATTTTTATTGTACGTAACATAAATGGTCAAAATCAATATATTATTGGGGGTTCTCATTTAGTTTCAAAATATTGGTTTAGGAAAGTGTCATTCCTGCAGAAAAGTCCGTGGTTATCATTATTTTGCTTTGTTTCTTTACTTCTATGCGGCAGCGGTGGAACGTACAATTTGCAAAGTTCAATTAGAAACAAAAACACTACTTTGACATTTGAATGTGTTGTCAATGTAGTGTTTTTGAAAACACTATTTCTGACGCCCCAGGCGCTGTGGTCAAATATTATTAGGCATATTTCGTCACAAGCTAGCATTTTAGTTTAGCAGTTTGCAACGAAAACAACATTACCACTAACTGGCCAACAAGGTTCGTCGTAAGTCCAGGTCCTTCCTGGACACTACATTTTTCTATGTTTTCACCGATTGTCCCCAAATTTGGTTTTGACCAAATTCTCACAAAAAATGGTAACCTTTATTTTAAGTTCTGTTATTCCCATACAAAGCAGCGCTGTGGAGTCGGAGTCTGGAGAATTTGCCCGGAGTCGAAAAATTACGGTCGACTCCGACTCGGAGATGGTTTGTGCACAATGTAGTCGGAGTCGAATGATTTTAAAATTCGACTCCGGGAGTCGGAGTCGAGTAGTTTTGGCTCGACTTCACAGCCCTGATACAAAGATCCCTTGATTGAATGAATATTATATAATTATACACTCACTTCAGTGGAGGAGGGTTTACATATATCATTTGATACGGGCCAAAAGTGCAACATATCGAAATAGTGTCCTAACTATGTTCGGCGGAATTCTGTTTTACCTTTCCCAATCCTCTGTATTCCACACATAGTAATATGTGTAATTTAATTCCTTAAGAAAAGTGGTCGAAGTGACACCGCAACTTTTGGAGCATTCCACACAAAGTGACTTTTTTTACTGCTTATAACTTTAATACCAGAGCATATGTATAAATACTTCAAATGTTGTCCAGTGTAACGTTACTAGAATACCCATAGTCCACTAAAAAATTGACATTATTGCCACGCCCCTTTTGGACCTCCCACACAATAAGGCTAAATCATACCAAATACCAGTGCACATAAACACAAATCGGTAGAGGAAAATGTAAAAGTATCTACAGTTCAGCGCAAAATAGGCATATTCTTCAAAGCACTTCTGGTACCCCCACACAAATTGACAGTTTTATTCTAACACAACATTCTCATAACTTCTGCAGAAATAATCCAAATATTGACATAACATACTTTAGACTACATTGGATTTGACAAAGAATGATTCTTCCACCCGTAGTACCATATTACGTTGCTCAATTTACCCGACTGGTATTTGATACGATCAGAACCATTTGGGTTCGAAGAAACAAATTTAGAAAATCAATTGCGAAGAGCAAATAGTTCAGATTCATGCCACATTCGCAATACAGATCAAATGCGAACATATTATTTTTTTAAGTCGATCCGCTTTTTATACAGGTGGCGCAAAAGTAACCTTTCGATGTTTTTTGTGCCAAAGTCACCGACCGATTATTGGTCAAATAAATAGTCAGCAATATTCCGCGTTCTGGAGCAGTGTTGCGTAACATTGTTTATTAACGTGTATTTCGCATGTGTTTACTACACAAATGTCAACATTAGGCATTAGGGGCCAATCGCAAAATTTATAGCATTTTCTGATAGGAGGACTACTTTTGCGCCACCTGTTATTAGATATTTCACTTTATTTTTTTAACAGTTCGATACGTGCATTCGAAATGAGTTAGTATCGTCATACGATTTTCGCTATAAAGGATGAAAGTTGTATGACGTTTACAGTTTTATACATAACTTTTAAATAAGTTGCCCGATTATCACCAAATTATGACAGCATATACATACATTGATTTTGAAATAGGTATACATATGTACATATAAAATTAAAAAAAAATAATTTCCGTAGAAACTTAACTCAAAGACAAATAGAATATAAGAAGACATTCCTTCAGGCCGAAACGTCAAAATCTATCAGTTACGAACGAATAGGAATGAATTGTAACACGCGAAAAAACAGTATTCCGCGAACATTGATTGAACTTTTTTGCACTTATCGAATAATATTAATTTTTTAATTGTGACAATTACAAAAAAATCGGGGAAAACGGTCTGAAAAACCGCGAAAAACCTCACTCGTTGGAATCAAATTACTATTCGTTCGTAACTGACAATTACTCGCTACAGGAAGGAATGTCTTCTTAAATTATATTGTTTTTGACTTAACTTGCCTACTTAGCATACTTTGGAATGAGGGTATCATTTTATTAAAGTACCAGATTAACTGTTGTCGTCAAAATACGCTCAATTGTTATTTTCAAAATATCGGAGGCAAATAAATAGATCATTAGCTATACAAATTGTAAGAGTTGTAATAAATAATTATAAGACTATTAAAGCAAAGTTCTAATCGTTGCTCCTGCTTCTTACTTTTACATGTCACTTGAAATTTGTGTAATGAATTTATTAGACGGCAAATACTAATAGTTAAAAACGAATTGTGATGCGTCATGAATTAGTAATATTATAACGTAAATTGTTTTTATTTATCATTATCAACACGTGGCGGTATAGATAAATTAATTTTGTACATAATTGGCATTAGTAAGAAATGTCTATCGTTTCCATATACTTATATGCCTATTCCTTCCTTTATGTGTGCGTGTACACAAATTGGTTTTAGTACTATTGAAATATTTTAATTTGCCTCCGCGCCCCATGAAGATGACTGTGTGTGTATGAATTCATGATGGGTAGACGAACGCATCTTGTTTAAAGTATATTTCATATTAAACAATGATTCATAAATGCTTCCGAGTGTGTCTAGCACGTTGGAATGTGCTGCGCTATGTAATCTATGTACCAATGCCCATTACTCTCCCTCTCCCAATGTTTAGTACATCCTATGGATGTGTAATAAATGAGTAAAACGTTATTAAATTATATTTTTTATTTTAGATTCGCAAGATTATTGGATTCGTACCGACAATTTTACAAATTGTTATGAACAACAATATTGACCAACCCGTTCGTCAAGCTGGTGCTGTCTACTTGAAAAATATGATTTCAAGCAACTGGGCCGATCACGAAGCACAGCCCGGAGAACCCATACCATTCTCCATACATGAACAAGATCGTGCCATGATCCGCAGCTCAATAGTCGATGCCATTGTACATTCTCCAGAGCTTTTACGGTAATAAACATACAAAAACATGCATATGTGGTTTTAAAAACGATGAGCAATTCCAAAAGATCTAACAATTTTTATAAAACATACAGAAATTGACTTTTTTATCATTATTAAGTTGAAGTTAAAAAATAATAGAAGGAAATTGATTGCTAACAACTTTCGGACGCTTACAGCAAAGCCATTATGTATGATCCAATTTATTAAACTGATTCTTAAAATGTTCAGACTTTTACAGAAAAATATATAATACTTTCTATAGACCAATTTTTCCGAGAGATGCGCACTTCAGTCTATATTTTTTTACTTACACCTACGTACGAGTTAGCAAGATGTATTGTTGTGCATAAATTCGACATTATCGAAAAACGCAAAATCTGCTGCAGAGAAAGCGAATCTACGTATAAAGATTTTAAACATTATATCTAATTACGTTGACTTCGCACTCCGTTCAAGTGAAACAAAAATTGAGGCTGTGTTTTGAGTGAATTCATAAACATATACATGTAGGGACATAAATACTGTTACACACATTTTATGATATAACATTAAAAGTAATGAATCGAGAATGCTGGGGTATTTTTTGTGCAGACCTTGTCCTCTAAAACTGTCCACAATTTGTAATCCAGTGGTTTGATATCAGGGCTGCCAGAGAGGCATTCATCTGAAGAAATGAAAGCTGGCAAAATGTTTTAAAGCCAGGTCTAGGTCATTTTAGCCTTATGTGCCGGCGCAAAATCCTACTGGAAAGTCAATGTTTTGGAATAGAGAATTGTTAAGTGGCTTCACAACAGCTTCCAAAACGGTTTCTTGGTAATTTATGTCCAATGTTTTGACCCCTTGTTCACAGAAATGCATGTCAGTGATCCCTTCGTAAGAAACAGCCCATCAAACCACGATTGAAGCCGTATGATGGACCTTTTCGACCCGTGGAATCACTTGAGATGCTTCCTTAGACGACCGTGTATACACCATATCACTTTGTTTGTTGAATTTTTCTTGTAGAGTAAAATTTGTTTCATATGTGAACAAGACTTTTTGATAATTCGACTCATGGACTTTTGTATAATATTCATCTCACGTGCCACGATTTTCTGTTTTCGGAGCGAAATTCGCAGAATTCTTGATTTGATGACCTCCGGCGTTCGAACAGTACATGGGCGTCCCGACCGGTGGCGGTCTTTGACATCACCAGTCCCTCAAACAGTTTTATGCAGCGGTAGATAAACATGTGACTAATCCCAAGCGGACAGAGCCTTTAAAATGTTGGTTTTTTCACTCCATATTTAAAAAGCGCTATAACAGCGATACAGTTCTGATTATCTAACCACTCCATGGTGAAAACTGAAACAATTTTTAATTCCCGTTACAAACTAACGCTACAGAGGTTAGGTTTCATAATCCACGTGGTAAGGGTAGGCTATGTTCAATTCCACTATTGTAATGGGTGTGTTCAATTTTGTAACAGTATTTATATCCCTACTAAGTAATAAAGTTTAGAAAAATGTAGGAAAGACTATATATTTCGATATAGAATTAAAAAGCTTCCTTGTGAGGTAAACTTTATGTTTCTAGCTTTTTTGGTTTGTACTATTCAAGTACAGTACAATTTTTTATATGCGAATAGAAACACATTGTTTTCTGCCCTAAACTGCATCAGTTATTAATTCCTGAGAGCTTTATTCATGAAATTGTACAGAAAGTTAATAGAACGTTTTTACGCTGGAAATCAGTTGTTTAAACCTCTTATAACACTTAGGATTCACGGTTTGTTATGAATGATTAAAAACACATTCAATAATTACACTACACATTCAATACTTAGGATTCACCGTTTGTTATGAATGATTAAAAACACATTCAATAATTACACTACGCAGCAAAAAAACTTTTTTTGTGTCCATGGCCTAAAGTAGTGTAGATTGACGGGGGTTATATATAATTCCATAAAATGAAAACCAAATTTTTTTAGTTCCATTTTTCATGGAAGTTTCTTGTAGTATATTAACTACTACAAATGTTGTAAATAGGTTTTTCTTTCACGTAGAAGCAGTGTTTTGTTTTTCAAAAAAAAAATGTTTTTTGTTGGCACAATTGCAAAACATTTGTTTTTTATTTCTTCCAATTTGCTGACATTCTACGAAGAAAACAATGCCGACTTGAAAAAAACTGTGGATAAATGTAGAATTAATGGCGAATTCTTTTCTGCAAAAAAGTGCAACATGTTCATTGCCCTTTTTCCGAAAACGACACTTTTGTGATACTTTTTTGAAATTTGGTAATTAAGTTACTCGAATTTAGCACAACTAAAATTTCTAAATTTCAAAAAAGCGATATAATAGTGCTGTTTTCGGAAAAAGGGCAATGCAAGTGTTGCACTTTTTTGCAGAAAAGAATTCACCATAAGAGAATTTCAACGATTGTGAACGAGGGTATACACTGGTGGGCAAAACTGAAGCAACTAACCTCTCAGAGATAAAATTTGTAGATAACAATATCTATAAACATAAAAAACATTTATCTTTGTCATTTATTTTATCTTTGTCATTTATTTAACAAAAATAAAAAAGGAAAACAAATTTTTGTAATATATTTTTTAATCAAAAAAGGAATTTAATTCGAATTTTGCTTGGTCAAAACTAAAGCAACTTTCTAAAATTGATCTAATAGTCAACAATTTAACCATTATATTTTATGACCGCGCCACGTCAGCATGGCATTGAATCGATAAGTCGCTCAATTTGGTCCTTAGAAATGATGCTCCACGCGTTCTGGATGCGATTGTATATGGTGAGCTTGTTCACCTCAGGATCTCTTTTAATCTGGCGATCTACAATGCTCCAAAGATTGTCGATGGGTTTAAGGTCTGACGATTGAGGTGTCCACGCCAAAACGTTAATATTTTACAGGCTTAACCAATCGTTGATGAACTTGGAAGTATGTTTCAGGTCGTTATCACGTTGGAAATCCTAAATAACAGTCATATTTTCCTTTTAAGGAAACATTACATTTCCCAAAGCATTTCTGTATAGGAATCGATCCATTATTTCGGTTGTCGATTTTTTGAAGCGATAAAAGGCTTCGATGGCCTTAGAGCGCTTAAGCAGGCTTTCTACCCCTTGTCTGTGTGCAGTTCTAGTGCTTGTGTCCAAAAATAACTGCCTCGCCAAATCGGTAGAAGTTACTAAAGACTTTTTTATAATTTAAATATAATTGTTTTGTCAGTACGTTGTTAAGTTTTCCGCTGTCTTCCTCCCGGATGCCCTGTCACTGCTGACCCTGTTGATCAAAATCGGCTTCAATAAATTATTGATTCGTTAATGGAATTCTTTTCCAAAATGTTTGTTTGCGATTGTTTAAAAAAAAGATACTTAAAATCGAATTTTGCACGTGAAAAAAAACCTTATAGGAAGGATTTCTATCGAACGAAATAAGCATATGAAGTAATACATGGCAATTCTATCGGTGCACACCATAAATATTATTGTAAATATTACTGCTACAGTAGAGTTTCTTTAGTTTTGACCAGGAGAAAAGTGCATATTTTTCACAAATCTTCAAAAATAAAAACAATGGGAAATATTTTTTCTAATTTTTGTTTTACGTATCTAAGAATGAGTAAACTAATAGATAACATCCACCCCAAAAAAATTTGTTTAGGAAAAGTATTTAATTTTTTTTTTCAATAATATGCGTGGCACATTTTTGTTGCTTCAATTTTTTTGCTACCAGTGTATATCATTTGCTACGGCCCAAAAGTGTAACACATCGAAGGAGTGATCTAACCCCTCATGTTTATTTGGCGGAAACCTGTTTTGGTCAATTTTAAGTCATTTGACCGATGTCCGTCTGTCTAGATGGTGCGCAGGATAAGTCTCGATAGGAGTAACCGATTGATTTCAAATTTGGTTCATGTTTATTTTTTTTATAACTTTGATTCCTGTTCATACAAACACTTGCAATTTTGTTCAGTGTAATTTTTTTATAGGGCCTTGAAAAATTGGCGCAATTGCCACACCTATTTTGTTACCTCTCATACAAAGGCTTATAAGATGAATCCATCACATAGAAACACTTGAAATGTTGTACAATGTAATGCTTTTATAGTACCCAAAGCCCATTGAAGGGGCGTTACTGCCACATCCCCTTTGGTAACTCCCAAACATAATAATCAAAATTAAACCTATGAAAAATGATTTTTTTTAATTTCCCTCATTTTTACAATATGGGTCATAACTTATAAATGTATCCATAGATTTTTTCAAATTGGAAATGCCTTTTCATTTGCATGCTAGATTTTAAAATATGGAATAACATATTTTTTACCATTTTTTCTATTTGTTATGGATTTTTTGTGCCAGCAAGTATTTTTTCTAAAAAAATATTTTTCTTCTCTATTTTTGATGACTGTTACTAAAACAAAGTTTCTACGTAAGGGTGATATATAGAAGATTAATGCCTAACCCGGCCCTATCGGGCTTATACTTCCAAAAATGTGTGCTAAATACTAGAGGCGTCTTCCATGAAAATTGGAATTAAAAAATAATAATTTACCATAAACATTTTTGTTTTGTGTTTAGAATACGAAATTACATCTGAAAATATTATTTACATCCCTTCGACAACATTTCGTAAACTAGTTTTATTAATATAATCCTTCGCCAAATCAAATATACAGTTCCAAGTATATCAAACTTGTATATAATAACAACATTGAAATAAAATGAAAAACACCTTTTTGCATATAAATTAAATAATTAAATTTTATTTATATACCCACTATCTGGACCCGGTCCACTTCGTTGCCCCAGATTGAGATTTCCAATTCCCACCATTTTTGGACCAATCACGAAATACATAAACATACACAAAATCACAGCACTCTCGCTAACAAATTGTGTAAGATATCTGAATTTAAAAATTTGGCTTATATGGCTTGGCCACGCCCATTGGGTCGATCCTGCCCATTTTTGGACCAATCTTATTAACTGCCACTAAATGCATATACACAAAATTTCAGCACTCTAGCTGAAATTTTTTCTCAATATCAAAACATGGCTCATATGGGCGCGTCCACGCCCACTTGATATCGTGGATTTTTCGGGAATTTTCTTGGGTATTCTTCTTGTTTGGTCGGAGACCAGTCCGAATTGTTTATAACAATGTAGATTTACATCTATCTGCACTCAGTTTTTTACAAAGCTATCAAATGTTTAAACTAAAAACTTCAAGACGAGGTTGAGTTGGCCATACCACGCGCCTTTGCCCAATCCCAAATTATACCAAATAGTGTCCTTTGGACCAATACGAAATCGGCAAGCCCCAAATCGTGAAAAACGAAGCAATGAGATTGTGTTCGCTGTGACAAGTCCATTTGACTAATCCTAAAGTTTCCTCATAGTTTCCATCAATACGAATGATTCGTTCTCGAGTTTGTGATGGCCGTGTCGCGTCGCTTTGAACAATCCTAAATTGTCCTCCATGGTATCCCCCTGGGGCCAATACGAATCCATCATGCCCAAAATCGCGAAAATGTAACGACCAATTCTTGAACTGAGTTTTTGATGGCCGTGTCGCGTCGCTTTGAACAATCCTTAATTTTGGTCCATGGTGTCCCTCCCTAGTGCAAATACGAATCCATCAAGACAAAATGGCGAAAAGTTGTGTTGGCCACGCCCCTTTGACCAATCCGAAAATTTCCTTCACAGTGTCACTTCTGGGTCCAATCAGTGTTGCCGTTTTTTGAGTTTTTCTACCAATTTTTTTTTTTAGTTTGGTAAAATGGAGGAATCTATGTTAATTTGGCAGTAGAAGTTTTAACAAAAATGTATGTTGATATCGTGTATTAAATTTCTTTGCTTTCGTTACAATTACCTGATACAAGTAATAAGAATTCCACTTTTTTGAATTCCCGGTTATTAATTTTCTTCTACAAGCTGATTAGGAATCGGTGTCCGAGTTTCCTGGTGAGATCATTTGAGTTTTGTCACTCAACTAGAAGAAATCAGATATTAATACCTAGGGTATTTCACCTTTTGGATGACGCATTTCTTGTAAGAGTAGCACGATTATACAATGCTTTACCTGCTGAATTAAAAAACTTTAGTTTAT
This sequence comes from Eudasyphora cyanicolor, assembly GCA_963930755.1. Classification (NCBI taxonomy): domain Eukaryota; kingdom Metazoa; phylum Arthropoda; class Insecta; order Diptera; family Muscidae; genus Eudasyphora; species Eudasyphora cyanicolor. The sequence goes on from OZ005735.1 coordinate 135,684,421, forward strand.
CAATTACATCTTACTCTAATCGGCTTCTTCAACATCTTCAATAAATTTCTTATAAATTCTGTCTCTATTTTGATTATTTCCATATATGAGTAGTTATTTAATTATCCTAAATACTTTTCCGTATACCCAATCTGTACTCATATTATGTATTCCTTAGTATTTATTCCTTATTATTTTACTTAGGTTTAAACAAATCATATACCACTGAGTAGTTTTTTACCCTTGGTTAAAAAGCTTAGTTAAATGCATATTGTAATTAATGTTTAATTGGCCAGACGGCTTTGAATTACAAGTTTGTACGAAATAAATGAAATGAAATGAAGATGTTGTTGTTGTAGCAGCTTGGAGACGCCGAGTTGATAATCCTTAAGTCTATTTCTATTACAGACTTCGTTCCGGCATATATCCGATTATCGCGGAAACTAGAGCCCGACCGAAGTCTGATTTTCAGGCCGAAGCCGTAGCCGAACTTCGGCTAAATTTACAACCTTCGGCCGAAGCCGAATGCTTCATATTTGTTAAAGAATTGTTTACTTTGCACCAACATTTATTTACTAAGCACATGAACTTAAAAACCTTAATGTTATAATGACAACGAAAGTATTTTTTCTGAATTAATACCTTGTATATCATTTCTTAAATTTGAATACAGCTGCCCAGCAGCATAAACAACTGCTCTCTAGCACACTTAGGTGCCAGAACTTTTCAGCCACCATTTCCAAACTTTTGAAACGTCTCGTGTTACAGTATTAAACCAGTAAGGAAAGGCAGAAAGTCGGGCGGGGCCGACTATATAATACCCTACACCTCCCTAACAATGCGATAAGGGTCATTGCCATAATAATTTGGAATAATTGGTAAATGAGTAGAAACATATTATCTAATTCTGAATAATAATCGCTACATTAAGCACTATTCGTTCCTAAATTGAGAAACATCTTTCTGGAAAATTTTAATGATCGGAAGTAAAATACAACTTCTATAGCGGTTTGATACCAAATCAGGAGGAACATATATATGGAGCTTTAATATAAATCTGAACCGATCTTCCCTGAATACCCATTCATGTAAAAAGACCTCCTTCTGTCGAACTTCGTACTGATCGGATATAAAATACAGTCTCTACAGCGCTTACATGTCAAATCGGGGTAACATATATATGGGGGCTATATCTAAATCTGAACCGATTTTCTCCGAATTTAGCAGTATTCCTTCATGTAATAAGAAACCTCTCTTTGCCGAATTTCGCACTGATCGGATATAAAATAACATTTTTACAGCGCTTACATGTCAAATCGGGGGTAACGTATATATGGGGGCTATATCTAAATCTGAACCGATTTCTTCCAAATTTAACAGTGTTCATTCATATAATAAGAAACCTCTTTCTGCCGAATTTCATACTGATCGGATATAAAATAAAGTTTTTACAGCGCTAACATGTCAAATCGGGGTAACATATATATGGGGGCTATATCTAAATCTGAACCGATTTTAACCAAATTCAATAGGGATCGTCCCTGGGCCAAAAAAAAATATGTGTAAAGTTTCGTCGAGATCGGACCATAATTGCGACCTGTACTTTGATTACAAGAATACATGCACAGACGGACAGACGGAAGGACAGACAGACAGACGGACATAGCTAAATCAACTCAGAAAGTGATTCTAAGTCGATCGGTATAATAAACGATGGGTCTATTTCTTCTCCTTTTGGGTGTTTCAAACAAATGCACAAAGTTATAATACCCTGTACCACAGTGTGGTGTAGGGTATAAAAAGTGCATCTAGTGCCTTAAAAGGCATTGTTTTTATCGGTTGTACACAATTCTTAATTCCAACGACATTTAAAACGAGTGAAATGAGGGAGACAAATGTAGGTGCATAGAATTAAGATATTTCCATGCAGTAACAAAATAGTACAATTTCTTTATGTTGCCAGTTTCGATCTGAAAAATGTACTAAAAGCACTAACAAAAAATATGAAAAGCGTACAGTTAGTGCTTTTTTTCCTTTGGCACTAACTGAATACTTTTCGCGTATTGAGGGTCAGAAACGCACTAAATCTAGTGCGAAAAGCACTAGATTTAGTGCGTTTCTGCTTATAGCAGAACTGATATTAAAGCTTATAGCTTTAATATGAGTTCATACAAATAATTGAAATTTGTACAGTGTAATACTTTTAGAGTACCTAGAGTCCAGAAAAGGTGGGCGTTATTGATACGCCCCTTTTTGTACATCCCACGCAAATGACCCACTGTGCATCAAAAGTTAACAGCTTATGACTTTAATACCAGTGCATACACATACTTGAAAGTTTGTGCGGTGTAATGTGGGCATTATTGGCACTCCCCTTTCGGTACCTCCCTTACAAATGGACCATTCAGCAGCAAAACAGCTTTTAACTTTAATACCAGTACATACTTTAAAGTTATTAAATACTTTAAAGTTATTAAATGCAATTGATAATAATCTAAATAAAAACAAAAAAATAAATAAATTTACGAATATTTCTTCGGACTGTAGGTGAGGGGATCTTTAAGTCGGTTTTCCCGACTAAACTTTCTTACTTGTTTTTAATAATTACTTTGCTACATATTTACCACAACTGTTAAATTGAATAAAAATCATGCTTATTTTATAATCCGCTATGCACGTATATACTATGTAACACATACACAAAACACTCGAGCAAATGTGTGTAAAAACCAGTAAGCAAAGGCAGAAAGTCGGGCGGGGCCGACTATATAATACCCTACACCTCCCTAACAATGCGATAAGGGTCATTGCCATAATAATTTGGAATAATTGGTAAATGGGTAGAAACGTATTATCTAATTCTGAAACGATAATCGCTAAATTAAGCAATATTCGTTCTTAAAGTGAGAAGCATCTTTCTGGAAAATTTTAATGATCGCAAGTAAAATACAACTTCTATAGCGGTTTGATACCAAATCAGGAGGAACATATATATGGAGCTTTAATGTAAATCTGAACCGATCTTCCCTGAATACTTATTCATGTAAAAAGACCTCCTTCTGTCGAACTTCGTACTGATCGGATATAAAATACAGTCTCTACAACGCTTACATGTCAAATCGGGGGTAACATATATATGGGAGCTATATCTAAATCTGAACCGATTTTCTCCAAAATTGGCAGTATTCCTTCATGTAATAAGAAACCTCTTTCTGCCGAATTTCGCACTGATCGGATATAAAATACAGTTTTTACAGCGCTTACAGGTCAAATCGGGGTAACATATATATGGTGGCTATATCTAAATCAGATATAAAATAAAGTTTTTACAGCGCTTACATGTCAAATCGGGGGTAACGTATATATGGGGGCTATATCTAAATCTGAACCGATTTCTTCCAAATTTAACAGTGTTCATCCATATAATAAGAAACCTCTTTCTGCCGAATTTCATACTGATCGGATATAAAATAAAGTTTTTACAGCGCTTACATGTCAAATCGGGGCTAACATATGTATGGGGGCTATATCTAAATCTGAACCGATTTCTTCCAAATTTAACAGTGTTCATTCATATAATAAGAAACCTCTTTCTGCCGAATTTCATACTGATCGGATATAAAATAAAGTTTTTACAGAGCTTACATGTCAAATCGGGGCTAACATATATTTGGGGGCTATATCTAAATCTGAACCGATTTTAACCAAATTCAATAGGGATCGTCCCTGGGCCAAAAAAAAGATATGTGTAAAGTTTCGTCGAGATCGGACCATAATTGCGATCTGTACTTTGATTACAAGAATACATGCACAGACGGACAGACAGACGGACATAGCTAAATCAACTCAGAAAGTGATTCTAAGTCGATCGGTATAATAAACGATGGGTCTATTTCTTCTCCTTTTGGGTGTTACAAACAAATGCACAAAGTTATAATACCCTGTACCACAGTGTGGTGTAGGGTATACAAATATTAATGATTATTGGACTTTTAGATTATTGGCTCATTAGTATCTAATGCTTTCACTAGTTCGAGAGCTTTTATGTGAGGAACTGAGTCATATTTTTCTTTGTCCTGCCTTCCTTTCTCCAATTATTTTTGTAGTATTGTTCACTTCTGTATGAAAATTTCCATAATGGAAGCCGAACATTCGGTCGGGCTCTAGCGGAAACCTTATTGTTATTGAAGCAAATGACGTACACATTTAGTTTTAATGAAACTTTAATAATTCCGTCAATTGCAAACGGATTTTTAAGACCGGTTGCATTTTTTCTCTTATAAAATATTCTTTATATGCAAATTAATTAATCGTTCGGTTATCTCACAATATAATTGTAAAAACATTGCCTAAACTAGATAATGACGGACAAAAATGAAAAAAATGTGTTTGTAGGACAAATAAACCTATACTCCTACAGCTTCAATAAAATATACATCGTTCGAAAGGCCTAATTCTCTTCTTTTCAAATTCTTTTAGTGATTGAAAATCGGTTAATAATTAACAAAGTTGTAGGTACTCATGTGAAAAAGGCAAGAAAATCGGTTTTTTATCCGTAAATCCGGATTTTGGGGGTGTCCGGAAAATTTCGTAGAACAAACGTTGTTCTATTCGCCAAGACCTACATGAAAAATAGTAACGCGGTTTTTGGACCTTTGTCATTCGTCTGTTAATTTCAGGGAATGGATGTTATTTGAGTATTACTGTTTCTATTCTCCAAACAGCATTTCTGTTAATAGTCGTCATGGTGTTATGTTTATTTTTAGCTTCCCTGTTGACTTGGGTGATCAGATGTTGTTGTAGTGGTAGTGCGACCGGTGAGTTATTTTTAGCTGCAGAAACTCGATTTATGATGAAAACATGAAATGTTGATGTTAAATTTTGCCAGTACCATGGCTGGGAATTGAACCCAGCACGTTCGGGGTCCAAGTCTAATGCACTAACCAGTGAGCTACCGAAGGCCAATGTAATAAGTAATATCGCCGACTGTTGACGACCCAATTCTCTATATTCTCTTGTGAAAGGTCAAACAAATTTAATATTAAAACTTTAAAAAAAGAGTATCATACAGAATGTACAAATCAGATTATATTACAAAGGTGAAATAACTATATAAATTAACCAGTAAGGAAAGTCTAAAGTCAAGAGGAACCAGAATTTAAACACGCAATATTCTTCCTAACGTTCTCTACATAATTTCATAACGATCGGATGTTAAAGAGAGCTTCTAATCACTTTAATACTGAATCGGAAAGAACGTATTTAATGGTACCATATATAAATCTTATCCTATTTTCTTCAGACTCGTCAAAGTACGTTTCTATAGCAAGAAACTTATCTTCCAACTTTCATAACTACATATTGGATGTTAAATAAAGTTTCTATAGCACTTTCATACAAAATCGTATTTTTAGTATTCAGTCACTAATGAAATGAAATGTCAATTTGTCCCTTGTACTTTCATTTCGAGCAACTTTTTCCACCCCAGAAGCTTCTTTACACTTTTCGTCTACAAACTCGTGTCGCAAGCCTCATGTCGCAGGCACAATTTGCATGGTATAAATTGGGTCATAAATTTATCCCCTGGTAGCTGAAACTAAAGACTCACCGTCTAAATGAGCATGATTATAGGTAGGGATTTCAGAAGAGAATTCAAAAACGTCGCAGGTACAAGTTGCACCGTGTAAATTGACTCTTGGAAAAATTGGAAGATATGAAACGGGTTCTGTAAATTTTGTTTTGTTAGAATACGAATCCATCAATCCCAAAATCGTAAAAACCGAACGATCCGTTCTCGAATTATGAGTTTATCTTGGCCACGACACACCCGCTTGACTAATCCTAAATGTACTTCCATAGTATCGAGAGGGTAAATTTTCGATGTATAGTACTACATATTTACAAAGATTTATGTTTGCTTCTGAAAGGATAAAAAATAACACTCACGTTTTTGATAGCGCGAGAACTGACCCCGGACCAAAATTCGATACTGTGAAATGGCCGAATTTTAAACAGCACTCGAGTCTATCTATCCATATGAAAAATTTCAGCTTTGTAGCTCTAACAGGATACTCAGCGGCCAATTGGTCAAAAACCAAAATTTTTTTCCTCCTATTCAATATCTACAACTTTGCTTCAGACAGAAAAGAGATATTCCGTTCCGAGGAAAAAATATAGAAAAAGTGCAAAAATATCGTATGGCCAATAAATTATTAATTGAGCAAACTTGACTAAACGAATGATGCAGAAGTTTGTATTTTTGTAATGTTTAATATAGAAGATAATATATCTTGGGCTTCTAAATTTCAAATAATAAATATGGTAAACGCTTTTCTATTTTTTCTAAAATTAGAGAACGTCGTCTCACTGTATTGACTATACAAGGTGGCGAAAATGTTATCACCCGATGTTCTTTGGCTGTTATTTTTTACGAATGAAAAACGTTGCTTCTGGCTCGACGTCCACAGCAGCCGTTTGGCTCGCGGCGTTTTCGAAAAAATAAGTCCTCATGACACCTCCAGCATAAACAACACATCATGCAGTAACTTTGAGCGGGTGCAAAGTTTCTCCGTTTATTCACACATCCACTGAGAAGAAAATCGGTCTCGCCGCTTAATGATTTTTGAGGTAAAGTTATCTTCCTCGTCGTTCGAACAATTATTCGACATTCTTGATGAGTATAGCGACCCATGTCTTGTTGTCAAAACAGAAATTCCATTTACGGCCATTTGAAAAATTATAGCATCTTGAGATAAGGCGCAGACTAGCTCCACTTTGTAGTTTAGGTTAGGTTAGGTTGAAGAGAGGAGACGTTAAAACGTCTCATGTCCATGGACATACGCTTAAACCAGTGGATCGGCTTGTTGTGGGCTCCTTATTTATGATCATTTTATACCTCACGAGTTGCAGAAAATCGGTACCAGACTTACTATCTTCCAGCCTCTGAGATGAGCCACCTCGTATGTGGGATACAAATTCCGATCAAACTCAAGTTGTAACTATGCGAATTTCAGAAGATCTGAACTTATTGTTTGATTTCAGTACAGATTTTTTCATAAAATCTTGAAAATTAAGAACACGAAAATATGTTTGAATATGGAGAAAAAAATGCATGAAAAATACCTTTTGTAAAATTTCAGATCAATAGCTTTACAAACTTCACCATTTATGTAAAATCCCAAAATTTCTGATATAGGCGATTATTACAGTGTTAAGCGAAAACTGGCAATTCAAATTCACCAAGAAGACGAAACTTTTTTGGATTTACTCAGTCATAATAACTATTTAATCTAAATGTACTATATAATCTAGAAATATTCTTAAATTTATTCTTTGAAATATCTTAGAGTTCAACTGGCTGTATGTCTAAATTCCATAATAAAAAATGACTTCCCTGGACGTTGGCCCCAAGTGGTGGACAATATAAGCATTTATTTGCAAAACCCCGACGTCAAAGGATGGAACGGCGCTTTAATTACCATGTACCAATTGGTTAAAACCTACGAATATAAACGCGCCGAAGAACGGGCTCCACTCAACGAAGCCATGAATCTTTTATTGCCCATGATTTATCAACTTATGTTGACTTTAATGAATGACCAATCTGAAGCCTCCGTTCTAATGCAGAAACAAGTGTTGAAAATATACTACGCGTTAACACAGTTCAGTTTGCCTTTAGACTTGATAACAAAAGAAACGTTCTCGCAATGGATGGAATTATGTCGTCAAATTGCCGAACGTCCAGTACCAGATTGTTCGCATTTAGATGATGATGAAAAACCAGAATTTGCGTGGTGGAAAACAAAGAAATGGGCTTTACATATTATGGTTCGCATGTTCGAGCGGTGAGTATAATTGTTATAGATAACATCGGCGTGATATTTCAAATTATAATAATTGCTGATGATGATGGCACAATTGTAATTGCAGTTATGGAAGTCCGCGTAATGTAGTAAGCGATAAGTATCAAAAATTCGCCGAATGGTATCTACCCACATTTACGCAAGGTGTTCTCGATGTTCTTCTAAAAATTTTGGATCAATATCGGAATAACATTTACGTTTCACCCCGTGTTCTTACCGATGTCTTGACATACATTAAAAATGCGTAAGTTTCACCGGTATTTGTCCGCCGTCATCTTACCGGCACTTTTTATTCATTTTGTATCGTAAACATTTCAGTGTCAGTCATGCCTTCTCATGGAAATTGATTAAACCCCATATGGTTGCTATAATACAAGATGTTCTCTTTCCCATTATGTCCTTCTCTGATCAGGATCAGGAATTGTGGGAAACTGATCCTCATGAGTATATTAAATTGAAATTTGGTAGGTTACCAAAATGTTCTTCCTCATAGTTTGGAACTTATTCTTTATTCACATTTTTACATTTGCAGATATATTTGAAGATTATGCTACTCCAGTACCCGCCGCTCAGTCTCTGTTACATTCGTGCTGTAAGAAACGCAAAGGTATTTTACCTAAAGCCATGACAATTATTATGCAGGTAAAAAAAGCGACGACGAGATATTGGGTTGTGAGGAATTGTTTAACATGAGAAAAATTACTTTGTATCTTTTCTCCAGATAATAACGTCCCCTAACGCCGATAACAAGCAAAAGGATGGTGCTCTGCATATGATCGGCACGTTGGCAGATGTCTTGCTGAAGAAGCGCATTTATCGTGATCAAGTGGAGAATATGCTTACCACTTACGTTTTTCCTGAATTCCAAAATACCGCTGGTCATATGCGTGCTAGAGCCTGTTGGGTTTTACACTATTTCAGTGAAATCCAATTGAAAAATCCACAAATTTTGGCTGAAATTATACGTCTGACCACCCACTGTCTGTTGAACGATCAAGAATTGCCAGTGAAAGTAGAAGCCGCCATCGGTCTGCAAATGTTCTTGAGCTGCCAGGATGCCGCTGCACAATACTGCGAGGCGCAAATTAAAGAAATCACCAAAGAATTGCTAACTATTATAAGAGAAACCGAAAATGAGGACCTCACCAATGTTCTGCAGAAGATTGTTTGCACATTCTCTGAACAATTGTTACCGGTAGCAATAGAAATTTGCCAACATTTGGCTACCACCTTCAGCCATGTACTGGAGGCCGAAGATGGTGGTGACGAGAAGGCCATCACAGCCATGGGCTTGCTGAACACCATCGAAACTTTGCTGACCGTTATGGAGGAACACCCTGAAGTAATAAGTAATTTACATCCTATTGTCATAAATGTTGTGGGACATATATTCCAAAATAATATCACCGATTTCTACGAGGAGACGTTCTCCTTGGTTTACGACTTAACATCGAAAACTATTTCCCCCGAAATGTGGCAAATGCTGGAATTGATTTATCAAGTATTCCAAAAGGGAGGCGTGGACTATTTCGTTGATATGATGCCAGCTTTGCATAATTATGTGACTATTGACACAACCGCATTCTTATCGAATCCTGCTCGTTTATTGGCCATGTTTGAAATGTGTAAAACTGTAAGTTTGTCCGGAATATTCAAAGAAAAAACAGCAAAGTTAGATCTCACTCTTTTCTGCTTTCATTTTAATCAGATGTTAACTAGCAATCCTGGTGAAGATCCTGAATGTCACGCCGCTAAACTGTTGGAAGTTATCATTTTGCAGTGCAAAGGACAAATTGATTCCGTAATACCTGTGTTTGTGGAATTGGCCTTGGGACGCTTAACAAGAGAAGTACAATCATCGGAATTGCGTACAATGTGTCTTCAGGTTAGTACATTGTTTTGTTTTCTGACTCTGCGACCATGAAAACATATATACATTCATTTGTTCGCAGGTTGTTATTGCCGCTTTGTACTATAACCCTCAATTGTTGCTGTCAATTTTGGATAAAATGTCTCAACAAAATAATGAACCCATATCATCACACTTTATCAAACAATGGATACACGACACCGATTGCTTCCTTGGGTAGGCGTTGTAATTGCTCTATGTTACTACGTTGTCGCCACGACTAACTTCTTGATTTTAAAACTATTTTTAGAATTCATGATCGCAAATTGTGTGTTCTAGGACTGTGTACCCTTATCTCCTTGGGCGAAAGTAAACCACAAGTATTGAGCGAAGTCTCCAGTAAAATTATACCATCTTTAATTTTGCTTTTTGATGGACTAACACGTGCTTATGAATCACGTGCCCAAGAAGAAGAAGAGGAGGAGGAAGAGGACATTGAAGATTGTGAAGGTAATAAAAAGGAAGAGAAAAACTTGCTGCAAAATATTAATTTAATCCTATCTCATTCCCATTCCTTTGTACACAGAGGCATTGTCCAGCGATGAAGATGAAGTTGACGAATTTGCTCCGGACTATTTGGAACAAATTGCCGAGTTCAGTAAAGCTAAAGCTTCTGAAGCCGGTTTTGAAATGAAGGCTGAAATCAAAGAGGATGATGATGAGGATGACGAGGATGAGGAAGATTCTTTAGATGAATTAAACGAGACTGCCTTGGAGGGTTTCACTACACCTATCGATGATGAAGAAGATGAAAATGCTATAGATGAATTTGTTACATTCAAAACTGTTATAACTGGTAATATTTTCAAATTCTTACCTCACACCTTGAGAGTTAAGTAACAACGTTCTCTGCTTTCATTTTAGCATTATCGACACAAGATCAGGCCTGGTATGCCGTACTCACTTCTGGTTTGACACCAGAACAAGCCAAAGCATTACAAGATGTGGTGGTAACGGCGGATCAACGTAAAGCCGCAAAAGAATCTAAATTAATCGAGAAACGTGGTGGATTTGCTTTTACTCAACAAACAGTACCATCTACATTCAAATTTGGTTCATAATAATGAAACCAAAACAGAGTAATGGCTTTCAAAACGTAAAATGCTATATCAACGCAACACATTTCCCAAAATATAAAGAATTCAACAAACACAACCACAACAAAAAGTAGTTAAAACTCCTCGAACACTTGATAAGTTTTCGCAATCTTCGATATTTAAAATAAAATCTAACGAAACGAACTATCTGTCCAAGAACTGTGAGAACTAACTTCTGGTTAACGCAACTATTTATAAAATGTATTGTAATTTCCTTTCTAATCATGTATAATTATTATACAAAAAACTCCCACTTAAGAAAAATTGCACGCTTTTGTAATATTGTAAAAAATATTCCAAACAATTAATTTTAGTTCAAGATTCTTTAATGTCACTCTTAAAAACATCATAGCTAAAAATCGTACAAGTCCTTGGTCGTTTTTGTATACTCTCTTGCTCGGTTTTTGAGTTTTCCATACAAAAGTGGTAGCAGCAATTTTGAACGAATGAATTACAACATATTAACATGCTATGTGTTTATGCAAATCCTCATTGAATGAGATAGAAACAAACAAATATTATGTTAATTGACAACACCAAGGCATATTTAAAAATTTTCTCATCATTTATTTAAATTAAATTTTATTATTTTTGCGAATTGTTAAATTCATCGACATTACGTTGACGTAACCCTTTTTTTTACCACATTAAGCAGGTGAATAAAAAACAAACAACACATTTTCAAACCATGTTTCTTTTTATACATACATACATATATCGTACAGTGTACATTTTTATTTAATGATATTTGCAGAAAATAAAACTTTTAATATGTTTATATTCGAAACGAAGATAATAGATTGAATTGTTTTAATTGAAAAATTGCAAACATGTGTACACAATGCAGTTGTTAAACCCATCGCAAGGGAACAGACAGTTAAATGAATTTTTGAGAAAACTCCCATCAATAAAGTAGAAGTGTCAATCCTATTGCAAGACTCTTTCTAAGGTGCAGTACGTAAGGTTAGGTTATTGGAGGATGGCACCAGAGCTTTTAGGATGGCTAAAACTAGACCATAGCCCCATTTCTAAACCTTTTTCTTTGGACCCAAATATGTTTCTTATGTATCAATTATACTATTAATGGGAAAGTAAAGAAAATATGCGTTTACAAAGAATTTTCAGAAGTCTTCAAACTGAAATTATGGACAATTTTATGAATAAGAAATTCGGATTCAATCCGCTCTCGGACTACAGAACAGAGTTGCATGTTTGATCCATTGTTATTCTCTTTCTCCTCTTATACATCATCGTTCATTGCCGCATCTAGATCTCTTTTCGTCGCCTACATCCTACGTATATTGACATGGGTGCCGCTTAGATACCCTCATTTATGCTAGGATTTTTCCTGGTTCGAGTCCTCGAATTTCAGCCAGAGTATGGTCCTCGAATTTCAGTCAGAGTCTGGAAGGAAATATAAAAAATGAAGAGAACAATAGACGTTCTTAGAATTGAAACATCGAAAAACCCTGCTTCATGTCTAATTCGGTCCCATTTTGTTTGTGATCTAAGACCCCAAGTTTGCTGGGCGGAAATCCGTTTTGGGACATTTTAAACCATTTGCGCAATGTCCGTCCGTCTATCTGGCTGCCGCACGATATCTCTGGAAAAATGTAACCGATTTACTCAAATTTTGTATGTGATAAAATTTTTTCTTTGTCAGGCAAAGTTCAAAGATGGGCAATATTGGTTCACTCCTTCTAGTACCTCCCCCACAAAGGGTTACAATTTAGTGAAATATTGATACGAATATTCTTCTATTACTTACATAGTAGTAGTTTATTTATTGGTTGTAGAGTTCGACCGATTAATCGGCTTCGGCCAAAATCTTATAAAGGATTCTTACGTATTTGGTGCTTTATTATATACAGGGTGTGTTTAAGGTTAAAACTTGGAGTTGGTAACACTGTTTGATAACCGATGAGACGACGGAGTCATTGATCCAGATGTCTTCAAAAAAAAAACAGTAACATCGGAGCTAAAGTATGTAACTGACATTAATCTTGCTGACGTGTGGTTCCACGTACAGTGTACATTTTTATTTAATGATATTTGCAGAAAATAAAACTTTTAATATGTTTATAATCGAAACGAAGATAATAGATTGAATTGTTTTAATTGAAAAATTGCAAACATGTGTACACAATGCAGTTGTTAAACCCATCGCAAGGGAACAGACAGTTAAATGAATTTTTGAGAAAACTCCCATCAATAAAGTAGAAGTGTCAATCCTATTGCAAGACTCTTTCTAAGGTGCAGTACGTAAGGTTAGGTTATTGGAGGATGGCACCAGAGCTTTTAGGATGGCTAAAACTAGACCATAGCCCCATTTCTAAACCTTTTTCTTTGGACCCAAATATGTTTCTTATGTATCAATTATACTATTAATGGGAAAGTAAAGAAAATATGCGTTTACAAAGAATTTTCAGAAGTCTTCAAACTGAAATTATGGACAATTTTATGAATAAGAAATTCGGATTCAATCCGCTCTCGGACTACAGAACAGAGTTGCATGTTTGATCCATTGTTATTCTCTTTCTCCTCTTATACATCATCGTTCATTGCCGCATCCAGATCTCTTTTCGTCGCCTACATCATACGTATATTGACATGGGTGCCGCTTAGATACTCTCATTACTGCTAGGATTTTTCCTGGTTCGAGTCCTCGAATTTCAGTCAGAGTCTGGAAGGAAATATAAAAAATGAAGAGAACAATATACGTTCTTAGAATTGAAACATCGAAAAACCCTGCTTCATGTCTAATTCGGTCCCATTTTGTTTGTGATCTAAGACCCCAAGTTTGCTGGGCGGAAATCCGTTTTGTGATATTTTAAACCATTTGCGCAATGTCTGTCCGTCTATCTGGCTGCCGCACGATATCTCTGGAAAAATGTAACCGATTTACTCAAATTTTGTATGTGATAAAATTTTTTCTTTGTCAGGCAAAGTTCAAAGATGGGCAATATTGGTTCACTCCTTCTAGTACCTCCCCCACAAAGGGTTAAAATTTAGTGAAATATTGATACTTACCGAATATTCTTCTATTACTTACATAGTAGTAGTTTATTGGTTGTAGAGTTCGACCGATTAATCGGCTTCGGCCAAAATCTTATAAAGGATTCTTACGTATTTGGTGCTTTATTATATACAGGGTGTGTTTAAGGTTAAAACTTGGAGTTGGTAACACTGTTTGATAACCGATGAGACGACGGAGTCATTGATCCATATGTCTTCAAAAAAAAACGGTAACATCGGAGCTAAAGTATGTAGCTGGCATTAATCTTGCTGACGTGTGGTTCCAACAGGACGAAGCCACACAGCGCACGCTACAATCAATTTACACAAAGAAATTTTAGATGAACGAATAATTTCACGTAATGGTCCTGCCAATTGGACTGTGCGATTTCACCACCACTGGAATTTTTTTTTTTTGGGTTGTGTAAATTCTCTCGAGTACGCCGATAACCCATAGACGATATTTAGGTAAATGACATACATTTGAAGCTATTCGAGATTTTTCATGTATAAATATATGCAAAGTGGCGCAGCAATGTGTTTTAGTGGGTCTAAGTAGAACATAGGACACATTTGGCTTCGGCCGAATGTTAAGATTTTGGCTGTTGTTCGGCTTCGGCCAAAAAAACTGACTTCGTCGAACTCGAATTGGTTGGTACCATCTTGAAAATGTGCGGAGTTGCTAGGCCTCTTTTTATACATCCCGCACAAATTTTCAATCTTGAGCAAAAAGTTAAGAGCTTAAAACATTAATACCAGTGCACACAAATACTTGAAATGTTGTGTAGAGTATGCATTTATTTTGGGGCGAAAAATTTTCCGTTATTTCCAAGCCCTTTTGACACTTAAAAAAGAAGAACAAATCATACCAAAATTGAATAGTTTTTAACTTTAATACCAGTGGTCATAATCAATTGGCACTATGCGTCCACGATTTGGGATAAAAAGCAATAAATAATAATCACTTAGAATTCGATACAGTGCAATGTCTTTGAAGAATCTACTGTTCAACGAAAAATAGGCGTATTTGTCAAACCACTTATGGTACCCCCCACACAAATTGACAGATTCATTCGAACCAATTACTTCTGTAACAATCTTCTACATGTTTTCATATTCTGTAATTTAAACATTTCCAGTGACTACATACTGACAAAGAATTAAAACAATTTTCAATTACAAAAATGGTAAACCGATCAATATTGAGGCACAATGGCCGTAGAAACAAAATTCTCATTAACATCATTTGCAGAATATTTTGATCCAATATTTCTAATTCATATCAATCATTTGTTAAAGCAAAACTAAATCATAGAAATCGGCCACTCAAATAGTCTGCAGACATTTCCCCCCTCGTTTTAATAAAGGTCGTCGAAGATACAGGTGTTGTTTTTGCCATTTTCCGCAAAAACGAACCAAATTTACCGAAAAATATTGTAAAATCGCTTTCCATCACATACCGATTTTAAAATTTTTGATAGAAAATTAACAAATTACAAAAGACTACCCTCTGGAAGAGGAAATATGTTTGCTCTGTTCTGCATTTAAGATGACAATGTAATTTATATTATATCTTACGCAATATATACCTAGGAAATCAAAATTGTGTTGATCGTTTGTAGTTGTTTTCTTATTTCATATTTCACTTCATTAAAATTATAAACAAATCACAATGGTAAAACTTAAAAATAACTTTTCGAACTGAAATATTTAAATTAATTTTTTAATAATACGTACAAACTACTGATAAGGATTGGGCATTGGGGAGTGTTAAATTACTAATGTTTTTAACTGAAATTTACAATATAACAATAATACAATCATGACTCAAAACTAAATAAACTCGAAGCCTTCATACTTTAAATCTGTTTCAATGTGCTGTTCGGCATATAAAGTTTTACCGTGTACATCGAAACACGTCACAAATGTTGTGGTTTTACCATTCAATTCCTCAGTTTTTAATGCAACAATTATGCGATCCTCAGTGCCGGGTATAAATTTAAAACTGGAGAACCCATGCGTTGGCTGAGTATTGTTGGGATCCAAAACTACTGTTTCTATTTTATTGAAGTTTTCATCGGCGCTAATCAAAAGATTGCAACCCATATGTTCGTCGCGGGTTTCATTGTATCTAAAATGAAATGATAAGAATACAATTAGCAAAGTCAACATATTTATGTGTGCTATATGGATTAAATTAATTTATATGTATAAGTAGCTATATACTCCGGTGCGCTCCTTAACTTTGTTCAAAAGCATCGATACTACATAGGATACTACATTGGCATACTTTGAGAGATATTTACTTTGCTTCTCACTCACTTGTTCAAAATCGCACAAAGTCGTGATTATAGGTCATTTGCATTTCTGGTGACGATATACCTAGGTATAGATTAATTACCATGACAGGCTATGAGATCAAAATAAAATAGATCTATAGAATAATATCCAGTATAATGTACTTTCATTATAAGGATCGAACCAAATTAATGGAATAAGATATTTCATTTAATACTGGATGCTATGTAGACTTCTTAACAAAATACAGCCTACATCAATGTTAATGATTTAATTTAGTTTCAGAATTTTGCTTACTTTTCCTTAGAACATCTCCTTGGTAAGAAAAACCACTTTTTGTGAACTTCAGACCAAGCACCACTTTCATGTATCATATAACCAGGCCATGTAATTTGAGACGATTCTTCGCGTAGTCTTTTGAAATTATATGACCAATCAAGTGATTTCACTGCTCCCGATGGCGATACTACTTTAACAAACATCGGATTTTCATTTTCAAATTCTCCCATCCCTGTTGTCCATTCCTTTCCCATAGAACCAACATATAATGAACGATCTTTAACTGTAGCCCACTCGGATTTGAATCCTTTTGCATTATGTCCGTTGCCATCAAGTAAAATAACCCAGGGTATTGCTTTGTCATTATTCGTAATGTCGTATATAAGACCAGTGCGATCATCAAAACTTAAGATTTTGCCATCAAAGGTTACCACCTCAGATAGTTCCATCCCACGACCTTTTAGGGAGAAGCTGGATTCAAGCATAGTAGGTTCACCGGCATCCCATGTAATGACAATTTCATCCTTAGCAGCTATATAGGAAAGATGGCCTTTCTTCAGAAAACTACGCCAGACGGTAGCACCACTATTACTGTCCACTTTCGAATTTGTATCCAGATCTGCAACAATGGCTATGCGGTACGTAACCATTCCATGTCTTGCAATTACAGCAGGTGTTAAGGGATATGTACTAACGTAGGTGGACGACGCATCATCTATTATAGGAATTTTGTAGTTACCGGCCCCAATAACATTTGCATTTCGATGTCCACTTGTTGAACTGGCATAGTTTTTCAGCCATGCTGCATCTGATGACGATGTGCTGCTGCCCCGAACGTAGTAGAATAAGACAACTAAAGCACACGCACCTACAATTAGCAATGCTATATGATAGTTGAACCGAACTGTTCTGTTCCCAATTCGATATGTGGGCGGTGTCCTCAAAGCGGACCGCCAGTCACGACTGTACATGACTGAACGTTGATGTGATGATCTAGGGGTGCTATTGTCGAGTTCTCGGTAAGTATGGGTTGAAACGGAAGCAAATGATGGCGTGGCGGAATTTTTGTTTACACTATATGAAAATTGTTGCTTCATTTATCTTTCAAAGAAGTTAGCTAATGATCATCATACTAAATTGATAAATTGCTATTAAAAATACATGTTTGAACTACACACGTTCCTTATCAGTATATATTTTTAACAATAGATAAATAATTATAACTCGTTGTTTTAATGATGCTCCACCTCCACATCTCTCAAACCCAAGTCGCGTTAAAAATATTTGTATCATTTCCCCCAAAATTGCAAATCAGCTGATAGTTAGGGTTGCCAATACGCCAAATCAGCTGATATTGTATTACTTTTCCAGAATACCATGATACCACAATAACAGGTAGTGTACAACGAACAGCTGATTTATAATATGTTTCTTGCAGGGTTGTTTCCTTCAGCAGAAGAACTAAAGCTATGTACAGACGATTGTCAAATCGGACAAAGTTATCAACCCAGTTAAAGAGCTACAAATGTACGGACAATTATAGATTGTTAGGCAAAGGTGAATTGACAGTTCAGACGATTGCAAGAAAACCATACAATTTCATATATTTACAATATATTTTATAAATATTTATATTCAGGATTGCCAATAAAAATATTTCATTTTTTCTCGGACAATGGCGCCATTGCCGCCTGCACAAACTTCGGATATCTAACAATCTGCAAATTATCTCACAATGACTTTTCTGCTAACGTTGCAAGACAAAAATTGTATGTTCACACGATTGTACGCTCACAGGGTTGCATTTTTCCGCCATTTTTCTGACAATATTGTCCGATCTGGCATAGTTTACACAGGACAATTGACAGAAGACATTTAAGGATATGTTTTGCTTGTCAAAAAAGGTAAAAAAAATGCATGTGACGTAGGCGCCCAGACAATAATGAAGAAATACACTTTTGACAACCTCTCTCTCCTACAAACGTTGACACTTGCTTGAAAAATTGTTTCGTCTGGCTGGTGCGCACGTAACTTTCGACAGGATTAACCGATTCACTTCAAATTTGGTAGGTTTTTATATTTTTCCATCTCAGGCTAACTTAGAGAGAGTTTTTCTTCAGTGTCAACTTTGAAAAACACGCTCAGCACAAGCACTGCTGCATTTTTTAGACTGCCTACTTTGTACCAAAAACCTTCAATATACGTTACATCAAATAGGTTTTCATAAGAAGTATCACTAAGTTCAGATTTACACTAGGATATTTTTTTCAGCAGATTATCCGCTAATTCTCTTTTAAACTTGCCTCTGCGTTTAGACACGTAATTTTGTTTCGGATATTTCTGTGTGAATTGTTGTTGTTTCAAAGTGCGAGTGAAAAACAAAAAACGAGTTTTTCCCCCTCTTGCCGACTGCCTCTCTCTCCTACAAAACGCCGATAATCTGCTGAACATTCAGCCAGTGTAAATTTATTTTATTGCTATCGTTGGCGTTACCCAGGGATTACCGCGTGGAGGAGATAATCAAATTTTTATCCCCATCGGTAGTTCTTTTTTACGTGAGTTTCCTTGACTTTCACGGACAAGGCGTATTTTTTATGAAAGTTCCCGCCTCACAGCATCCGAAGAGAAATGACTTTGGGCTCTACACCTATTGGTAAACATGGCCGGGCACTTTGTTTAACAACCAGTCATTACGAAAATTTCTCAGAGAGGAGTTTCTTGATCTGAGAACAAACAATGTTATTTAGAACAGCTACTATTCTACTACTATATAGTCGACTCATTACTGCTTTTATTTTTTCAGAACCCGTTCATCTTTAAGGCGGAATTATCCGAACATATTTCGCAAAACATGATGAACGCAGAACACACAATACCTTCCCAACAACATGGTCAAAAGCGGAAGCGACAAAGCGGCGACGTTAAAGATGAGGATATTGCTTTCGCTGATGCGGTGGATTCCTTCCGAAAAATGTGCGTGAGTCAGCACGAAAAGGAGGAAGAAAATGATACAGTGCACAATTTTGGCAAAATGATTGTTGCCACAATATCAAGTATGAGTACGGTCAAACAAATAAAAGCTATTACAATTTTAACTTTCATGCTTATGGAAATAAAACTCGAAGAGGAAAATGTTATGTTTGATATTGTAGAATAGCATTGAACAAAAAGAAAGCAAAAACATTGATCTCTTTTAATTATATATTTTCAGATTAAATGAAACCATTTTCAAACTAAACGAAACCTTTTTCAAATCGAAGAGGGAAATGTTATGTTTGATATTGTAGAATGACATTGAACAAAAAGAAAGCAAAAACATTGATCTCTTTTAATTATATATTTTCAGATTAAATGAAACCATTTTCAAACTAAACGAAACCTTTTTCAAATCAAATGGAAACCATTTACAAAGACATTTTAACTGAAAATGATTTCATTTGTTTTGAAAAAGGGTTTTGTTTAATTTGAAAATAGTTTCAATTAATCTGAAAATGCTATATCAATACTTTACATTTTCAAATATATTTTAAACAAAAGGTCGATTGTTATAAAAAAAAATATGTTACAAAAAAGTTTTCGATACGTTTATTTACTCTATTACCAATACATTTTTTAAACTGAAATTTTAAACTTTCGTTTATATATTTTATTTGTTTCAAAATATTTTTTATTTAATACTAAGTTAATATAATGTTCATTATATTCAACATTTATGAAAATTCAACACATGTAACTATTACTAATTTAGTACTATGTAACCATTACTAACATATGTAACTATTACAAATCGCATACACATCATAAAAAAAATACTTTAAGATCTGAACAAAATTTGACAGAGAAGATTCTTAATGTGCAAATAGACAATACTAAATTTTAAGAAAATCTCTTCATATATATATATATATAGTCCCCATATGTATTTTTCTTCTGATTTGGTATCAACGAGGTACATAATACCTATTTTACTTCGTATTAGTATGCAAATTGGTAGAAGCTGTATTTATACCCAACACCACACTGTGGTACGGCGTATTATACATTGGTGCATTTGTTGGTAACGCCCAAAAGAAGAAGAAATAGACAAATTCTTCATTATACCGATCGATTTAGAATCACTTTCCAAGTTGATTTAGCCATGTCCGTCTGTCTGTGCATGTAAAGGGTGGTTAAATTTTAAGGGCCGATGTTGATTGTGAATAAAACACAAATTATTTAGCAAATTATTGTCATTTCTTTTTATTATGATAATATTGGTATGGTTCAATTATGTATGGAACAAAATATCGGCCAAATGGCCGCTGCAACCTCGGCGGCACACCTCCCTCCGATGGTCAAAATTTTCGATGACGCTGAGGCATAATTGAGGTTCTTTGCCGTTAATGTGCCGAATTATCTCATCCTTTAGCTCTTGAATTGTTGCTGGCTTATCGACGTACACCTTTTCTTTCAAATAACCCCAAAGAAAGAAGTCCAAAGGTGTCAAATCACATGATCTTGGCGGCCAATTGACATCGCCACGACGTGAGATAACACGGCCATTGAATTTGTTGCGCAAAATAGCCATTGTTTCGTTAGTTGTGTGGCAAGTGGCACTGTCCGATTCAATTCTCCCGATTGTGGACCCATTTGGTCGATTATGCTGATCAAAAAACATCACGAAGTGCACGAAATGTATTTTAATTTGAACGCCCATTTTCGTAAACGGCTTAAAAAACTTTAACGCGTTGCTAGATTGTGTATCTTTCCATGGTTCAAATTGAGTTAGTCTGAAATTGAGAAATGTCAAATGAAATTCAGAAAAAAACTTGTCGTTTAGATGTGGTTCACATTCAACACCGGCCCTTACAATTTAACCATTACTGCAATCAAAGTACAGGTCGCAATTATGGCCCTATCTCAAGCAAACTTTGCACATATCTATATTTTGGACCAAGGACGATCCCTATTAATATAAATATATATATATATATATATGTATAAAAGGAAAATTTGTTCGATTTAGAGACAAAACCCACACCAATTGTCTGTGGTAGTAGAATCCGCTAGTGGAGAGATCCACAACACAGTGATGGCGTTAAAAATCAACCCAGCTAATTTGTAAGGTTTCCGTGAGTTCATTTGAAAGATTGAGTGAAATGCTATTATTCTGGTGTTGTCCTTGTTTTGTCCTTTGTGTGTGTTGTAAGATCTAGAAAAGCACATGGTACCTTCGAACAATAAAACCTCGCCGTTCAACGTCAGCAAAAGAATCGTTTGAATTTGCTGACTGTTTTATGTATCGAAGGTACCACAGAAATTTTTAATTAAAACTATTTAAATATACTCCTTTAAAAAAAAAAAGGAATAATAGAGCTACAATTACATGCTTATTATTACAAAAAAATTATAAAAAATATATATATTTCCTTGATAGAAAAACATTTCAATATTAAGATCAAATTCTAAATTATTTAAAGAAAATTTGAATTTGATAAATTAAAAATTGTTAAATTTATTTAATTAACAAAAATTAGATATAAAAAACTGAAAAATCTGATTAAATTAATTATTAAATATAGTAAAAAATAAAATTACTGAAAACTAGGACAATTTTAAAATTAACAATGAAGATAATTAAAATTTATAAAAATCAATAATTAAAATTAATAATGGAATTTATTAAAATTTATTAAAATTAATAATAAGATTTATTAAAATTGGTAAAATTAATAATAAAATGGATTCAAATTAGAGACTAGAATTGTTAAAATTTATATAAAAAAATCAATAATTAAAACTGATAATTGGAATTTCTAATTAAAAAAATTATTAAGATTGATAATTAAAAAGATAACATTAAATTTATTACTAAAATTTAGTTAAATTTTCTAGTTTAAAAAAAAAAATAAATAAATATATAATTATTAGGATATATTAAATCACAAAAAAAAAAAGATTATATATAAAAGGCCTTATTATATATACATATATGTAAAAATTCATATTTATGTTTATTATTGTTTATTATTCGTTCAAAAATTATGTTAATTAAGAATTTTTTTTTTATATATTGAAATAGATTTCACATATTTTGTTTAATTACACAAAAAAATTAAAAAAATAAAATTAATTGTTATGTGAATTTTTTGTGTGAAAGAAACTAAAAAAAATGTGTTATTAACTTTATATTGGCAGAAATGTAGTGGTCATTGTTGAAAAACAAAGTACTTTTCTGGGGCATTTTCAAATAATTGATTTTAGGCGAAGAAAATGCCATGGATGACTGCAATAGTCATATGGGGTGGGCCGCCTATCGAGACAAAGTCACCTGTCTCACTACATCTCGAAATCTACCTAGATTGAATTTTAGATTAACCCCCTTAACAACAAAATAAAGGCCTTATTTAAAAAGCTCATCCGTTTCCTGTTTTGAATTCTTGTTTCCTGTCCATTTTTGAAATTTAAAAATACAGTTTACTTTATGGTACGAACTAAATATAAAATGTGATGCCTCAGCGGAAAAAGAACCTCCCCATCCGGCGAGCTAAGCCGCAGCCAAGACCATCGTACCGTTTCCGCTAAGTCGAGGTTTGTTACAAATTCCTTTTAGACGATGTAATCAATATTTGAAATTGTCTTTCGCTCCCATAATTATTAAGTTTGTGTAAATTCCATAAAAATTAATAAACAACACAATATCAATGTAAAAAAAAATATGGCTGTTGGCAGAAATGTACACATCTCTCCGAAAATCCCAACATGAAATACCAATAGAAAACCACCCTTAAAGCGTATTGGCTTGAGGCGCACTCTCATATCAACACATTACACTACAGAACGCAGTACGTCGACGTACAATTCCGCAAAGCCGACTACCCAATACCTGTTACGAATAGTCAGTAGTCATAGAGCTATCAGATGTTTGTCAATATTCGAACACATACAAAAGTGACAAACAAGAATTGTGGGAAAATTAAGTATTTTTGTTTCTTTTGCCCTCTTTTTCCTTGTTCTTGTTCTAGAAAAGTTAAATATAAATTATATTCTCCCAATTTGAGCGCGGAATATAAAAACGAAACACGTTTGCAGTGAAAAATCATAAAAATGTCAAGCAACCACATCTTCCAAACTAGATTTCATTCCGATTCCAAACTAACGACATTGAAATTCGTTTTTGTCATTCGTTTTGGTCTCTTTGGTTCATGGAACAGCCATTGACTGTGCCTCTACATCGCTAATGGGACAGTTACTTTGTCCCGTGCCCGGTTTAAATGAAACTGATCCCAAAAACTCAACAGTTCTATAGTTGCGAGCGAAATGATGTGGCCAACGTTTGGTGTCTGGTGGCGGAAAGTTTCTAGTGTCTGGGCACTAGTAACAACACCTATGTTCGTATATGCCACTTCCATAACGATACTCGTCACAAACACAAATTTTTAATTATTATATATTTTCGAGCAAATAAATTTTATTTGAAAATCAATAAAATGTATTTAGAACGCATATGTTAATATATTAGAATAAAATATATTTGCGAACTAATTTTCTCAAATAAAATATGTGTTTAAATACAAATAAAATTATTGTTTATGAATATTTCCAAATATATTTTATTTAAAAAAAAGAGATTTTCAAAACATTGCTGAATTTTTCGAACTTTAAGCACGGTACTATGTTCCGGTTTCACGCTGAAATTCCGTACAAAAATCAAAGTTGTGAAAAAATTAGAGAAATTTTTTCATTTGTGGTACTATGTTTTTTCAACGTGAGAAATTGACATTTTGCGCCGCTACAAATTAATTGAACGCCGCCACAAACTGAATGCCGCCAGCATTGCACTTCTATTTATTTATATTCATGTTTGTCCGCGAGAAATTCAATTGTTGTCAATCCTAGCGATAAATTTTCCTAATAAAGATTACAAAATTAAATTATCTGAAAGAAAACTAATGCAAAGCTTTGGAACAGAAAATAATTATGTATATTGAATAAACGAGAAGAGCGACATTCCGATTGGATAGCAAAGCAAAAAAGTGCAAAACACTGGAAGGGCATGTAACTATATGTAATAATGTGGAATTTGTCTTATAATTACTTATGTACATTTACGTTTGTATGTTTAGAACAATCGTGACGAAAAGCCTGGAAAAACTTTGTGGACGGCAAACGCTACCGAAGCAGTAGGACAATGGTATTGGGCAGTGCCTGTGATCTCGTTTTTAAATGGTTATAAAGAACATAGTGAGTTCTTGCCAGCCATAGGAGTTGGAAGAAGAAAATCCGTTTATGGATGGAAGTATAATCTATATATGTCCACAAATATAATGTAAATCCTTAAAAATAATAATAAAACATATTTTCCGGTTCATCAAAACATCATTGTATTTATTTATATTCGTACAACAGTAGGAAATTATTTTGTTATTTGTAACATTGTATTACCCTGGCTTCTGATACCTCACAAGCATCGCCATCGTATCAACAAAAAATAAATAATTTATTTAGTTATAACATTAGCACAATGATCTTCAACCATATTTCCATTCTGCAATTTAAATTGACTATTTTCTAAGTCGGCATTATTCCATTTAATTGCTTATTGATTCTAATTTAAACTCGTGTTTGTTTTCAAGAAAAGCAAAAAGGAAAAAATGCACATGCTTATACACACACACATACATATAAAAGTGACATTTCGACACACACACTTCAAAAATTCAATGTGACCTTAGTAAAAAAGCGTTCCATTTTTCAACTTGAAACAACATTTTGTGGATTTTTTTCAAGCTGAAAAAACATAGTACCCACCTTTAGTTTAAATTTTTTCCATGTTTTCGAATTATGCTTTCCTATTAAAAATGGCATACTTAGCATTAACTTCTATTTGAAACCACTTATTTTTATTTTCTAACTATTCCCAGTCATTATTTTCAATTATAAAGAAATTTTACTAACATTAAAAATTTCTAAAAATTGCTGAAAACTTAAAGCAATTAAAGAATAGATATATTTTCAAGCAAATAGATCTTTGTTAGGGAAATAACATATGCAAATAAAAAATATTAGGATGTAAACATAGTTTTGTCTAGAACAACATCCTCCCAAACATATAATATTTGTATGTGTCAAATGTTTTTGGAGTGCACCCTAAAAATATATATGTTTCAAGCAGAATATGTTTGGGACAATATACTACAGAGGCGATTTTTTTTCAGCGTGTTGTTATGGGGACCTCAAAACCCAAAAAATGGACCCGATGCCCGACATAGTCAATATTATACTTATGGGTCGATTATGGATTGCAACCGACGTTTAATTGCGTTGCCAAAATTACATTACGGATGGCAACTACCGACAACTTCAGTTGTTAAATGGGGGATTTTTCGGCAACCATTTATTTGTGGTTGCTGTGTATTTTTTAAAGAAATAAAACACGAAATTAAATGATAGTTATACTTTTTATCATATTTTCAACATTACATATTTTTTGCGTGTTTGTAGGTTCTATGATGGTTAAAATCACTACAAAATAACAATCTAAACACTACGGATGAAGTGTGGCCGAGATGAATTGGAGAGAGCGAGTTTGCATAATGTCAATAGAATGGGTCACTGCCACTCTGGAGTCCGGAACTCTGAGACGTCCTTCTCGGCCTGTATGACCGTCATGCTGGCTACAAGCAAGATGCCGGTGGTGGCGGTGCCCAATCGAATAAGCATTTCGTTCCCTACTTGCTCTTCTACGCTGTGTATCTGCTGCTCTCCTCACGCTCCGCTGCACCTATCTCACGGCTCCCTGCCGTGTCTCTGAGTTTGCACTCTCATAAAACAAGGCAGAAACATCGTATAGCTCATTTTAAGCGTTTGATCACTGTGGCCAATATCTCCTTCGGTGAATTACCTAGGTGAATGGCAAAGAGTGCTCATTCATTTTAAAGCAAACCTTAACATCACAGGTTGTGAGCCATCTTTATCGCCATTGTAGCAGGCGGCAGCAGACCTATTGCATATTGATTTGGCTTTAAATCCAGTATGTAACCTTTTTGTCGTTGTAGAGACATTTGATTTGTCAATGTCAATTCTGAACGAATTTCTGCAATTAATATAAAATAATAGCTTTTAACGTGGGAGAAATTCCAAAAGTTCTACAAATTTTAGATGCAGTGGACAATGACATGTTGTACAGCAACTACTGCAATCTTCGAGCCTATACCTATAATAGTTATAAGTACATCACTCCATTGGGTGCTTCTAGCAACAAATCCAAAGATATACTAATTGACAAAATATGGTCATTTTTTTACCACATTTGATAAAGACAATCACTTGAATTTATTTCACTTAATCTAATTTAGATATTCTATACCGATAAGTAAAGCTCATTGTGAACAATTACATAGTATTTTAAACAATTTATATATCGCTCGCTCACTTCAAGAGTGACATAACTCAAAATTTAAAATTTTTGAGGTTGCCTTACAAAAATGCGAATTTTGCAAATGTCCATAAATTAATCTCAGCGAAATTTGGTCCATAAGTAAACAACCATATTTCGAATTATTCAAGCATTTCTTAATATCTTATTTCATGTTACTTATCTTTTTATACGGACTTAAAGTTACACATCTTGGAAATTTTCAATTTTGAGTTATTGAAGTGAGTGAGCGATATATGTATACGAAATTTATAAACCGACTGTATTTTGACCTTATAAAGGATGAACTAATCATAAGATGGAATATAGATAAATGTTGCCAGGAACTCCAGTCATTTTTAACAAGTAACGAGGGATTAAAGCTTGTGAATTTCGTGAAGAATAGCACAAAGTATTTGTGCAAAAATAATATGACCTATAGTGCATATAAGTTATGTTTGAATATTCTTATGTTTGATTTTTATTGAAACTGCAATAAGCTTTAAAAAAAAAACAAAACAAATAATATATGATATTTTCATTTGTCCCGACAAATCCCGCTTTTTAGGCTCGGTTTTCCAGATTTTTCGAATTCGGTAGGTACACCTCTCAAAGCCTCCAAAAACGCATTGGCCTTCGACATACTTGACCCGGTTATATTTCCTCTTGCCTAACTTTCTTTCGTCAATCTCGACGATGCACTGAGGACCACCAACCGGAGTTCCATTGATGACGAGGTCATCCAAAACGACCTCTCTGCAGTAACTAGCCCAGTCAATTAGGCTGCAGCAGCTTTTAATTTTGACATACACCGCTATGCGGGTAAGATCAATACCATCGAGCCAGAAGTATACGAACTTGCACACTTGTGAAAGAGTTGGATGCGATTTTTCGAAAAATGTTCCGTTTCGAAGAGATATTCTGTAACGGCATCGATATGTGCCTTTCATACCCTTTATAGTGGCGTAACACCTCCATTTAAACCCGCATTCACATTTACTTAAAAGCTAATTTTGTCCTTAGGGTCAAAGTTTTTTATTTTTTTTATATATTTGCGTTCTACTCTGAATTTCCTTTCATTTGAATATAATAACGTCTATGCCGGGAACCGGGTCCATTTTATGGGTTCTTCAAGGCCCCACGACTCTTTAGAGTCAACCTTTTCAAAATGTGTTCCCACTTTTCGGTTCTTCTCCCCATTTTCTTTAGTTTAAGTATAATACTGACTATGTCGGGGATCGGGCCCATTTCTTGTGTTTTGAGAACCACATCAAAACCCGAGCCCCAATTTTCGACAAAATGTTCGAGATTTAGGGGTCATTTAGGTGGAGTGCGCAAAATTTCAAAAAATCGGCGTTGCGTCCCGTAAACTGTAGTTAAGCCCAAAATTTATGTTCACGCAAAAAGCCAAACAAAGATGTTTTGTGGTACAAATGGATGATTGATTTTTAAACTCGTTGAAATATGTGTGCGCGTATCTTAAAATTGCAAATTTTAGCATAAATAGGTGTTGAAAATCTGTATGTATATGTAAACGAACAATTTTCAAAGTATGAAATTACTTCATTTTCGTGAAAATGTTTAAGATATCTTAGATGATTTTGCGTTTTTATACTATTACAACAATATAACAATTATATGCATAAGTGGAATCACTTACAGCATTTTTAATTATAATTTTAGAGAATTGTTATCGATATTCCACAAGAAGACTTCAAATTAGTGAATGTGAAAATAAACACATTTTTAGAAAATGCTGTCTCCCGTACCTAGTTACCATCGACATAATTTGAATTCAAATTAATTGTGTTAGGAAACGTACGCCGAGAGTGAGTGAATTAGGAAACAAAATGTTATTTGATTTTGTCTATACATATAAATAATTTCTAAACAATAGATAGAAATAAAATAGTACTGAAACGGTCGTGAGGATACGTTGGTACTTTTGAAAGTGTAAAAGTAATAAAGTTCTAACTTTTCCATCCCTGCTTGCTGTACGACTTTGTCTGTTGCGAAAAGGATTTTACTTGCGATTTTGATAAAATCGGGAGAGTATCAAATGCAAATTCTCACCGGAAAGTCACGTGACAGATCGTTTAGATGTAAACCGGCCCCAAGGCCGGGTTAGGCAAACTTAACCGTAATTTAACTTTAGCGTCGCCGTAACGTTGCCTGCTAGAGCAATTACCTAAAACTTGAAAAACGTGCTGTATCACTTAGAAATTCACAACAAAAATAGCAACAAATAAATTTTCTTTTATATTTATTTGCTACTGATTTATCATTTTATTACTTATATATCTTTACTTTTCAAAAGTTTCGCATAAATTTATTCTTTTTTCATTATTTTACTCATTTTGTTTGCAAATGCACGTAAACGTGCCGTCCAAATAAAATTTCAGCATGCTTGTTTACACTGATTTTCATATGTCAGATTGAATCAACTGATTTGTTACGCTACCGGGGCGTTACGGTTACGTTTGCATAATCCAGCCTTTACTTTAAAAAAGTAAAGGAACAGATCTATTGTATCATGCACAGGGTTGATGTGTTATTTTCTGTTGTTGGGGAATTGTCACTATCCGGTATTTATAATTTAATCAGCTGTTCCCAGCATATAGAAAGATTTGTTCGTGTTTTCGTTGTATAAAATAATCAAAGAAGAAAAAACGAGATGAGTTCACATTTTGCAAACATTCTGAAACAAGCACTTAAAACATTCGATCGCAAAAATCATGTCGCTCTTACGAATAATTTAGCTGTTCTAAAACAATTGACCGATCAACTTTCATGCCGTGACATTCACGTCAACGAGGAGGAGCTCTTCAGTGATTCTATCTATCAAATTCCAGGTCGAGCTCCGGTGACTTTTATGCATATTTTTGAAGATGATACCGTCTCAATGAGTGTTTTTATAATGCGAGGTGGTTATACAATGCCACTGCACGACCACCCCTGTATGCATGGCTTGCTGAAAGTCATACATGGTCGCCTGCAAATTCAATCGTATACAAGATCCTTTAAGGAAGATCCGGTCATGTATGATCCAGTAAAAGAAGTAGATGCTACGCGAGAGGAACCAAAATTATTTACTTCCGAAAGTGGGTGCACTCTTCTAACGCCAACAGAACGAAATTTCCATGAGATCACGGCTGTGGGAGGGGTTGCTGCATTTTTCGACATTCTAGCACCTCCGTATGACGCCGATGTGCTGGGATATGGGCCAAGAAAATGTACATTCTATGAGGCGATTCCCCAAACATCATTGCTATCATCAAGTAGTAGCAATAATATACCTTCAGAAGCTAAATTGGAATCAAACTTAATGAAATTGAAGCGTATAACAGCGCCTTTATCGTATTACTGTGAAACTACAAATGTACCCACTACAACCCACGAAGTAGTAGTACAGATGTATTCCAAAGAGGCTTATAGACCTAATTTATCCGATGAATGAAATGCAATTTGCAAAAGTAATCATACTCATATTAGAAAATTTAAAAGCCAAATAATTTTGTAAGTCTGTATTTATTAAATATTTAAAATGTTACTTGGTAAATTAAAACAGCATTTCAAAGCATCACAATTATACTTATAAAGTACAATAGGAAGGCAACATGTATGGTTATGCTGTTAGTAATTTGAAGAAATATGGCTATAATTAATGATATATTTTAATTGTTTACAGTTCATTTATGATTATGTATTAATGTTCGAAACATTTAATAATAAAGTAAATAGATCGATGGACCAAATGGTAGATCGAAAATGAATTTAAAAAACAAACTAGACAAATTATTTACAATTCTTTTCCTAGTCACATAGCGTTTTCAAAGCTGGGAGCCTCTACAAAATGTGTTATTCGCCGTATGGAATTTAAAATGATTGCTCGATATTGTTTTACTTTCATCTGTCATAATTATGACCCAATTTTGCTTTTTAATCACCACATAATACCATTCCTATTTCGATTTTAAGTACAATTTTACTGACTTTACTCAGTGCCAGAAATTGCAAAATTGGCAAAGGAATCAGATTTAAGGAATTTATCGGTGGAGTGAATAAGCTCTAAATATTCTAGTAGAAGGAAGATAAAATCCTTTGCATTGTGATGCTTCAGGTGGTCATACAGGAATCATGACGCATAGACGGACATAGCTAAAATCGGTTCAGAAAGTGATTCAATTTCAAGGTTACCTACCTTGGCTGGTATCAGACCACATTTTTTTCCTAAATATTTATTTCTCTGCATTTTTAAAGTTAAGGTTAGAATAGCAATTCCATCTCGAGAAGTAACACTTGCTTTCAAAGGCTTTGAGTATTTGTCGCCAAAATAAAATATATGTATATATATATACATACATATATGTATGTATATATATATATACATACATATATATATATATTACAAATTTACA
This sequence comes from Eudasyphora cyanicolor, assembly GCA_963930755.1. NCBI lineage: Eukaryota > Metazoa > Arthropoda > Insecta > Diptera > Muscidae > Eudasyphora > Eudasyphora cyanicolor. The sequence goes on from OZ005735.1 coordinate 135,715,674, forward strand.
TTGTTAACAAATTTAAAATTTCTGTAAAACTTTGAACGCCTCATAAAAAATCTTATTTTTGACTTAGCATATTTTGAAATGGATGCATGCCATGGTTACCAATATTATTAATTTTGCACATATTTATGTATCTATGTACATCAAAATGCATAAATGATGAGTATTAATGCAGGGAGAGGGGAGAGGTTAGTTATAACCAAACAATATTTCATATGGACACAAATTGAAGGATTTTGTTAAAATTTCTTTTCAACAATTGTTTTTAGATACTCGACTCGTATGTAGCTGAATCGGCCAAGTAATTTATAGAGAAATTCGAAAAAAAAATATTTTGGCTTTACCATAATATAGTTTTCGTTATCCAAAGAAAATTCTGATAGCTTTGTACCTTAACGTAATTTATTAAAAATGTCATTCTCAATTGTATATACATGTTGCATTAAAAATAGGGTAGCCTAAAATTAATAATTTATTATTTCCAAACAAGTCAGTGGGTTTAGATATTGCATGCAATTTTCTATGTTGTCTGTTCATCTTCTTCCTCTTTATCTTGATAAATATCCTGATTACGCCTCTTGAATTTCTTGATAGGTGGTTTTGCCAATGTGGTTGACTTCACTGTGTCCGAAGAGTCCGTCTCTTTGCAGTCTTTAGATGATTCAGGAAGATTTCCCTCACCTTGTTGTTCCACCCCTTTAATAGCCTCATTATCATTAGAATCATTCTCATCTTCATCTTCCAAATGTAGCTCTTCCTTATTTTCACAGATGTTCGACTCTAAAGCCTTAGGTTTGGGCAAAACTAACCCACTATTGCTTTTACGTTTTAAAGGACTTCTTGTTGATGACAATCCCAACGAGGCCGACGAAGTATTAAGGCTAGAATTGTGTTCGTCAAGAAGAGAGTCGTTTAGTGCAGAATCTTCAGTATTGTCTAGTGTACTAGAGTGGCTCAATTCGTGACCACCAATTAGCATGGCTAGACTTAGCGGATCGTCTATGCCCAACGTGTCACAAAAACTCAACGACTGAGGATTGATTTGAGATTTGGGCTGCTTATAATGCTGACCTCTACTATGATGAATTAACGGATCAAATACTTCAACAGTACGACAAAAATTTTCTGGAATTTTTAGATCGTTCTCAAAACGATGTCTAACGAAATCCATTTCCTCGGTAGCAGGGGTGAACTGGTAGCGTTCTCCATTTGTACTTTTTTCATTGGGCAAATAATAATAGTTTTCCTTAACATTTGTCAAATGATTTGTTAAATACAATATTGCCAACCACTCCAGATCATATTCAAACTTTAGTTTGCCTTCATCATCTGTGTGGTTTGTCGATTCTATATCAAGAATTTGCAGAAATCTACGCCTTGGTAGACATTTATCTAAAGCCAAGAATTTTGTTACTTCGGGCTTCTTCAGCGCGTCATCTTCGCCCACCTTGGGAGAACTTTTCTCTTCCGACGATTCCTTATCACAGTTATGCTGAACTACAGCAACGAATTTACAATGTAAATGAGCCGCAAACCAATACGATGGTTTGAGTAAATTTAACAAATCCTGATTGGGTCTACTACCCAATTGCTCGTTTTCCATTTCATCACGCAGAAAAGGTTTAAAGCGTGCCAGTTGCTCCTTATTGCCATGGTTGTAAATACCTTTTGGCCAATCATGCGACAAAAATATATCTACTTTCCCAGATAATTGTTTTAAGCGAAATACCTCCAACTGCCTGACATGATAAACGCTGCGTTTGGTACTTTCCGTGTATGGCGAAAATTCGAAGCGTCCCCTCAAGTAGTCATTACTTTTATATATACCTGACAATCCACCAATTCTAATGCCATTCACACGTACAACACCAGCGTAGCCTAAATAATATATATTAGGCGCTACCCAGCCGCCGTAGGGTAGCTCTTGCAGGTAATTCGATGCTTCATGATTTCCTCCAACAAATATTGTTAGCATTGGTGCTTTCAATTCACCACTGTAGTACCTGAAAGAGATTAAACGTTTTAAAATACATTCGACGCTACATCTTGGTGTTAAGTCATACTTATAAAATGTACACATATGTTGAAATTTTTGTGGTACAGCCATCGTTTGCAGGTCTTCCATGTTTCGTGTTGATTGAAAATCTCCACAGCAAATTAGAAGATCAATTTTAATTTTGTCCCTCCTTTCTATTTCGGCAATAGTTTCGTAGATTTTTTCCAATTCCCCATGGGCGCAACCTTCTATAGCTATCTTCATCTTTATCCGTGGTTATATATTTATACACTTATTTTATTAATTCACCGGCAAATCTTAAATCCTGGTAGCCACTAGCGATAATAGTACAACGTTTTGTTTATCTGCTTCTTCTTCTTTGGACAAGTGACAAGCGTATAATGTCAAGTATATGATAACACATGCCACGTTAGAGATGTGAAATGGTAGTTTAAAATGTGTACTTTTCAGCTGTCCCAAATGTACTATTTCAGTGCTAAAGGTACTAAATGTATTGGGTTGTCCACATTTAAAAATTATTTGTACGATTTTTTAATCCGATTGGCAACCGCAATTTATCGTGCTACCAATCTTAAAATGTGAGTGGCCCACATAACATATTCAGTCCTTAATTTTTAGCACAAAAAATAAATAAATACATTTTTGTTTTTAATAGCAAATTATTGTACTTCATTAAAATTTTTAAAAATGCCAATAGCGGAAAATTATCTTTGGCTAAACTAGGCGTGTATTTACACGTTACACCAATAATAGTTTATTTACGTTCTTACAAAAACAAGGACACTAAAGATGAGGCAAATCAAATTACCCGACAGGGGTCATTTTAACCGCATATATTGAGCTTGGATTTTCTTGGAACACATATGTACAGTGCATAAATATCCAGTGTTATGGGTCCAATCAGTGGAATAAAAGAATTGACCATTGTGCACTAACGACATCTGTTTCTAGAGTATATGTACATTTTATCTGAGACATATTGTGTGCAAAACATCTGTCGCATCTTTAGGATTTTTGTCCTTGTTCTTTTCTTAATCGAATACGATATTGCCAGTGTGAAATTCTACTTTTAACAGTATGGATACTAATTTTTAGCTAGTTTTTTGTATTTTTTTGCGAATTAAAGAGAATCGAATTGAAAATGATGTTTGACGCCCTTATTCATAAAAATTTAATGAAGGTTTGAGGAACGCTTTAGCAGTGTTAAAGCGTTCTTTAACTTTTTATGAATAAGGCCCTGAAATTGCAAAAAAGAGTGTAAAATATTGAACTCGTTTTCGTTAAAACTATCGAAAACTTAAAATTGCATCGTGTGATTCAAAGTTAACTAATGGTGATTTCGATTCTGAAAAACTTGTTCCCCTTTTAGGTGTTACTGACCTAGTACATCGAACTAAACTTAGCTCCTATTTAAAAATTCCAAGTTGTGGTAAATGATGCACTTTTTTGTAGAAAAGAAATCGATTAAAATCGTATGATTTTCAAGCCTGAGCGATCGATCTTACGATATGGTTGGTGAGATGATTCTACCGTGTAGAAATAAAGGGAGAAAAGTCGTACAAATGATCAACCAATGTGAATAGTCCATAAGAAGGACGCCATTTTCTTCTGCCACACAGAGCCATAGGTCAATCGGTTTTAAAACGCCGTCACTGACAATTTGAGCTCGCCTCCGTTCTTTGTTAACAGGTTGACTTTTTGGTTTAAAAGGTGCTATACACCTAGGGAATTTATGTTATCTTCTTCTTATCGTTGTTTCTTGGGGAAGCAGAGAACGAAGCCAGCCAGGTTTTAGACGATAAGCCGCTTAATGGTTGGTTTAAATTGGCTAAAAATCGCCGCCGTTGCTATTTGTTCGCGTCTTTACAAATATATTTTTACCCAAGTCCTTAAAATTTCCGTTTAAGTTTCAACGAAGTTGTACAATAAATGTATTTAAATTACGTTGCACAATAAATCACAAGCCAATGCCGAGCCGATAAGCCGCCGACAGTTTTGCCTCGGCTTCCATTTCTGTTGGGAACAGCGTTACCGTTGGGAAATTTCAAAAAGGGGATTTTTTCGAAAAAAGGGGCAACCGATCATTAAAAAAGGGGGATCAATTTTAAGGTTTTTTTTCACATACATTTCTTTACTTATAGTTATTTTTTCGTAACTTTCTTTTTTTATACTTTCTTATTAGATCTGTGCTTGGGACAGATGTGTTTTGTATTTAGTTTTTTTGATCTCACAATAAATCTGTTTAGAAAAAAGCTTATAACATGAAAAATAAATTGGATTTTTTTATAAACACATATATTGTTACAATTAAGAAATCACTCAAATTAATTGTATTGTTGCATAGACGCCGACCTATTCGCAGAATTTTCACCAATAAGATGAAACGGTGGAAATAGATTCTCATATGCTTGCACATACAAAAGATAAATGTAAATCGTTTTGACATATGTGTATATCCCATTAAATAACCTAATTCAGAACGTAGCGCGTTAGGCATTTCCGTAAAAGCAGATTTTTTTTACAAAAGCCAAAAAGTGGCACAAAAAAGCGAAAAGGGGCACATTTAGTATCAAAAAATAAAAGGGGCGCAAAAGTAGCACGGCTGAAAAAAAGGGGCAAATATGCCACTTTAGTTGCACAACGGTAACGCTGGTTGGGAACGCTACCAAGCTTTTTTTCAACGGATATGAGTTGCCTATTTGTGTTTGCTATGCAAGATGCTGCTTTTAAGTACGGAAATATTGGTGATCGAGGAGTATCTAAAAAACTTGGTTTTGTCCACCGAAGTCAAATCATGTTTCTTGAATTCTTTTTTGGAGGTGCAAGATGTAAGGACATGTAATTCTCCCCTGACTTTTGAAACGACCACCACATCTATCGAATCTGCCGGTTCCCTGGTGGCAACTCGTCAGTTTGGAAATAAATGGTGTTTTATTTCCCATTACAGTGTCGCTATGAATTCAAATTCTATCTTATAGTCATGCTTCAAAGTAGTTAATTGTTTATTGGCCAGATTCAATTGATATTTCCAAATGTCCTCGTTGAAAGTGGAATTCAATGGGTCGAAGCTCCGTAAAGCTTTTGAAATAAAAACTGTTCGGAACAAGCTCGTGTCATAAGCTTAATTGTAGGAAAAACAAAAACCTGGACTAACGATTTTCCTTTGTTCGATCCGACCGATATCCAAATGTGTTTAATTTTCTTCTTGAAAATGGGTTATTCCCGTCCAACCAGCATTAATAGGAATGAATAAACATTAAAACTAAATTGCTGGTACATATCTTAAAGTTTTGGCAATTACTTGGAGCTGACAACTTCGGAGAATATGCTTGCCATGTGCCCTGCTTGATTTTTATACATTTACAGTGCCGCTCCATCTCCTTTGCATAGTCAATCGTCAAAAACGACACAGTCAATCGTCAAAAACGTCAAGTTTTCTGAAATAAAACGTCATAAAATCGTCACATACCCAAATACGTTTTTTCGCAGAAAAATTCTAAATATTTTAAATTTATGTGTATATAGTCATATCGTATAACTAATAAAAATGAATTCCATAAAAACTAACCATTGTTTTTGTTTTTTGTTATTCGATCTGTTGTGACTTTTCATAGTTTTGTTTTTGACTATTGAGTTCGAGATCGTTGTTTTTGTTTTCTGTTAAACAGAAAAACAAACCTTCTTTAAATAAGAAGAATAAGAAATGTGTGAAATGTATTAAGGGTGGTCACTGGTTGGTGGACGATATCGTTTCGGAAGCTACCAAGCAACTTCATCGGCACCTTGGACAAAATACCCTGTCAATAATTGGCACAATATGAGAACAGCTCAATATGAAATAATTGAGAACTGACTTCAAAGTCCCATATCTCCAAAACATTGCAGACAGTATTTCTCAACCTTAATACATCCCCACACTTCTTGTTTGGTTTTTTGTGTGTCCCTGCAATTTGCGGGGAAGGCACACGATTTGTTGTTATTGTCGCTTCTTACAGCGACAACAATCTTTCGGCCGTACTCTGCCTCATTCATCATTGTTTTTGTTTTTTGTTATTCGATCTGTTGTGACTTTTCATAGTTTTGTTTTTGACTATTGAGTTCCAGATCGTTGTTTTTGTTTTCTGTTAAACAGAAAAACAAACCTTCTTAAAATAGGAAGAATAAGAAATGTGTGAAATGTATTAAGGGTGGTCACTGGTTGGTGGACGATATCGTTTCAGAAGCTACCAAGCAACCTCATCGGCACCTTGGACAAAATACCCTGTCAATAATTGGCACAATATGAGAGCAGCTCAATATGAAATAATTGAGAACTGACTGACTTCAAAGTCAAACAAGAAGTGTGGGGATGTATTAAGGTTGAGAAATACTGTCTGCAATGTTTTGGAGATTTGGGACTTTGAAGTCAGTTCTCAATTATTTCATATTGAGCTGCTCTCATATTGTGCCAATTATTGACAGGGTATTTTCTCCAAGGTGCCGATGAGGTTGCTTGGTAGCTTCCGAAACGATATCGTCCACCAACCAGTGACCACCCTTAATACATTTCACACATTTCTTATTCTTCTTATTTAAAGAAGGTTTGTTTTTCTGTTTAACAGAAAACAAAAACAACGATCTCGAACTCAATAGTCAAAAACAAAACTATAAAAACTAATTTAAAAAAAACTTATTTTAAAAAAATCAGGAGGTTTTTTATTCAAATAATAAAACTTAAAATATTTAGCAGGTACTATTATAATTAATATAAAATTCAGTCATTAATAATAGTTAGGGCCAGTTTACATCTAAGCGATCTGTCACGTGACTTTCCTGTGAGAATTTGCATTTGATCCTCTCCCGATTTTATCAAAATCGCAAGCTACGCGTCGAAACACAATAATTTCGGTAGTCGGCAGGCGGAATAATTTTCCGTGACGGCGGAACACAATGAGGTTGTCGGTGGAAATCCAATTTTCTGTATACACAGCCGTCTGTTTACATATACATACCGATTTTCAAAACACATTTTCACTAAAATTTACAATTTGAAACTACATGAATACATATTACAACAATAATATTGATTTAAAATCAATATTCCATTATTTTTCATCTTTTGCAAGCACCAAAACATCGTTGTTTACCTTTTTCATATTTTGTTCAAAATTATTTTTTCACAATGACAACAAATTTTGGAGGTGAACATAAATTTTGGCTGCTTTTTATGGCATGTCTGGCAACGCCGTTGAGAATGTCGACAAGTAATTACACCCAGCGAAAAACAAAGAACATACGTGCTTAATCTTTGCAAATTCGTTTATGATAATGAACCAACCCCGTATGTTACGAATTCAAGCAAGGCAGTGCATGAATAAAGCATCAAAAATCAACAACGCTTCGTTGCAAAATGAATACCAACTGGGAATAATTCAAATCAAGTGTTGGGGACAACTATAGAACGTGCGGGGGACGACTAAAGCACTTGCTGAGGACGAATAAAGCACGCGCTGGGATAACTTTCCATTCTGAATCCGCCGCCTCCCTCTTCCCATTTAAAACTATTTAAACAGCATTGGCGTTTCAATACATTTATTAATGTTATAAGTAAATAAAACGTGAACATAACAAACATATAATTGCAAATTTGCATATTTATCACTAAGCAAATCACGTCTAAACAAAACACATTCGAATATGCAGCAACACAGTATTACCTCTGTTTTGTCTCGCAATTCAGCTCGTACACCTAATGGTGGCAGTCTCCTTCGTATCATTCGCCTTTATGTACTGCAAAATTTAATTCCCGTGCTCTATAAAAAACATACACACTCATTATTAACTTTTAAAATTTAAATTTTTATAAGCTTAGGTTGTTAAATATTCGTAGGCCGACACCATTTCTATTGATTCTAGAAATTTCTGCAGTAGGAAGATGTCACTGGATTTTGCAATCACCTTATCCTTCTCATTCCATAGTCCAGAGAATCATCCACAATATCAAACAGGTCATTAAATTCTATTTCTTCGTCATTAATTTTCATTTTTCACGTCTTTATAAATCCTCGTGGTTCCTTCTTCTAAGAACAGACAATAACAAATCCAATGAACAACACAAAGCCGAACAAATAATCATCAACCTTACGGCGACAATACATAACGCAACGCTGGTCAAAAAATCACCCCCGTTTCGTTGATAATTAATGAACGAATCGGTGGCGATTTTTCATGCACGTTACGTTTATAAATTGGTACCAAACGGTGTTTATTTTGCAACGTCTTTTTTCCCTCAGTGTAGAATAAATTATATTCTGGCGAAACGCCTTGACGGAATTTCATCACGAATTTCAACCCTCCCATAAGAATACATGTAAAAAAGTGCGCCTACCGACATCATTGTGACAAAGTCGTATACAACTTTGTCTGTAGTGTCGAAACAACTAGCAACTGTTGTATACAACTAGCAGGGATGGAAAAAGTTAGTACTTTATTACTTTTTTCAGTACCTTTTCACTTTCGAAAGTAGCAGCGTATCCTCACTACCGTTTCAGTACAATTTTATTTGATCTATCTATTGTTTAGAAGTTACTTATATAGACAATAATCAAATGACATTTTATTTTCCTAATTCACACACTCTCGGCGTACATTTTCTATCACAATTAATTTAATTAATTTGAATACGATTTATGTCGATGGTAACTAGGTACGGCAGACAGAATTTTCTCAAAATGTGTTTATTTTCCATTTTTATTTAAATGAATAGAAGATGAACTGTAAGATTTTTATTAATATTTTTCGGAACATAATCACTAATTTGAAGTATTCTTTTGGAATAGCGATCACATTCTCTAAAATTATATTTAAAAAATGCTATAAGCGTAATGTCTAATAATAATTGTTGTAATAGTATAAAAACGCAAAATCACGAAAAAAGAAGAAATTTCATATTTTGAAAATTATTTTCCTTAAATTAATTTAATTAGTACCACTTGAGTTAAAAAAGCGTTAGTTTAGTACTTTCCAAAAAAAAACAATTTTCTATCCCTGCTTGTAATTGGATGTCAATTTAGTCGTGCGATCCTCTCTCGGGGTCGTACAATCCTCTCTCAAAATCGCGCGATCCTCGTACACCTAAAAGACTAGTCGCCCAAGGATGTATTTTGTGACAGATCGCGCGACGAAATCTCATGATGTAAACAATATTGCTACATAGATTCATATACACTCAAAGAATTTTATGAGTATCATTAGGAAAAACGTTTGTTGTTTTAACGGTTTGTGTCTGCTGAAAAAGGGAAAGCAGACTTCGTCTGTTAGTTTAGCAAACCTATGGTTGTTATTTTAGCAAACAAATTTGACTGCTAATATAGCAAACTAAAACAGTCGTTTTAGCAAACAATTATGCTACTATTTAACAGAAAAAAGCGGCTGGAAGAACAAACTATTTTTGGTATTCTAGCATACGTCTTTTTCTTTTTTATTTTAATAAAAGAAATACAAATTTTATATTTTTCTGATATTTGAGAAGAGTATATCAATCAGGATTCCAACCTGAAGTTATTCAGCCCATGTATTGATAAGCGTTTCGAATTGTGAAATCTGTATGTACGCTTGATCTAAAACTATAAATGAAAAAAATCATTTAGTAAAATTGAATAGCAACAGTAGGATCTACAAACAAAACTTACCGGTCACTGGCATTAACAATTATTTTCGTTTTGTCCGAAGGATAAATATAAAGAACATAAATCGTACGACATCGACGCGTTGGCCAATGTGTTTGGTTCAACCTATAGACACGGTAATTGTACATGTCCAGAGCCAAATCATTCATCATCATAATATCCAAGAAACTTGATTTTGTCCACCGAATAAGATCCATGGATTATATCCAAATTAGACTACATTATTCCGAGTATTTTGGAGCCAAAAGGTTGCTTCGTGATTCGGATATTAGCGACCATCGTTGGAGCATATGGAGTAAAAAATCAATGTTGCCCATGTTGTTGTTGTGTCCTGTACTCGGTTCAAAAATTTAGGTTTCGCTTTTTGTGCCACATCGCCAGCGTTGCCGGTATGCTGGCTTTTTGCGCGGCTATGGCTCGTCGGCTTGGGATGGTGTTCTTGCCGGCGATGTGAAAGGCGATACAGGGACAACAAAAACTACATCCATACCGGACTAACAAACACAAGGGGACATAGAAATAAAGGGGACCCGAAATAAACCACAAAGAAAACAAGGTGAAAAGAAACAAAGATGAAGGGAAAGGAACGAAAACATTCACGGATCCCTACCGGACGGACACTCTACGGAACCATGACGTATCTCCCACCCACTGGGATCGACCTAGGATCCCTCCATGATACCCCACCGCCGGGTTGGGTATCCCATATTCGGCTTTAGTTTAGTTTGTAAGCTTCACTTTAATTTAGTTTGTAAAATTTAGCTTTAGTTTAGTTTGTAAGCTTTACTTCAGTATCGTTTACTTTCATTACACATTGTGATTGCTTTCACATTTTTTTCAATAAAAAAAATCAAACTTTATCCAACTGCAATTTTATTTCGGGAAGAGCCACTGCGTCCGGCCGGTGAAAAGTCCAAATCCAAAAAGGACAGACTTTTCTCAACTTTTCCACGACCAACTTCATTTTCCCGGTCTTCTTCCTCTTTTCCCTCTCCCTAATTTTCCTGCTTGTCAGCTGTAACCTGTCAGCTGTCAATTGTTTTTCAAAAAAACAGCTGATAAAAATTTCCCTACTTTTCTTTATCAAATGGCCGTTAAATTGCCATACCATTTGAAAAATTAGAACGCACACGACAATTTCGTTAAGCGGATCACAAAAAGGAAAAAAATACTTACGAGTTGTTGCAGGTATTTTCATTAGGGTCACACTTCCAAGAGGTGTATGCGATTTGGAAAAGTGGACAAGGAAATAAATTGCTAGTCCATCGCTTTCACAAGTTCTCTGTATGGACAGCATATATTTGCTATGAAATTTAAGTAGATGGTTTTAATAGGACACTGCTTGCTGAGAATCGTGAAAACAACCAGAAATAAGCCTTTCATAGTGAATTTAATTTGCAATTTGTGTACGCTTACCTGTTGCGACTTGATAAATTGATAATGCGGTTCTTTATGTGCCACATCCCTTTATGAATTTCATTAAGAAATCGCAAACACCACCGTTCAATATTTTCAATCCTGCGTCTTCTTTCCACCAAAGCATAAACAATTTCGCCTTTTCGGGAAATATTAAACCGACTTCTTTCTTTAGCCATTTGTAAGCATGGTCGAAGCTGTCCCCCGCAATAGTTTTACTCATTAAAATCATTTGCATTATCTTCTTTGATGGGTGTGATCTCTTTGCCAAAATGATTTCTTTACTACGCCAGCGGGACGCCTGTGTAATGCGAATTAACAAACAGAACGAAAATTTCAATTTTATTTGGCGTCAAATATTTTACACTTCAAAGGGTGCTACTTAAATAGCCGAAGTCGGCGCACGATTTCTGTCAAAGAGGACTACTCTTAAATATTAGTGAAAGCATATTACGTCTGTCAATATTTTTTGATATGCGAAATAATCATTTAATATGAGATTTTGTCATCTGCACAAATATGAATATATGTATAACTTATCACAAGCACATTTGAATGGAAAAAATTGGTTTCAATGGCAAGTAATATAAATTAAACGCTACTTCTTTTTTTAATTTATTTTTTCCGTAAGTCTAGATTCATACGAGACAAGCAAGTGTCAAAATATGTAGGAGCTCTCTCAGGCAGGCGGAAAAAATCTCTGCCTCTCTCTCCTGCAAACTATGACACTTGCTTGGAAAAAATTGTCTAATGTGAATCAGGACTAATGAAGCATGTCTATGTCCCGATTCACGCGAGGCAATTCGGTGTTTGTAGAAGATAAAGGCAGCAAAGTGCGAATAAAACACACAAAACGGTTTGCCAGTACATGAATCTACTTTCCCCATTATCTTTCGCAGGCCTCTCTCCTTCAAACACCGAATTGCCTTGGAAAACTGCCGCGTGTGTTGATGGGATTTATGTTCTTCCCGCTTTACACGAGGCAATTTTATCAGCGGCTTAACGGTGTTTGTAGGGGTGGCAGTTGGAAAGGGAGGGGAAAAAACTCCTTGGAATCAATCGGTGGTTTTGTTTTTCATTCGCACTTTGAAACAACAACAATACAATTAGGAATAGCCGTGGGAACGCAAAGGCAAGTTCAAAAGAAAATTAGAGAATATACAAATCGCCCCGCGTAAATCGGGACTTTCCATTTCAAACCGAAAATTTCACAAGTATTTGCCATCCTGTGGTCTTGTGTTTTTGCATACACAAGACTTAGTCCTGGATCCCACGACGCAATTTTTTCAAGCAAGTGACCAAATTTGTAGGAGAGAGAGGCTGGCGGAAAGAGCTCTCTGCCAATCTCTCCTAAAAACGTTGACACTTGCTTGAAAAAAATTGCCTTGTATGAATCAGGACTTTATAAACATTTTTACAAATCGCACTGAAAATATTAATGTTTAGCTTTGGGTTCATTAAAATATAAAATATTAGAAAGTAAAATCTAAACGGAATAGATTAATTTTAATTGTATGTCCGGTACTTAGATTTTGAAATCGCTCTATTTCCAAGTCAAATCATATTCGTTATCGATTTGTGTTTTACTTTTTGCAGTTTTATTCGACTCCTATTTCCAATATTTATAAAATCCAATGAAAAAATAAAAATATTGAGAACCGTAACTCGGAAAATAGATATCGCCGACAAATTATTTAATTTTTTTCAAAATATACCTTTCTCAGCGCACGAATGACCTTAACCTTTTTGATTTTCAATGGTAGTTGAACTTTATCATGTAAATTATTGCAACTTTTGTTTTATTTTCACATATTTTGATTAACAGCAAACATATTCAACAAACTGCAAATTTTTCAGCAGTGCGTTTGCTAATGCAAAACTGCAAACTTTTTGCTATTACAGCAGAAAATTTGCTGTATTAGCAGAACAAATGTTTGCTGAAATTTAGCAGACGTTGTTTGTTATTAACAGCAAACTTTTTTTTTGGGTGTACAAAAAAATAGTCGTACATATTTTATTGTGTTTTTTTAACAAGCTTTTCGTAATTTTTATGTTGCTACAATCGCTTTTGTTATACCTTTCAGGGTTTTATTTCTAAGCCATTTCTCATTTTAGTTTTTAATTTAGGCTGAAAATTCTTTCTACATTTGCAGAAGAATTCGGCAAAGTCATTAAATTGTTAACAAACTCGCACACATTTTTGAATGCTGGCTGATTATTATATAGTTTGACAGAATTAACGTAATTCCAAAAAAATACATTAAAAGTTAAAACATTTTCTTCAAAATTTAGGAGTCTTAATTGTCGAGCTTAATTATCAATGATTTGATATTTGTCTTTAGGAATCAAATTGGGATAGTCTTTTAGCAGAGGAATTATATCAGCAGTTCCGTTTAGAATCACTGAAGGTTTAATTAAATTTAAATTTTTAATAGTAGCATTGTCAAAATAAAATGTATTTTATTTATATTGAAAGATTCAGATTCAATTGTTATATGTATGTGAAACTTTTCATTTATACACCAAGGTAGGTTTCATCCCTTAAGCACGGTACTATGTTCCCGTTTCACGGTGAAATCCCATACAAAAACGAAAGTTGTGAAAAAATTAGTGACATTTTTTCATTTGTTGTACTGTGTTTATTTCAACGTGAGAAATTTACATTTTGCGCCGCTACAAATTAATTGAACGCCGCAACAAATTGAAGCCACCAGCATTGTACTCCTATTTATTTATATTTGTCCGCGTGAAATTCAACTGTTGTAAATATTAGCAATAAAATTTCCTAATAAAGAATACTAAATTAAATTATCTGAAACAATGAAGACTAATGAAAAGCTTTGGAACGGATAATAATTATGTGTATATGGAATAAACGAGAAGAGCGACATTCCGATTGGATAGCAAAGCAAAAAATGTGCAAAACACTGGACATGTAACTATATGTAATAATGTGAAATTTGTCTTGTAATTACATATGTACATTTACGTTTGTATGTTTAGAACAATCGTGACGAAAAGCCTGGAAAAATATTGTGGACGGCTATCGCTACCGAACCAGTAAGACAATGGAATTGGGTAGTGCCTGTGATCATGTTATTAAATGGTTATAAAGAACATAGTGAGTTCTTGCCAACCATAGAAGTTGGAAGAAGAAATTCCGTTTATGGATGGAAGTATAATTTGTATAAGTCAACAAATATAATGCAAATCCTTAAAAATAATAATAAAACATCTTTTTCGGTTCATCAAAACATCATTTAATTTATTTATATTCGTACAACAGTAGGAAATTATTTTGTTGTTAGTAAATTTGTATTACCCTGGCTTCTGATGCCTCACAAGCATCTCCATTGTATGTATAACATTAGCACAATTAACTTCAAAAATTTTCCTTTCTGCAATTTTAATTAAATATTTTCTATGTCGGCATTATTTCATTTAATTGTTTATTGATTATAATTTAAACTCGCGTTTGTTTTCAAGAAAAGCAAAAAGGAAAAAAATTCACATGCTTACACACACATTCATATAAAAGTGACATTTCGACACACGCACTTCAAAAATTTAATGGGGTTTTAGTAAAAAAGCGTTCCATTTTTCAACTTGAAATAATATTTTGTGGAATTTTTTCAAGCTGAAAAAACATAGTACCCACCTTAAAGCGTGGTACTATGTTCATTTTTCGCGTTGAAATCCCATATAAAAACAAAGTCGCGAAAAAAACTGCGAAATTTTTTCGTTTGTGGTACTCTGTTTATTTCAACGCGAAAAAGTAACATTTTGCGCCACCACAAATTTAACGCCGTTACAAATTGATACCGTAACAAATTTAATGCCGCCACCGTCACTCTCCCATTTGTTTATATTTAGTCTGCATTTACATGATACTTTTTTTTTAAGTATTAAGTATACTTATCGGCGTTTTGTGGGCGAGGGAGGCAGTCGGAAACGGGGGGAAAAAAAGTATGCCGTACTCGTACTTATCGTACTCATCGTTTTGTGTTTTTCGTTCGCACTTGGAAACAACAACAATTCACACAGGAAAAGCCGAAACAAAACAAATGAAAATAAGTATAAGTATTGAAAAAAAAGTACGCGTGTGAACGTAAATACTTTTTCAAAAGAGAATAAGCCGATAAGTTACTTAAAAAAAAGTACCATGTAAATGGGGACTTATTTTTGTCCGCAAGAAACTCAAATGTTGTAAATATTAGAAATAAAATTTCCTAATAAAGAATAATAAACTAAATTATCTTCCGAAATAAAGAAAAAGAATGCAAAGATGTGGTAGGAAAAATAATTATGTTTATGGAATAAACCAGAAGAGCGAAATTCCAATTGGATTGCAGTACAAAAGCAAACAAAATGTGCAAAAACACTGGAAGGACATGTAACTAAATGTAATAATGTGAAATTTGTCTTGTAATTACATATGTACATTTACGTTTGTATGTTTAGAACAATCGTGACGAAAAGCCTGGAAAAATATTGTGGACGGCTATCGCTACCGAACCAGTAAGACAATGGAATTGGGTAGTGCCTGTGATCATGTTATTAAATGGTTATAAAGAACATAGTGAGTTCTTGCCAACCATAGAAGTTGGAAGAAGAAATTCCGTTTATGGATGGAAGTATAATTTGTATAAGTCAACAAATATAATGCAAATCCTTAAAAATAATAATAAAACATCTTTTTCGATTCATCAAAACATCATTTAATTTATTTATATTCGTACAACAGTAGGAAATTATTTTGTTGTTAGTAACATTGTATCATCCTGGCTTCTGATGCCTCACAAGCATCTCCATTGTATGTATAACATTAGCACAATTAACTTCAAAAATTTTCCTTTCTGCAATTTTAATTAAATATTTTCTATGTCGGCATTATTTCATTTAATTGTTTATTGATTATAATTTAAACTCGCGTTTGTTTTCAAGAAAAGCAAAAAGGAAAAAAATTCACATGCTTACACACACATTCATATAAAAGTGACATTTCGACACACGCACTTCAAAAATTTATTGGGTTTTAGTAAAAAAGCGTTCCATTTTTCAACTTGAAATAATATTTTGTGGAATTTTTTCAAGCTGAAAAAACATAGTACTTTATAATTTATAATTTATATATGTCAACAAATATAATGTAAATGCTTAAATATAATAATAAAACATTTTTTTCGATTAATCATAACATCATTTTATTTATTTATATTCGTACAACAGTAGGAAATTATTTTGTTATTTATAACATTGTACTACCCTGACTTTTCATGTCTTACAAACATCGCCACCGCAACAACACAAAATAAATAATTTATGTATAACATTAGCACAATGATCTCCAAGAATATTTCCATTCTGACATTTAAATTAACTATTTTCTACGTCGGCATTATTGCAATTGTTTATTGATTCGAATTTTATCTTTTGTTTGTTTTCAAGAATGTTAGCAAAAAGAAAAAATCCACATGCATATACACACATACATACATATAAAAGCGACACTTTGACACACACACTTCCAAATTGCAATGCGACTTTGTAAACAAGCGTTCAATTTTTCAACTCGAAATAACATTTTGCGAAATTTTTTCGTGCCGAAAAAACATAGTACCCACCTTAAGCGATTACAATTTAAAGTGAATAATTCGACAGATTAAAAAAAAGTCACTATAAAGGGGATTCTGAACCGAAAAACGTGAGGCGTCATTTGGCTAAATTTTGGTTAAAAAAAACGTCAAAATGACGTAAAATCGTCACGTCTGACAGCACTGTTGGTACTTAAGAGATGCCTAAGTCGTCTCTATTTTTAATGACGCCGCCATCCTCGAGTTTATTTCGGCGTGGTTTTTTTTTTGCATTAAACCCGGCGTCTTTTTGCGAAATTTTTAAAAGAATTAAATTAATTTATTACTTGACTTGAAGAAATACTGATTATGGCGGCTTCCCTAGAAGGAGTTTTACCAGTAACTCTACAAGATAAAGTAAAAAACTCGAAACTTTTGGTTGTTGGTGCGGGCGGAATTGGTTGTGAAATTTTAAAGAACTTGGTATTATCTGGATTTCCAGAGATTGAAATTGTAAGTATCAAACTGTACTAAACATACACGTTCTTATAAAATGCAGGAAATACCTATCTAGATCGATTTGGATACCATTGATTTGAGCAATCTGAATCGCCAATTTCTGTTCCATCGCGAGCATGTGGGAAAATCTAAATCGCAAGTGGCCAGAGAAAGTGCTTTGCAATTTAATCCTGATGTTAAAATAAAGGCATATCATGACAGTATTATGGCGTAAGTAGGAATGAACTACAAAGTTATACAAGATCCATGCTTATGGCGGTGTACGTACATTTTCAGAACGGATTATGGTGTGAATTTCTTTAAGAGATTCGACGTTGTCCTGAATGCTCTGGACAATCGGGCTGCCAGGAACCATGTAAATCGTATGTGCTTGAATGCAGAGGTACCTCTAATAGAGAGTGGAACAGCAGGCTACAATGGTCAAGTCGAATTAATCAAAAAAGGATTGACTCAATGTTACGAATGCACACCTAAAGCTACACAGAAAAGTTTCCCCGGATGTACCATTCGAAACACACCATCGGAACCAATTCACTGTATTGTTTGGGCCAAGCATCTCTTCAAGTAAGTACAGGAAAATCATACTGCATTTATTATTTATTTATTATGGCATTTTCAAGAATTTAGATAAATCAAAAACTTAGTCTATTTACAAAAAGCTTCCAATCATCTCTGTTCCTGTCCAGGTATCGCAGCTGGTCGAAAGATTTATTAGTCTCCTTAGCGATAGTCATACTGCATTACAGTATAAAATTGTTGATGTGTTTTGAAGCTCGGTGGTAAGGATATTGACATCATAGAGTAGGCTTTTTTTTTATACCTAGACATATAATAGATGGTCCTATTCAAACATACTTACATACATTTCTTTGGTTTTCTGTAATAACGTAAGTCAGAGATTTTAGATAGAGTTTTTAGATACTTAAGCAAACACTACCATATTTAAAAAAAACTCAGTTCATATTTAGATATAGTCTCCATGTATCAGTGGTTTTCTGAAAAATCTGCATATGTCAGAAATTATCTATTTCGGGATTTTAGCATAAATGTATTCAGCTAATCATCTAGAGATCCATACATTACATCCTTGGGTATGTATTACTTTTGAGACTTTTTCCAGCACTCAACAATGCACCTTTAGTATCAAATGTATTGCGATAGAAAAAGTATTTTAGCTCTCCTGAACATTTTGAGATGTTATATGGAACATTCATATAAGATGTTAGATTTGGTATACATGTGGTATAGAAACAGAAGGAAGTCCCATGAGCTTTTAATAAAGTCTACTAAATTTTTTGTAGTCTTTGTATTTTGTCATTCGACACGCAGTAACCAAAATCACACCACTTCATTACAGCTATTTTCGTTTATTAAACGTATTGCCATATATTTTTAAAGTTTTTAACAGCTTCTGAGGAGTCGATTTTATCTCCCTTGTTTGCTAACTCATTTATAATCTATAAGTTGAGTGTGTTAAATTAGATCCCTCCTTTTTATCACCAATTAATTTTATTTTAATTTTTTTCGAGGTACCCTATTACAAAGACAAATAGAATATAAGAAGACATTCATTCAGGCCGAAACGTCAAAATCTATCAGTTACGAACGAATAGGAATGAATTGTAACACGCGAAAAAACAGTATTCCGCGAACATTGATTGAACTTTTTTGCACTTATCGAATAATATTAATTTTTTAATTGTGACAATAACAAAAATATCGGGGAAAACGGTCTGAAAAACCGCGAAAAACCCCACTCGTTGGAATCAAATTACTATTCGTTCGTAACTGACAATTACTCGCTACAGGAAGGAATGTCTTCTTAAATTATATTGTTTTTGCCCTATTAGGCTACTATTATTTGTTATGTATTTATTTTGAATTTGCCTAGGCTTCATATTACAAGTTATTATGAAATAAATGAAGAAATCATTTTATTTATTTATTTCATTTGTTTATCAACTAAAGCCCATATTAGGACTATACATAATTAGGAATACAATTCATTAAGAAAAATTTCGTAAACTAGACTTAATACTAAAACCCTTAAAATACACATTTTCTAACATAAACCATCCGGAATTTATGAGACTTAGCCATACGTAAAGATTGTCAAAAATGAATATATTTGTGTAATTGAGAATAGTTAAATGTCCTTGCTGTTGTTGAAAAATTCTTGATACTGGAGGAGAGACGGTTCAATAGTCTTGCAATACGAACACTTCAACCGAACGAAAATGATTGTTCATCAATCGTTCGATTGAAATGTTCGATAAGTATTTGAGAATCCGAAAAAGATACGATGGTCTGCCAAATTTAATGACATGAAAACGCTCAAACGAACGGCCCAAGAGTTGTTTACTGAAGTGATCGTAGTTACTTCCACAACGATTTCCATAAACATCTTAAAATGCCATGGGAGCAAGTCGAAATCTACGTATGTTAGTTCTGTTATATTATATTAGACATTAGAAGCGAATGAGCCAACAGATATTTTATTCGAACAGGTAAATTCACGTCAGACTGTACAGTCTTCTGAGAATAATATTTATTTTAGAGCACGTATGAGCGATATGGTTGGTAAACTTAAGGTTGCTGTCAACATCAAAGCCAAGGCACGCTAGATCATCCGTTGAAGTAATAACACTACTCTGCACAGTTAAGTCGTGATCTACAATGGATCTTTGCCCTCGGTATATTATTCAATTTGTCTTTTCGACATTAATTCTTAAATTATTAATTGTTGCCAAGAGCAAATACCCCATATTTCTCCGTCTAAAAGTCCTACACATTGGTCAAGGGAATTTGAATCTAACGAACAAAATAATTGAATTTCATCTGCGTAAATAGAGGGTTCCGAACTAACAACGGGTGACCTAATATCATTAATGTAAAGCATGAATAATATAGGTCCTAATATGGATCCCTGAGGAACTTCAGAACAAAGATCACATACATTGGAACTACGCCCTTTATTAGATACAAATTTAGAGCGCTCAGCCAGGAAAGATGAGATAAGGTTATATGACGCATTTTTCTCCTGTTTTGTTTTTCTTCTGTAGCGGTGTCACTCTTGCAATTTTCCAAGCAGAAGGAAATTTACTGGCTGTAATTATAGTGTTAAATAGATGTTGTACAAAGGGATGGAGGACAAAGAGAAACACACGTTTTAAAAAACGAATTGGAATAACATCTACACCCATTGCGTTTGACTTGATTCTAAATATATAATTTTTAATTCATAATAATCAATAAATCTAAAATTAAGATCATCATCATGATCGTTGAAGGGAAACACATACTAATATTAAATACAGAGTTGGCCCGTTGATTCAGCCTTAAAATGTTTAATCAAACACCTTTGTCATACAGACGCAAACTTCTTGGCTAGATACAATCCCATGAGTAGTAGTTATTTTTATTTTTTGTTCCACATTTCTTTATCAAATACATGATTCAATTATACAAAGTTGTGTTATTAGCAGGTGGTTTACCTATTTTTTTCATGTTGATAGTAGTTTAATATTTCAACTTTTATTTACCTTTTCTTTGTCAAAAAAAGTTTGAAATTCAGATAATTTATTGAAAAAGTGAATAAAGAGATAATACGTAAAGAATGGAGATAATGAACCGTTTTCAATATCACGAAGGATGAACTGCGAAGGCGAAATACCAATTGCCGTGTCGACTTTTTGCCGAAAGACTATGTAAACTTAATTTGTTGGATAAGGACATGAGAGAAATTATTAAAAAAATGGTAATACCAAACGCGCACTCTTAATTTACAGTTTTTAATGTATTTGCGAATTAAACGCTGCAATAAAACGATAAATATGAAATAAAGAGTGTATGGATTTGTATTTATAAACTTCTGAATTTAAAATCGTGCAAGTCCTTGGAATTGTATATGAATTTGATCATTTGTGTGAATGAAAGAAATGATTTTTCGCAAGTCTTTGAGACCAAATGAATAAAACGGTGGAAACATTTTGCTCATTAGTTTTTGGGAAAAGGTGTGATAAATTGAGTCATAACAGATTTTAAGGATTTATTTGCACTGATATTAAATTAATCAGCATTTTGGAACGATTTAGACCCTTTATGTGAGATGTACTCCTTTCGAGAGTTATCGTCCGCATCAGCCAGATGGGTGGGGGATATCCGTTTCAAGACTTGAAATGTCTTGAAACGGATATTCCCAAGCTTACATACGATTTTAGATCACTTTATGTGTTAACCTTTCATGTGTTAACCTTTTGAAGATATACTCCTCCACTTAAAATGGTGCAAAAATGTAAGATTTCCTCCATTCATATATGAGTTTGTCTGACAAAACAAAATATAATTCAAATTGTTTTGTTTATTTGTAAACAAATATTAGACATTTCTACATTTTGTTTATATTTTGAATTGACATTTCAACTACGAATCCAACAACAAATCTCCTTGTGGTTGTTGTTGAATTGTAGTTGTTGTGCTAGTAACACAACCTTGTATAATTGAATCATGATCAAATATTAAATTGAGAGCTTTAGATAATTCAAATGTCATATTCATTTTTATAATTTTATTCTATTATTTTGAGTAATTAAGTAAATTGTATTTGAATATTTCGGAGTAGTAAATTCTTTTCGAGTAGAAAGCAGTTGCTTTTTATTATGCATATTGTAATTTAATTTAATTTAATTTATTTGTTTTCATCAGAGTAACCGAGCCTATAAGGCCATATATGATTACAAAATACGACAATAAATATTCTACTCGAAAATCTTAAATATATATAATGTATCAATAGACTTAATTATAAAATAATACAAAAAACAAGAGTTTTAAAAAAGCGTAACTAAATTCCTCCTAACTTTCACAGTATTTATAAGCAGTTATGCTGAAATCAACAATAGGAAAAACTACTCACTGTGAAAAAAATATATATATGCAAAAAAACAACTCAAATTATAACAAAAAAACATTAGACATAAAATACAAGCATAATAATTGAATGCAATAATAAAAGAAAATAAGGGAAAATAAAACAATTTTGAGGCGATTGAAGATAAGAAAACAAGAGTTCTAAATATCAGTCCTACTACTCACTCAAAACCTACTCTAACAGGTCATTTGTTTATAAATGGGCCAAAAGGCCTTTAATTACAAGTTTGAAGAAATAAATGAAATGAAATATCACTGTTACTATCACAGCCAACACATTCGTTTAATGATAGGCACGCTGACTGGCCACTGTAATGTTAGATATTTAACATCAAGGTGGCAGCGTGATTCTGCCGATTACTGTCGACTCTGTGAGGATGAGGAGGAACTGGAGACAATCGAAAACCTTCTCTGTAAATGTCCTACTCTATCAAATGAAGACATCGTTACCTAGTTGATCAAACGATACAAAATCTGGAATCTTTATCATCCTACGATATTGATAGCGTCATGGGCTTCATAGGTTGCTTGAGATGGATGGTTTGACATCAACTCATCTAAACCTCTCCTAAAAAGCCATCTCTCTTATCTATACTCATCATTTTCAACCTCTCCCTCTTCTTTTACTCATCTTCTCAGGACGAACACAATGGAACAAATGGTTCCCGATTGAAGTGGTGCACGCCAGCAATGGTTGTGTGCCTCGCGCCCTTAAAATAACTTATCGCAGCCAATGGCACCAGTGGACCTTATTCGTGACCACATCTCCCGGCAGGCAGAAGTTCCGCCGAAAAGACGATCTCCATAGCAACGTTTAGCACGAGCTATAGATCTGTATTGCCTATATATACACTTAATTCTATCAGCCTTGTCCTCCGTA
This sequence comes from Eudasyphora cyanicolor, assembly GCA_963930755.1. NCBI lineage: Eukaryota > Metazoa > Arthropoda > Insecta > Diptera > Muscidae > Eudasyphora > Eudasyphora cyanicolor. The sequence continues at coordinate 135,738,672 of OZ005735.1, forward strand.
TATGCTCTCAGAGCTAGATATCTGTTTTCTATAGCTAGTTTCACCAAGTTTAAACCAATGTGTTTTTTAGTCGAAAGAACTATCATCTTCTCAAGTACATGTTCTTCAAAAAGTGCTAATAATATTTGGCTTAAATGCGATAGTTGAACATCATTGTCATTTGTGCAGTAAAGTATAGAGAAATCAATTTCGTAAATATCACAGAGTAGGTTTTCCATATTGATCCCGAACAATCTCGGTACTTCACATATTGAAACTATCTGAAATTTCAAAGTCATATTTAACAAGTAAAAATGCATGGTTAGAATTCAGTGCAGAAAAATAGAATTGATTACTTTGTAAAACGGCAGATGAATTACTTAAGTAATAAAAAATAAAAGAAGTACTTCCAAAAGAATAACATTATAAGTACTTCCAAATCATAAGTATGAACTTTTTTTCGACATTTAGTGAAGTTCTTCTAAATAACTAACCAAAATGTAATTTCGGAATATAAATTATTAATAATTATATTTCGGAATATAATTATATTTATATGGCGGCTATATTAGAATTAGTGAATGATTCTGGAAGCTAGTCGACTTCATCAACCAAATTTCGATTCAGTCGACTAGGTCGATTAATCGGAGCTAAAAGTCGGCTTTTTCATAGTCGATTAAAAAAACATAAAGTCATTTCAAAGTACTGATTTTCTTCGAAATATGTTAAATTGTGGAATTGTAGTACATTGGATTGCGATAAAAACTGAATTTATTAATAACACTTTATACTTTCCGAAAATGTTGATATATCGTCATCAGAAATGCCCAAGAGCGTAACCCTCAAAAAATGAAAATTCGTTTTACGTCCATAAATCACGATTTTATTGAAGAAAAAAAAGACGTAACATCAAGTGCTCGTTTTTGATAAAGCGCAAAAGGCGTAACCCACATTGTATTGAACAAAACGTACTGTATTCATCTATTTAACCTTCGAAGTTGTTCTCTTGTTGCTGTTTTGATTTTTGTCAATCGTGTTTGACAACTATTTTAGATGCAAAATTCTATTCTGTATTTAAATTTGGCCTTTATCTGAATGGTATCCACTTTTTTATTAAATTTCGCAGTGTGCATGATTCTATAAACTAATCTTTGCCAAATTTAATAATGATCTGAAGTAAAACATGAAAACACATTTTTCCAACCTTGCTAGTGGATTCTCGGATTAAAAAATTCTTTGTGCAAACTATAGTACATTTGACTAAAATATGACTTCTATTTAGCTTAGATGCCAAATCGGAAGGAACACATCCATGCGACTATGTGGGGCTATATGCAAATTTGAACCGATATTGTTCACACAGATATTAACTGTTAAAATAAGATACTCTTTACCAAATTTCATGAATATCGAAAGGAAATTATATCTTCTATAGAGGGAATAAGCTAAATCGAAGGAACATTCATATATGTTATATGCATGAATATCGAAAGGAAATTATGTCTTATGAGGGAATAAGCTAAATCGAAGGAACATTCATATATTTTAAGATATCTGGTTCTAAACTGATATTGAAATAGTTGAGAGATTTTTAATCGTTCGCCGTAGACGAAAGAAGATAAGTTTCATAAACAGGCCCTATATCTAAATACGCCCTATATCTTTCAATTTTTATACGAATTGTCTTGTCTCAAAATAAAGATATGTGCAAAATTTCTTTGAGATCCGACTATATTTGTGACCAGCACATTGATTACAAGAATGCATGCCCAGACTGACATAGCTAAATCGGTTCAGAAAGTGATTCTAAGTCGATCGGTATAATAAACGATGGTTCTATATATTTCTTCTCATTTTTGGTGTTAGAAACAAATGCATAAAGTTATTATAAATTGTATACAGTGTGATGTAGGTTATAATTAAATAATTTTAAAAGAAATTATGGTAATTAAATATACCCTACCATACTTTCTGTACCACACTGTGGTACTTTACTACTCTCTGAACCGGGGCTACGGAAAATACATAGCGCCGCACAAATGTGCTATGTATTACAGTGTAAAATAAAAATACTTTTTTATTGGTGAGAATGTTGATCATTTGCGAAAATGTTACTAGAAGTTACACTATGGGGTCATTCGGTCACACTTTTCAAGAGCCAGCTACATCATACAGATTACAAACATCTTCAAATGTCCTAAACTTACTTACATATACATATATGATCGTTTATCTCTTTGGCCAATAGTATATTATTTATATGTTCCCTTCCCTATGTCAACATTTGTATTCCTTTTAAATTATGAGATCTCTGGACCCAAAGATGTTAATAAGAACGACATACATTCATCAAATAAATACAACACTAAAAAAGCAAATCTTACTGTGCTTTAAAAGGAGTTGCGCAAAAGTGGTGACAAAGAAGTACTTCCCCGGCGCGACAACCCCTTGTTAAATTCATTGGTGAAAATCCAAATTAGAACAACTTCCGGATCATAAGTTGGGGATTTTTATTGCTTCTTTGGATGCTCTTTTTTTGCTGGGTTATTAAATAAAAGTCGATCAATGAATAAGAATCTCTAAAAGAATCATAATCAGTAGGCATATTGTTATGTAAAACAGACAGATTACATTGAGTAAGGAAATGATTAAAATTGAGAAAATTGTTTGGGTTCAAATGGTTATAATTAAAATTGGGGAAATTGTTTGGGTTCAAAAGGTTATAACTAAAATGTCCAATAACTGTTATATCTACATACCTTGCACTTATATCAGCTAAATAACTTTATAAAACATCAATATTACCGTTCGGTAGATAAACAACACCTACGGTTAAACACGAGTTTCCAGGACGTATCTGCAGAAATATCTCTTCACATAAACCTGGATCACACACCTTGAGTAACAGTCTAGCTTTGTACTTTTGGGGAAAAACACAGCGACACCTCCTCCTCTAAATCCGAACGATCATTTCTAAATAATTTGTATCCAGGAATGTTAACAGTTTTACTAGTTATATATGACTTAAGTCAGGTTTCCGTCACCCCCAACATATCACGATGTCCGCCACACAAAATATTCTTTTTTTAATCAAACTTAGATGAGTGGGCACTAGGTTTTATAGATTGGGCATTAAACCACTAAATCTTAAACTGTGTTTGGTTTAAACAAAAACTTGTTATAAAAGATTCTGAATCTGTCCAATATAAATTGATATAATAATTTGCTCAAGCATATAAATTATGCTTGGAAAATGTGCATATGTACCTAGACATAAAATCTTAAAACTAATAACAAATTACGTATTTGTCAATAAATTCATCGTTTTTATATTTCTGGCTAGTTTAATATTGAAAGGCAAAACCCAAAGTAGTTCGTACTAATTGAAATTAAATTAAATCGGTTCAGATTTAGGAATAGCCCTAATACATATGTATGTTCCTTCCGATTTTACATCGAAACCTTATTTCGTATAAATAGATTGGATTAAGAAGATTTTTCGTCCAAATATAGAAAATAAATATAATATGTATATCGAAAACATGCAAAAATTTTATTTAAATGAAAAAACGTCTAATGCAAATTTTGGTTCCAATCGGCTGAAAAATTAAAAATATAGAAGAATCCGATGTCTACTTATAAAGTTTTAATATAATGATTTTTTATATCAACATTTTTTAAATAAATAGGTTTGTACGAAAAAGTAAAATTAAAAATAGTTTGCGAGTATCCTTGAAATTAAATAATTAATACTTGTTAATTTATAAACAAATTAGTTTCTCGTCACACATATTTTTCCAGAGTGAACATAGTTTATATTTTAATATTTTGTTGATGTTGTATTAGCTTGGAGACGCTGAGTTGATAATCCTTAAGTCTATTTCTATTACAGATTACTGACTTCGTTCCGGCATATGTCGAAGGCCATATTTAATATTTTTGTTCAGATTGCTGAGTGCCTAAACTAAAAAAGATTTTTATTGTTGTTTTATCGCACTATCATAAAGCAATACGAGTATAGAGAATGTGATAAAGATAGCACATTGGTGCATGGACACATGCGCAAAATACGTGGTAAAATTTTAAAGATAGCCCACCATCTTCAGGTAGAAATAGTCTTGGAATACTTATAAGGAAATTACCATACACAGGAAGGAATGATACCGAGTAGATCAATGGAAATATTATGTATATTTCATAATCATATGTTATAGAATGCTGGTAAATTTCACATTCCTTCTCGTTTCCTCATATTGAAATGATTGAAAGGTTAATAATTATTAGGTTATTCCTGGTTAAGTAAAAATTAGTTTACATACATTCAAGGTCTTACAAACATTTAAATGGACAACATCTAGTGTTTACACACACATATATAGCTTTTTTAATTTGACGAACATTCCTTTAAACGAACATTTTATTTTATGAACAGGCAATTTTTTCTGTTGAGAACCCTTCTATAGCAAACAAAAAAATATTTGGTATATATAAATATAACAGAAAGTCGTATACTCTTGAAAATATAGGTAATTAAAGAAAAGAAAAAAATGGTAAGCACAAAGGAGGTTGCCCAAGCAAAACAGGTAATCGCGGAAATATTTTGACAGTGCATCAAGATAATGAAAACAATTTTCAACCTCCACAAAGGCTATTGAAATTTATTTGTATATACATATACACATTTTCCAGGCCTCCTAAAAATTTTTATATTTTTATTTATGTTCTGAACTGAAAAATTATTGTTTTTTTTTGTGCCGATCTCAGAGTTGTAGGTACAGTTCTACTCGTCTGTTATAATTTTTCGAGTTTCTTGTAATATATTTGCAGTCAGCTTTTTGGCGAGACAGTTGATGATGAGGACATTTCTCCCGACGTAGCCGATCCTGAAGCCAAGTCCGAAGTTGAGGATAAAAGTCCCAAGAGTGATACCGAGAAGAAATCGGACGACAAAGTACCTGATGATGGTAATGTAATTCGTGTCAATACTCGTCAGTGGGCTAAAGACAACAACTATGATGCAGAGACTTTGTTCAACAAATTTTTCTTTGATGACATAAAGTATCTTTTATCCATGTCAAATCTGTGGAAAACACGTAAATCTCCAACCCCCATTAAATGGGACAGTGTTCTCCTGAAACAAGATGAAGCTGATACAGGGTTTGCCCGTCAGTACCATAAAACATGGTCATTAGCCGAATGTGCTGCTGTATTTTCGGATTGTTTGAAACAACTCAAAGCTAACCTGGAGAAAGTTGGTGAGGGTGACTCTTTGGTTTGGGATAAAGACGATCAGCCGGCTATGGATTTCGTTGCTGCCTGTGCTAATGTTCGCGGTTATATTTTTGAAATTGTACGTAAATCTCGTTTTGAGATTAAGTCAATGGCAGGTAATATCATTCCAGCTATTGCGACAACTAACGCCATTACCGCGGGCGTAGTTGTACTACAAACATTTAAGGTTTTGCAAAATGAGTTGGATAAATGCAAGTCTGTCTATATGCGGCTGCGACCAAATCCTCGCCAACAGTTATTAGTACCGGAAAAGTTCCTTACTGCACCGAATCCAAATTGTTATGTGTGTGCCGCTGAGCCAGCCATTCACTTGCGCATTGATACAAAACGCATGCATATCAAAGATTTCCGCGATGACGTCCTTATTAAAACTCTGAATATGGTCAATCCCGATGTAATTGTGGACGCGAAAGGTGTTGTTGTCATTTCATCAGAAGAAGGTGAAACTGAATGCAACGAAGGTAAACTGATGTGTGAAATGGACATTGTCGATGGTGTTTTACTGAAATGTGACGATTTCTTCCAAAACTATGAGTTAAGCGTTATAATCGTTCACATTGACACAGAGCGCGATGATCCCTTGTTTGAAGTCATAGCTGATCCAAATCAGCTTAAGCCAAAGGAAGAGGAAGCATCAACTGAATCTGCCGGCAAAGCCAATGGCAGTAAGGAAGATGTGGCAGATGGACCTTCGACGTCAAAGAAGGCACGCGTAAATGAAGTTGTCGATGACGACGACGATGACCTGTGCCTGATAGAGGACGACGATGATAACGTAACCGCTTCCAAACCTGTAGAAAAAACTCCAGCGGATGAGGTTACTGAAGCAACAGATAAGTTACAAGTAAAAAGTCCGGAGAAGCCCATAGCAACCAAGCGTAAAACAGCAGCTATAGATGACGATGTTACCGAGATTTTGGATTCCGACGAAGAAGATGGACCAACTCAATCAAAGCGTACTCGAACCTCAGCACCGGAGGAAACAGGGGTTATAAATATCGATTAAATTCTTTATCGGAACATTATTTCGAAATGCAACCGAACTCTATGGTGAAATCATAAATGAATACATACATACATAAATACGTTTTTTCATAAACTGAAGTCTAAATTTAGTTGTAAAAATAACAATAAAATACATACATATGAATAAAATGTCCCTTTTTTCACAAAATAATATTTATTATATATTTAGATTCGAAATTAAGATGAGCTTACACATGATATTTTCCAAACATTAAAGAATGAAGCCCTAATAACATTAAATGTACCGGGGTTTCCATTAACGACATAACATAACTCTGCCAGAGCCCAATCGGAGAAGTTTCAGCGTTTCAAATAATGAAGTGGCTTTAGTTCTTGAGTCAGTTTGATCTTGTAAAGATGAATGCCAAGATCTTTTTGCAAAATACGCCACATTGTGGTTTGAGAAATGTCCAATTCCTGAGAACGACGTGGAATCGACTGATTTGGCTCATTTTCAACGGATACACTTACGGCTGCGATATTTTCGTCGCTTCGATCGGTACGGCATCTCTTTGGCGCCGGAACATCCAAAAGTGAAAATTTGGATTCAAATTTATCCACTATAGCAGCACAGCCTGTCGGGTGGGAAAAAATCGGAGCAAGCGCTCTTAAAGTTGCGACCACCGTAATTTTTAATGATTTCCAAACGGTGCACGTAAGTAAACCTTACCATGATATAAAAGGTTGACTTCGACTAAGGTTTGGACACTGAAAGATTATTAAAAATGTTTGGGGTGCGTTGACATAAAGATACGAAATTGTTATGTCCCTATTAGAAAAGCCAGATAACTTAACAAAATTAGTCATGGAGCAATAAAAAACCGATGCACATAACGGCATTTCAACGATCTATGCCGCTAAAATTATTTTTGTGCTTATTTCTATTCTACATTATAAAAATAAATAAAACAAAGACTCTTTTTGAAAAATCAGATATATTTATAGATAAAAGGAGATATTTATGGAAAAAGATAAAAAATCATCAAAAGTCATGTTTAGACTATACGTCTTCAGAAATCTACTCCTCTTCGCTATCTAAAGAACTTTCTAATAGATTTTCAGACAATAGTTTCTGGTAAAAACAATTTGCTTTTTTCTTTTTATAGGCCTCATGGTACTCAACAAAGTATCTGAACTCAATAGTAGTCTATTAAAAATGTCTTGAAAATTTGATTGCAAAGTCTTGGCGGTAAGACCTGAATTGTTTATTACGCGCTTTTGCTGCCTCCTCAGAAAGCTGCCCAATAGGTAGCAATGCATTTTTTATTATAACTGCACCATGCATTAATATTTTTTGCATTGTAGGAGTCACAGGATGCCAAGGGTACAAACTGACATACAAGCGGCCTGTTCCCCGAGCATATTTGTCGTATTTTTCGCGATCAATTATATGTCCGCTTCAAATTGCTTTAAGTATGACTTTTAATCTGTAAATTAGATCATAATTAATTCCTGTTATTTGAATAGGTGTTAGAGAAAAAGATTTATATTTGATTTAGAATATGCCGTTTTAAAATTTTTGCATGTGTTGGAGAGTTTGTGAATTCTTTAAGTATATTGGATGCATGCCGCTTTGCTGCTTTCCCCAGCTCAACTTGTGATGCATGAACAATAACACCTTTTTATACCCTCCACCATAGGATGGGGGTATATTCATTTTGTCACTCCGTTTGTAACACCTCTAAATATTGATCTGACACCCCATAAAGTATATATATTCGTAATCGTCTTAAAACTCTTAAAACGTTTTAGCAATGTCCGTCTGTCCGTCCGTCTGTTGTAATCACGCTAAAATCTATAATACTTGAGCTAGGTTGCTGAAATTTGGTATAGATACTTCTTATAGCTGCAGGTAACTTGGGATTGATAATGGGCAATATCGGTCCATATTTCGATATAGGCCCCATATATAGCATCTTACTTATTGTGATTCCTACTGTTCTCATCTTCTCTACATTTACCATATTTTTATACGCTCCACCATAGGATGGGGATATATTTTTAATTTTTTTTTAATTTATTTGTTTTCATCAGAGTAACCGAGCCTATAAGGCCATATATGATTACAAAATACGACAATAAATATTCTACTCGAAAATCTTAAATATATATAATGTATCAATAGACTTAATTATAAAATAATACAAAAAACAAGAGTTTTAAAAAAGCGTAACTAAATTCCTCCTAACTTTCACAGTATTTATAAGCAGTTATGCTGAAATAAACAATAGGAAAAACTACTCACTGTGAAAAAAAATATATATATATGCAAAAAAAACAACTCAAATTATAACAAAAAAACATTAGACATAAAATACAAGCATAATAATTGAATGCAATAATAAAAGAAAATAAGGGAAAATAAAACAATTTTGAGGCGATTGAAGATAAGAAAACAAGAGTTCTAAATATCAGTCCTACTACTCACTCAAAACCTACTCTAACAGGTCATATCATCCATTTAGGCAATAATAACATTGGAACAATAAAAAAACAAAAACTAAAATGAATGAGAAAAAATTACAAAATCAAAATTCATGAAGCTGAACATATTGATAGAGCTTATCTTTGTATGTGCGAACTGAATAATTGAAAGTTTTAAGCGACATAGACAGATTGTTGTATATACGTGCTACTCTCACAAGAAACGACCTCTCTAAAATTATAGCTAACCTTGGAATAACAATTTGTGTATTTCTTGTCGACCTACCAAAACTGAAAAGGTCCAACATAAATTGCGGGGTTTGCAATCTGTGCACTTTATAGAAGTGCAACAAATTTCTTATTTTAACGAAGTTAGCAAAGGTACAACCAAGAAAATCTGTTACACATTGCGAGATGTGATTATGCCACCTCACATTATATGCATATCGCATAACTTTGTGGAACAACAACCTCACCCTTTGCATAATGTAACCAACACAACCTGAAAATACCTCAATACCATACAAAAAACCAGTAAGGAAAGGCTAAAGTCGGGCGGTGCCGACTATATAATACCCTACACCACTCTCGTAATTTTGAATAACTCTGATATATAAATTTTGTAATTCATGTATAAATTGTTTACATAAATTTACTTTTAGGACATTTTATACTTAAATAATACCCTGTACCACAGTGTGGTGTAGGGTATAAAAACGATTGGATCTAAAGAGCCAAATCGGATGAAACATATATATGGGAGCTATAGCTAAATCTTAACCGATTTTCTTCAAATTCGGTAGTGTTGGTTCATGGATCAAGAAACTCTACCATTCTAAATTTCAACACGATTGGGTGTAAAATACAGCTTTTATAGGACTAAAGGGCCAAATCGGACGAAACATATATATGGGAGCTATAGCTAAATCTTAACCGATTTTCTTCAAATTCGGCAATGTTGGTTCATGGATCAAGAAACTCTATCATTCTAAATTTCAAAACGATCGGATGTAAAATACAGCTTCTATAGGACTAAAGGGCCAAATCGGACGAAACATATATATGGGAGCTATAGCTAAATCTTAACGGATTTTCTTCAAATTTAGCAATGTTGGTTCATGGATCAAGAAACTCAACCATTCTAAATTTCAAAACGATCGGATGTCAAATACAGCTTCTATAGGACTAAAGGACCAAATCGGACGAAAGATATATATGGGAGCTATATCTAAATCTGCACCGATTTTCTTCAAATTCGGCAATGTTGGTTCATGGATCAAGAAACTCTACCATTCTAAATTTCAAAACGATCGGATGTAAAATACAGCTTCTATTGGACTAAAGGGCCAAATCGGACGAAACATATATATGGGAGCTATAGCTAAATCTTAACCGATTTTCATCAAATTCGGCTATGTTGGTTCATGGATCAAGAAACTCTACCATTCTAAATTTCAAAACGATCGGATATAAAATACAGCTTCTATAGGACTAAAGGACCAAATCGGACGAAAGATATATATGGGAGTTATATCTAAATCTGAACCGATTTTCTCCAAGTTCGGCAATGTTGGTTCATGGATCAAGAAACTCTACCATTCTAAATTTCAAAACGATCGGATGTAAAATACAGCTTCTATAGGACTAAAGGGCCAAATCGGACGAAACATATATATGGGAGCTATATCTAAATCTGAACCGATTTTCTCCAAGTTCGGCAATGTTGGTTCATGGATCAAGAAACTCTACCATTCTAAATTTCAAAACGATCGGATGTAAAATACAGCTTCTATAGGACTAAAGGGCCAAATCGGACGAAACATATATATGGGAGCTATAGCTAAATCTTAACCGATTTTCTTCAAATTCAGCAATGTTGGTTCATGGATCAAGAAACTCTACCATTCTAAATTTCAAAACGATCGGATGTAAAATACAGCTTCTATAGGACTAAAGGGCCAAATCGGACGAAAGATATATATGGGAGCTATATCTAAATCTGAACCGATTTCAACCAAATTCAATAGCGATCTTAACAGCCGCGAAATACTCTAAACTGCAAAATTTCAGAACGATCGGAGTGAAATTGCGACCTGTAGTCGACGAACAACTTTACATGGACGGACGGACGGACGGACGGACATCGTTAAATCGACTCAGCTAGTGATTCTGAGTCGATCGGTATACTTTAAGGTGGGTCTAGCTGTGTTATTTTAAGGTGTTACAAACATCTGCCGTGAAACAAACTTATAATACCCTGTACCACAGAGTGGTGTAGGGTATAAATAGGCATTATCAACGCATGAACAACACGAATCTTAATACTACGCGGCATGACCAAATCCAGGTTGTATAATTTTCGTAAAAGAAAGTTAACTCTGGAAATTAATGAGTTTACATGCAACTCAAAAGATAAATTATTATCAAGGATTACACACAGACACTTAAAATTGCGTACAACATCTATAGCTGTGCTACAGATGGAAACAGAAATAGCATCTGTAGGTATATTGCCGAAAAACATTACCTTGGTTTTAGAGGCATTAATTGACAGACCATTGTTGTTCATCCAATTAACTAACAAATTAACAGTGAAGTCAATTGTACTCTGCAAAACATCTAAAAACACAAAATCACCATTAAACAAGATCTGCAAATCATCAGCAAATGCATATGCAATACTATTTCTACCAACTATACGATTGAACAAGTCATTAATATACATAATAAATAGGAGTCGTTGCTGATCAGTCGTAGTGAACGGACGTGTTTAGCACAGAGCGGATAGTTAAAATCTATTACGCAGTACCTATTACGCAATCGCAAAAACAAAACAAAATCTGGAGGCCTACATCGTAGTACCTATTACGGGCTAATACAGGAAAAAAAATTCATTGGCGGGGATGCCTTCGCGTTCCGATGGAGCGGGGTTCCCCAATCGTCCTACTGTCCGTCCGTTGGTCTTGGCCAAAGCCGACCACACCAAACATGGTGAAAATTTCCCCCCAGTACTCACAACCGGTGGTACGGTGAGGGGAAAACGTCATGTCCGACCGTCAAAACGGAAACACAATGAGCACCGGATAGCGCTCAGAGTTCTGACGAAGTTGGAGGCTGTTGAGGTTTCGGCTCTTACCGAAAAACAAAAAGAGTCACTTACCTGGGCTAAAGGCGTCTTAGATGCTTCTAAGGCCAATCAACCGGCTGAAAGAGCCACAAATTCAGCTGTGTTAACGGCTAATAAAGTCAAAAGAATCAGATCACCTGATGAACCCCTGTTTGGTATATATACTTCTTATATCTGCAGGTATGATGGGATTGAAAATGGGCAATATAGCCCCCATACAAAGGTCCCTCTAGATTTGAATTGGTAACGCCACAAAAACCTCAAATTTCAACGAATTGAGCTGGAATTCGGTATAATGAGCTTATTAGTACCCGGTGGAGGGTATATAAGATTCGGCATGGCCGAACTTAACGCTTTTGCTTGTTCAAAATTAGAGCGAATGTTCTCAGTTTTTCGCCTTTTACTTCTTTCACTTGACTTCAAATAATTTGCTTGGTCGTAGGTCCCGGGCAACCAAAATTTATTTGATTTGAGAAATACGTTTTCCTTTTTATGAGCTTTTGCCCATCTTTGCTTTTTCTCTGATTTAAAATGGAAAAAACGACTTTTCATGCTCTAAAATTGGTCTTCTGTGTACCCTTCATGCGATAATCGTTTGTTTTTCAAAAAATCAGCTTTTCTTCCAAATTAGGCAAATTTTTATTCTTCATAAGGTCGAATAAGTATTTGCGGGTTACAATTCTTACTCCGGAAGTACTCACTGAACCTAATATAAAAAGGATAATTTTAAAGTTTTTTGCATAAAATATTACTGAAAGTTATAAACTTTACACGTATATAAGAAATACAGCCGGATCTAACCCGGTAATATAACAAAAACATTAATAATCAAAAATAATTGCCCAAAGAATATTTTATTTTATATATTAAAAAGTGTTACTTCGAAACTTTAAAATAATAATTAAGATTGATATAATAATACAAATGGAAGTATAATTAATTGTTTTCTTACCTGTTTGATGAATATCCATTACTTCCACTTTAGAAATGATCTTAGGTTTTAGGTTAGGGTGGCAGCCGTATTTTTTTACAAGCTCACATAGACCAGTTTAGGTCCCTAGTGTTACCACGGGCTGAAATGCCCCTCATCGAAACCAACCTGTTTGATATATAAATTTATCGATAGTACGAATATCAGTACTGGAAAGATCTGTTAGGCTGCCTAAAAAGGCCGACCCCAGTATGTCCAGTCGTCGTTTACTCAAAGCGGGACAGTCGCAAAGCAAGTGCTCAATGCTCTCCACTTCTTCCTCATCTCCACAGCTTCGGCAGAAGTCATTGGAGTCAATACCCAATCTTTTGGCGTGTTCGCCGATCAAGCAGTGTCCCGTCAGAACCTGTACTAACGTAGACAATCGTTTCCTCTCTAGTGCGAGGAGATATTTTGACCTTCTCAGGTCATACCTTGGCCAGATTTGTCTAGCTACCCTGCAGGTGCCGATTTCTGTCCATCTTTCGTTGGACTGCCTGATTGCCTCTTGCCTAAGCCAAAGCTTACACGTGGATAGTGGCGCACCAATATATGCAAATTCTTCGAGAATTTGTAATGTCGTCCCTTTCCTAGCAAGTTCATCGGCTTTGCAGTTCCCCGGGATATCCCTATGCCCAGGCACCCATATGAGGTGTATATTAAACTGCTCAGCCATCTCGTTAAGAGATCTGCGGCAGTCGAGGGCTGTTTGTGAATTTAGGGATGTTGCCTCCAGAGAATTGATGGCAGCCTGGCTGTCCGAGTAAATTACAACGCCAGTGTTGGTTACTATGTTGCGACTCAGCCACTTGGCGACTTCCCATATTGCCATTATTTCGGCTTGATAGACACTGCAGGTATCTGGTAGTCTGTGAGCTATATCCAGACTGAGTTCTTCACAGTGTACTCCGAAGCCAACCTTTTCATCAAGCTTCGAACCATCCGTGTAAAAGTGGAGATGGTTTCTATTACCTGGTATTCTGCCGACCCATTCATCTCTGGCGGGAATCATAGTGATGTAATTTCTCTCGAAGGTGTACACAGTTGGTATATAGTCCACTCGGTCGGTTACCATAGCACTACACTTTGATATCCTCATGTGACCATAGTTTTTGTACCTCCACATTGATAGGCAGTTTAATCTTATTGCCGCTTTGGTTGCAACTTCTCTCGCCACAATATTAATCGGCAGTATATGGAGTAGGGCTTGTAGAGACTCGGTCGCTGTAGTCCTTAAGGCTCCGCTTATGCTCAGGCAGGCTGTTCTCTGAACCTTTGTTAGTAGGTTGGTAATGGTTAGTTTGTCAGTTGCCGTCCACCATACCACAATACCGTATAACAGTATTGGACGAACTACTGCTATATATATCCAGTGGACGATTTTAGGAGAGAGTCCCCACCGCGACCCTACAGCCTTTTTGCAGGAATATAAGGCGACGTTGGCCTTCCTTACACGTTCCAATACGTTAAGTCTAAATAACATTTTCCTATCTAGAATTATTCCTAAAAATTTTGCACTTTCAGAAAAGACTAGATCTGTTCCATTTATCCGAGGTGGAGGGTCCACATGTGGGACATTATTCATCCTAGTAAAGAGAACCAATTCTGTCTTGTTGGGGTTAACGCCCAAACCGCTGCTTCTTGCCCATCTAGCCAACTTGTTCAGAGCCACCTGTAGGATGTCTCTGAGGACGTTTACGAATTTGCCACTCACTGCGATTGCCACGTCGTCCGCATATGCCACGACCTTGCAGCCACAACGTTCTAGATCTAGCAGGATTTCATTCACCGCTAGGTTCCAAATTAGTGGAGACAATACTCCTCCTTGCGGGGTCCCTCTGTTTACATACCTTGTTAGAGTTGTGGACCCTAGACATGCTGTTATGCGTCTTCTGGTGAGCAGACTTTGAATTAGTCTAATCAAACTAGTGTTAACTTTTAGATGTGAGAGTGCCGCAATTACCGCATCTGAGTGAATGTTGTTAAAAGCCCCTTCTATGTCAAGAAATGCCACCATGGTGAATTCCTTGAAATGCAGGGACGATTCGATAGTGCTCACAAGTTCGTGCAGGGCTGATTCTGTAGACTTGCCCTTATTGTAAGCATGTTGGTTCCCCGACAGGAGTTTTGTATCCAGGTTTTCCCTAATGAAATGATCTAAAAGTCTTTCCAGACCTTTCAATAGGAAGGAGGATAGGCTAATTGGTCTGAAGTCTTTTGGCCTAGTGTGTGATATCTTTCCCGCTTTAGGTATGAATACCACTTTGGTATCCCTCCATCGATTCGGGACGTATGAAAGCCTGATACAGCCTACATAAATTTTCTCCAGCCAGGGGATAATGTACTTTAACATTTTCTGCATTTCTGCTGGAGTGATGCCATCTGGTCCAGGTGACTTGAAGGGCTCAAAGCTGTTAATAGCCCAGCTTATTCTGGATCTCTCAGTCAAGAAGCTAGCGACGCTCGCAGTCCACTCGCACTCTTGTTGGTCCTGCTGATCCTCGGGTTCTGTTACAGAGTTCCCCGGGAAATGTGTGTCGAGCAGTACATTGAGCGACTGCTCGCTGTTTTTGGTCCAGTTATTTGCCTCATCCTGTAAATATCCCACTGTACATGGTGAAGCAGATAATATCTTCCTCAGCCTAGCGGCGTCGGAGACCTTTTCCACTTCACCACAGAAGGTATACCAAGAGCGCCTTTGCGCCTTTCTAAGCTCCTTCTTATAGATCTTGAGTTGCTCTTTATAGGCATCCCAATCATTACCGACCCCAGTAGATTTAGCCTTATTGAATAGCTTGTTGCAGGTCTTTTTCATAGCCGTTAGCTCAGAATTCCACCATTGGGGTTTAGTTTTACCCTTGTACCTTGTTTTTGGACAGGCTTCTTCAAGGGATCTATTGAAAGATATGGTGATATGATCGACCAGATTATCCAGACCGGCTTTGTCATTCGGTTCGTACAGAAGTTTAGAGTTGAGGACTTTCTTGAAATTCTTCTCATACAGATGCCACTTTGTTTTCCTTACATTTCTGTGGACGGCGGGTTTAGGCGCTTTTTCCGCGAGTTTGAACTCAATATAATGGTGATCTGAGAATGAGTGGTCGTCCAGTACATTCCACCCAATAATTTTGTCTGACAGCCGGTCAGTAGCAAACGTTACGTCGAGTACTTCTTGTCTGTCTTTAATTGTGAAGGTCGGTTTATTACCTATGTTACAAATACTAAGGTTGGTAGTTAGAATAAAGTCAAGAAGCGAATCACCCCTATTGTTTATATCCGTACTACCCCAGATAGTATGATGAGCGTTCGTGTCTGCGCCAATAATCAGCTCGAGCTCGTCAGACGTTGCTTCTTCTACTACTTCCCTGAATAGAGCAGTCGGTACTACAGATTCATAAGGCAAGTAGCTGGAGACCACCCAATATATGCGATTACCGATCTCCAGGCTAGCAGCTGTTTGGTCTTTACCACTTAAATTAGTCAGGAGAAATATACTTAGATCTTTCCTGGCCAAAATGCAGGTTCTTGGAGTGCCTTCACAGTTGGCCACAAGCAGTTTAAAGTTGGGTGTCCTAATACCGCACACCCTTCCTCCCACTACGTAGGGCTCCTGTATCAGGACGATGTCTACTGCGCCTGTGGACAGGCGCAGCAATAGAGCCGCTGAGGCTGCTTTAGCGTGATGGAGGTTAATCTGTAGAATTCTTACCATCATTGGTAATTGACAGATTAACATCCACCCCGACAAGGGTGTTATCGAACTCTTCGTCCGTATCGTCGAGAAGAGTAGAGCTTTTGTCCTCAGAGAAGGACGTTACAGATATTCTGTTAGAGTTGGAGTCACCAGAAATAATAGGCGTGGGTACCTCCGCACTTCCAGAAAGTGCCACGGTGGACGACTCACCTTCTGCAGTGGGAGCTATATCCTGCTTGTATATCTTCAAGACTATAGTCTCGAAGCCATATTGTAGGGTTGCACTCGCACTTTGTATATGGGAGGTGGATTCAGCGTTTAGGATAAGATTGACCTGCCGCTTTTTACCATCCGCCTCACCCACCTTGCTGATTCTCCAATTATGGGCCGGCAGACCAGGATTGGAATCTTTTATTATTTCTAAGATGTCAGCCGGGTTGGAGGGTTCTTCTGTAACCCAGGTGATGGCTCTAGGGTGACTAGGGATGTTGTTTTTTTCGACAACATCCAACTGGGCACCCGGCCACACCTCACCCGCTCGACTCAGAGCAGCCTTATACAGGTCTACTGATCTGGCATCACCGAAATATAAGAGCTTTACTCTCCCCTGATGCCATCCTGCATCGTTGCAGATTGGTGGTTTGCCCGGCATTTCTCTACGGACATCGAGGTAATGAGCCATAATGGCTGATTGTACATGACTC
Organism: Eudasyphora cyanicolor; assembly: GCA_963930755.1. NCBI lineage: Eukaryota > Metazoa > Arthropoda > Insecta > Diptera > Muscidae > Eudasyphora > Eudasyphora cyanicolor. The sequence continues at coordinate 135,755,888 of OZ005735.1, forward strand.
CATTTGTCCTTGAGGATGGATCCATCCTCACTACTTCTGTCTATAACAGCCATCACTAGACTCTCCTTCGCCACTTCATTGAAGGGCTTGGTGAGTGTCCTGTTGATGGTGACATTAGGGCCTCTTGCCTTTTTCGAAGGCAGTGGTTCATCAGGTGATCTGATTCGTTTTACTTTATTAGCCGTTAACACAGCTGAATTTGTGGCTCTTCCAGCCGACTCATTGGCCTTAGAAGCATCTATGACGCCTTTAGCCCAGGTAAGTGACTCTTTTTGTTTTTCGGTAAGAGCCGAAACCTCAACAGCCTCCAACTTCGTCAAAACTCTGAGCGCTACACGATGCTCATTGTGCTTCCGTTTTGACGGTCGGACATGACGTTTCCCCCTTACCGCACCACCTGTTGTGAGTACTTGGGGGAGATTTTCGCCATTTTTGGTGTGGTCGGCTTTGGCCAAGACCAACGGACGGACAGTCGGACGATTGGGGAACCGCGCTCCATCGGAACACGAAGGCATCCCCGTCAAGAGAATTTATTTTTATTTTGTCTGTATTAGACCGTAATAGGTACTACGATGTAGGCCTTACAGACTTTGTACAGATTTTTGCTATTGCGTAATAGGTACTGGTAACTATCCGCTATGTGATAAACACGTCCGTTCACTGCGAATGATCAGCAATGATCTTAATATATAAATATTCACTTTAAAACTTCACGTTGTCACAAGAACGTCAAAAACTGATAAATATTCAAAGTAGATTTATCTATTTGCGATTACTGTCTAATGCGCGGGTTGTAAGGGGGAAATGTAGGAGGTGCTGGATATTGTTTTCCGGGTGGTATTCTAGCCTAATCTTTTGACCTTTTACATTTTTTTTAAATTTTGTAAAATTGACTTTTGGCCGCGTATATTGAGCAAATGCCCCTATGTGCGATGAATGTGTTAGAATTATCCTAGCTTATTTTTTACCGTTTAATTAATTAATAAACTTTATTTTTGTAAAAATTATGTTTTTCAAAATTGTTTGAATGAAACTCGAGCTCAAGGTAGATTTTATAGATTTATTTACATCAATACTCATAGGCTTATAGTTATTTTATTTTCCCTGATGATGCCTTTCGATAAAAGGCGAAATATCGTATAAAAGATAAATAAACCAATAAAATCTAGACATTGAGCCCGAGTTTCATTCAAACAATTTTGCTAAATCACAATACAGGTCGAACAAACGAATATTAAAATATACGGGTCTGTTCTGTAGCAAGGTGATTTGAAATCACGGTGATTTTAAAATCACCGGCGACTTACCTTCACTGCTGGAGTTCGAAATCTCCCGGTTTATTATTCATAGCATCCCAAAAAAGATTGTTCAAAATATTTTCGGGTGATTTCGAACTCCAATAGTGATGTAAAGTCGCCGGTGATTTTAAAATCACCGTGATATCAAATCGCCGTGATTACAGAACAGACCCGATAATAATGTTTTTCTTAATTCAATCTGTAAGCCAATGGCGTCACCTTTTATATCGCATAATTTTGAACAATAATAAAAACAGAGTTAATCGAGTTAATGAGAATCACGCGATTGTTAAATCGCATGTGACTTCCAAATCGCCAATTTGTTTTGTACATGTGCTGGAGTTCACGCGTTTTATCTGCTATTTGTGACTTGTCGATGTTATGTTCGAAAACGTTAAACATTTGGAGCCCTAACAGCCAAAAAACAAGCAACAAAAAGTAAATTTTTCAGGAGAAGGTTTTTTTTAGTTTTCTCTATACTCAGTGTATGTATTAACACGAACTTTTCAAGTTAAGCTTTTTTTTGAGTGATTAATTAGTACTAATCGTTGCATTAGGGCCTGTTTCTGTAACATATTTTCGTTCGTCTACTGCGAACGATCAAAAATCTCTCAACTATTACTTGAATTCTATAAAACTCAGGTTAGAAATATTTTAGGTACGAACTTTTTACGTGCTTTTCTATAGACACAACGAATTATAAACTCCTGTGACTTATAGGTTTCTCGGAATAATTCAGTGATTTTTGATCGTTCGCCGTAGACGAACCAAAATAAGTTACAGAAACAGGCCCTAAGTTAAATACAATTGCGTAGAAATATGCACTAGCATATTTTTTATATACTCCACCATAGGATGGGGAGCATATTCATTTTGTCACTACGTTTGTAACACCACTAAATACTGACCTGAGACCCTATAAAGTATATATATTATTATTCGTCGTAAAATTGTAAGACTATTTAACCATGTCCGTCTGTCCTTCCGTCCGTCTGTTGTAATCACTCTACAATATATAATAGATGGCTGAAATTTGGTACATATACTTCATATATCTGCAGGTATGTTGTCCAATTTTGGATATAGCCCCTATATATAGCATCTCCCCGATTTTACTTCTTAACGTCATAGAGACCACAAATGTCAACTGATCGGGCTGAAAGTTGGTAACTGGGGTTTATTTATACCCAGTATCCTTCACACGAGCAACGTTAGTCATAGGTCCATGTTTTGATATAGCCCCCATACAAAGGTCCCTCTAAATTTGACTTCTTAACGCCACAAAAATCGACGAATTCAACGAATTGGGCTGAAATTTGGTATAATGAGTTTATTAGTACCCGTAACCATTCACGTGCGATCCATGGTGGAGGGTATGTAAGATTCGGCATGGCCGAACTTAACGCTTTTAATTGTTTAAATTTATTTTGGAAATGTGGACGACTCTAAACAAAGGAAATACATTAACATTACATATAATAAAAACCAGTAAGGAAAGGCTAAAGTTTTGCGTGGTCGACTATATGATACCCTAAACCATTTTCATAGCAGAATAAGTACAAAACGAATTAAATTCACAACATTGAGAGATATATTTTACATATGTGGTTGATATTTAAACTACACTCTGCCAAATTTCATAAATATTAAATAAACCTTCTACAGCACTTTGATACCAACATGAAACGAAAACATTAGTTAGTTTTCTGAACCAATGTACTCCTTTGTGCCAAATTTGGTAATGATCCGATGTAAAATTTGATTTATATAGCGCTTAGATGCCAAATCGGAGTTAAAAATATATAGGGCCTATATCTTACTCTGAACCGATTTTCACCAGTTTCAATAGGGATTATCCTTGGGCCAAAATGAGCATTCTGCTAAATTTCATCACGATCGGACCACAAATACGACCAGAACTTTAATAACAACGATACATCTACAGACGGATAGACGGAAATTGTTAATTCGACTCAGGAAGTGATTCCAAGTCGATCGGTATAATACACTATGGATCTCTTCTCCTTTTGGGTGTTACAAACAAATGCACAAATTTATAATACCCTGGACCACATTGGGGTGTAGGTTATAAAAATCACATTTAGGAAAAATCAGCCAAAAATGATTTGCATTTGTTTCTTATTGGACACATCACATGTGCATTGCAAATCTGGCCAAACTCGACGAAATTTCCATAATCAACAAAAACATAGTTACCTTTCTTCCACAAGAAGCCATTTAATGAATATTATCAAACAATCAAAGCAATAATGCTAACTTTTTAACGCCGTTCAAATAAACTTCAGAATGAAAATTTAACTTAAGCGACACTACGCGGTCAGGAAATTTGTAAACAAAAAGTAAATGTCGTTTGAGTTATTTTTGTTTTGTCTTTTTCTTCGTAACGGTACATTTGTCAACCGCGAACTTTTTACCGGTGATGGGAATTATGCTTATTTATCGATTTTCATCAAAAAACGAAAATCGATAATTTTGTCGGTTAAGTGTTTTTCGCTGTTAGGGCTCGATATGTTTTATCTGTCAAAAACACAAACAAACAAAACAAACGATGCCGGCAGCATTCCTGTTAACCATCCAGAAAAGAACGTATCAAAAAACGACTCCTTAGGGATTCTTCTAACCCAGTATATTCCCGAACAAGCGTAAGAAATATATTCTTCAGTTTTTACATAAACACTGCTATTGTATTTTGAATAAGAACTCGCCGTATTTTTATATTTTAATAATAATGGTATGACTATATTCAATGACGAAAACTTTAAGAAGCCGTTGTAAAAGAAAAAACAAGAATGACAAGATTTAAAGTAATTGATGATAAAAAGGAGTTAATTGAAACTGTCATCGATTATAACAACGGAGTTACCAGATTAGTCTTTTTTTGAACTTTTATGGTACTTAACGATCGATATTAATTTTCTAAATGTGATAATTATAAAAAAATCTCGAAAATCGGTCTGAAAATACACAAAAAAATCACTCGCTGAAATCAAATTTCTGTTCGTTCGTCACCGATAGACTACTCGCTACTGGACGGAACATCTTTATAAATTTATTTTCAGCACTAACATTATCGATACCCTTTTTATGTATAATTTCGTAATTGAAGCCGGAGAGAAATGCAGCATATTGTTGAAGTCGTGAATACGTCATTTGAGGCAATTTCGCATTCTCATAAAATATGCGCATTAAAGGTTTGTTATCGGTTAGAAGCTGAAACTTCTTCCCAAATAAGTATTGATAAAAATGATCTACAGCAAATAAAATTGCTAATGCTTCACGATCTGTGAGTAATTTGTTTCGGATTCAGTCAAAGACCTTGAAGCTAAGGCAATTGGTCGGTCTTCGTTGTTGATGGCGTGCGAATGTACCCCTGCGATTCCCGTTGGACTTGCGTCGCATTCCAGTGGTAGTTGTAGCTGAGGATCATAAGGAACACTCGGTCACTTGATATTTCTAGTTTCAACTTTTGAAAAGCTTTTTTGCATTCTGTCGACCAATCTAATTTCGCATTTTTCTTTGCAAGATTTCTTAATGGCGTAGTCAATTTTGAACAGTGTGAAGCGGGAGTAATGAGTTACCATACCCAGAAATCTTCGGACATCGTCGATTGTCTTTGGTGCTGGTAATTTTGTTATTGCTAAAATCTTACGATTTGATTTTAATATTTTGTTTTGCTTTATAACATCACCCAGAAATTCGAATTCTTCTTAAAAAATAGGCATTTGTCCATGTTAAGATAGAGGAAAAAGTTATTTGGCGGACCCTATATTATTATTGTATTATTGAATCATTGTATCATTTAAATTTATTTATTAAGTTTCCAATTACCTTAACTTCATCATATGATAGGCAATCTTTTAGAAGCAAAGGCTCTTTTTCGGTTGTTGTTGTTGTAGCAGTATATGTGTTTGTTATCCATTATTTGTTTTCATTCTCCTTGTATAGTGGGTTCTGCTGTATTGGTTGCCACGCCGAGGAAGATGGCTGCTTCCACTGGTTGGGTGCAAAGAGACCTGGGAACAAGCTGAGTAGGTTTGGCAGGGCAGTTAAAGAGGTGTAGTGTGTCGTGTGGTTCCTGGTTACAGGCGGGACATATGTTCGACGTGGTGCCATCAATCCTTGCCCAGTTTGAATTGAGGCGGCTACACCAGCCAGATCTTAATTGGGCCAAAAGTACTCTTGTCTGTCGTGGCAGAAAGGTAGAGGTTAAACAGTGCCGGAGATATCACCCCACCTTGGGGAACTCCCTGTTTCACTCTACGGGGTTTGGACTTCTTGTTTCTGAATTCTACATACGACTGGCGTCCACACATGTAATTGACGGTCCAACGTTTCAAACTATTCGGGAGGGACGTTTTGGCTATGTCCTCAAAAAGCGTGGCTTGGCTGACGGTATCGAAGGCCTTCGATAGGTCTAGCGCCACGAGGACGGTCCTGTCACCGGGCTTGTTCTGGTTAAGACCGCGGCTCACATGTGTGGATATGGCGTGTAAAGCAGTAGTCGTACTATGCTGCTTTCGGAATCCGTGCTGATGATTAGCAATTGGAAAATGTCCAATAAGGCTCGGGAGGATTAACGCCTCAAGCGTCTTTGCTACTGGCGAGAGAAGGGAGATAGGCCTGTACGATTCTCCCTTGCTCGCATCTTTGCCCGGTTTCAGTAGCGGGACCACTCTACCCATTTTCCAGGCTTCGGGTATTATCAGAGTGGTCAAGGACAGATTGAGAACCCTAGTCAGGTACTCAACTCCCGGTATGTCCAATTGCTTCAACATCATCTTCGAAATTCCGTCGGGGCCAAGCGCTTTGGATGACATATGCAACTTCTCCAACTGTAAACTGTGGTGGTACTTCTTCAGCTCGGAGAGCATGGATACGACGCATTACTCTCCTTTTCGCTCTGTCACTCACGGGGTGCTCTATAAATTGACGGGGTGCTCTATAAATAGACGGGGTGCTCTATATAAACTTAAGTTACACTGCTTCAGTTGATCTAGCCATTTATTCCGCTTATATTCGTCGACTTTCCTACTGATTTCTAGATTCAGTTCCTTGATTCTAGGATCAGCAGGATTAGAACGACGAATTTCATCACGCACGTAAGCTAGTCCCGCTGCATCTGCTAGGAAATTAGGTCGTATCTCGGGTATTCGACCAGCAGGGATAAAGCGAGCGGCTGCTGCGTTGATGATGCCTCGGAATTTCTTCTCAGCTACCCGAACATCTGAAGGGATGGGTAGTTCACTGAAGCTGCGGTTGGTGAATTCTCTGAACCCGTTCCAGTCCGCTTTCCTTTGATTCAGGAAAGTACGGCGTTCAGAGATAATAAAATCGGCTGGTATGTCTATGGAGAGGATTATGGGGAGGTGGTCTGATCCCAATGAAATGACGGGATGCCAGGTGACGTCATTTATCAGACCAGGCGACACGATGGTGATATCTGACGAGCTGCTGCAATCACCCATAATCCGTGTGGGGGCGTCCTCATTCACTGTGCAGAACGCAGAGCCATCTATCTGCTCAGCCAAAGCTATGCCTCTATGGTCATTATCTAGGAGAGAATGCCAAAGCTCATGATGGGCATTAAAGTCTCTTAGGACCACGCGATTATTGCCCTGCAGTAACGGACTGATGTCCGGCAAATAACGCGGAGAACAGCTACCAATCGGCGGTATATATACGTTGTATAGCTCTATCTCGGCAGTCCCGTACTTAACTGCTACCCCCATACATTCAATGTATGGGTCTCTAGAGTCAAGCTCAGGCGAGATAGGTCTGTATTGCACAGAATGGTGTAATAGGAAAGCCAGTCTCCCACCTCCATTCTAGTGCGATCCTTACGTAGCACATTGTAACCCTGACAACTGTGCAAGCTACATGTGTCGCTCAGCTTTGTTTCCTGGATCGCAGCGACCTTGATGTTATTCCGATTCATAAAATCTACAATCTCGTTTATTTTGCCGCGGAGACCATTGCAATTAAATTGCAAGAAGGATGCATGTTCGGGGGTTGGTACAGCAATGTGTAGTGTTAGTTGTGGTGTTGATTGCTGTGCATGTTGCTGTAGGGGAGATTGCGGCGGTGTCCCATAAACCGAAAGTGTCGATGACGTAGATGACGACAGTGACGACTGCGATTCTTGAGGCACACTGAGAGGTATGGGGGCACAGCAGGCTCCAACATAACTCCCTATGCGGCGATACTCCTCGGCGTTCCTAAGGCCAGAGCAACCCCTGAGATGCAACCACTCCATACATCGGGTACACCTTACTGATGTTGAGTTACCACGTATAAGGTTCCCGCAGACGGAGCAGACACTCCGTCTCCAAAATGGACGAACATAAAACACATAGTACTGAGGTGGCAGCCCCTGGCCGAAGAATTGCTGCTTCGGGTCCATCCGGTACAAAGAACCGGCTGCCGTGGGATTGGTGTCTGTGCCTACTGTAGCATAGTTATCGCCGGATCCATTTTCGCCAGTGATTAATTACTCAATAATAAAAACTTTTTTCAAACTGTTTTAATTTGCTGATTACTCAACATGCTGATTACACAGCTTGCTGACAATTATCATTGTCCGTTATTGTAGACCACCCTTAAATTATTATTAATTAATCAATAATAAAAACTTTTTTCAAACTATTTTAATTTGCTGATTACTCAGCTTGCTGATTACTTAGCTTGCTGATTACTTAGCTTGCTGATTAATCAGCAAGTTTTTGACAATTATCATTGTCCGTTATTGTAGACCACCCTTAAATTATTATTAATTAATCAATAATAAAAACTTATTTAAAACTATTTTAATTTGCTGATTACTCAGCTTGCTGAAGTTATCCACAATAAGTCCACCAACATACGTATTAAATTACCTTCAACGATTACAACTTTCAGAGATTAAAAATTTTAAATAAAATAATAAAAGAAACCCTTTTTAATCGGTCCAATAGGTTTTGTGAGAAGAAATATACATATGTATATAGAGATTAATTTTTATTTGAAATCTCTTAAGGATGGTTAGCAACTAAACTACAGCATTTATTGTGTCATCTTTGACACATAATCACTAATATGTATAGTACCATATAGACCACTAGCAATGTGTAAATTCTTGCCACATACCCACTTCGTGTTGATGTGGGGTTTGTGGAGTTCCGTTATCAAGGTGCTGCATGCCGTTGACGGATCATTGGAACCGGAAAGAGAGCCCTGGTAATTAGTATGATAATGAAAAAAATCAAATGCAAATCTCAATATCTATCTCTCCATAAATAATACTTACAAACCAAAATTCATTACCCGGCAAAGCATTTCCATCCCAGGCGTAGGAGATAATCAATAGCATGTTTTATGGCATAGCGTTTTTTCATTAGAACCTTATCGAAAATCTCTTTTGATAGGCCACAGTCGGAAAATCGAGGGTTCTCCATAAGTACTTCATTATAAAGAAAGTCTCTTTCTTGGTAAAACTTTTGCCATAATTTGCGATATTCGATTAAACGTTGAAATTTCGAATTATCATTGACATTTGCAGTACTCTCCTCATCATTGCCGTAAACTTTGAAATTGACATTTTGTTCTTCTGAAATGACTATATCTTGATATTACATATATAGAGGTCTTTCAAATCGGGCTCCTATAATGCCCATCACTACTCCTTCACGTTAAATTTTATTCAAGTCCGCTTCGAAAGGGCCCCCGTTGTAACGATTGCCATCATTTATAAGTTCCGTAAAATATGAAATCGACAAGAAAGCTGAGAGCTGTAGGAAATAAAGTACATATATACACATTTTAATAAGCAGATGTTAACGTTAATTGTCTTTAGTTTCTATAGTTTTCTCCCTCTCCTCTTTTCCCGGATAATAGTAAATACGAATCACATCCACCCACAAAGGCTACACAACGTTTGTCCAATAAACGTTGTGTGAAATCGGTTAGGCTTAATCCTTTATAAAGTTTTTTCTCCGTAGGATAACCAAACGAAGAGATTGATAAGAAGAGAAATAGAAAGTTAAATGAAATTTAGATTTATGAGAGCCATGAGGCAGGTTAACGAATATTTTTTATCTTTCGTTGAATGAATTGGATACTTTTTATAATGTAGTTTTAATATTTTAGTAGCAATCCTTTTTATAAAATTTGCGAAAATAGGCTAAAAATTGCACAATGGTTTCAGCTCGGGGCCATCTGTTCTTTAGAATTATTTTCACCGCGATAAATGGCAGAGCGGTCATGTTTTTTTGCTACCGGCGCTGTAGTGGACCAATATATATATTTTTGTGATGCTTTTTTCTGTAACTTTTAATGTACTTGTATGCATTTTTTAATGGAATTTCGAATCGCTACTGCTGGGGTCACCTAGTGTATATATGTACATATATTTTTCTATCTGCTTTGAATCTCCCTTGGTTTTGAACATTGCAGAAAGGTAAGCCATAGATGGTATAATAAACACTTTTCGTTACGTGCAAGGGTCGATGCTGATCAGTCGTAGTGAACGGAAGTGTTTAGCACAGAGCGGATAGTTAAAATCTATTACGCAGTACCTATTACGCAATCGCAAACAAAATCTGTACAAAGTCTGGAAGGCCTAAATCGTAGTACCTATTACAGGCTAATACAGGCAAAAATTAATAAATTCGTTGACGGGGATGCCTTCGCTCCGATGGAGCGGGGTTCCCCAATCGTCCTACTGTCCGTCCGATGGCCTTGGCCAAAGCCGACCACACCAAAAATGGTGAAAGTTTCCCCCCAGTACTCACAACAGGTGGTACGGTGAGGGGAAAACGTCATGTCCGACCGTCAAAACGGAAGCACAATGAGCACCGGATAGCGCTCAGAGTTTTGACAAAGTTGGAGGCTGTTGAGGTTTCGGCTCTTACCGAAAAACAAAAAGCGTCACTTACATGGGCTAAAGGCGTCATAGATGCTTCTAAGGCCAATCAGCCGGCTGAAAGAGCCACAAAATCAGCTGTGTTAACGGCTAATAAAGTCAAAAGAATAATGTTACCATCAACAGGACACTTACCAAGCCCTTCAATGAAGTGGCGAAGGTGAGTCTAGTGATGGCCGTTATAGACAGAAGTAGTGAGGATGGATACATCCTCAAGGACAAATGGAGCCATGTGCAATCAGCCATTAGGCTGATTGCACATGGAGGCTCATTACCTCGATGTCCGCAGAGAAATGCCGGGCAAACCACCAATCTGCAACGATGCAGGATGACATCAGGGGAGAGTAAAGCTCTTATATTTCGGTGATGCCAGATCAGTAGACCTGTATAAGGCTGCTCTGAGTCGAGCGGGTGAGGTGTGGCCGGTTGCCCAGTTGGATGTTGTCGAAAAAAACAACATCTCTAGTCACCATAGAGCCATCACCTGGGTTACAGAAGAGCCCTCCAACCCAGCTGACATATTAGAAATAATAAAAGATTACAATCCTGCTCTGTCCGCCCATAATTGGAGAATCGGCAAGGAACCATCACGCTAAAGCAGCCTCAGCGGCCACAGGTGCAGTAGACATCGTCCTGATACAGGAGCCCTACGCAGTGGGAGGAAGGGTGTGCGGTATCAGGATACCCAACTATAAACTGTTTGTGGCCAACTGTGAAGGCACTCCAAGAACCTCCATTTTAGCCAGGAAAGATCTAAGTATCTTTCTCCTGGCTAATTTAAGTGGTAAAGACCAAACATCTGCTAGTCTGGAGATCGGTAATCACATATATTGGGTGGTGTCCAGTTACTTGCCTTATGAAGCTGTAGTACCGACTGTTCTATTCAGGGAAGTAGTAGAAGAAGCAACGTGGGACAAGGTCGAGCTGATTATTGGCGCAGACACGAACGCTCATCATACTATCTGGGGTAGTACGGATATAAACAATAGGGGTGATTCGCTTCTTGACTTTATTCTAACTACCAACCTAAGTATTTGTAACATAGGTAATAAACCGACCTTTACAATTAAAGACAGACAAGAAGTACTAGACATAGCGTTTGCTACTGACCGGTTGTCAGACAAAGTTATTGGGTGGAATGTGCTGGACGACCACTCATTCTCAGATCACCATTATATTGAGTTCAAACTCGCTGAAAAAGCGCCTGAACCTGTCGTCCACTGAAATGTAGGAAAGACAAAGTGGCACCTGTATGAGAAGAATTTCAAGAAAGTCCTCAACCCCAAACTTCTGTACGAATCGAATGACAAAGCCGGTCTGGATAATCTGGTCGAGCATATCACCACATCATTCAATAGTTCCCTTGAACAACCCTGTCCAAAAACAAGGTACAAGGGTAAAACTAAACGCCAATGGTGGACTTCTGAGCTAACGGCTATGAAAAAGACCTGCAACAAGTTATTCAACAAGGCGAAATCTACTGGGGTCGCTAATGTTTGGGATGCCTACAAAGAGCAACTCAAGTTCTATAAGAAGCAGTTTAGAAAGGCGCAAAGACGCTCTTGGTATACCTTCTGTGGCGAAGTGGAAAAGGTCCCCTATGCCGCAAGGCTGAGGAAAATACTTCACCCGGTACAGTGGGTTACTTGCAGGATGAGGCAAATAATTGGACCAAAAACAGCGAGCAGTCGCTCAATGTACTGCTCGACACACATTTCCCGCGGAACTCTCTAACAGAACCAGAGGATCAGCAGGACCAACTAGAGTGCGAGTGGACTGCGAGCGTCGCTAGCTTGTTGACTGAGAGATCCAGAATATGCTGGGCTATTAATAGCTTTGAGCCCTTCAAGTCACCTGGACCAAACGACATCACTCCAGCAGAAATGCAGAAAATGTTGAAGTACATTATCCCCTGGCTGGAGAAAATTTATGTAGGCTGTATCAGGCTTTCATACATCCCGAATCGATGGAGGGATACCAAAGTGGTATTCATACCTAATTCGGGGAAGATATCAACACTAGGCCAAAAGACTCCAGACCAATTAGCCTATCCTCCTTCCTATTGAAAGGTCTGGAAAGACTTTTAGATTAGTTCATTAGGGAAATCCTGGATACAAAACTCCTGTCGGTGTGTTGCTTCAATAAGGGGAAGTCTACAGAATCATCCCTGCACGATCTTGTGAGCACTATCGAATCGTCCCCGCATTTCAAGGAATTCACCATGGTGGCATTTCTTGACATAGAAGGGGCTTTTAACAACATTCACTCAGATGCAGTAATTGCGTCACTGTCACATCTAAAAGTTAACTCTAGTTTGATTAGACTAATTCAAAGTCTGCTTAACAGAAGACGTATAACAGCAAGTCTTGGGTCCACAACTCTAACAAGGATTGTAAACAGAGGGACCCCACAAGGAGGAGTACTGTCTCCACTAATTTGGAACCTAGCGGTGAATGAAATCCTGCTAGATCTAGAACGTTGTGGTTGCAAGGTCGTGGCATATGCGGACGACGTGGCAATCGCATTGAGTGGCAAATTCGAAAACTTCCACATTCTACAGGTGGCTCTGAACAAATTGGCTAGATGGGCCAGAAGCAGCGGTTTGGGCGTAAACCCAAACAAGACAGAATTGGTTCTCTTTACTAGGATGAATAAAGTCCCACATGTGGACCCTCTACCTCGGATAAATGGAACAGATCTAGTCTTTTCTGAAAGTGCAAAATTTGTAGGAATAATTCTAGAGAGAAAACTGTTATTTAGACTTAACGTGATGGAACGTGTAAGGAAGGCCAACGTCGCCTTATATTCCTGTAAAAAGACTGCAGGGTCGCGGTGGGGCCTCTCTCCTAAAATCGTCCACTGGATATATATAGCAGTAGTTCGTCCTATACTGCTATACGGCACTGTGGTATGGTGGACGGCAACTGACAAACTAACCATCACCAACCTACTAACAAAGGTTCAGAGAACAGTCTGCCTGAGCATAAGCGGAGCCTTAAGGACTACAGCGACCGAGTCTCTACAAGCCCTACTCCATATACTGCCGATTAATATTGTGGCGAGAGAAATTGCAACCAAAGCGGCAATAAGATTAAACTGCCTATCAATGTGGAGGTACAAGAACTACGGTCACATGAGGATATCAAAGAAGTGTAGTGCTATGGTAACCGACCGAGTGGACTATATACCAACTGTATGTATACACCTTCGATTGCAGGTGCCTGGGCATAGGGATATCCCGGGAACTGCAAAGCCGATGAACTTGCTAGGAAAGGGACGACATTACAAATTCTCGTAGAATTTGCATATATTGGTGCGCCACTATCCACGTGCAAGCTTTGGCTTAGGCAAGAGGCAATCAGGCAGTCCAACGAAAGATGGACAGAAATCGGCACCTGCAGCGTAGCTAGACAAATCTGGCCAAGATATGACCTGAGAAGATCTAAATATCTCCTCGCACTAGAGAGACAACGATTGTCTACGCTTGATCGGCGAACACGTCAAACGATTGGGTATTGACTCTAATGACTTCTGCAGATGCTGTGGAGATGAGGAAGAAGTGGAGAGCATTGATCACTTGCTATGCGACTGCCCCATTCTGAGTAAACGTCGACTGGACATACTGGGGTCGGCCTTTCTAGGCAGCTTAACAGATCTTTCGATATTCGTACTATCGATAAATTTGTATATCAAACAGGTTGGTTTCGATGAGGGGCATTTTAGCCCGTGGTAACACTAGGGACCTAAACCAATCTATGTGAGCTTGTATAAAAAAAATACGGCTGCCACCCTAACCTAAACCTACTCGCAAGTATATCTCGATTTTTGTCACAATTGCGTTGTCCGTATATTCTGGTAGAAAATTGTCGAATTTTTTTTTAATTTTCGGGGCTATAGTTGGGAATTAAGGATTTATAGGTATTGTAAAAACCTCATAAGTCTAGTCAGAGAATTTGATTGGTTTTTATTCGGTTTTTCGTGCCCCTTTCAAGGAACAAAAAAATCGAGATATGCCCCTTTTATATTAAGCCCATTTTCAAAAATCATTATCTCCTCACATTTGTGTGACGAGGGAACATATCATTTGCTACGGGCCAAAAGTGCAACACATCGAAGGAGTGACCTAAGACCCCCAAGTATGTTCGGCGGAAATCCGTTTTGAGCAATGTCCATCCGTCTGTCTGTCTGCGGCTGGTGCGCACGATAACCCTCGAAAGGAGTAACCGATTGACTTCAAATTTGGTATGTGGTAATATTTTTTTCTATCTCCGGCTAAGTTTGAAAATGGGCCATATTGGTCCACTCCTTCTAGTACCTCCCCCACAAAGGGTTAACTTTTAGTGAAATATTGATTCGTTAATACCTTCTATACTACTTACCTCTGAAATTTAACACATAGTATTAGTTTGTTAATCGCTAACACGTCAAGAAAAATGGGCGACGGGGCCACTCCCTCTTTGGTACCTCCCACACAAATGGACCATTTTACAACAAAGTTAACTGCTTATGGCTTTAATATCAGTTTATACAAATACTTGAAATTTTGTAGAGTGTAATGCTTTTATAGTACCTACAGTCTAGAGAAAAGTGGCCGATATTGGCAAGCCCCTTTTGGTACATCCCACACAAATGGACCATTTTGTACCAAATGTAAGCAGCTTTTAACTTTAATAGCAGTACATACTTTGAAGTTATTAAATGCCATTTAAATTGATAATAATTTTATTCAGTCCATACATAGGCGTACTCCTCCGTCAGATTTGGGAATAACGACGAGCGGAGAGCCCCAATCACTATTTGATTGGGGCTCTACTTTGATATTACACAATATGATTCGAGATTATCTAATTCACGATTTACTTTGTCAATTAAGGCGTACGGTATTTCCCGATCCTTGTTGAAAACGGGTTTTGCATTCGGTCGTATAATAAGTGACACTTTGTGTTGTGTAACACAGCCTATCCTTGGCTCGAAGATATCACTATATTTTTGGATAATTGAATCGATACAATTTGGTTTAGGACTACAGGGTGTTATTGCATTTAATTTGTTTAGATCAAATTTCAGTTTTCGTATCCCATCTCGACCTAGAATTGACGTGTATTCTTCAGGAACAATGTAAATTTCTCATAAACCGAAATATTGCCATGAGCACCTTCTACGCGAATTTTGCCATGAGGTTTAAAGATATTTTGAGTATACGACCTGAATGATGTGTCTGTTGGCAGAACCGGATTTTTTGATTTAATTTTGAATATTGATTCCTAGGCAAAAACGTGAATCCCGAACCTGTGTCTATTTCTAATTGTAAGGAATTTCCCTCAATCGTAATTGTTATAAAAAATCTATCGAAATTTCTGGAATTGTTGTGTATTTCAACCACATTTAGTACACCGTATTCTTGAATTTGATTTATCGGTCCTGATTCGATTTGTTTTGTTTCATACGAGCCTTTATACAGACTTTCACAACATGTTCCGTCTTCTTGCACTCAGAACATTTGAGGTTATGTTTATTATACTTGCAGTCTCATGTGTAGTGATTATTGTTTCCACACCTTAAACACAAACCCTCTAATCCCAATTCACTGAAGTCAATGTCAGATTTTTTGCTTTTTGTATTTGATTGTGTTTTCCTCCTCTTTTTTTGTTTTTTTTTTTTTTCATTTGTAGGCTCTTGCCTGAAAGTTCTTTGGAGTTGTTTCTCGCTGCTTCATATGCAATTGTTTTGGAGACAATGCTGCTGAGTTCCGGCAATTTGTCGTCTTTTTGCAACAATTGTTCACGGATGGTGTTGTCCTTTATCCCTCTTATGAACTGGGTTCGAAAAATATATCGGCTATTGACTTCTTACACTCGCAGACAAATTCGCAATCTCCTATGTCGGTCCGCAAAGAAGCCACATATTCCGCAATAGATTGGTCGTCTCGTTGGTACTTCGATGATGGGCGACTAACACGCTTTGTTTCGGAGACAGGTGTTCCTCGAACAATTTAATTAATGCTTCGTGTGTTTCGCACAATTCTCTGTGTTCTCATGCACGTTTTTCATTTTTATGTAGTTTTCAAAACGCTGTTTGTATTGGCTAAAATACTATTTTTATTTATTAATTTCAGTTCAGTAATATGAAGCCTACAAGGCCAATAAATTATATCGTCCCCTCAATAAAAGAATAGTGTATAATTTTTTTGTAGTTTCGAGAATATCACGTTTGAAGTTTTTGTGAAATTAGACTTCTTGGAAGATAAATATGTGTATTTTAGAAGAGAATCGATGTTTTCAATTTCTTGTCATTTTAATATGTGGTGAAATAATCAGGCTACAGCCAGATGATATTCTATTAGTCCAAAAAAACGTTAATTGCAGATAAATGGGATCGAAGTACCATATTAAATATATACACTATTTTTTCAAATGAACTTTTGACCCACTTTGTGGAAGAAGAATTCCACCAAATTTTTACCAGCTATAGAATCGATTACGTAGATTCTTATAATGCAATAAAAAAATAATAGTGTATATGCGTATAGCGTATATTGTTTTATTGAGGGGGACGATATTACATATATGTACATAAACCTGAGTAATAAAATAAACTTACATAAATAAACCTAAAACAGCGTTAAATAATAACTGTCGCAAAAACTAATAATTGGCACCCCTGACATTTAATCAACAAAAACAAAATATTAGGTCCAAGTCAATAGTAACCCATCAGAATAAAATTGTATGAGGCAGGTTGAAGAGAGGAGACGTTTAAACGTCTCATGTCCATGGACATACACTTAAGGCAGTGGTTCGGCCTTTTGTGCGCTCCTTATTTATGATCTTTTTATACCTCTCGAGTGACAGAAAATCGGTACTAGACACGAATTCTCTGAGATGAGTCATGTCTGGTAATATGTTCGACCCGAAATGTTGGGATCTTGCATGTGTAAAAGCCGGGCAGTGACACAGAAAATGTTCCATCGTTTCGATGTTTTCCCTGCATGCCCTGCATTCGTCGTTTCCTGCTAGTCCTATGCGATGAAGATGTGCTTGTAAGCTTGAGTGTCCCGTTAGAACACTCATCATCTTACTAATATCGATCTTGTTTAGTTTCAGAAGACTTCTTGTTTTCTTTTCATTTGGGTCACCCCACAGTATCTTTGCAGTTGCTCCTACTGTTGCGCTATTCCACACAGTTTTGTGAGCCATCACTGCCCAGTGCATCAACTCATTTTTCGTGGCTTCGACAGGTTTCCAATTTTCCAAGTTTATTACTCGAAGTTCTCTGCCCTTTGAAGCGAAGCTGTTTGTCCGTTCATTTCCAATCACTCCGTTGTGTCCTGGTACGGCTGAGTAATCATTTATAGTTCTTTTACAGTCCAACACATTTCTGGATTTGACCCTTTCCGATGTTATTGCTTTAATCGCCATTTGGCTATCTGTGAAGATGTCCAAATGTCTTCTTAAATTATATGGTTTTTGTTTCGTTCCGCCGTTCACAACTTGTTTATATTTTTCTTATTCTTCTTCACTATTTGACATTGCTATTACACAGAAAATGATAACAAAGAATCAAAATTGTCGATCGATTCCCGTGATCCAAAGAAGTCGTAGCTGCGATAACTTTTTCGACACGAAAACGATTTCGGTAACGGATGCCGTGATTCGGCTCCAAATCGGGAGATTCTATTTTTAATCCAAAGTTACCTGCAACTGCGAAGAAGTATCTGCACCAACTTCAGACATATCGCACCTGTTCCACAAAAGGGTAACAACTCAAAATTTAAAAAAATTTCAGTAGAGGCCAAAAACTGTTTCCGTTAATATTAATGGTATATTACAAAAAACAATATGTCGTTCCAATAAAATGTCATAGAAAAAAATAATAACGCTATTTTCCTTTTTGTTTTTTTATTGATTTTAGAAAAATAACAACTTTTTTGAGTTGTTACTCTTTTCATGAAAAAAGTTTGTATATAAATAGTGGTATTATTTTGAGTTGTACCTTTTTAACTGAAAAATCTTACTCGGACTATAAGTTGAAAAGGGCACAACTAAAACCAGTAAGGAAAGAAAGCAAGTCGGGCGGGGCCGACTATATAATACCCTACACCTTCCTACCAATGCGAAAATGGGCATTGCGATAAGAATTTGGCAGTGTTCATACATGTAATAAGCAAAAATCGGATATAAAACACGGTTTCTACAGTGCTTACATGTCAAATCGGGTGTAACATATATATTGGGACTATGTTTAAATCTGAACCGATTTTCCCCGAATTTGGCAGTGTTCATACATGTAATAAGAAAACTCTCTCTGTTAAATTTCGTACTGATCGGATATAAAACACGATTTCTACAGCGCTTAAATGTTAAATCGGGTGGAACATATATATGGGGGCTATATCTAAATCTGAACCGATTTTCCCCGAATTGCGCAGTGTTTTTCATGTAAAATACGGTTTCTACAGCGTTTTCATGTCAAATCGGGTGAAACATATATATGGGGACTATATCTAAATTTGAACCGATTTTCTCCAAATTTGGTAGTGTTCATTCACGTAATAAAAAACTCTCTCTGCCGAATTTCATAAAGATCGGATGTAAAATGTGGTTTCTACAGCGCTTACATGTCAAATCGGGTGAAACATATATATGGGGACTATATCCAAATCTGAACTCAGAAAGTGATTCTGAGTCGATCGGTATAATAAACAATGGGTCTATCTCTTCTCCTTTTAGGTGTTACAAACAAATGCACAAAGTCATAATACCCTGTACCACAGTGTGGTGTAGGGTATAAATATTACTCTTTAGATGATAAATCAACGGTCCCATTTGCTTAAACACTTGGAGACAATTCAAAATGTAACTCTTTAGTTGAATCTAAAGACGTTATTTATTTATTTATTATTATTCAATATAAAACCGAGCCGTTGGCCATATATGGTTATAAATACTACAAAAACGAAGAAATATTAAAGCGTATGTATAAAGTAACTAAAAGGTAAAAAAATAATATGAGGCTACTACTTTAATGTAGCTAACAATAAACTTATAAATTAAAAATGTAAACGGAATATAAACAACTAACATCACATGGGATAAACAAACATTCTGGGATAAAAAAAACGTACTCTAAACATTTAATAATATGGATTTGAAGACTACTCTGTTGTATTAAATAACATGAAATGATGAGAATTTGAATTTTGAATTTTTAATTATGAATTTATGACTACTCTGGTAAATAAAAAATTTACGAAATGAAATAAATTAAACTGATTAATGAATATGTCGCCAGTACATATATAATTATATTATATACATATAATTATATAATATTAATATATGACTAGCTAGTGATGATGAACTAGTTAAAAAATTAACAAAATTAATTATGACTAGTTCTTACAAATGGATTTTTATTTTATTTTTAATATTTGCGATTTTTATTTTAAATCTATCAATTACTTTATAAAAAAAAATTTAAAAAACAAATAAAACAGCTGCGCAAAGTTTTAGAAGGAATAACTGTCTACTCGAGTAGAGGAACGACATCAGCAAAATATAGCCACTATCAAAGAGAAAAAATTATATATGATAGTGTAGATATAGTCTTTTACGAAAAGTATGAGACGAGAGATTAAAACTTCTTAGATGTAGAGGCAAGGTGTTAAACCTACGAGATACTCTGACAAGAAATGACCACTCCAAGTAGCATGTAAGCCTTGGTATGCGAAGCTGAGTGTTTCTAACTGACCTGCAAAACCTAAACAAATTAATAAAATACACAGGAAAATTATTTTTATATGCCTTATAAAAAAGTAGTAAATTACGAATATTGATATAATCAGCAAAACTACATCCAAGGAAATCAACTACATAAGGCGTTATATGCTGACGAACATTTAAGGAGTATATATATCTCACCACTCTGTTAAAAGCAAGCTGAATTTTCTTGAAAATAAAGCCGAGGGTACCGGAATAAGTTTCAATGCAGTACAAAAATAAAGGCATTACCAAAGCATGTACAACTTTCTTTCTCATTGCTAGAGACAGACATAATTCGGAATTATAAAGTTTACGCAAAGTAAAATTTACTTTAGAGACAACAGAATTAATATGCAACTTAAAGTTTAGTTGCCGATCCAGTGTTACCCCAAGACACTTAACACTATCAACAAATTCAATATCATTACTATTGAACTTGACAGACACAGAACTAAGACCATTGTCAAACCTTATTGCCTTAGTCTTGCTTATGTTAACGGACAATTTATTCAGACGCATCCATCTAATCACACGTTCAACAGAGAAACTTATAACACTTTGCAAAACATCAGGAAAATCGGAATTGCACTTAAATAATAGTTGAACATCATCCGCAAAAGCAAAGGGTAAGCAATACGTGGTTGAAATTAAATCAAACAGATCATTCATATACATGATAAATAATAACGGGCCAAGTACAGAACCCTGCGGAACTCCACTTACAACAGGCAACATGCTAGAACAACGACCACCACTACAAACAAATTGTTTTCTATCAGAGAAATAAGACATTAACAAAGAACAAGAAGACCTAGAAAACCCAAAACGGAAGCTCAGTTTTTCAACGAGAATAACATGATCCAACCTATCAAATGCCTTCTCAACATCTAACGACAAAAGTACACAACATCCACGATCACTGATCACTTTACGAACATTATCAGTTAGCCCAATGAGCAACGAAGACGCGCTTCGACCAGGTCTAAAGCCAGATTGACAATCATGAAGCATTGAAGACGAAGAAATATGTTCCATAATTTGCCCTTTTATAAGATGCTCCATCATTTTGGATAGAATAGGCATAATGGAAATGGGTCTAAAGCTGTCAGTAGAGTCGTTTTTACGAATTGGAATAATTTTGCCTATTTTCCACATAGAAGGAAAGAAAGAAGTAGTCAAAACAGTATTAACAAAATGTAGTATGTGACTGCCAATGTGAGGAAGAATTACAGTTAAAAATTTTAAGCTCAAACCATCAGAACCTACTGCCTTCGATTTAATCTTGCCAAAAGCATTAAAAACTTCACCAAGAGTAACCGTCCGAAACGAAAAACCTTCATCAATATTAGGTATATGCGGAGTCCTACCGCTACTAGTAGTTTGATACGATGAAAACATACGATATTCTGTAAACACAGAGAGAGTCATAACGGTTTTTTTATTATGAAAAAGAAGAAAAATCAACGGACATTTTTGCAGTGGATAGAAATTGCCATTGTACGTTGTTTTCTTGAAAAAAAGCTAAATTTAAAAAATTTAAGTTGTTACCCTTTTGTGGAACAGGTGCGATATATGTAGCTCAATTACTGTAGGTTGTGGCGTGATTACAACAGGCGGACAGACGGGCATGGCTTAATCGTCTTAGAATTTTAAGAATATATCGTCATCAGAAACGAAAATGGGCGTAACAACAAGAAAAATGGAAACTCAGTTTTTGACGGATTTCGGTACCCTGCATCAAAATACACATCCTGACAAATTTTTAGCGGCGTAATATTAAAAATGGCGAATTTATTAACGAAATTCAAAAGGGCCTAGCAACAAATTATTTCTTTTTCATAGTTAAAAAATACTATTTCACGCAATTTTCACAAACAAGTTATAAATCATGTTTGTGTGATTTTATATATGCATCATTATTTTTTTTTTTTTTTAACGAACGTTCCCAACGCAACCACTCTTACCCGACCCTTCCGACCGAGGGGGCCACATCCCCATGACGTAGGGATTGCGTACACACCATGATCCGGACCATGGCGGGTTAATAGTAGAGGGTGGAAATACCAGCTACAGAAAAATTTCATCAGCCGGCACATGCAAACAATAAAAGTAGTCTACTTACACATTTAGAAAAGATATTATTCTAGATCTAACTACATCAATGTCAATAACTTCATATAAAGTGTTAAAATCCATGCACATTCTACGAATGGGCTCTGCCGAAGCATAATTGGTACGTTGAAAATCAATATGTAATAATTGGTAATATCTGGAAGGTCTACAAGGTACATTGAATCCAATCCTAGACAAAATAAAATTAGAAGGAACATCACCATTTATAACTTTCAGCACCATGGTTGTGTTCAGCATAATACGTCTACTCTTGAGAGTAGGCAGTCTTATCAAACTCAACCTGCTAGTATAGGGTGGAAGACTAAAATCACTATTCCAATGAAGATGTCTTAAAGCGAATAATAAAAATTGTTTTTGAACCGATTCAATCTTATCAACGTAAGTCCCGTACTGGGGGTCCCACACTACGGACCCATATTCTAGAATAGGTCTAACTAGTGACGTATATAACTGCCTAGTTACATATGGATCTACGAATTCTTTCGCCCATCGCTTTATGAAACCAAGCACGCCATAAGCTTTATTCACCATTGTAATTATGTGATTATTGAAATTGAGTTTAGGATCCATCAATATACCAAGATCCACAAAGGATTCAACAGTATCTAAATTGGAACCTTGAAGACTAAAACTGGATGGAATCGCCCTCGACCTAGAGAAACACATATGTTTACATTTCTTAAGATTGAGGTCCATGCAATTTATATCACACCATTTTCCAAAATTAATCAAATCATTTTGAAGGAGCATTGAATCTTCAGATGTTTTATAAGAATAAAATATCTTAACATCATCTGCATACATCAGTAAATTTGAACTAGAAATTGAATCTGGTAAATCGTTGATGAATAGCAGAAATAGAATGGGGCCAATATGGCTACCTTGGGGAACCCCAGATGGAACCAAGATCGGATCAGAGCAGGATATACCAAATTTCACAATCTGAATACGACTATCAAGATAAGTTGATATCCAACGCAATAAGTTGTTACTAAAGCCAATAAGATCAAGCTTATGTATCAAGAGTTTGTGATTGACTCTATCGAAAGCTTTACTAAAATCTGTATAAATCACGTCTGTCTGATTACCAAGAACAAACTCGTTTATAACCTGAGAAGAGAATTGCACCAAATTTGTCACAGTTGAGAGACCTTTACGAAATCCATGTTGGAATGGACTTAGAATAGACGATACTTTATGAGATAAAATCTCAGTAACCATTTTCTCAAAAAGTTTTGGAATTATACTTAATTTTGCGATTCCACGATAATTCCCCACATCAGTGAGGCTTCCAGATTTATGAATAGGGGTTAAGTAAGATGTTCTCCAAATGGATGGGAAATAGCCATATTTTAACGAAGTATTAAATAGTAATGTGAGCGGAAGGGCAAGACTTTGAGCACAATTTTTGAGGATTATACTAGGTACGCCATCAGGACCAACACTATTGGAAGAATTAAGCTTGACCAAACTCGAAAATACAAATGGAAAATCAAAATAAGGTATGCTAAACTGATTCAATGAAGGAATATTGTAAGGGTAGGGGACGTCTAATTGTCTCTGTTGATGAGAATAGGTTGATGTAAAGAATTTTGCAAAAGCATTGGCGATTGATTGGTCACCACAGAATTCCTCACTATCCATTCTAACCATAGAAGGTCTTGGATTAGATCTACGTTTCATATTTACAAAATCATAGAAAGATTTAGGATTAGACTTAAAATTGAGGGCTAACTTCTCTAAATAGATTTCATAACATCTGCTAGATTCAATATTAAATTGAGATCTGGCAATAGCATACTTTGCATAATCGGTCTCCGAACCCGATTTTTTAAATTTTTTAAATAGTCTGCTCTTCAAGTTCTTAATAGCAGTCAAAGCAGGAGAATACCATGGTGGTCTATTAGAATTTTTAACACGAATCTTCGGAACAGATTGTTGAAAACAATTATTCAATACGTTATAAAACTGCTCAATAGCTGAGTCAATGTGAGTTGAATCATCACAACAGCAGATACAATCCCAATCAACGTCGAGGAGCATAGCATTAAGCAAATCAAAATTTGTTCTTTTGAAACAAAAAACTGCACCCTCATCACATGGGGTGTGTACACAGGGAGTGTCCACCATATCATACGTCATGGAAATACCCAGCGTAGGGTGGTAATTATCCTCCGGTATAGAAATTGGAGAAATTCTGAAAACATCGAATAATTGGGAATTATCAACAAATACTAAATCAAGTAATTTATCAATTGAGTTATGAATCCCATTAATCTGGAATAGATCGAGATCAGAAAAAAGCCTGACAACATCGCAGGTCCACTCAAAAGAGCTTAATGAAGAATTTAGGGGAATAAATGCCTCAGTATCGGGCAATGAAAGCCAGGAAACGGAGGGTAAGTTAAAATCACCTAGAATTATAATTCGATCAACATCGAAACCACTCTGCCGATAGCCGATAAGTGATTATCATAAACAGACAATTCCGAGTTTGGAGGGATGTAAGAGCAACTGACGAATAATTTGGTTTTCCCCAAATTAACAGAGACAACAATGAATTCGATGTTGTTAGTTATGTCAACAAAGACACGTTCTGATGACAACGAACTAACTACAGCAATAAGGACACCACCCCCAATTTTATAAGGACGATCTTTTCTGTATACTACGTATTTATTAGATAAAATTTCCGAATCAAATACACCAGGTTCCAACCAAGTCTCGGTGAAAGACAAAACAGTGAAATCGAAGTCAAAGCTATCAGCAAATAAGCGGGTTAATTTGGTATTAAGCCCTCTTACATTCTGATAAGCTATGACCAGAGAGTTTATTAGTTTTTTGGCAAGTTAGAATGCCTCGCAGGTAACCGTGCCAGATTATCTACCCTATCCACAAATTCTTTTACAAATGCCTTTGGAGGCCAAAAATTGGGATCTATCAACTTATCAAAGATTTCAGGTTGAACAATAACCTTAAATGATGATCTGGTAGCGGTTGAAGGCAATCTCATCTTGACTGTTTTCAAATAAAAATCACCATCAATCTTGGACCTAATATAGTCACCTAAATCCTCAGAGGACGTATCCAAGGCAAAACGTGAAATGAAAACAACTTTCTTGGCTGGCACCACAGTCAGAGTTTTCGCTTTCCTATTTGCTCTTTGCGTCGTATTCTTAGTAGGAGGTGGCGGAACAACCACTTGCGGAAGCACAAGGGGGGGAACCGCAGGGAGAACTGGAATTACCTCCTGCAAAGTTCCAGCAGGAGCAGTCAATGGAGCTGCCCTCTCAACAGGATTAGATGTAACTGTTGGAGTTGAGGGCGTGTCCGGCTTTTTTGGATCAGAAACATTAGGCTGATCAATGTTTAACTTCTTCGTCAGCCTTTTTCTTTTTTGTCCAGAAGAAGCCGGCGTACTAGCATACTCTTCGAGGTTAGGGTAATTTTTTATCAAAGCAGTGAAGTTCATGAACCGCATGTAGACATTGAAAATGTCTTGGTTCAGATCATTCACCTCAGACGTATACGATTTAACAAAGTTGTAAAATTCAATATTTATTTTTCTACATTTAATGCAGCACCAATGAAGACCATTTTTATCACCATACAACGCATCAACCACCCTAGCAGTCACGCCAGCGCACTTGGCATGCCATAAGTTAGTGCATAGCCAGCACTCAATTAACGTTTCCTTGTCGGAAGTAATCTTACAGTTTACCGATTTGCATGCCATTTTTAGATTGGGTTTAAATACACCGAAACTGACAAATAACACCAAAGCAATAAATCAAATCAAAAATAATAGTTAATAAAAACCCTCTACTATTTTAAATGAGGAGCAAAAATATTTCCCCACAAACAGACAAAATACGATACACTGGCAACTCTGTTGATATTTCAAACAAACAGAAGCACAAAGCATGATACAATAATATAAGGTAAAATCACTTGCCCAACAACAAAACTGGGATACAACCCTGTACATTATTTTCGTACAATAGCTTGTCAAAATAGGCAGCCGACTCGAACAGCTGACCAACAATTGGTTGTCAAATAAATTTTTTATTTGAAATTTGATTTTCTTTGAAAAGGATAATTTTTTCTAATATTTCAAACTTACGTGCAATTACCCTTTAAAGTAAATCTGGTGACTGCAATTTTATTCAGTATATTTATAGTATATAAAGTTTTCTCTTGTATTGGGATACACACACAATGTAAGTTTTGTCTTTAAGAAACTATAAAATTGAAATAATTTCCCATTTTAATCTCGGAAGGATAGTGTCATTATCCTTCATGACACCTGGATGTTTTTGCTGTTACAGTATTGAGTAGCATTGATGATGGATGGCATATAATACAATACTGCCCGGTCGAGCTTTCCAACGATTTTACTTCTTTGGAATACATTTTTTAAAAGGTTTGTCTCCTCAGAGTTTGTCCTTACAAATGAGTGGCGAGAGGCATAAGCTGAATGCGGCCATACGTGTCATACATATCACCCATATCAGTAAAAAGGCAGAACAGAAAAAATGGAGCAGTAAATGCATAAAATGGAAGACGGCCGGCCTCTCGTGCAATGTAATTAACTCAAAATGCCGACAGCAAGATCCTCTTGAGCAGAATGGGCCTCCTGATGACGTAGAGGACTTTGGGTTGAAGAGCTACTCCTCATGTTAAAACCAATTTTCAGGTTGTGTTTATTTTCTAGTTAGGAAATAAGTTTTTCATGTTATAAGAAAATACATATTCGTACATAAGTATATAGACCATTTATTAAAAAATATGATTAACGAATAATGTAAAAAGAATTGAACCTATTATATATATTTTTTAATTTAATAACTAAAGTTTGTCGTTGATACAAATAATAAGTTGTTAGCTGCAACATTGTTCAAGCTACATCTGTTGAATAGTCCATCAATTATTCAGTTTTATGAAAATGGGTGTTGTCTTCCGCCTAGTTTACCATTTGTTGATGAACAAAATTGAACAAACAAGTGTTCCAAGAACGTCCAATTCAAATCGAAAAAGTTGCTGTTTGATGTGGATTTGGGGCTTACCAACTTCTTTTGAGCTGAATTGGATGATATGGACACTAACATGTGGTTCCAACAGGACGGCTCCATAGCCACACAATTCATGCTACATGGCATCGTCCTCGCGATGCCATGTAGCGATTAAATCACGATTAAAGACACACAAAATTTATTTTATTTTTTTTTTTAATTATTTTAACACTAAGAACACAATTATTTTGACACTAAGGCACAAACACTTGTTGTTTTAGCGGCAGAGAACTTTCCTCCTACAGAAACAAAAATTCCGCAAAATTTAGGAAGAAACAAAATATAATGATTCCAATAAGTACACAACTAATAATAATACTTATGTACGTATCTGAACAAAATTTAGACCAAAAATCGAGTTAAATCCCATAAAATTAATTAAATAAAAATTATATAGACGGAGCACCAAATAACACAACTTGACACAAGCAGGGTTACCAGACGATTATGATTATGTTTAGATATTATCCTGAAAACTACGTTTTTCTAACGGCAACACTTTTCATTTTATTTAGTTTTTTGCTTCTCCTGTAAAATTTTCAAACATGATTATAGGCCCTTTTTCGTTTCTGATGACGATATATATACTTTAGGAGCTCCCTGATAAATATTTCAATATTACCAATCAACTTGTGGTAAAGGGTAAAAAAGAAAATTTTCAATTCTATAAAAATAAATGGTGTTTGGTACATTCTCGTTTCGGACGGCACACACCAGTAATGTGTGATTTTATAAAATTAAATGTGTGCTTAGATAATATTTAAAATTATTACAACATGCTAGTTATGCAAGCACTTTAAGGAAGTGCGTTTTCAAAATGTCGAGATAAATGCTTTAATTCATTATACGATCAAAAAAATTAAGGTATCCGATATGATTAATACGAACATACATATATTTATGCCCGATACCAGACTGTGGTACAGGGTATTATGATTTTGTACATTTGTTTGTAACTTCCAAAAAGAGAAGAGATAGACCCGTTGTTTATGATACCGATCGGCATAGAATCACTTTTTGAGTCGATTTTGCCATGTCCGTCCGTTCAAGTATTCTTGTGATTATTTTATTTATTGAATCCATTCATTTAATATAAAGCCAATAAGGCCAATCAATTATGTATATTACATTGTTAAAATAACCTGAGTTATAAACATAACCTATAAATAACAAAACTTATAATAAGGGCACATACAATCTATCCTTTGGCTCCCCAGCCATAAAATATAAAAACTAAAGATAATAGAAAAGGTCCAAGTCCGTAGTAACCCAACTTAAAAACAATAGTAGATGAAAGCACGAAAAGATAATAATTTGCACTTTATGTAGCGATAGAGTAATTACGAAGGAATGAAAGAAAGTTTCAAGTGGTATAACATATTTACGTTATTACTGATATTGTGAGAAATAGGAGTAGAGTAGAATATAAAAAAGGAGTACAATACAAAATTAAGTTAAAATATACATTATGGAAACTGAAATTATGAAGCAAACAACTCCAATAGTTTTAAACGAAAAACATTATTAGAATGCGAGAAAATTCTTAACTCATGAGGCAACCCATTCCAACTTCGTGCTATTCTGACCAAATACGATCTAGCATACATATTTTTCCAGATACTAGGAATACAAATTTGTGGATTTCTAGAAGATCGCGAAAAAGTAAACCTTCTGGTCAATTGTAAGGGCATATTACTTTTGATCACACTATAAAAAAGGCACAAATTGCGGAAATGCACAAAGTTTTCACAAGTGCAACCAAGAAAGCATTTAATGTAGTCAGATATATGATCCCTTTGACGAATACTATACACGAAACGTGCAATTGTATTTACAATACGCTTTAGCCTAAAGAAAAGCAAACCAATAGTTCCAGAAACAGCCTCAAGACCATACAATACCTGAGACATCAAAAGGGCGTGAGCTAGCCTTGCCTTGATGCGGAAAGGAAGGTATATATTAGATGTATAAAGCCTACGCAAGGAAGCCCAAACTCTGCCCGATAATGCATCAATGTGATTTTTAAAAGAAAGTTCACAATCAATAACGACACCTAGGCATCTATGATGACTTACAAACTCAATTTTATTGTGAGATAAAAATACGTTCAAATTCGGTTTTTAGGATCAAACAATATTGCTTTTGATTTTAACGGGTTCACAGATAAGTAATTCAGAGACGTCCAAACCAAAAATCGACGAAGACAGAAGTTTTTGTATCGTTCATAGGTATCTGGAGAAGTAAGCCTACCACTAAAAAGCAAGAAAATATCATCAGCAAATAAGAAGGTCCTACATATACTAGAGCTAGTATATCGCTGAAGGTCATTAACGTAATGGATGAACAAAAGCGGGTCTAACACAAAACAGATGAGACACCATTAGAAACAACAAACTGCGTTCTATCGCATAAGTACGACAAAACAAGGAAACAAGCAGACTTAGAAAAATTGAACTCATCTCTGAGCTTAGTAAAAAGTCGAATATAGTTGACAGAATTGAAAGCTTTGGACAGATCAAGAGATACGAGAACACACGACTTATCATCATTAATCTCCTCACGAACAGAATCTGTTAGATTGAGAAGCAAGTGGGAAGTGCAATGACCACGGCGAAAGACGTATTGAGATTCATTAATGAGATTTGAGCAGTAAAGCAGTATCTGATCCTTCATAATATGTTCTACAACTTTAGACATCGCTGGAAGAATAGATATAGGTCTGAGATCATTAGGTTGAAGAACTATCTTAGACTTGGGAATAGGAACGACACGGGCGTTCTTCCAAACTACTGACGTAGTTAAAATACAATTAATAAGGTCAATAATTAGAGCAGAGACGTAGGGAACAATTATTCTTAAAAAGCATATCGGAATGCCGTCGACACCCACAGACTTAGATTTGACTTTACCCATGGCCTCAATAGCCTCGATCTCATTTACACATCGGAATGAGAATGATGAGCTTATATCCTGAAATTGGCCAAAATTATAGTTTGTTACTCCATTATCAGCAGCAGTAGCAATTGCAAAAAATTCATTCGTGCTATCAACACCAATACCAGCATCATCATCCAACACACCCAGAACTTCGTAGAATCTTCCATAACCTGACAGAGTCAAGACCCCAAAAAAACCTAGAGAAATGCCTTGCCTTTTCTCTGCGAATAACGGTTTTAGCTCTATTGCGATATTCACAAAAGGTCTTCCAAATCGCAAATATTACGCGATCTATATGAAAATTGGTGCAGAGGCATATCCTAGACTAGGGACGATCGCTATTGAAAATTGGGCATATCGGTACATGTTTTGATATAACCCCCATGTAGAAGTCCCCTCCGATGTTACATCTTGACGATCTGGAGAACACATTTTTCAACTGATTAGGCCAAAATTTATGCATTAGTACTTTCTATTACCCTAGATCGTCCCTAGTGAAAATTGTGTACATCAATTGATGTGGCTGAAATTTAAACCTTTATATTGCACTAGATCGTCCCTATTGAAAATTGAGCATATCGGTATATGTTTTGATATAGCTTCTCACTTCTTGACGCTCTAGAAAACACTTTTTCAATTGATCTGGCCGAAATGGCATTTATACTTTATATTGCACTTAATCGTACCTAGCATGTTGTAAATGGGGAACCCAAATATGAAGGACGCACACGAGCTTGACTTGATAAATGTAATCTACATATGTAACCTGCAACAATTCATAGTAGTTGTCGAGAGACGTAGAGTTCTCAAGATACCGAATTTCTCCTTTGGTTAGGAACACGTCAATTCGATCGAAGTCAATCGCGCCGTAGAGGCAGATTCCAAGGTCGTCGTCGAGTACCGTCGTCTCGACCGCAATGATGTACCAAAGACCGAGGCATGACAACAAAAAGAGGAAGGAAAGCTCTTAAAGGTCCGATAATTCAAAGAATTTCCAAATTTCCAAAAAAATATTATTGAAACATATCGTCTTCAGAAACGAAAAAGAGCCAATGAATTAGATTTTTTATAATGAAATCGGATCTCAAGTATATTATTTTTGATCCGTTTCAATGAACTATCCATGAGGCTGTGGCCATTGGTACATACATATGGGTATGTACATATTTGCATTC
Organism: Eudasyphora cyanicolor; assembly: GCA_963930755.1. Taxonomy (NCBI): domain Eukaryota; kingdom Metazoa; phylum Arthropoda; class Insecta; order Diptera; family Muscidae; genus Eudasyphora; species Eudasyphora cyanicolor. Next base: position 135,787,181 of record OZ005735.1, read on the forward strand.
AACATTTTTCCAAAATAGCCACAACCTACACATATAAATATCGGTTTGCCTAAAATAGCCCTCGCAAAATATTGTTCATATACATATATTAATAATTATTAAATTGGTTTTAACTTTATTATAACAGAAATACAACGTAGTGTTCAAGAGGATATCGATATATCCAATATCTAATAAGGTCTAATTCGCGATTGTGTGGCGTGTGTAAGAATCCAAGATTTATAGTCTCGCTTTTTCATCGACATTTGCTTGTGGCGTGGATGTGTTGGACATATGACATAATGCCTTTGCTGACGAATAACGAAATAACAGTCCTTGCAACGTCGTTTTAGACGCCCTTTTACTTTAAAGCCTGCTACTTGATTCAATACCGTGGAAACCGGTGTCAACAATCGTTGAACTCCTGCCCCTAAAGACGATGGAGAGGCGGCATCGCAAGCGGTCGGTGTTTTAGAAATACATGAAGTTACTGGTAGAGGTTTTAACATCATGTGGAAATTACGGGAGTGGGTAACTATATTGCCAGCCACAGCCTTCAGGCCATTGTTGATGAAAGTGGAACAAATTTTCGACACGAAAGACATCTAAAATAGAATTTATATACGGTTAATTATTTGCAAATATGTTTTAATTTTACTTATAAAAAACCTCTTTCAGTTACAAAAATATTTTGTCGCTGCAAGGTACCACCAATTTTAAACATATGTTTCTGCGTTTATATGACTCAACCTAAATCACAGCGTGGGCGATTTCTATACACAAGGTCACTTCACACGATCTGATTCGATAAAAGCGCTATTTAAATTGTAAGATTGGTCGAACAATTTTTTTCCGCCATTCCTTAAGCTGAGTATAGACGATTGCCAGATCGGCAAACGTTATCAACCCTGTTAAAGTGCTGCAAATATACGGACAATGACAGATTGTTAGGCAAAGGTGAATTGACAGTTCAGACGATTGCAAGAAAACATTGCAATTTCATATATTATATATATATATATATATATATATATATATATATATATATATATATATATATATATGCAGGATTGCTAATAAAAATACATTATAGACAGTGTTGCAAATAAAATGATTTTCTGGCAATGGCGCCGTTGTCACATGCATAAACTTCGCATCTAAAGGGTGTCCCAAGAAGAGCGCAATTTTTTAATTTTAAATAAAACACAGATATTTAAGAAAAAATCGTGAAACTTTATTATATCGTAAAGTAGACAGAATGAGGTTATGTATGGAACAATATATGGTGCAGATGGCCGCCGCGGCTTTGCTGGCATGCACGCGATCTTTTAATGAAATTTTCAATGACCGTTTTGCATGAATGCTGCGGTATTTCATTAATGCAGCGTCCAATTTCGTCTTTTAAGGCTTGAGTCGTCGTCGGCTTATTCGCATAAACCATCGACTTCAAAAAACCCCAAAGAAAAAAATCTAATGGTGTTAAATCGCACGATCTAGGCGGTCAATTCTGATCTCCAAAACGCGAAATAACACGACCGGGAAATGACTGATGCAGCAATTTAATTGTTTCTCTGGCTGTATGACATGTGGCGCCGTCTTGTTGGAACCACATGCCCTCCACATTAATTTCTTCAATTCTAGGCAAGAAAAAACTGGTTATCATTTCACGATACCGAACACCATTGACTGTTTGCGCTTGACCTGCCTCATTTTCATAAAAAAAAGGTCCAATGATTCCTCCAGGACCTGGTCGATGGCGCGTTGTTGTCTTTACATCACTAACAGACCCAGTTTCGGCAAATTTATCCATTAATCTCTTTACAGTTGACTCTTTTGGAGCATTATTGTGACCCCAAATTGATCGCAATTTGCGAACTGTAGCCGCAAAACTTTCACCATTTTGGTAAAACAATTTCACAATGAGAATGCGCTGTTCATTCGTGTAGCGCTCCATTTTTACTAACCTCGTACCTTCTACTAACAAACAATAACAATTATTCAAATGTCAAACAATGACACTTCGAATGTTGCGAGATTTAAAAATTGCGCTCTTCTTGGGACACCCTTTATAACAATCAGCAAATTATCTCGCAATGACTTTTCTGCTAACGTTGTAAAACAAAAATTGTATGTTCACAAGGTTGTAAATTCACAGGGTTGCATTTTTCCGCCATTTTTCTGGCAATGTTGTCCGATCTGCAAATCGTCTGTACTTACCTGTAGTCATGATTCACACGACGCAACTTTTTCCAAGCAAGTGTTAGTTTGTCCAGATTTACACTAGGATATTTTTTTCAGCAGATTATCCGCTAATTCTCTTTTGAACTTGCCTCTGCGTTTAGACACGTAATTTTGTTTCGGATATTCCTGTGTGTATTGTTGTTGTTTCAAAGTGCGAGTGAAAAACACAAAACGTTCAGCCCGAGTATGGGAGAGTTTTTCCCCCCTCTTGTCGACTGCCTCCCTCTCTAACAAAACGCCGATAATCTGCTGAACATTCAGCCAGTGTAAAACGGGACTTTGTTCGAGAGGGAGGCCTGGGGAAAGAGCTCTTTGCCTCTCTTCTATAAACTTTGACACTTGCGTGAGCAGCACTTACAGAGTTTCTTCTGACTTAATCGAGTTGTGAAGGTGCTGTAATGCGGGATTTACACGGTGCATCTGATGTATACATCAAATTTGAATATATTTGTGATGAAAGTGTATGTGGCAGATATATACGATTTTGATGATGATGTATCGTTTTTCTGTAAGCATCATTCTACAGGTACACGCGACATCACATGTACCGTGTAAATCCCGCACTAGAATTTCTACGTTTCACAGCATGTTTGGTGAGTTTGTCAATTAAAAATATATTTTGTAACATGAGCACATGAGAAAAAAGGGGAAAAATCGAATCAAGTTTTTCGATAACTACTAAGGTATAGTTATCGAAAATTGATTAGTTATCTGTAATGTATCGGCCATGATACAATAATAGAAGGTAAAATCACTTGCCCAACAACAAAACTGGGATACAACCCTGTACATTATTTTCGTACAATAGCTTGTCAAAATAGGCAGCCGACTCGAACAGCTGACCAACAATTGGTTGTCAAATAAATTTTTTATTTGAAATTAGATTTTCTTTGAAAAAGGATAATTTTTTCTAAAATTTCAAACTTACGTGCAATTACCCTTTAAAGTAAGTCTGGTGACTGCAATTTTATTCAGTATAACAAGTTTGCTCTTGTATTGGGATACACACACAATGTAAGTTTTGTCTTTAAGGAACAATAAAATTTAAATAATTTCATTTTAATCTCGGAAGGATAGTGTCATTATCCTTCATGGCACCCAGATTTTTTGCTGTTACAGTATTGAGTACCATTGATGATGGATGGCATATAATACAATACTGCCCGGTCGAGCTTTCCAACGATTTTACTTCTTTGGAATACATTTTTTAATAGGTTTGTCTCTTCAGAGCTTGTCCTTACAAATGAGTGGCGAGAGGCATAAGCTGAATGCGGCCTTACGTGTCACACATATCACCCATATCAGTAAAAAGGCAGAAAAAAATGGGGCAGTAAATGCATAAAATGGAAGACGGCCGGCCTCTCGTGCAATGTAATTTACTCAAAATGCCGACAGCAGAATGGGCCTCCTGATGACGTAGAGGACTTTGGGTTTAAGTGCTACTCCTCATGTTAAAACCAATTATCAGGTTGTATTTATTTTCTAGTTAGGAAATAAGTTTTTTAATGTTATAAGAAAATACAAACTCGTACATACATATGTATATGGACCATTTATTAAAAAATATGATGAACGAATAATGTAAAAATAATTGAACGTATTATATGTATTTTTTAATTTAATAACAAAGTTTGTCGTTGATACAAATAATAAGTTGTTAGCTGCAACATTGTTCAAGCTACATCTGTTGAATTGTCCATCAATTATTCAGTTTTATGAAAATGGGTGTTGTCTTCCGTTCTGTTTGATGTGGATTTGGGGCTTACCAACTTCTTTTGAGCTGAATTGGATGATATGGACTCTAACATGTGGTTCCAACAGGACGGCGCCATAGCCACACAACTCATGCTACATGACATCGTCATCTCACGAGGAGGTGATGTGAACTGGCCTCCGAGATCGTGCGATGTGACTCAATTAGAATTTTTTGTGGAGTTTTGTTAAGTGGCACGTCTATGAGAACAATCTACAAATCATAACAGCCAACACAACCCTTGACATCGGTAAAATTCAGCTTGCCTCATGCGCCAAAGTCATGGAAAATTCGAAATTATGGATTCGCGACTCTGCGAAACCGCGGCATACATTTGCAAGATATTATATTCCATTTATAATGACATCAATAGGACTTTAAAACGAAATTAATAACGTTATGTGATATCACACATACACACTTTGCTTTATTTACATTTAAATATAGGAAATGTTAAATACAATTTACATTATTTTTAATTTGCTTGAATTTTGTTTGATAGTACACTATTTTTTAAAACGCTCCCAACAACAAAATGTAAACAAACAATCAAACGTCATCAATGAGTTTGACAGTTCATTGAGCTCTGAAAAAATGGCGAGAAAATCAGCTGTACGTTGTACGCTACCTTGTTCAATATACCTTGGTATCGGCAAAGGCAAATGAAAATGCAAGTGGCTACCAAGGTATATTGAAGAAGGTAGAGTACATCGAACAGCTGATTTTCTCGTCATATTTTTAGAGCCCTCTTGACTGTCAAACTCATAGATGATTTGTTTACATTTTACTGTTGTTGGGGCGTTTTAAAAATTTAGGCCCTTATTCATAAAAATTAAATGAAGGTTTGAAGAACACTTTAACACTGCTAAAGCGTTCTCAAACCTTCTTTAACTTTTTATGAATAAGGCCCATAGTGTGCAATCAAACTAAATTCACGCAAATTAAATTAATGTAAATTAATTCAGTCAGAATTTATTTTGGTTTGAGACCATATGTTTCATTTACTTTCTGTCTATTGCAAAAAAGTAATAGAAAAAAATACAAAAATTGGTAGAGAGTTTTAATTGCTTGGTAGAATTGACTGCAGTTTCGATAGACACCACTCTATCATCAAAATTCAGTAGAAATAGTGTATGCCTTTAACTTAAGTCAGCTGAAATACTTATGGAAGCAGTAAATTGAATTTAACAAGAACTGCTAACCAAACCCGTATTTTGTTATTCAGTCAGAATTTATTTTGGTTTGAGACCATATGTTTCATTTACTTTCTGTCTATTGCAAAAAAGTATGTGTGGCCGTAGAGCCGTCCTGTTGGAACCACATGTTGGTATCCATATCATCCAATGCAGCTCAAAAGAAGTTGGTAAGCCCCAAATCCACATAAAGAAGCATCTTTTTCGGTATGAATTGGAGGTACTTGGAACCCGTATGGATTATAATCGTCTCAATGTTCACGATTTTGTTTGTTCAATTTTGTTGGTAAACTAAGCAGAAGACAACACCCATTTTGATAAAACTGAATAATTAAACAGATGTACAATTAGATGAACAATTAAACAGATGTAGCTTGAAAAATGTTGCGTTAACAACTTATTATTTGTATCAACGACAAACTTTGTTATTAAATTAAAAAAACATATTCACCCCTATCGCGAATAATAAGTGGAATATTTGTTCCCTAGATTTCTTCACTTCACGGGAAGTGGAATATGCTATCGTGAATATTAGGGAACAGTTTGAGCGTAAAAAACAAGAAGAGTTAAAAAGCATTTTGTTTTTCAAAGTCATGGTTAAAATATTACTTAAATGTTTAAAAAAAGAATTATTCTTCTATTAGAGGAACAAGAAGGGTGTATAGAACAACGAGCGGTGAAGTTTGAGAGATGCATCAAATCCTTTGGAGTTGCCTGATATACTGTAATTGTCCTTAGTAGCATACGTTTTTTTGTCTAAATTGTTTTTGTTAGATTTGTTCAACATTACAGGGTAAACAAGGCGGTTTTTACATACCTCTTGAATGTACTCGACTGTTCGTTCCATATAGAACTCCTGCAGCTGGCTCTGTCAAACAGAAATGTAATTATGTCCACGATAAATGTCGAAACATTATAGAACGGACAAATGGAGTTCTTAAAAATAGATCACTTTGTTATTTTTAACTGATCCACTCCTGTAAAATAAATATTTTTTTAGTTTTATTCAATATTTGAAGACAAAAATAAACACTTTCACGATGAGTCCGTTCTGTTCGCTAGCAAAAATAAAGTGAACAAATCGAAGTGAAAAGGGAAAAAATTCCACACACAAAAATAATTCACGATAGGGGGAATTTTTTCGAACAAGGGAATTATTCAGGGAATTTGGTGGAATGTGAACACATTTTGAGGGAACATTTATTCGCGATAGTGGTGATTATGTTTAATTCTTTTTACATTATTCGTTCATCATATTTTTTATAATGGTTCATATACATATGTATTTTCTTATATTAATCATAAAACATGAAAAAGTTATTTCCTTCTAGATAATATATACTACCTGAAAATTGGTTTTAACATAATGATTACTCTCAACCCAAAGTCTTCTACGTCATCAGGAGGCCCAGCCTGCAGTAAAGGATCTTGTTGTCGGCATTTTGATTTAACACCATTGTACGAGATGCTGGCACTCTTCCATTTTATGCATTCCCAGATTATTTTTTTTCTGTTCTGGCTTTCTACAGATAAGGGTGATATGTGTGACACGTTTGGCCACATTGAGCGTATGCCTCTCGCCACTCATTTGTAAGGACAAGCACTGAAGAGACAAACCTTTTAAAAAATGTATTCCAAGGAAGTAAAATCGTTGAACAGCTCGACTGGGCAGTATTGTATGTATATGCCACTTCATTAATCCTACTCAATACTGTAACAGCAAAAACATCTGGGTGCCACGTCGGATAATAACACTTTATCATATATCCAGCAATATAATCCAAACGTCTGCCCTTCCGAGATTAAAATAAGGTAATTACTTAAAGTTTATAGTTTCTTAAAGAAAAATCTTACATTGTTTGTGTATCCCAATACAAGCGAAAACTTATTATACTGAATAGAAATGCAGTCACCAGATTTACATTATAGGGTAATTCCACGTAAGTTTGAAATATTAGAAAAAAATTATCTTTTTCAAACAAAATATAATTTCAAATAAAAAATGTATTTGACAACCAATTGTTGGTCAGCTGTGCGAGTCGGCTGCCTATTTTGACAAGCTATTGTACGAAAATACTGCACAGGGTTGTATCCCAGTTTTGTTGTTGGGCAAGTGATTTTACCTTCTATTATTGTATAATGGTGGCTACATTATACTTCAAATGCTGACTAACTGTTTATTAGAATTCAATAACAATGTAGAGTGGATCACTTCCCTGCATCCAAAATGACTAGTTTGTATATAGAAATATACTAGTTGCTTTTTACTTCAAACTAGTAACATATCTGTCCTTTTTTCATGTAACGAACTATCGATTTTAATATTGGCTTGTCATAGGCACCCAACTAGTTCATTTGTTTACAATTCAGCACTAGTTAATATCTAGTTCAGTTATTACTATATTTGTGAATACGAGAGTACAAGAGAATGGTGGTGGGAGAGAGACACATTTACTCTGCCACCACCAAGCGAGTACTTGCTCGTAAGCAGTTCAGACAATCGTTTTTGCGTATTTCTCTGCTGCTGACGGCAGAGAGATGAACGTGTCAATCTGCAACCACCATGTACGTACCATGCAAGTACTGAAAAGCAGCTCAGATAATCGTTTTTGTTGGCAGAGATGCGAATGGGTTTGCATAGGTCACATTGCAACTAGCTTATGACTGGTTCAATACGCAACTAGAAATGATTTTAGCTGCAGGGTAACATAACACTGTTGATGCATGTATGTATGTGCATATTGATGATTGATTTGTTTTGTTTCTATATACATTCTACTGCATTGTTTTCGTTGAGAAAACAGGTTTCTTGTATGTGCATATTGATGATTGATTTGTTTTGTTTCTATTTTTTTTTGTCGATCGTCATTGTCAAACTTACCGCAGTCCCTTTTGTCCCTACATTCTACTGCATTGTTTTCGTTGAGAAAACAGGTTTCTTCCTATTGGAAGAAAACAGTTTGTTTTTATGCAGTGGAATGTTGCCTTTATAAACGTTGGCAAAATTAGTTTGTGAGGGATAAAGACTGTGGTAAGTTGTTCGGTTATTGCATTTTTTGTTTGTTATTATTAATGTTGTTTTTTGCTAGAAATAAACGCGCCCACATATACACCTACATATTAAATGAAAGTGTTTTTATTTGGCCGTGGGTACTGTGGTTCATCTAAGGCGTTGTTAAACTCGCTATTCCTGCCGGGAAAAACTCAAGTCGCAGCCAGTGACATACTTATTTTATTTCGCATTTTTTGCTAGCGGAATTTGGAAATTGTATGCGAGATTTTATTTCGCATTTCTTGCTAGCGGAATTTGGAATTGTATGCGAAATTTTATTTCGCATTCTTGCTTGTGGAATTTGAAAATTGTTTGCGAGATTTTATTTCGCTCCTCTTGATTGCGAACGTGTGGAAATTGTAAACGAAAATTTATTCCGCATTCTATGCCGTGGAGTTGGAAATTTTTTCGCAGTTTTGACGCAAAATTTGGAAATTAAATTGCTTTATATTTGTGGTTCTAAAGAATTTGTTCGTGTGTTTGGAATTGTGTGGCCCTTTTTGTTTGGTGTTATTTGTGAATGCAACGTTCTCCTGTTAGAAGAAGCCCACGTCTGCAGTCGGAAACAGCAGTAAGTACTCCAACAAGTGGTGTGCCTGCCGGAACAGAAGGTAATGTGAACATGACATCCACCACCGCTGGAGCGTCACTTTCGTCCGCCTCTGCAACAACAACAAACGTCTTCAGCCAGCCGATTGCAGCCACATCCAACCAACAAATGCCGGGTCCAAGCAATCAGACGACGCAAGTGCCACCCGGTGCACACATTGTTACCCATGAGGATATGAGCACCCTTCAGAAGCAGATTGAGGTTTGCAACTGTTAAACGCACAACGTGCCTTGAAAGCTGCCGTTTCTTCAGCCACTTCGGGGTCGTCCAGTTCCACGCAGGTTGTTACAGGTAACGTTGTGGGTGATATTGGAAGTGGCTCAAGTAGTGTCCAATCTGAGGACGGCTCGGAACGCCAGAGCCCGAGCCCGAGTCTTATGTAACCAACGAAGTACCTCCTGTGTCCCGTTACATCCAGCCACCGCCTCTGCTTCCTGCACTGTCGCATGTGACTGCTGCTCTGCCGGCCATGACTGCAGCTCTGCCGTCGCTGCTTACTGCTCAGCCACCACCGCTTACTGCGCGGTCGCCGAATGTTCCACAGCAGCCCGCGCGTTACCACACAAACATCGTGTTGCCGCCTTTGCCGAAAAAATTATATGATTTGCCAGAGTTCAGTGGCTCTCCGGAAGATTGGCCGATGTTTTTTGACGGCTTTTGAGCATTCGACGGCAGCGTATCAATACAATAATTTTGAAAACTGCCTGCGGTTGCAAAAAGCATTAAAGGGCGTGCACGGGAATGTGGGAAGTCGCTGCTTATATTTACATCCCGACAACGTTAGCACGGTGGTGGAGCAGTTAAGATTTCAATATGGCCGCCCTGATCTGCTAATACGGTGCCAATTAAAGCACGTACGGAAAATTCCACCGATAAGTTAGGTTTAGGTTAAAGTGCTGTTGAGAAGCTGGTGCCATTTGTAGTTAAGATATAAAACCTTGCCGCCTTCTTGGAAACTGCAAATGGACACCAGCATTTATCGAACCCTACGCTCATGGATGAACTGGTGCAGAAGCTGCCTATGAGTAAAAGGTTAGAATGGGCCCAATTAGAATGGGACAACAAGCCGCCCAACGAGTGAAAATAAGAAAAGGATAATTTTACACACAACTGAAGGTCGTTTGAAACAAGAAGAGTGTCCCCTTTGCCGTGGACAACATAAAATAATGGAGGGCATGAAATTTGTTTCCTGAACGTGCCTAACAGTTGGAATAAAGTGAAAAAATTGAGGTTATGCTTTTCGTGTCTCGGTAGTGGTAATAGGTACTCTAGCAGAAATTGTCCCCGCAGAAAAGAGTGTCCCTTTGATGGTTGCCAGAGGAAACATAACAAATTGTTGCATGCAAATAAACAAAATATTTATGCTGAAAATAATTCAAATTGAAATGGAGATTCATGTGGCCCAAATGCAGAGCCTGTTTTGAGTTGTGTTTCAAGAATTTAGATTTTCCTGTTATTTAAGAAGAGTTATCAATCAGGACTCCAACCTGGAGTTATTCAGCCCATGTATTGCTAAGCGTTCCGAACAAAAAACAATATAATTTAAGAAGATATTTCTTCCCGTAGCGAGTATGTGACAGTTACGAACGAATAGGAATTTGATTCCAACGAGTGAGGTTTTTCGCGGATTTACGCGCCATTTTACCCGGATTTTTATACCCTACACCACACTGTGGTACAGGGTATTATGACTTTGTGCATTTGTTTGTAACACCCAAAAGGAGAAGAGATAGATCCATTGTTTATTATACCGATCGACTTGTATTCACTTTCTGAGTCGATTTAGCTATGTCCGTATATCTGTAGATGTATTCTTGTAATCAAAGTACAGGTCGCAATTATGGCCCGATCTTGACGAAACTTTACACATATCTTTTTTTGGCACAAGGACGATCCCTATTTAATTTGGTTAAAATCGGTTCAGATTTGGATATAGCCCCCATATATATGTTAGCCCCGATTTGACATGTAAGCGCTGTAAAATCTTTATTTTATATCCGATCAGTATGAAATTCAGCAGAAAGAGGTATCTTATTATATGAATGAACACTGTTAAATTTGGAAGAAATCGGTTCAGATTTAGATATAGCCCCCATATAGGTTTAGGTTTTAGGTTAGGGTGGCAGCCGTATTTTTTTACAAGCTCACATAGACCAGTTTAGGTCCCTAGTGTTACCACGGGCTGAAATGCCCCTCATCGAAACCAATCTGTTTGATATATAAATTTATCGATAGTACGAATATCAGTACTAGAAAGATCTGTTAGGCTGCCTAAAAAGGCCGACCCCAGTATGTCCAGTCGTCGTTTACTCAAAGCGGGACAGTCGCAAAGCAAGTGCTCAATGCTCTCCACTTCTTCCTCATCTCCACAGCTTCGGCAGAAGTCATTGGAGTCAATACCCAATCTTTTGGCGTGTTCGCCGATCAAGCAGTGTCCCGTCAGAACCTGTACTAACGTAGACAATCGTTTCCTCTCTAGTGCGAGAAGATATTTTGACCTTCTCAGGTCATACCTTGGCCAGATTTGTCTAGCTACCCTGCAGGTGCCGATTTCTGTCCATCTTTCGTTGGACTGCCTGATTGCCTCTTGCCTAAGCCAAAGCTTGCACGTGGATAGTGGCGCACCAATATATGCAAATTCTTCGAGAATTTGTAATGTCGTCCCTTTCCTAGCAAGTTCATCGGCTTTGCAGTTCCCCGGGATATCCCTATGCCCAGGCACCCATATGAGGTGTATATTAAACTGCTCAGCCATCTCGTTAAGAGATCTGCGGCAGTCGAGGGCTGTTTGTGAATTTAGGGATGTTGCCTCCAGAGAATTGATGGCAGCCTGGCTGTCCGAGTAAATGACAACGCCAGTGTTGGTTACTATGTTGCGACTCAGCCACTTGGCGACTTCCCATATTGCCATTATTTCGGCTTGATAGACACTGCAGGTATCTGGTAGTCTGTGAGCTATATCCAGACTAAGTTCTTCACAGTGTACTCCGAAGCCAACCTTTTCATCAAGCTTCGAACCATCCGTGTAAAAGTGGAGATGGTTTCTATTACCAGGTATTCTGCCGACCCATTCGTCTCTGGCGGGAATCATAGTGATGTAATTTTTCTCGAAGGTGTACACAGTTGGTATATAGTCCACTCGGTCTGTTACCATAGCACTACACTTTGATATCCTCATGTGACCATAGTTCTTGTACCTCCACATTGATAGGCCAGTTATATGGAGTAGGGCTTGTAGAGACTCGGTCGCTGTAGTCCTTAAGGCTCCGCTTATGCTCAGGCAGGCAGTTCTCTGAACCTTTGTTAGTAGGTTGGTAATGGTTAGTTTGTCAGTTGCCGTCCACCATACCACAATACCGTATAACAGTATTGGACGAACTACTGCTATATATATCCAGTGGACGATTTTAGGAGAGAGTCCCCACCGCGACCCTACAGCCTTTTTGCAGGAATATAAGGCGACGTTGGCCTTCCTTACACGTTCCAATACGTTAAGTCTAAATAACATTTTGCTATCTAGAATTATTCCTAAAAATTTTGCACTTTCAGAAAAGACTAGATCTGTTCCATTTATCCGAGGTGGAGGGTCCACATGTGGGACATTATTCATCCTAGTAAAGAGAACCGATTCTGTCTTGTTGGGGTTAACGCCCAAACCGCTGCTTCTGGCCCATCTAACCAACTTGTTCAGAGCCACCTGTAGGATGTCTCTGAGGACGTTTACGAATTTGCCACTCACTGCGATTGCCACGTCGTCCGCATATGCCACGACCTTGCAGCCACAACGTTCTAGATCTAGCAGGATTTCATTCACCGCTAGGTTCCAAATTAGTGGAGACAGTACTCCTCCTTGCGGGGTCCCTCTGTTTACATACCTTGTTAGAGTTGTGGACCCTAGACATGCTGTTATGCGTCTTCTGGTGAGCAGACTTTGAATTAGTCTAATCAAACTATTGTTAACTTTTAGATGTGAGAGTGCCGCAATTACCGCATCTGAGTGAATGTTGTTAAAAGCCCCTTCTATGTCAAGAAATGCCACCATGGTGAATTCCTTGAAATGCAGGGACGATTCGATAGTGCTCACAAGTTCGTGCAGGGCTGATTCTGTAGACTTGCCCTTATTGTAGGCATGTTGGTTCCCCGACAGGAGTTTTGTATCCAGGTTTTCCCTAATGAAATGATCTAAAAGTCTTTCTAGACCTTTCAATAGGAAGGAGGATAGGCTAATTGGTCTGAAGTCTTTTGGCCTAGTGTGTGATATCTTTCCCGCTTTAGGTATGAATACCACTTTGGTATCCCTCCACCGATTAGGGACGTATGAAAGCCTGATACAGCCTACATAAATTTTCTCCAGCCAGGGGATAATGTACTTTAACATTTTCTGCATTTCTGCTGGAGTGATGCCATCTGGTCCAGGTGACTTTAAGGGCTCAAAGCTGTTAATAGCCCAGCTTATTCTGGATCTCTCAGTCAAGAAGCTAGCGACGCTCGCAGTCCACTCGCACTCTTGTTGGTCCTGCTGATCCTCGGGTTCTGTTACAGAGTTGCCCGGGAAATGTGTGTCGAGCAGTACATTGAGCGACTGCTCGCTGTTTTTGGTCCAGTTATTTGCCTCATCCTGTAAATATCCCACTGTACAGGGTGAAGCAGATAATATCTTCCTCAGCCTAGCGGCGTCGGAGACCTTTTCCACTTCACCACAGAAGGTATACCAAGAGCGCCTTTGCGCCTTTCTAAGCTCCTTCTTATAGATCTTGAGTTGCTCTTTATAGGCATCCCAATCATTAGCGACCCCAGTAGATTTAGCCTTATTGAATAGCTTGTTGCAGGTCTTTTTCATAGCCGTTTGCTCAGAAGTCCACCATTGGGGTTTAGTTTTACCCTTGTACCTTGTTTTCGGACAGGCTTCTTCAAGGGAACTATTGAATGATGTGGTGATATGATCGACCAGATTATCCAGACCGGCTTTGTCATTCGGTTCGTACAGAAGTTTAGAGTTGAGGACTTTCTTGAAATTCTTCTCATACAGGTGCCACTTTGTCTTCCTTACATTTCTGTGGACGGCAGGTTTAGGCGCTTTTTCCGCGAGTTTGAACTCAATATAATGGTGATCTGAGAATGAGTGGTCGTCCAGTACATTCCACCCAATAATTTTGTCTGACAGCCGGTCAGTAGCAAACGTTACGTCGAGTACCTCCTGTCTGTCTTTAATTGTAAAGGTCGGTTTATTACCTATGTTACAAATACTAAGGTTGGTAGTTAGAATAAAGTCAAGAAGCGAATCACCCCTATTGTTTATATCCGTACTACCCCAGATAGTATGATGAGCGTTCGTGTCTGCGCCAATAATCAGCTCGATCTCGTCAGACGTTGCTTCTTCCACTACTTCCCTGAATAGAGCAGTCGGTACTACAGATTCATAAGGCAAGTAGCTGGAGACCACCCAATATATGCGATTACCGATCTCCAGGCTAGCAGCTGTTTGGTCTTTACCACTTAAGTTAGTCAGGAGAAAGATACTTAGATCTTTCCTGGCCAAAATGCAGGTTCTTGGAGTGCCTTCACAGTTGGCCACAAGCAGTTTAAAGTTGGGTGTCCTAATACCGCACACCCTTCCTCCCACTACGTAGGGCTCCTGTATCAGGACGATGTCTACTGCGCCTGTGGACAGGCGCAGCAATAGAGCCGCTGAGGCTGCTTTAGCGTGAGCTGCTTTATACGTTACCCCCGATTTCACATGTAAGCGCCGTAAAAAAATTATTTTATAACCGATCAGTGTGAAATTTGGCAGAAAGAGGTTTCTTATTACATGAAGGAATACTGCCAAATTCGGAGAAAATCGGTTCAGATTTAGATATAGCCCCCATATATATGTTACTCCCGATTTTACATGTAAGCGCTGTAAAAAGTGTATTTTTAATCCGATCAGTACGAAATTCGGCAGAAAGAGGTTTATTATTACATGAATTAATACTGCCAAATTTGAGGGAAATCGCTTCAGATTTAGATATAGCCCCCATATATATGTTACCCCCGATTTAACATATAAGCGCTGTACAATCTGTATTTTATATCCGATCAGTAAAAAAATCTACACAAAGAGGTTTCTTATTATATGAAGGGATACTTCCAAATTCAGAGAAAATCGGTTCAGATTTAGATATAGCCCCCATATATATGTTACCCCCGATTTGACATGTAAGTGCTGTAGAGACTGTATTTTATATCCGGTCAGTAAGAAATTTGACAGAAAGAAGTTTCTTTTTCAATGAATGAGTATTCAAGGAAAATCCGTTCAGATTTATATATAACCTCCTCCTGATTTGGTACCAAAGCGCTATATAAGTTGTACTTCCGATCCGATCAGAAAGATGTTCCTAATTTTTTTATATAAGCGCTATTTTAGAGACCTGAAAGGCTTCAGCGGAAATGAAAATTAAAGCATTACTTAAACCAATTATTCCAAGGTAGTACCAATTATTCCATTATTATTATATTACTTATATTGTGTACGACCAAAAATCGGACTATTTATTGTGTTAAGGCTAATAATAACCACAGTAAATGCAAATATGTGGAATATTATTATTAGTTCAATTTCTAATTCCACACATTATATTAAACTCCTCTGTGGATAAGCCTTGACGTGGCGGGGGAGCTAAGTACTTTCGTAAAAGAAAGGAAACTAATTATTCCAACTATTCAAAAAGAAATTCTTAATGTACATTGCCGAGGTGGTGTAGGGTATTATATAGTCGGCCCCGCCCGACTTTAACCTTTCCTTACTGGTTTTAATTGTCACATTTAAAAAATAATATTAACCGATAAGAGCCAAAAAAGTTGAATCAATGTTCGCGGAAAACTGTTTATTCGCGTGTGACAGTTTATTCCTATTCGTTCGTACATGATAGATTTTGACGTTTCGGCCTGAAGGAAAGTCTTCTTATTCTATTTGTCTTTGTTTCGAACTGTGAAATCTGTATGTACGCTTGATCTAAAAATATAAATGAAAAATAAATTATGAAGATTCTGTTTTTATTCGACCTTTTTGTTGAATATCCAATTCATGTAAATAATAATCAAGCTCGAGGTCTGGTGTTTTGGTTTAATAAATATTTTTATTATTCATATTTATATCCGATATTTCGCAATTTCTTTGAATTACATCATCAGGGATATTATGCATGTAAAACAACAACACACAAATATTCTTAAAGCTAGCGTAGTATCACTACTCTCGTCGATGGTAAATATTGCACTGTTGTTAGGTTGTTATTGCACGTCGATCGTTGAAAATTCGTTGAGTCGTTTTTCTTATTAGGCTTCGGTAGCTGTGAGCGATGTTTTCCGAGTCGGACTTGTAGTTTATTTTTCTTGTTGTTGGTACATTGTTGATGTGTAACGTCTCAAGAGTGAACCTTTTTTGGTAGTTATTTTCTCTTTGTAACACACGTACATTGTCGAAATCAGGATGATGTTTGTTTCTCGCACAGTTTTCCGCCAGTGCACTTTTTGCTGAATTTTCATAATTTCTTATTTTTAAGTCAGATTTATGTCCTGATATTCTGGTTTTTAGCTTATTTTTTGTTGTACCGACATAAACTTTTTGACATTTTTCTGAATTATTTCCTTCGCATGAGATGGAATATATTACATTTGATGTTTCCATTATAGGGATCTTGCTCTTAGTGTTACTGAATAGTTTTTTAATGTATTATTTGTTTTGTGTGCAATGTTATAGAGGTTTTGGTCGCAAATTTTTTAATTACCAATTCTTTCAGATATATCTTGTATATTAGGGCGGGTCGATTTAAAAATCGCCC
Organism: Eudasyphora cyanicolor; assembly: GCA_963930755.1. Classification (NCBI taxonomy): domain Eukaryota; kingdom Metazoa; phylum Arthropoda; class Insecta; order Diptera; family Muscidae; genus Eudasyphora; species Eudasyphora cyanicolor. Next base: position 135,803,832 of record OZ005735.1, read on the forward strand.
ATTGCTCAGTGAAAATCGTATTCTAGGGATCAAAATAAGAAACTTTGCCGAAGGAACCATACCTCTAAAACGAATTCTGATGTCCCGGAAAAAATCCCACTTTGACCCATTTAAAGTGCTCCAATCGAGTCCAAATGTATGGAACCCCCAGGGGGTTCTAGGGTGTGTGCCACTGGCATGGGTGGGTCGGGCCTCCAAAGTTAGTGGGGGTCGGTCATACATTTGGACTCGATTGGAGCACTCTAAATGGGTCAAAGTGGGATTTTTCAAAATTTGCCCCTACCCAATAGTTCGATCCAAATTCCGGGACATCAGAATTCGTTTTAGAGGTATGGTTCCTTAGGCAAAGTTTCTTATTTTGATCCCTAGAATACGATTTTCACTGAGCAATGGCGACTTTTTTGCCTCCCCACAAATCGACCCGGCCTATTGTATATATATAAGGGATTTGTATACTTTTTGCGATTTTCCAACATATCGTAGTTTCGTTGTTTTGGTTTGTAGTTTGATAATAATTCATTCGTCAGGTTTTTGGGAAAGTTGTTTTCATAAAGAATATTCTTTATTTTAATTTTGTTTTGGTGGTGAAGTTTCTCATCACTTATTGTTAGAACTCGGTTTATAAGGTTTTTAGCTGTGTTTATTAATATTCTCTTCGGGTGTTTCGAGTAATAATTAATTAATCTACCGGATGCTGTTTTTTCTGGTACCAATGTCCAGGTAAGGTATTTTATTGTTATCTTCAAACTCGATTGTAAATTTAATATTGTTCTGGAAGCTGTTAGCGTTGTCAAGGTTTCATTTATTGCACTTTCCCTAACTATTGCAAATAAGTCATCAACATATTTTGTCATAATCCTAGGTTTCGTTGTCAAGTTATCCATACAGGTGTCAAGTAGTTTCTCCATAACTATATCAGCTACTATTGGAGAAACAGGTGAACCCATCGGTAGTCCTTTTTTCTGTCTGTATATTCTATCCTCGTATTTGAAATTTTAAGGAATATGATCTTTGTCATATTCGTCAAATCTTCTATTTCGCTCCATCTTTCTTCAATAACCTCTAAAAGCAAAGTCAACGGGTATGCTTGGGAAAAGCGAAATGACGTCAAAAGATACTAGTTTTTCATCCTGTTTGATAGTCAAGTTTTTGATCTTATCCCTAAATTGCACTGAATCCCTGACATTATACTTAGAGTTTTGTGTAATTCGTTTATAATTGTGACTAAGAATTTACACAGCTTCATTGATGGCGAATTTACCGAGGAACAAATAGGTCGTAATGGATATCCCTCCTTATGTATCTTTGGCAATCCATATATTCTTGGGGCAGTAGCAACGTCCATTTTTAGATTTTTCCTTTCTGCTGCTGAAATCATATTATGTTTAAATAGTTCTTCTACTAATTCGTTGTTTTTCCTGAGACTGAGCGTTGGGTCCTTGTTAATCATTTGATAAGTCATCATATCTCCCACAATATTAAGCATTCTCTCCTGGTATTCTTGTTTCTCCATGGCCACTGTGACATTACCATTGTCCGCATTCAGAATTATAATGTTCTTATTTATCTTCAAAAATGTTTTCGTTGTTTCCACTGTTTTCATTATAAACTTGTCTCGTCCACTTTGTCTCATCTTATTAATGTAGTTGTCAATTGTTGTTGTGAACATTGAACGGGCTCTTTCCTGATCCTCTTTATCCTTATTGCTTTGGATAATGTTTTCGCCGTCCGCGATATATTTGAAAATTGGAAATTCATCCTTTGTTGTTGGTATACCGTCCTTTTGTCCCAAGGATAGAAGCCATTTAACACCTTATATTTAGACTGTTCTCTTATCAGTATATTTATTGCTTTGGATAATGTTTTCGCCGTCCGCGATATATTTGAAAATTGGAAATTCATCCTTTGTTGTTGGTATACCGTCCTTTTGTCCCAAGGATAGAAGCCATTTAACACCTTATATTTAGACTGTTCTCTTATCAGTATATTTAGAGCAAAATAACAAAATGTGGGGTGGTTACAACAGCATTACAGGCAGAGCACATCGGCGAGGGTTTTCTTCTGCTAAGATTCTCTACTATCTTTATTTGAAAGGTTGTATGTATGTCTATTCCATGAAACCATGTCTTCTTCAAGGCGATTGGAAACCTTTTGTATGGTCCATTGGATTTCTCATTTTTATGGAGTCAATCGATTTGGCATTTCAGCCATTCATATCAGTATCGATTTGTGTTCTTGAAGTTTTATTCGACTCCTATTTCCAACATTTATAAAATCCAATGAAAAAATTAAAAATATTGAGAACCGTATGTCGGAAAATAGACATCACTGACAATTTATTAATTTTTTTTCCAAAATATACTTTTCTCTTCACACGAATGACATTTTTGATTTTCAATGGTTGAACTTTATTATGTTGAACTTTATTATGTTGAACTTTATTATGTAAATTATTTCAACATTTGACTTATTTTCACTTATTTTATTAACAGCAAATTTTTTTTAGCAAATTGCAAACTTCTCAGCAGTTTGTTTGCTAATGCAAAATTGCAAACTTTATGCTGTTACAGCAGAAAATTTGTTGTATTAGCAGGAAAAATGTTTGCTGAAAATTAGCAGACAGTGTTTGTTATTAACAGCAAACTTTTTTTTGGGTGTACTGTTTTGACATACCACTCTGCAACGGATTCACTTTCACTCTAATATTTGCTCGTGTGCCTTTGACACAGGCGAAGCCGGACTGCACAAATTGTGTAAAACTTTATAGGGCACTGATCCAATTGATTTTAAAAAATTTATTTTTTTATGTTTTTATATCGACACGTTCTTTTCACCGAACAATACCATCCATACTCAAACAGACAGACGGACGGCCTGACCGACAATTATATTTATATATTTGAGTCCTAATTAAAAGAGATAGACAATAATGTGGTTAGGAGATTACACAATTGTGTCAGGAAGTTCTTTTATATCCATACCTCTTTCAGAATTAGTGAAGAAGTGCGCGAGTGTACTCAGGGCTGAGCTCAGGCCAGGGTAGGATCCCGTAAAGCAACTTTTAGGGTGATTTGTAGGCCCCTGAAAATAAAAACAATTGGTTATCCCTCCGGAAAATAAAAAAAAAGGATTAGATAAAGTTAATGACCACATTTTTTTAAAGTTTGGAAAACAAAATAAAAAAAAAACAAATATATATATATATTCTCACTACTAAGAAAACATACATACTACGTGGACAGACAGATTTCTACGGACGACACTTTTCGGGGACGCGATTCCAGCGAAGAACGACAGCCTGTTACCAACATCCTCCACGTCATCAATTCGTCAGTTTGCTGCAAAATCAATAAGAAAACCGTGCAAATTAAGACAGAGACAAATACTTGTTCTTTTTCGTTACTTACCTTCGGGGAATCCGACATTTTCTGGCTTCCTTCCGTAACCATCCAGTGGTCACTGGTATCACCATAATCCTGGGAGTATACACAATCCACTATTCCTTAAAATATAAGAAATAGAAATTATTAAATAAATAAATTTTCTATTGTTTCATTATTGGATAAAGTTTAATTGAAATTTTAGTAAAATTAAGCACTTGAATTAAATTGGATGACATTTGTACGAAGTTGAATTAAAAAAAATTATATTAAACAAATTCGCCCTAATTAATAAGAAAAAAGGGAAGTTTAAGATAAATTTAAATCTTTTTTTTCACTTAAATAAAAATTATAATGTTTTTGAAAGGAAATTTTGACATGACATCGGCTTAAGGTTTTCATTTTTAGGTGGTAGGGAAAGGGAAATGTAAAGAAAATCGGTTCATTTTTGGTTATAGCCCCCATATATATGTTCCTTCCGATTCGAGATCTACACGCTATAAAGGTTGAATTTTGAAATTGTGCGTATATGAGTTTCTTTAACCCATGGCGAGCACTGCCAAATTTGAAAAATATATGTTCAAATATATATATATCCCCCATATATAAACGAATCATACCTCTCGATTAGGAATGATTCGCGAACGGCTTTGCTGTATCCGTAATCTTTTCCCTGGAAAATTTAATCATGAAGATTATAAGGTGTTATTGTTGTACTGGTATATGAGTTAGTGTGGGTTAGGTTAGGTTAGGGTGGCAGCCGTACTTTTTATACAAGCTCACATAGACCAGTTTAGGTCCCTAGTGTTACCACGGGCTGAAATGCCCCTCATCGAAACAAACCTGTTTGATATACAAATTTGTCGATATTACGAATATCGGTACTGGAAAGATCTGTTAGGCTGCCTAGAAAAGCCGACCCCAGTATGTCCAGTCGTCGTTTACTCAAAGCGGGACAGTCGCATAGCAAGTGCTCAATGCTCTCCACTTCTTCCTCATCACCACAGCTTCTGCAGAAGTCATTAGACCCAATCTTTTGGCGTGTTCGCCGATCAAGCAGTGTCCCGTCAGAACTGATACTAACGTAGACAATCTTTGCCTCTCTAGTGCGAGGAGATATTTTGATCTTCTCAGGTCATACCTTGGCCAGATTTGTCTAGCTACTCTGCAGGTGCCGATTTCTGTCCATCTTTCGTTGGACTGCCTGATTGCCTCTTGCCTAAGCCAAAGCTTGCACGTGGATAGTGGCGCACCAATATATGCAAATTCTTCGAGAATTTGTAATGTCGTCCCTTTCCTAGCAAGTTCATCGGCTTTGCAGTTCCCCGGGATATCCCTATGCCCAGGCACCCATATGAGGTGTATGTTAAACTGCTCAGCCATCTCGTTAAGAGATCTGCGGCAGTCGAGGGCTGTTTGTGAATTTAGGGATGTTGCCTCCAGAGAATTGATGGCAGCCTGGCTGTCCGAGTAAATGACAACGCCAGTGTTGGTTACTATGTTGCGACTCAGCCACTTGGCTACTTCCCATATTGCCATTATTTCGGCTTGATAGACACTGCAGGTATCTGGTAGTCTGTGAGCTATATCCAATCTAAGCTCTGCACAGTGTACTCCGAAGCCAACCTTTTCATCAAGCTTCGAACCATCCGTGTAAAAGTGGAGATGGTTTCTATTACCTGGTTTTCTTCCAACCCATTCATCTCTCGCGGGAATCATAGTGATGTAATTTCTCTCGAAGGTGTACACCGTTGGTATATAGTCCACTCGGTCGGTTACCATAGCACTACACATTGATATTCTCATGTGACCGTAGTTTTTGTACCTCCACATTGATAGGCAGTTTAATCTTATTGCCGCTTTGGTTGCAACTTCTCTCGCCACAATATTAATCGGCAGTATATGGAGTAGGGCTTGTAGAGACTCGGTCGCTGTAGTCCTTAAGGCTCCGCTTATGCTCAGGCAGGCAGTTCTCTGAACCTTTGTTAGTAGGTTGGTGATGGTTAGTTTGTCAGTTGCCGTCCACCATACCACAATGCCGTATAGCAGTATAGGACGAACTACTGCTATATATATCCAGTGGACGATTTTAGGAGAGAGGCCCCACAGCGACCCTACATCCTTTTTGCAGGAATATAAGGCGACGTTAGCCTTCCTTACACGTTCCAATACATTAAGTCTAAATAACAGTTTTCTATCTAGAATTATTCCTAAAAATTTTGCACTTTCAGAAAAGACTAGATCTGTTCGAATTTGCCACTCACTGCGATTGCAACGTCGTCCGCATATGCCACGACCTTGCAGCCACAACGTTCTAGATCTAGCAGGATTTCATTCACCGCTAGGTTCCAAATTAGTGGAGACAGTACTCCTCCTTGTGGGGTCCCTCTGTTTACAAACCTTGTTAGAGTTGTGGACCCAAGACGTGCTGTTATGCGTCTTCTGTTGAGCAGACTTTGAATTAGTCTAATCAAACTAGAGTTAACATTAAGATGTGACAGTGCCGCAATTACTGCATCTGAGTGAATGTTGTTAAAAGCCCCTTCTATGTCAAGAAATGCCACCATGGTGAATTCCTTGAAATGCAGGGACGATTCGATAGTGCTCACAAGTTCGTGCAGGGCTGATTCTGTAGACTTCCCCTTATTGTAAGCATGTTGGTTCACTGACAGGAGTTTTGTATCCAGGTTTTCCCTAATGAAATAATCTAAAAGTCTTTCCAGACCTTTCAATAGGAAGGAGGATAGGCTAATTGGTCTGAAGTCTTTTGGCCTAGTGTGTGATATCTTCCCCGCTTTTGGTATGAATACCACTTTGGTATCCCTCCATCGATTCGGGATGTATGAAAGCCTGATACAGCCTACATAATTTTTCTCCAGCCAGGGGATAATGTATTTCAACATTTTCTGCATTTCTGCTGGAGTGATGCCGTCTGGTCCAGGTGACTTGAAGGGCTCAAAGCTATTAATAGCCCAGCTTATTCTAGATCTCTCAGTCAACAAGCTAGCGACGCTCGCAGTCCACTCGCACTCTTGTTGGTCCTGCTGATCCTCTGGTTCTGTTAGAGAGTTCCCGGGAAATGTGTGTCGAGCAGTACATTGAGCGACTGCTCGCTGTTTTTGGGTCCAATTATTTGCCTCATCCTGCAAGTAACCCACTGTACAGGGTGAAGCTGATAATATTTTCCTCAGCCTTGCGGCGTCGGAGACCTTTTCCACTTCGCCACAGAAGGTATACCAAGAGCGTCTTTGCGCCTTTCTAAGCTCCTTCTTATAGATCTTGAGTTGCTCTTTATAGGCATCCAAAACATTAGCGACCCCAGTAGATTTAGCCTTGTTGAATAGCTTGTTGCAGGTCTTTTTCATAGCCGTTAGCTCAGAAGTCCACCATTGGGGTTTAGTTTTACCCTTGTACCTTGTTTTTGGATAGGCTTCTTCAAGGGAACTATTGAATGATGTGGTGATATGCTCGACCAGATGATCCAGACCGGCTTTGTCATTCGGTTCGTACAGAAGTTTGGAGTTGAGGACTTTCTTGAAATTCTTTTCATACAGGTGCCACTTTGTCTTTCTCACATTTCTGTGGACGGCAGGTTCAGGCGCTTTTTCAGCGAGTTTGAACTCAATATAATGGTGATCTGAGAATGAGTGGTCGTCCAGTACATTCCACACAATAATTTTGTCTGACAGCCGGTCAGTAGCAAACGTTACGTCGAGTACTTCTTGTCTGTCTTTAATTGTAAAGGTCGGTTTATTACCTATGTTACAAATACTTAGGTTGGTAGTTAGAATAAAGTCAAGAAGCGAATCACACCTATTGTTTATATCCGTACTACCCCAGATAGTATGATGAGCGTTCGTGTCTGCGCCAACAATCAGCTCGACCTCGTCAGATGTTGCTTCTTCTACTACTTCCCTGAACAGAGTAGTCGGAACTACAGCTTCATAAGGCAAGTAACTGGAGACCACCCAATATATGCGATTACCGATCTCCAGACTAGCAGATGTTTGGTCTTTACCACTTAAATTAGCCAGGAGAAAGATACTTAGATCTTTCCTGGCCAAAATGCAGGTTCTTGGAGTGCCTTCACAGTTGGCCACAAGCAGTTTAAAGTCGGGTGTCCTGATACCGCACACCCTTCCTCCCACTGCGTAGGGCTCCTGTATCAGGACGATGTCTACTGCACCTGTGGACAGGCGCAGCAATAGAGCCGCTGAGGCTGCTTTAGCGTGATGGAGGTTAATCTGTAAAATTCTTACCATCATTGGTAATTGACAGATTAACTTCCACCCCTACAAGGGTGTTATCGAACTCTTCGTCCGTATCATCGAGAAGCGTGTCCCCGCCAGATGCGTCAAAGAGTCCGGAGACTCCCCTCAGCCCCTCTGTGTCAGAAGTAGAGCTTTCGTCCTCAGAGTAGGACGTTACAGATCTTCTGTTAGAGTTGGAGTCACCCGAAATAATGGGCGTGGATACCTCCGCACTTCCAGAAAGCTGTGTATCAACCGCGGTGGACGACTCACCTTCCGCAGTGGGAACTATATCCTGCTTGTGTACCTTCAAGACTATAGTCTCGAAGTCATACTGTAGGGTTGCACTTGCACGTTGTACAAGGTGGCGCAAAAGTAATCCTCCTATCAGAAAATGCTATAAATTTTGCGATTGGCCCCTAATGTCAGTTCTGTTTTGACATTTGTGTAGTAAACACATGCGAAATACACGTTAATAAACAATGGTACGCTACACTGTTCCAGAACGCGGAATATTGCTGACTATTTATTTGACCAATAATCGGTCGGTGAACTTGGCACAGATTTCCTGGCCGTCCAACGCCTACTGGTGAAACACTGCGACGTTTAGCCGCTCGCCTCGAAGAGACTGGCACAACACGAGATGCTGCCAGGCGTGGCAGACCCCGGAGTAGCCGTTCTGCAGAGAATATTGCTGCTGTAGCCGAGGATGTCATGGAAGCGCCGTCGACATCGACCAGACGACGAGCCACGCAAATGGGTATCAGTCGACGGTCTCTACAGCGAATTTTGGTACAAGATTTGAAGACGTTTCCGTACAAAGTCCAGACGGTGCATCAGCTGTTAGCTGCTGACCGCCAATCGCGTCTAACATAACATCTAAAGGTTACTTTTGCGCCACCTGTTATATGGGAGGTGGATTCAGCGTTAAGGATCAAATTGACCTGCCGCTTTTTACCATCCGCCTCACCCACCTTGCTGATTCTCCAATTATGGGCGGGCAGACCAGGATTGGAATCTTTTATTATTTCTAATATGTCAGCCGGGTTTGAGGGCTCTTCTGTAACCCAGGTGATGGCTCTAGGGTGACTAGGGATGTTGTTTTTTTCGACAATATCCAACTGGGCACCCGGCCACACCTCACCCGCTCGACTCAGAGCAGCCTTATACAGGTCTACTGATCTGGCATCACCGAAATGTAAGAGCTTTACTCTCCCCTGATGCCATCCTGCATCGTTGCAGATTGGTGGTGTGCCCGGCATCTCTCTACGGACATCGAGGTAATGAGCCATAATGGCTCCATTTGTCCTTGAGGATGGATCCATCCTCACTACTTCTGTCTATAACGGCCATCACTAGACTCTCCTTCGCCACTTCATTGAAGGGCTTGGTGAGTGTCCTGTTGATAGTGACATTTGTGGGGTAAGTGGGTTTATTGCAGGAGAACGGGATTGTGTATGTTGATTATTGATGTGTATGGTAATTTGTGGTACATGTATGTTGATTGTGGATATGTGTTATGGGAGGGTGATGATGTGTGGAAGTATGGTAATGAGTGGATGTTTATGTTAGCGGACTGCTGAAAAGGTGTGTTGTGTCATGGGGGGACTGCTGACAGGATGGACTAGTGTCATCCACGCCTGTTATTATCCTGGATCTGTACGTGTCCAGGAAGATGGTCCTGGAATGTCTGTGGAGCAGTCTCTCTGTGTCATATATCGTGGGAGGGTTTCATTAAGGACTCTGTTGCGTTTAAAGCCTTGTTTAGCATGTGAAACCGCCTTGGTATTCAACCTTTTCATCGCAACTGCAAGTGACAGTCGGTCGACGTCAGATTGAATGACGTCCTGGATGCCTGTGCAGTAGCGCCTGAAGTCCTTCCCGAGCACATCGGCGAGGGTTTTCTTCTGCTAAGATTTCTCTGCTATCTTTATTTGAAAGGTTGTATGTATGTCTATTCCATGAAACCATGTCTTCTTCAAGGCGATTGGAAACCTTTTGTATGGTCCATTGGATTTCTCATTTTTATGGAGTCAATCGATTTGGCATTTCAGCCATTCATATCAGTATCGATTTGTGTTCTTGAAGTTTTATTCGACTCCTATTTCCAACATTTATAAAATCCAATGAAAAAATTAAAAATATTGAGAACCGTATCTCGGAAAATAGACATCACTGACAATTTATTAAATTTTTTTCCAAAATATACTTTTCTCTTCACACAAACGACATTTTTGATTTTCAATGGTTGAACTTTATTATGTAAATTATTGCAACATTTGACTTATTTTCACTTATTTTATTAACAGCAAATTTTTTTTAGCAAATTGCAAACTGCTCTGCAGTTTGTTTGCTAATGCAAAATTGCAAACTTTATGCTGTTACAGCAGAAAATTTGTTGTATTAGCAGGAAAAATGTTTGCTGAAAATTAGCAGACAGTGTTTGTTATTAACAGCAAACTTTTTTTTTTGGGTGTACTGTTTTGACTAGGGCATACCACTCTGCAACGGATTCACGTTCACTCTAATATTTGCTCGTGTGCCTTTGACACAGGCGAAGCCGGACTGCACAAATTGTGTAAAACTTTATAGGGCACTGATCCAATTGATATTAAAAAATTTATTTTTTTATGTTTTTACATATATCGACACGTTCTTTTCACAAATTCCACGACTCCAAACTAATTAAACCACATTAGCCGTCTGGAACACGGTAACCGGAGCAACAGTGGAACTCTGATTCGATTGACCTTTTTGGGCGGCATTTTTTAATTAATTAATTTTTTTATTATCTTTACATATATATTCATACACTTCGTTCTTCTTAACGTTCTTTATTTTGTGATTATTGAATAATCCCAGCCAGAAAAATACCATCCTCAAAGCGTCGTGAAAGCACTGTGAATCGTCATCACACGGTGGGATAAAGTGTTGTAAAAACGTCAAAATGATAAGTCCAGATTCACACTTGCAATTTTTTTCTGCAATTATCTTTTGAAATTGCATTTGCGTTCAGACAATGTATTCTGTTTCGACAATTTTTGTTCACCGTTCATTAAAACTCATTAAATTTTATTAAAATGTATGTCGCACAAATTTACATATGTTGAACCGAGCACAAAACAACGAATATTAAATGAAAAGCAGTTTGAAAATGTCGAAAAACTTTACAGCGAAAGAAAAAGCAAAACGCATTGCAAAAAATTGCGAGTACGGAAGATTTTTTTCTCCCCCCTTACCGACTGCGTCCCTCTCCCACAAACACTGCAATTCAGCAGAAAAAAATTGCATGTGTGAATTTGGACTTTTTCATACGCACTTTGAAACAACAACAATACAATTAGGAATAGCTGTGGTGTGCGCGCATATTAGGGTTAATTGACTTGAGAAAGATAGGAAGAAGAAGGAATAGTAACCATTCACAAATAAGCTGATTTGTGGTGAAGAAACAAATGTCAGATGTTAGGAGAAAGGAAAACAGGAAGAAGGCTAGATTTCTTGGATGAAAAGGAGAAAATCTTCTTTCCTTTTTGATTTACCTGGAAGAGAGATTAGACGTGTGGCTCCCTATCAGATACTCACCAATACATTTGCATCAAGAAAAAAAGTAAAACACGGTTATTAAAAATTTCGATTGATTTATTGAAAAGAAAAGTTAAAGCTAAACCAACAAAGTAAATGTTGGGATTGTGTATGTTGATTATTGATGTGTATGGTAATTTGTGGTACATGTATGTTGATTGTGGATATGTGTTATGGGAGGGTGATGATGTGTGGAAGTATGGTAATGAGTGGATGTTTATGTTAGCGGACTGCTGAAAAGGTGTGTTGTGTTATGGGGGGACTGCTGACAGGATGGACTAGTGTCATCCACGCCTGTTATTATCCTGATCGGCGAGCGGGAGATGCTCCGTCTGCTGCGGAAGCATTAGTGCTTCTTAAACCATGAAAGGAGAGAGATTGGGCGGTAGGAATCTCCTCTGTTAGCCGGTTTTAAAAGTGGAATAACTCTGGCATTTTTCCAAATCTCTGGAAACACCGAGTGGTGCATGGAGAGATTTAGGACATGCGCCAGGTATCCAATCGCTAATGGTCCAAGCTTTTTCAGCATTGCCATAGATAAGCCATCAGGACCAAGGGCTTTGGAGGGTTTAGCTTTGGAGATGGTGGCTGCAACTTCTCTACAAAGCTTTTTAATACTCCATACTATTTTCCTCTTGGTCCTGTTCTGCTGAGCTGGTGGTTGGATAAATTGTCGGCAGAATTTGGTTGCGCATTTTCTGGCATCTATTTGCTGGACGTTGTCAAAATGGATAGCAACGTGACCTTTGTTGCTGGTGGTTCCAGTTAGACCTCGTATTGTAGACCATAGCTTTTGTGGTCCTATATTGCAGTTTTCCTCGTGGTGGATCTATTTGTCGCGACGGTACTGGTTTACGAGGGTATTGATTTCGTTCGTCAGTATGGAAATCCGCTACTCACTTGGGTCGCTGGGTCTAAGCTCATCTCGTTGATCTGCTAGACGAGGTGCCGAGGTGCAGTGATCTGCGTAGGAAACCATTGTTACTTCAGGTGAAGGGGCAGGGAGACGCGACAGGTAAACATTTAAAAGTACCGACGATAGAACTCCTCCCTGATGTACTCCTTTTTTTAGCCTGCGATGTCGCGATTTACGACCTCTGAACTCCACAAAAGCTTGTCTACCGTTGAGGTAGTTAACCAACCACGATTCGTGGTGTTGGGAAGGGTAGAGTTCAGTAAGTCCTGGAGCAGGAGCGCGTGGTCAACGGTATCAAATGCCAAGGTAGCGACGATTGTGCGATCAGAAGGGTCTGTTCGGGTTTGGCCCGTTCGCTATGTGGGTGGTGATGTTATTCAGGGCCGTCACTGTACTATGCACTTTCCTGAAGCCGTGTTGGTGATCGGCGAGCGGGAGATGCTCCGTCTGCTGCGGAAGCATTAGTGCTTCTTAAACCACATACATATAGGTGAAAGGAGAGAGATTGGGCGGTAGGAATCTCCTCTGTTAGCCGGTTTTAAAAGTGGAATAACTCTGGCATTTTTCCAAATCTCTGGAAACACCGAGTGGTGCATGGAGAGATTTAGGACATGCGCCAGGTATCCAATCGCTAATGGTCCAAGCTTTTTCAGCATTGCCATAGATAAGCCATCAGGACCAAGGGCTTTGGAGGGTTTAGCTTTGGAGATGGCGGCTGCAACTTCTCTACAAAGCTTTTTAATACTCCATACTATTTTCCTCTTGGTCCTGTTCTTCTGAGCTGGTGGATAAATTGTCGTCAGAATTTGGTTGCGCATTTTCTGGCATCTATCTGCTGGACGTTGTCAAAATGGAAACTCCATAGGTAAGTGTTGGGGGCTCAAGCCGAGTACCATCCACTGGATGTATTCAGCTATAGTGCGTCCTATACTTACCTATGGTTCAGAGGTATGGTGGAAGGCGATAGAAGTTAAATATTAGCTTAAAAAGTTAGAGAAAGTACAAAGAGCGGCATCACTATTTATGTATGTATATCCGGAGCGAGAAAGACCACACCGCATGCGGTACTCGACATGGTATTGAACCTACAACTTGTAGGTCTTTATGTTAAGTGCAGTGCTACAAAATGCGCTCTAAGACTCCGAGAAGCTCGTGTATGACGAAGAATCATTGCATCTTAAAAAACAGTAATTACCTTGATTACTTTCCATTTATTTTGCTTAATTGGCTTGATAAGTATTGTCTGGTTTATTTTTGGAATTTTTAAACTTCCAGTATTCCTTTTTAAAATAACCTTTGCCTTTGCAAAAATTATTCGCTTTGTAGTTCGATTATCTCCGGGTTTATAACTTTTCAATACTGAATTTGTTGGAACTTTATTTTTATAACGTTCACACTCTTCTGTCACACAAGATTATACCATATTCATTGTCAATTCTTTTATTTTTCTGGCTTCCAATGCAGTAAAAAGCATTTCAAATGATGTAGGCAAACTGCTCAACAACATTGCCACCAACAAACGTTCCGAAATTTTTTCGTCAATAGCTTCCAATTTTTCAAATAACAGCTTCATCTCCAGTAGTATTGCTCAGTTATGCTTGCTCCATGGGAGTGTTTCATGCTAGCCGTATTTTTTTTTTGGCAGCCGTATTTTTTTTACAAGCTCACATAGACCAGTTTAGGTCCCTAGTGTTACCACGGGCTGAAATGCCCCTCATCGAAACCAACCTGTTTGATATATAAATTTATCGATAGTACGAATATCAGTACTGGAAAGATCTGTTAGGCTGCCTAAAAAGGCCGACCCCAGCATGTCCAGTCGTCGTTTACTCAAAGCGGGACAGTCGCAAAGCAAGTGCTCAATGCTCTCCACTTCTTCCTCATCTCCACAGCTTCGGCAGAAGTCATTGGAGTCAATACCCAATCTTTTGGCGTGTTCGCCGATCAAGCAGTGTCCCGTCAGAACCTGTACTAACGTAGACAATCGTTTCATCACTAGTGCGAGGAGATATTTTGACCTTCTCAGGTCATACCTTGGCCAGATTTGTCTAGCTACCCTGCAGGTGCCGATTTCTGTCCATCTTTCGTTGGACTGCCTGATTGCCTCTTGCCTAAGCCAAAGCTTGCACGTGGATAGTGGCGCACCAATATATGCAAATTCTTCGAGAATTTGTAATGTCGTCCCTTTCCTAGCAAGTTCATCGGCTTTGCAGTTCCCCGGGATATCCCTATGCCCAGGCACCCATATGAGGTGTATATTAAACTGCTCAGCCATCTCGTTAAGAGATCTGCGGCAGTCGAGGGCTGTTTGTGAATTTAGGGATGTTGCCTCCAGAGAATTGATGGCAGCCTGGCTGTCCGAGTAAATGACAACCCCAGTGTTGGTTACTATGTTGCGTCGATGAATGTGCGCTTATCCGGTTCCACAAAGTCGCTGGGTTTTTCCACGGAGACCACGATGGGAATGTGTCAAAATGGTTATCTATCTTCTCAGCTATTGATACACCTCTTGGGTCGGGTGCTAGCTATAAGCGTTAAAGTCGCCGAGGATCATCCGATCATTACCGCACAATAGATATTCTATATCCGGGTGATAATAAGCACCGATGCTGTTCACGCGGGATGTATACGTTGACAATCTCTATCAAGGTGCTGATTCGATAGAGATGCCAGGGCCAAGGCCATTAATTCCTTTGATCCCTTCAAATCGACTGGAGATGGCATATCACCAGCCATGCTACAGACAGAATAAGATACGACATTTCACCAAACCTATTCTGAACGGAGTGGAGCTGAACCTGTCCTCTGAGGCTAAATTCCTTGGTGTCATACTGGACCGGAAATTGAGATGGAAAAGAAACATAGAGGAAAGAGTCAAAAAGGGATTGAACGCACTATACTCGTGCAGAAACTCCATAGGTAAGTGTTGGGGGCTCAAGCCGAGTACCATCCACTGGATGTATTCAGCTATAGTGCGTCCTATACTTACCTATGGTTCAGAGGTATGGTGGAAGGCGATAGAAGTTAAATATTAGCTTAAAAAGTTAGAGAAAGTACAAAGAGCGGCATCACTATTTATGTATGTATATCCGGAGCGAGAAAGACCACACCGCATGCGGTACTCGACATGGTATTGAACCTACAACTTGTAGGTCTTTATGTTAAGTGCAGTGCTACAAAATGCGCTCTAAGACTCCAAGAAGCTCGTGTATGACGAAGAATCATTGCATCTTAAAAAACAGTAATTACCTTGATTACTTTCCATTTATTTTGCTTAATTGGCTTGATAAGTATTGTCTGGTTTATTTTTGGAATTTTTAAACTTCCAGTATTCCTTTTTAAAATAACCTTTGCCTTTGCAAAAATTATTCGCTTTGTAGTTCGATTATCTCCGGGTTTATAACTTTTCAATACTGAATTTGTTGGAACTTTATTTTTATAACGTTCACACTCTTCTGTCACACAAGATTATACCATATTCATTGTCAATTCTTTTATTTTTCTGGCTTCCAATGCAGTAAAAAGCATTTCAAATGATGTAGGCAAACTGCTCAACAACATTGCCACCAACAAACGTTCCGAAATTTTTTCGTAATAGCTTCCAATTTTTCAAATAACAGCTTCATCTCCAGTAGTATATGCTCAGTTATGCTTGCTCCATGGGAGTGTTTCATGCTACAAATTTGCCTCATTATTCTTCCTACTTCCTTTTCATAATGTCTTTGTAGAATTAGCCACGAATCATGAGCTTCTCCTTCTTTATTAACATTAACTGGTTTCTTCAACAATATGCAATATGGGAAGTAGCCAAGTGGCTGAGTCGCAACATAGTAACCAACACTGGCGTTGTCATTTACTCGGACAGCCAGGCTGCCATCAATTCTCTGAAGGCAACATCCCTAAATTTACAAACTGCCCTTGACTGCCGCAGATCTCTTAACGAGATGGCTGAGCAGTTTAATATACTCGTACACCTCATATGGGTGCCTGGGCATAGGGATATCCCGGGGAACTGCAAAGCCGATGAACTTGCTAGGAAAGGGACGACATTACAAATTCTCGAAGAATTTGCCTATATTGGTGCGCCACTATCCACGTGCAAGCTTTGGCTTAGGCAAGAGGCAATCAGGCAGTCCACCGAAAGATGGACAGAAATCGGCACATGCAGGGTAGCTAGACAAATCTGGCCAAGGTATGACCTGAGAAGATCAAAATATCTCCTCGCACTAGAGAGGCAAAGATTGTATCAGTTCTGTCGGGACACTGCTTGATGGGCGAACACGCCAACAGATTGGGTATTGACTCCAATGACTTATGCAGAAGCTGTGGAGATGAGGAAGAAGTGGAGAGCACTGAGCACTTGCTATGCGACTGCCCCGCTCTGAGTAAACGACGACTGGACATACTGGGGTCGGTCTTTCTAGGCAGCCTAACAGATCTTTCCAGTACCGATATTCGTACTATCGACAAATTTGTATATCAAACAGGTTGGTTTCGATGAGGGGCATTTCAGCCCGTGGTAACACTATGGACCTAAACTGGTCTATGTGAGCTTGTATAAAAAAATATACGGCTGCCACCCTAACCTATGTACATACATATAAATTTAGATACGATTATGATATACAGGGTTTGAAACAGTACAGAAAATATTCATTAGTTTGACTGACAATTTCATTTGAAGATGTCAAATACCTATGTACGTATCGTCACCTGAAATCCAAAATAACGTAATCCACATGTTCATGATTTTTCAGGAGAAGAAAAAACAAAGTAAAGTAATTTTAAGCTTTTGACTAAACTGAGGGATTTCAGACTATTAAGGCGAAATCAAATAACAAATCTAGCGCAATTATTTGAGGCGTACATCTGAATTAGGTTTTTAGGTTAGGTTAGGGTGGCAGCCGTATTTTTTTTACAAGCTCACATAGACCAGTTTAGGTCCCTAGTGTTACCACGGGCTGAAATGCCCCTCATCGAAACCAACCGTTTGATATATAAATTTATCGATAGTACGAATATCAGTACTGGAAAGATCTGTTAGGCTGCCTAAAAAGGCCGACCCCAGCATGTCCAGTCGTCGTTTACTCAAAGCGGGACAGTCGCAAAGCAAGTGCTCAATGCTCTCCACTTCTTCCTCATCTCCACAGCTTCGGCAGAAGTCATTGGAGTCAATACCCAATCTTTTGGCGTGTTCGCCGATCAAGCAGTGTCCCGTCAGAACCTGTACTAACGTAGACAATCGTTTCATCACTAGTGCGAGGAGATATTTTGACCTTCTCAGGTCATACCTTGGCCAGATTTCGTCGCTTGGATGACCAACCGACGTAACTGACCATTTTTCAGAAATTGAGTTAAGGCCACCATTCGATTTGTCTAGTCAAAGTACAACGTGTGTATAAATTTTGTACATATATATATTACCGTTTTCTCAAAAAACGGTAAATGATTTTAGACGTAACTGACACAATGCAAAAAATTATTTTCACCAAGAGACGTAAGTGCAATATGTCACTTAATAATTCGTTCTCCTGAAATGTTTGTTCATTATTGCAAAAACTTATGAAGTACTTGGTGGACCTAGCCCACTCGTTGCTAATTTTTGGACCGATTACGGTCGAAACGGGATCACGGTCCAGTCCCAATCGTCAGATAACGACTGTAGGAATCTCGATAATCCAATCGTACATAGTATGTAGGAACAGTAGGAATCACTAAGAAAATAACTCCAAATTGGCTTAATTGAGCGGGGTCACACCTCCTCAATCAATAACTAATATAGCATATGTCACCCGCTAGGATAATCTAAAGATTACAGTATTTATCCCTATTCCGTTATGTGCCCCTAAATGCCATTAAACCACAACTGTACACCATTTAATCGTTTTTGCATCACAGTGCCACTATAAGAATGTATTAAGAGAAAAACATACTGTATATTCCAAAATCTAAATTCGTACCCTTAGCCCTACTATACCATATTTAACCTACTATACCCTATTTAACCATTTTTACCATTACCATGCCATATCGTACCATATTTTACCATTTTTGCACGACGGTACCATATTTAACCCTTTTTTCCCCCACTGTACCATATTTAACACTTTTTGCCCCACTGTACAATATTAAACACAGTTTTTTCCAACTGCACAATATTTAATTTTTCCATCACTGTACCATACGTAACCTTAATCTTAACCATATTTAACCCATGTTGCCCCACAATATTAAACACATTTTTGTCCCACTGTGCCATATTTAACACATTTTTATTTCACTGCACAAATTTAAAATATTTGACCAACTGTACCATATTTAACCCTTTTTGCCACACTGTGCCATATTTAACACATTTTGACCCACTGCACAAATTTAAATTGTTTCCCCCACTGTATCATATTTAGAACTTTTTGCCCCACTGTACCATATCTAACATAGTTTTGCCCCACTGAATAATATTTATCATTTTTCCACCATTTTTGCCTAAAAAACTCTTTGTGTCTAGTCTACGTTCCAATGGCTACACTCAAGCCAAATTAGACGATTCAAGCTCTTGCCATTTGGACTTGGCTTTGGTGCCATATTTATCCCTTTTTGTCCCAATGTGCGCGAAAATTTTTTAATTTCGAAAAATTTTGATTCGTACCGAATCTTCGCCCTCGGCGCTACCCTCACACGAAATGTTGCAATTCTGGCTCCAGCCGTTTGGATTTGGCTGTGATACCATATTTTTTTCGTTTTTGACCCATTGTGCACCCAAAATTTCGAAAAACCCTTCTATATTGCACGTCTATATAGCAAGGACTACCATCCTACCAAATTTCATGACTCTAGCGTTAGCCGTTTGGACTGGGCGGAAATCAGTCGTAACTGAGATTAAGCATAATTTTTTTTCCCACAAAGTGACGTATCTGCATTGTTTATGAAAAACATGCATTATAATTAATTTATTTTATTTTTTTGTTAATAATATTGAAAAAGATGGAGTAAAGTACACAATGAGAAAAGCAAATTGGAAATATAATAAATATTACGCCGTGGGGAAGAAGGAACATTGTCTCAAAAACAGAAAAACTGCTCTCCTGAACAATTTTGAAAATGTCAGTTACTGCAGTTGGTCATCCAAGCGACGATTTGTCTAGCTACCCTGCAGGTGCCGATTTCTGTCCATCTTTCGTTGGACTGCCTGATTGCCTCTTGCCTAAGCCAAAGCTTGCACGTGGATAGTGGCGCACCAATATATGCAAATTCTTCGAGAATTTGTAATGTCGTCCCTTTCCTAGCAAGTTCATCGGCTTTGCAGTTCCCCGGGATATCCCTATGCCCAGGCACCCATATGAGGTGTATATTAAACTGCTCAGCCATCTCGTTAAGAGATCTGCGGCAGTCGAGGGCTGTTTGTGAATTTAGGGATGTTGCCTCCAGAGAATTGATGGCAGCCTGGCTGTCCGAGTAAATGACAACCCCAGTGTTGGTTACTATGTTGCGTCGATGAATGTGCGCTTATCCGGTTCCACAAAGTCGCTGGGTTTTTCCACGGAGACCACGATGGGAATGTGTCAAAATGGTTATCTATCTTCTCAGCTATTGATACACCTCTTGGGTCGGGTGCTAGCTATAAGCGTTAAAGTCGCCGAGGATCATCCGATCATTACCGCACAATAGATATTCTATATCCGGGTGATAATAAGCACCGATGCTGTTCACGCGGGATGTATACGTTGACAATCTCTATCAAGGTGCTGATTCGATAGAGATGCCAGGGCCAAGGCCATTAATTCCTTTGATCCCTTCAAATCGACTGGAGATGGCATATCACCAGCCAAGCTACAGACAGAATAAGATACGACATTTCACCAAACCTATTCTGAACGGAGTGGAGCTGAACCTGTCCTCTGAGGCTAAATTCCTTGGTGTCATACTGGACCGGAAATTGAGATGGAAAAGAAACATAGAGGAAAGAGTCAAAAAGGGATTGAACGCACTATACTCGTGCAGAAACTCCATAGGTAAGTGTTGGGGGCTCAAGCCGAGTACCATCCACTGGATGTATTCAGCTATAGTGCGTCCTATACTTACCTATGGTTCAGAGGTATGGTGGAAGGCGATAGAAGTTAAATATTAGCTTAAAAAGTTAGAGAAAGTACAAAGAGCGGCATCCCTATTTATGTATGTATATCCGGAGCGAGAAAGACCACACCGCATGCGGTACTCGACATGGTATTGAACCTACAACTTGTAGGTCTTTATGTTAAGTGCAGTGCTACAAAATGCGCTCTAAGACTCCAAGAAGCTCGTGTATGACGAAGAATCATTGCATCTTAAAAAACAGTAATTACCTTGATTACTTTCCATTTATTTTGCTTAATTGGCTTGATAAGTATTGTCTGGTTTATTTTTGGAATTTTTAAACTTCCAGTATTCCTTTTTAAAATAACCTTTGCCTTTGCAAAAATTATTCGCTTTGTAGTTCGATTATCTCCGGGTTTATAACTTTTCAATACTGAATTTGTTGGAACTTTATTTTTATAACGTTCACACTCTTCTGTCACACAAGATTATACCATATTCATTGTCAATTCTTTTATTTTTCTGGCTTCCAATGCAGTAAAAAGCATTTCAAATGATGTAGGCAAACTGCTCAACAACATTGCCACCAACAAACGTTCCGAAATTTTTTCGTAATAGCTTCCAATTTTTCAAATAACAGCTTCATCTCCAGTAGTATATGCTCAGTTATGCTTGCTCCATGGGAGTGTTTCATGCTACAAATTTGCCTCATTATTCTTCCTACTTCCTTTTCATAATGTCTTTGTAGAATTAGCCACGAATCATGAGCTTCTCCTTCTTTATTAACATTAACTGGTTTCTTCAACAATATGCAATATGGGAAGTAGCCAAGTGGCTGAGTCGCAACATAGTAACCAACACTGGCGTTGTCATTTACTCGGACAGCCAGGCTGCCATCAATTCTCTGAAGGCAACATCCCTAAATTTACAAACTGCCCTTGACTGCCGCAGATCTCTTAACGAGATGGCTGAGCAGTTTAATATACTCGTACACCTCATATGGGTGCCTGGGCATAGGGATATCCCGGGGAACTGCAAAGCCGATGAACTTGCTAGGAAAGGGACGACATTACAAATTCTCGAAGAATTTGCCTATATTGGTGCGCCACTATCCACGTGCAAGCTTTGGCTTAGGCAAGAGGCAATCAGGCAGTCCACCGAAAGATGGACAGAAATCGGCACATGCAGGGTAGCTAGACAAATCTGGCCAAGGTATGACCTGAGAAGATCAAAATATCTCCTCGCACTAGAGAGGCAAAGATTGTATCAGTTCTGTCGGGACACTGCTTGATGGGCGAACACGCCAACAGATTGGGTATTGACTCCAATGACTTATGCAGAAGCTGTGGAGATGAGGAAGAAGTGGAGAGCACTGAGCACTTGCTATGCGACTGCCCCGCTCTGAGTAATCGACGACTGGACATACTGGGGTCGGTCTTTCTAGGCAGCCTAACAGATCTTTCCAGTACCGATATTCGTACTATCGACAAATTTGTATATCAAACAGGTTGGTTTCGATGAGGGGCATTTCAGCCCGTGGTAACACTATGGACCTAAACTGGTCTATGTGAGCTTGTATAAAAAAATATACGGCTGCCACCCTAACCTATGTACATACATATAAATTTAGATACGATTATGATATACAGGGTTTGAAACAGTACAGAAAATATTCATTAGTTTGACTGACAATTTCATTTGAAGATGTCAAATACCTATGTACGTATCGTCACCTGAAATCCAAAATAACGTAATCCACATGTTCATGATTTTTCAGGAGAAGAAAAAACAAAGTAAAGTAATTTTAAGCTTTTGACTAAACTGAGGGATTTCAGACTATTAAGGCGAAATCAAATAACAAATCTAGCGCAATTATTTGAGGCGTACATCTGAATTAGGTTTTTAGGTTAGGTTAGGGTGGCAGCCGTATTTTTTTTACAAGCTCACATAGACCAGTTTAGGTCCCTAGTGTTACCACGGGCTGAAATGCCCCTCATCGAAACCAACCGTTTGATATATAAATTTATCGATAGTACGAATATCAGTACTGGAAAGATCTGTTAGGCTGCCTAAAAAGGCCGACCCCAGCATGTCCAGTCGTCGTTTACTCAAAGCGGGACAGTCGCAAAGCAAGTGCTCAATGCTCTCCACTTCTTCCTCATCTCCACAGCTTCGGCAGAAGTCATTGGAGTCAATACCCAATCTTTTGGCGTGTTCGCCGATCAAGCAGTGTCCCGTCAGAACCTGTACTAACGTAGACAATCGTTTCATCACTAGTGCGAGGAGATATTTTGACCTTCTCAGGTCATACCTTGGCCAGATTTCGTCGCTTGGATGACCAACCGACGTAACTGACCATTTTTCAGAAATTGAGTTAAGGCCACCATTCGATTTGTCTAGTCAAAGTACAACGTGTGTATAAATTTTGTACATATATATATTACCGTTTTCTCAAAAAACGGTAAATGATTTTAGACGTAACTGACACAATGCAAAAAATTATTTTCACCAAGAGACGTAAGTGCAATATGTCACTTAATAATTCGTTCTCCTGAAATGTTTGTTCATTATTGCAAAAACTTATGAAGTACTTGGTGGACCTAGCCCACTCGTTGCTAATTTTTGGACCGATTACGGTCGAAACGGGATCACGGTCCAGTCCCAATCGTCAGATAACGACTGTAGGAATCTCGATAATCCAATCGTACATAGTATGTAGGAACAGTAGGAATCACTAAGAAAATAACTCCAAATTGGCTTAATTGAGCGGGGTCACACCTCCTCAATCAATAACTAATATAGCATATGTCACCCGCTAGGATAATCTAAAGATTACAGTATTTATCCCTATTCCGTTATGTGCCCCTAAATGCCATTAAACCACAACTGTACACCATTTAATCGTTTTTGCATCACAGTGCCACTATAAGAATGTATTAAGAGAAAAACATACTGTATATTCCAAAATCTAAATTCGTACCCTTAGCCCTACTATACCATATTTAACCTACTATACCCTATTTAACCATTTTTACCATTACCATGCCATATCGTACCATATTTTACCATTTTTGCACGACGGTACCATATTTAACCCTTTTTTCCCCCACTGTACCATATTTAACACTTTTTGCCCCACTGTACAATATTAAACACAGTTTTTTCCAACTGCACAATATTTAATTTTTCCATCACTGTACCATACGTAACCTTAATCTTAACCATATTTAACCCATGTTCCCCCACAATATTAAACACATTTTTGTCCCACTGTGCCATATTTAACACATTTTTATTTCACTGCACAAATTTAAAATATTTGACCAACTGTACCATATTTAACCCTTTTTGCCACACTGTGCCATATTTAACACATTTTGACCCACTGCACAAATTTAAATTGTTTCCCCCACTGTATCATATTTAGAACTTTTTGCCCCACTGTACCATATCTAACATAGTTTTGCCCCACTGAATAATATTTATCATTTTTCCACCATTTTTGCCTAAAAAACTCTTTGTGTCTAGTCTACGTTCCAATGGCTACACTCAAGCCAAATTAGACGATTCAAGCTCTTGCCATTTGGACTTGGCTTTGGTGCCATATTTATCCCTTTTTGTCCCAATGTGCGCGAAAATTTTTTAATTTCGAAAAATTTTGATTCGTACCGAATCTTCGCCCTCGGCGCTACCCTCACACGAAATGTTGCAATTCTGGCTCCAGCCGTTTGGATTTGGCTGTGATACCATTTTTTTTTCGTTTTTGACCCATTGTGCTCCCAAAATTTCGAAAAACCCTTCTATATTGCACGTCTATATAGCAAGGACTACCATCCTACCAAATTTCATGACTCTAGCGTTAGCCGTTTGGACTGGGCGGAAATCAGTCGTAACTGAGATTAAGCATAATTTTTTTTCCCACAAAGTGACGTATCTGCATTGTTTATGAAAAACATGCATTATAATTAATTTATTTTATTTTTTTGTTAATAATATTGAAAAAGATGGAGTAAAGTACACAATGAGAAAAGCAAATTGGAAATATAATAAATATTACGCCGTGGGGAAGAAGGAACATTGTCTCAAAAACAGAAAAACTGCTCTCCTGAACAATTTTGAAAATGTCAGTTACTGCAGTTGGTCATCCAAGCGACGATTTGTCTAGCTACCCTGCAGGTGCCGATTTCTGTCCATCTTTCGTTGGACTGCCTGATTGCCTCTTGCCTAAGCCAAAGCTTGCACGTGGATAGTGGCGCACCAATATATGCAAATTCTTCGAGAATTTGTAATGTCGTCCCTTTCCTAGCAAGTTCATCGGCTTTGCAGTTCCCCGGGATATCCCTATGCCCAGGCACCCATATGAGGTGTATATTAAACTGCTCAGCCATCTCGTTAAGAGATCTGCGGCAGTCGAGGGCTGTTTGTGAATTTAGGGATGTTGCCTCCAGAGAATTGATGGCAGCCTGGCTGTCCGAGTAAATGACAACCCCAGTGTTGGTTACTATGTTGCGACTCAGCCACTTGGCGACTTCCCATATTGCCATTATTTCGGCTTGATAGACACTGCAGGTATCTGGTAGTCTGTGAGCTATATCCAGACTAAGTTCTTCATAGTGTACTCCGAAACCAACCTTTTCATCAAGCTTCGAACCATCCGTGTAAAAGTGGAGATGGTCTCTATTACCTGGTATTCTGCCGACCCATTCATCTCTGGCGGGAATCATAGTGATGTAATTTCTCTCGAAGGTGTACACAGTTGGTATATAGTCCACTCGGTCGGTTACCATGGCACTACACTTTGATATCCTCATGTGACCATAGTTCTTGTACCTCCACATTGATAGGCAGTTTAATCTTATTGCCGCTTTGGTTGCAACTTCTCCCGCCACAATATTAATCGGCAGTATATGGAGTAGGGCTTGTAGAGACTCGGTCGCTGTAGTCCTTAAGGCTCCGCTTATGCTCAGGCAGGCAGTTCTCTGAACCTTTGTTAGTAAGTTGGTAATGGTTAGTTTGTCAGTTGCCGTCCACCATACCACAATACCGTATAACAGTATTGGACGAACTACTGTGGACGATTTTAGGAGAGAGTCCCCACCGCGACCCTACAGCCTTTTTGCAGGAATATAAGGCGACGTTGGCCTTCCTTACACGTTCCAATACGTTAAGTCTAAATAACATTTTCCTATCTAGAATTATTCCTAAAAATTTTGCACTTTCAGAAAAGACTAGATCTGTTCCATTTATCCGAGGTGGAGGGTCCACATGTGGGACATTATTCATCCTAGTAAAGAGAACCAATTCTGTCTTGTTGGGGTTAACGCCCAAACCGCTGCTTCTGGCCCATCTAGCCATACATCTGAATTAAATAAAATAAAATTTTATGAATCTTTCCGCTTTTGTAATGACCTTGTTTGCTGTAACGTCATTTTGAATATCACTCATAAAATGGTAAATTTTTGTAATTGAACTCCAAAATATTGCAGGAATGTGTAGTTTAGCTATAATAGGCTATAATCAATCATAAAATTAATTTTGATTTTTTTGATGTTACGCGATTTTGGATTTCAGATGAAGATATGTATACATAAATGTACATTCATGTTTCAGCATAATTTCATCCTATTTACCTATTCTGCTAAGTATCCAAAGGTTTTTTGCAATTTATACCTTACAAGAAATATCAATATAAATTCTTACTCATATTGATGAATATTTATGAATTTAAGAAATTCTCAAACTCTTGCTTTTTCCTTATATCAATTGTAAAACCCACATTTATAATATGCACAATAAATTTAAAGCGGCCTTATTGGGCCCCCCTTAACCCCCTCTTATTTTTCAAGCTATTATTTTATCTACTGTTTCTCCAAATCTTTAATTCTTTATTGGACTAACATAATGGACCTTTCGGTCTCCGAGTGGAGTAATGCACGCCAAATTGGTAGTGCACTAAGCGTCCTTTAGCCTAACCTAACCTAATTTAAATTGATTATGATATTGTTCAGTTTTATGGGACCACTCCTTTTTCTATTTTACTAACAAAGTCTATAAATTACTAAGACAGTACGTCGCGCTCTTTTTACGTTTTTTTCAAGAGATACGAACAAATAAATGTAATTTTTCAAATGCAAAAAAAAGTTTTTGCAAACATTTCTTCAACTTTTCGATGAATAGCATTGTTCTAATTCTGACATTAACAAACATTTATTAAGCAAAGTATTTTCGCGGTTTGCTGAAAACTTGGATTTAAATTTTATACTACTAGTATGTCAATCGTCTATGTATAACCTCAAATATATCTAAAATACAAGACTTGCAAAAATTCCCTTTAACTATTTAAAAATCGGAAAATAATAGTATAATTGGCAAAATTGATTAAAATTTGAGTTAAAATGTTTCCAAAGGGCTAATATTAACGGCTTTGCTGTTTGGTTAGCTAATTTGACATTAGGATTTTGTTGCATTGGAAAAATAATTTCGTAAGTTTTTTTTGATATTTTTCTGTTACCTTACATTATCAAAAATTGTAACTTCGTCATTTCATACAAATTAATTTAAGACTAGTTTAGTATTTTTCTATCAAACAACTGTCCTATAAATGTATATTTCCGCTGAGGGTTGTTTTAATTAAAAAATAAAATAAATAAATAACACGATTTTTTTTAGAAAATGTTGGCATGTCATCTTAAAAATGTGGTCTCAAATTGATAGTACCAATCAATTTGTATTTGTGTCAATGATGACTTGGAAGACGTTTTTAAAATATAATCGAAATCTTCATGACAAATTTCACTTGCGTTGAAATCTCGCTGAAATGCATTCATAGCGGCTTCGTTGCAAAGGTTACAGACATCAGCACCCGAATAGTTATTCGTACGAGAGGCAATTTCATCTAAATTTATATCTTCGGCAAACGGCATTCTTTGTTGGTAAAGTGTTAAAATAGATCGCCTTGAACTTAAATCTGGCGCCGGCACATGTATTAACTTGTCAAAGCGTCCCGGACGCATAAGAGCATCGTCCACCATATCAGGACGATTTGTAGCTGCAACCACAATAATGTGAGAATTTTCTTTGTGTTCATCCGATGTACTACTGTATCCTATAATACCATCCATTTCGGTTAATATGGTGGATAAAATGCGTATTTGTACATCTCCAGATGATGCATTTACCGATCTGCGACCAACCAAAGAATCTGCGAAATTAATAAAATCGGTTAAATAATTTTGCTAATTTAAGCATATCGTCATCCGAAACGAAAAAGAGCGTAACAACAAGAAAAGTGGAATTTCAGTTTTTGATGGTTTTCGGTACACCAAATTATAAATCATCTTTGAAAATTTTTATTTTATTTAGTGTTTTGCTACTCGTGTAAAATTTTTAAATATGATGATAGGCCCTTTCTCGTTTCTGATGACGATATTTAAGTTTCCTTACCAATCTCGTCCAGAAATATTAAACAAGGTGAATTTTTTCGAGCTGTGTCAAAGATTTTTGCAATAAATTTCTCAGCACATCCAACGTAGGGAGAATACACCTCCGCACCCGATGTCGCTATGAAGGTCATATTAGCTTCATTTGCCAAACATTTGGCAACCGTAGTTTTAGAACAACCTGGCGGCCCATATAATAGTAAACCTTTGGGTAATGTCAGCCCAAACCTACGAAAGGACTTTTCGCGTTTCAGGCCAGCTAAAACGGAAACTTGTAAAATTCGTTTCATTTGCTGCATTCCTCCAATAACAGCGAATGATTCACTGGTTTTACAAACACTAACATCCGTTCCTCTTACAGAGGCAGGTTTAGATTTGCTTAAACTCTCTCTTAAAATTGATTTAAATGTTTCTTGAGGTCTTGTCAGTAGGGATTTAGTCATGTTACGCACCAAAAGAGCCAAATCAGCAACACCATAACCTTGAGTTTGTGTCGCTACCAACCGTAGTAACGATGCTGATGGTACACTGGGTAGATTTTGTTCAAAGAGTTCCCCTACAATTAAACTCCTATCGATAGTTGATAACGCCGAAATTCGAATTTCTCTGTCAAATCTTCCGGGCCTTCTGAGCAGTTCATTCAGAGTTTCCGAGTCGTTTGTTGTGCCCAAACATAATATGCCACATTTTAATGTATATAAATCATCGACAAGTGATAAGATCTGACTTAAAATGCGCATAGCATTGGCTGTAGCTTCACCATTACTGCTTACACCTTTGGTTTGTTGACAAAGTAAGTGCAAGTCTTCCATGAGAATTACTGTGGGTTCTGTAAGATATGAGATTAAATTGTCTGTATTAATTAAAACGCTGAACAATTGCAATTGTACCTTTTGACTTGAAATATTGTTGAAAATGTTGTGCAGATTTAAAAATTCTTCTTATCTCTGTTTCAGTTTCTCCGGGGTACTGTTTTATAACATTCGACGACGTCACTCGAAATACGTTACATCGATAATGGCGTAGAAAGTCTTCTACCAAAAAAGTCTTGCCACATCCGACTGGACCCACAATTAAAGCATTTAAACTCATTCTTTGTGACACTTTGGAGCAACTTTTAATTTTTGACATTTTTAATAGATCATCAAGTTCTTGGCGAACTTTGGTAAAGGCAGAAACCTCAAAATGTGCAAAATCACTTGTTGCATATTTAGTAGTGGACAGTGACACATTTTCAGTGTGTATCACGGCATCTTCCGATAGTGTAAAATGACAACTATCTTCATATCCTTGTACCTCAATGCGTATTCCTTCGACACCGTTTCGCTGCAACTCGGGGCTATTAACTATACATTTCGTCGAGAAATGATATTCCTGCAGCAAAATCTGGGCCATACTCTTCAAGCAAGTTTTTGATAAAGATCCTATGCTTTTGGTGTCATCATTAAGGCAGAATGATACTTGAATATCATTCAATTGGATTTGGTTCTCGCTCAAGGGTTCTATACTGTCCAAAATAAGTCCATTGTCGTTATTTGTAAGAGTAGATTTGCAAACCGTCAGGTCTAAATAACACACTGAAGCATCTCCTTCACGCGGAAAAATTTGGCAAATAGAAAAGTTGCTCAATTTTCTACAGTCGTTCGGATGAAACCAACATTTCGACCATTGTCCGGGTCTTCGTCCAACGAGTGAGAAAATTTCTTTAGGCAACAAACATTTCTGCGATACAAAATTTTCTGCAGTTCCTAATGGTAAAATGCATAAATTTAATGACATTTTTGGTTGTGCAGTCTGAGAAGATACTTTAAGAACCCTTTTCATATTTGTACTATGAAACAATGAACAAGGTAAAGTACAGCGACCAGCTGATTGTCTGAACTGGATTAGTCACAAGAAACCGTAACTCAATTTCGCATAACCGTAAAATGCAATATGTATCATATTACTCAAGCTATGTACACACGATTGCCAGATCGGACAACGTTATCAACTGTGTTAAATTGCTGCCAATGTACGAACAATGACAGATTGTAAGGCAAAAGTGCATTGACAGTTCGGATGATTGCGAGAAATCCTTACAATTTCATATATTTTGTAAATATTTATATGCAGGATTGCCAATAAAAATATTTTAAGCATGTTTTCGTTACAAGCTAGCACTTTTAGTTTAGCACTTTGCAACGAAAACAACTGACTTCCACTAACTGGCACATAAGCAATAAGTGGCGGATTTTCACTATCTGGTAGCAATGGTGTCATGAGTTGCGAAGAAAGAACAGTGCGAAACAGACAAAAAATTCGTGAAAAGTATTTATAAAACATATATTTACTATTCTATGTTCAATTGTTTACACTCTTTTGCAAATATTAAAATAATTTCCCATTATTGTTCTTCTTCTTCCCGTTAATTTACAATAATTGATAAAATCTCTCCAAAAATGGGATGCCATATTGCTAAATATAGGGTGCCCAATCTGGCAACATCATACTCGATTAAGACATGAACACAAGCACCAAACTTCATCGGGAACTAATAGTGCTTAAAAGTGCTTAGCTCCCCATACAAATTAAGCACTTATGGTGTAACGAAAACACGCCTTTTATAAACAGTGTTCCCAATAAAATGTTTCTCTCAAACTGGCGCCATTGTATGATGCATAAACTTCGCACATCTTACAATGTCTCACAATTTATTGGCGATGACTTTTCAGCCAACGTTGCAGGACAAAAATTGTAAGGCCACAGGGTTGCATTTTTCCGACATTTTCCTGGCAATATTGTAAGATCTGACAACCGTGTGTACATAGCTTCAGACACTCACAACAAATATAGCATCAACTTAATTTCTTTTTGTAACAGTTCTTGAATATTAATCATTGCATTACAAAAGCATTTTTATAAAAAGAATTTTTATATTGGGCAACTTCACAGTAGCAATATTTGAATTAATATTTATTTGTAAAAATTGTCGTACGATTTTTTCCATTGTTTTTTAATGCTTCTATTTATTTTTATTGTTTATACCGAGTCCCGGAGATGAGGTCGTTTAGACGCTCTTTAAATAAAAGATTGGACGTTATGCACTAACGACATCTGTGGGTTGTCGTTTCTCGAGTAAAAGTACTAGGCAAATTTAGTTGCTGCTAATTAGAAGTTTATGGACGAGAGAGGTAGAAGAAATAATTAATAATAATATTAAGCTCTACAACCCTGTGTGGGTCTTGGCTGCCTCCAACTTTGCTCTACACAAATCACGATATTTGCAATCATTCTCCAGTTGCTTAATCCAATCTTTCGAAAGTCTGTTTCTACTCCGTCACATCATCTTAGCGTCGGTCTTCCTCTATCTCTTCTTCCTTGTGGCATCATTTGGAACACCTTTTTAGTTGGATTAGAGTCATCTAGTCTGTGTACATGTACGTAACATCTATGTCTCCATAGAGTATCTTATGTTCATGGTTGTATCTTGCTCTCCATATACCATTTTCACATATGGTCCATATATTTTGCGTAGAAACCTTCGCTCAAACGTTTCCAACTTAATCTCATCATTCTTTGACAAGGCCCACGTTTTACAAGCGTAAAGCAACACCGGTAATATGAGGGTTTTATAAAGTCTCAATTTTGTTGTTCACACACACACACATTTGGATAGGGTTCTAACGTTCCACGTACATAACCTTAAATCATAGACCTTATTTCGTTTGCTTGGGTTTTCGTCGTTTTCCATTTTATTTAGAGGCAAATTCTTCGGTTTCTTCGCTGGTGTTTTTTTACGATATGATCAACCTTTGCTTGGTTTTTAAGCGCCAAGGGATCTCGTGCGCAGTGTTGCCACTGGAAAAAAAATGTTTCCGACCAAAATTTTCCTTAAAACCGACCAAAATCCGTTGTAGCCGACCAAATATATAAAATTAAAGTTGTTGGTATCTTGAAAAGTTTGGTGACAACTTTTTCAGATTTTGAAGAAACTTGGAATGTTTCGAAAAATTAATTAACATAAAAATGCTAGTATTGAATGTATTTTAAAAGAAGTAAAAATGTGGCCCGTCAGAATCGTATATACCCAAAATCATGGATCGCAATAAATTATGTAATATAAAAAATATCTATCTAAATGAGGGGAACGTGGCTAAATCTTAATATATCCTCCTTCAGTAAAATTGTTGCTTTTTGATATTTTTTGTATTTTAAGAATAAATATCTTCGCCAAATTCCCAAGATAGCCTGAAAACAAAGAAAACACTGAAGTGGTATGGCCTAGTTTGACAAAAGGACTTGGTCACTTAAACGACGATATCGATTGTGGATGAACAATTTTACATAAAAAGGCATAACAAGTTACGATTTCTTGAGCAGACTTCAACGTTAAAACGTAATTTATGACGAATGCCTATAAGTTCTATAATAAAGGGTTTTTCAACAGTGACGCTACAAAAGTAGACCGACAGGGACAACAAACGACGCCATATTTTTTTCCTCTTTTGGCATTTCTCTTCAGTTAGGTTTGCCATTTCATGATAGAAAGATATACGAGCCAACAACGAGACGAAATTATTAAAATTTACTACCGAAATTTGGAGTCAGTGGCCTCAACGATGAGGCTCATTTCTGGCTGAATGGCTTCGTCAATAAACAAAATATGCGTTATTGGCCAGACAGCAATCCACACGTACTCCATGAGTAGTCATTGTATCCCGAAAAAATTACGGTTTGGTGCGGTTTATGGGCCGGCGGCGTCATTGGGCCGTACTTCTTCCGTGATGATCAAGACCGGCACATTACTGTGAATGGGAATCGCTACCGTTCAATGATAACCGAATATTTTTGGCCCCAATTGCATGATATGGACTTGAAGGACATGTGGTTCCAACAGGACGGCGCCAGAAGCCACACAGCGAATGCCACAATCAATTTATTGGAAACCAAGTTTGGAGAACGTGTTATCTCACGAAATGGTCCAGTCGATTGACCGCCACGGTCGTGCGATTTGACGCCGTTATAAGGCGTTCACACCAACCCGTTTTGGCTCATTGAGATGTTTTCGAGCCAAAACGAGTTGCTTTCCCCTTATAGAAATGTCAATTGAAACCGTCTCAATCGGCATGTTTTTATCAATAACGCGTCCCAAAACTGCATGTAGAAGTATGTGAACCCACTTAAGTTGTCAATCTGTCGCACACTGAACAAATACATTTCAAATTTTGTCAACAATAAAAATGGAAGCAACAATTGATATGGAATCGAATAGTTGAATTCTCGTTGTGCATTGATTTGTGAGCTCCAAATAATTTAACAATGCTTTTTTGGTACTTTCCATATTTCTTTTTTATATTTTCAGTAAAAGTTGTTTGTACACAATAAGTTGACATATGCCATTTGAAAACATAATAAATGTCATAATTAAGCAGGCAACATGTGTGAACGGTGAGATGTTTTCCCAAAACAAATGAGCCAAAACGGGTTGGTGTGAACGCCTTATTAGACTATTTCCTGTGGGGCTACGTCAAGTCTATGGTCTATGCCAACAAGCCAGCGACGATTGATGAACTTCGTACGAATATCGAACGTGAAATTGCAGCAGTATCGGCCGATTTATGCTTGAAAACCGTTGAAAATTGGGTTCAGCGGGCAAGCGTGCCCGTGGTGGCCATGCAAAAGAAATCGAGTTCCATACATAATGGCATCGAACGTACTTTCACAGGAATAAAGAATTTCATTGATATCCAAAACCGTTTTTGTTTTATTTAAAAAAACTTTTGTAGCGCTCTATTTGCCAAACCCGGTACTAAAGTACGCAATTTCATTAATTGTAGGATTTTAAAAGTTAAAAAAATTGGTGAAGTTTCGAAATTTACAAAATTTCAGCATAAAACCAGAAATCAAAATTAAATTTTCACCGCTGAATCTACCGGTATTTGACATGCTATACAACTAGTCAAGGATACTAAACGTTAAACTATGATTTTTACCGATAGTCTATCTTAAATGTAGCTATCAACAGTTGGACTAATATTAATAAAATTAGAGATTTAGTAATAGCCAACAAAAACAAAATTATTCTTTGCTGGGTCCCTGAATACATCGGTCTATAACTGGTAACAATTATGCGGACTCTGCAATTGTTTAAAAACAGGATAAAAAAGAGATTTCAATTGTGCTTACGGAACATTATTCGGACATCAATAAATTCATTCAACACCAACTATATACTACAATTATATAAACCCCAAGATCATTGCTCCGATATATCCCACTAATTTCCCAACTTCAGATGGGACATACTTTTGCCATACGTCAACACTTTCTTCCTTATTAATCTTATATTTACTAAAGGCTTCATTTAAATAAATAAAATTTCGCAATTATGTTGAGATTTGCCATCCAAAACTTCAGTTTAAATCCGCTCTCGGAATACAGAACAGGAGTGAAAGCAAAAATTCTTTCCCCAGTCCGATATTTTAGACTACTACAAAAAACATTTGTCGAACCTGAAATAAATACTTTCAAACTAATTTTTATTACAATATATTCGTCTACAATTTCGATCGATACTGCTTTCAGCGATCAACATAAATATTGGAATTCGCAATCGTCATTTGAGGGTATTCCAAACGGTGAATGGCTTTAACTTTCAGTAATTTACTTTGATATTAAACTTAAAATTATTCTGTATTATAATACGAATTAAATTTTCTAGAATAAAACCGACCAAAATGGTTTTGGTCCGACCATCCGACCAAATATAAAAATTTCAAATCCATCCGACCAAATTTGGTCGGAAATGACCAAAACGGCAACGTTGCTCGTGCGTCCTTCATATGGGAAGGGCTTCACTGACTAGTCTTCAGTAGATATTGAAAACAGTTAATCTCATATTTACTGGTCTTAAAGTCATGGTGCTTTAAGGCGATGAGATATCAGAGCCAGTGCTTCTTTCGACTCATTTAGAGCTCTTCTGCCGCCGAACCCACCCTTTACGCCTTGATATGGACGTAGGGGTCTTCCATACTCTCCTACCACGACTACCACTGGGGATAATACCCAGTCTTCATCGAGGTTGCTAGGATTAGCTGGGCCACCGAAAACGCAGGTAAGAGTGGAATGTTGAGAAGGAGAGGCTAGAGATGCTAGTAGGAAGGAGTAGGCATCTTAACAGTATCAATGCAAGCAGCAAAGACACTTCGCTTCACTTCCCCCTTTGAACCCCTAAGGTAGAAAAAATAGAAAGGGGAATTCACCTTTCCCTATCTGTCCTATGAACTTCCGATTAGCCGCAACTAAGTTTGCTTAGGGACAAAGATTGGGCCCTATGTAACAACGCCATCTGATGCCTCTGCTGCTGTTGTTTGTTTGTGCCACAACTGTTTTTTACTTACGCGTTATTTCTCATTGTAAGGATGTGTTTCGTCTGAAGTTACTTGACCATGCTAAACTAATGCTAACATCCCAGCTAACAAAATGCTCCGACATTGTCTGACAACAGATATGTCTGCACAAAGTCGGATCGCTTACGATAATTCTTAGTGACTTCGGGCAGAATTCAGTTCGACACGTCTGAGGGAATTTTGTATTTTTTGTTCCGACGTGCCTGTACAAAATCTGAACGATTACGGGGGTAAATTTTTGAAGAACTTTGTGTGTTCCCGTTACTTCTGTGTTTGTAAGGGACCGAGTGGACTATATACCAACGGTGTACACCTTCGAGAGGAACTACATGACTATGATACCAGCCAGAGATGAATGGGTTGACAGAATACCAGTTAATATAAACCCACTATACCGATGGTTCGAGGCTTGATGAAAAGGTTGGCTTCGGAGAACACTCATATGGGTGCCTGAGCATAGGGATATCCCGGGGAACTGCAACGCCGATGAACTTGCTGGGAAATGGATGACATTACAAATTCTCGAAGAATTGCATATATTGGTGCCCCACGTGCAAGCTTTGGCTTAGGCAATCAGGCAGTCCAACGAAAGATGGGCAAAAATCGGCACCTGTAGGGTAGCTAGTCAAATCTGGCCAAGGTATAACCTCAGAAGATTAAAATATATCCTCACACTAGAGAGGAAAAGATTGTCTACGTTAGTATCAGTTCTGACAGGACACTGCCTGATCGGCGAACTCGCCAGAAGATTGGGTATTGACTCCAATGACTTCTGCAGAAGCTGCGGAGATGAGGAAAAAGTGGAGCATTGACCACTTGCTATGCGACTGTCCCGCACTATTCGTACTATCGATAAATTTGTATATCAAACAGGTTGCTTTCGATGAGGGGCATTTTAGCCCGTGGTAACACTAGGGACCTAAACTGGTCTATGTGAGCTGAAAAGAAAAATACGGCTGCCACCCTAACCTAAACTTGTGTGTTTGCGTTGCAACAACAAATTCTCAAAAACTAGGTTTTGTAAACCCTTACTTCAGATGAAATATATATTTGGTCAGAATTGACCCGTCGATATGTTAAGAATTCAGTCCGTTTCGTCGGCAAAAACATCTGAATTTTGTATTTTTTGGTCCGTCATGTCTGTACAAAATCTGAACGATTTCGGAATCTGATGTAATTTTTATGTCTTTTGTGGGGTACAGCAAAGACAAATAGAATATAAGAAGACATTCCTTCCCGTAGCGAGTAAAGCGTGGTACTATGTTCATTTTTCGCGTTGAAATCCCATATAAAAACAAAGTCGCGAAAAAAACTGCGAAATTTTTTCGTTTGTGGTACTATGTTTATTTCAACGCGAAAAAGTAACATTTTGCGCCACCACACATTTAACGCCGTTACAAATTGAACGCCGCAACAAATTTAATGCCGCCACCGTCACCCTCCCATTTGTTTATATTTATTTTTGTCCGCAAGAAACTCAACTGTTGTAAATATTAGAAATAAAATTTCCTAATAAAGAATACTAAATTAAATTATCTTCCGGAATAAAGAAAAAGGATGCAAAGATGTGAAATGGAAAATAATTATGTTTATGGAATAAACCAGAAGAGCGAAATTCCAATTGGATTGCAGTACAAAAGCAAACAAAATTGCAAAACAGTGGAAGGACATGTAACTAAATGTAATAATGTGAAATTTGTCTTGTAATTAGATATGTACATTTATGTTTGTATGTTTAGAACAATTGTGTGCAAAAGCCTGGAGAAACATTATGGACAGCTAACGCTACCACAGCAGTAGGACAATGGAATTGGACAGTGCCTGTGATCTCGATTTGAAAATGATTGTAAAGAACATAGAAAGTTTGTTCTTGCCAGCCATAGAAGTTGGAAGAAGATATTCCGTTTATGGTTGCAAGTATAATTTATATATGTCAACAAATATAATGTAAATCCTTAAATATAATAATAAAACATATTGTTCGGTTCATCAAAACATCATTTTATTTATTTATATTCGTACAACAGTAGGAAATTATTTTGTTATTTATAACATTGTACTACCCTGGCTTCAAGCCTTACGAACATCGCCACTGAACAACACAAAGTAAATAATTTATGTATAACATTAGCACAATGATCTCAACAATATTTCCTTTCTGACATTTAAATTAACTGTTTTCTACGTCGGCATCCTTCTAATTTATTGTTTATTGATTAGAATTTTAACTTTTGTTTGGTTTCAATAATATTAGCAAAAAGAAAAAAAATGCACATACATATACACACACACATACATACATATAGAAGTGACACTTTGGCACATACACTGCCAAACTGCAATGCGATTTTAGTAAAAAAGCGTTCCATTTTTCAACTCGAAATAACATTTCGCGAAATTTTTTCGTGCCGAAAAAACATTGTACCCACCTTAAGTGTCAGTGACGAACGAATAGGAATTTGATTCCAACGAGTGAGGTTTTTCGCGGATTTTCTGACCGATTTTCCCGAATTTTTTGTAATTGTCACAATTACAAAATTAATATTAATTTATAAGTGCAAAAAAGTTCAATCAATGTTCGTGCAAAACTGTTTTTTCGCGTGTGACAGTTCATTCCTATTCGTTCGTACCTGATAGATTTTTACGTTTCGTCCGGAAGGAATGTCTTCTTATATTATATTTGTCTTTGGGGTACAGTTACTTGTCTGTTGTTGCTTTGGTATTTTTATTTTGATTTTGTTCTTGTTGTTCTCTTTTGTTAGTTTTGAAATTATTTCGCGATGTCAAGATCAATTATTAACAAATATTTTGTGAAAGAATTATCTTTTGTACGACTCTTTCAAGGTATTATTATCGATTTGTCACGTTAATTTTATTATTAATTGTTTGTATTACTATAGATTTGGCAGTGGAAAATATAAAAAAGAAAGGAATAGAGTGCCTAAAATTTTTTTTAAAGCATTGCGTTTTTTTAGTTTTGTATTTTTTTTTTATTTTCCCTGAAGTTAGAAAACTAATAAAATAGTAAACACAGATATTCTAAAACTATTGCTGCAGATGAAGTAAAATATATGGGCCTTAAGCGTGGTACTATGTTCATTTTTCGCGTTGAAATCCCATATAAAAACAAAGTCGCGAAAAAAACTGCGAAATTTTTTCGTTTGTGGTACTATGTTTATTTCAACGCGAAAAATAAAAATTTTGCGCCACCACAAATTTAACGCCGTTACAAATTGAACGCCGTACCAAATTTAATGCCACCGTCGCACTCCCATTTGTTTATATTTATTTTTGTCCGCAAGAAACTCAACTGTTGTAAATATTAGAAATAAAATTTCCTAATAAAGAATAATAAATTAAATTATTTTCCGAAATAAAAAATGCAAAGATGTGAAAGGCAAAATAATTATGTTTATGGAATAAACCAGAAGAGTGAAATTCCAATTGGATTGCAGTACAAAAGCAAACAAAATGTGCAAAACACTGAAATGACATGTAACTCAATGTAATAATGTGGAATTTGTCTTGTAATTAGATATGTACATTTATGTTTGTATGTTTAGAAAATTGTGTGCAAAAGCCAGGAGAAACATTATGGACGGCTAACGCTACTAAAGCAGTAGGACAATGGAATTGGACAGTGCCTGTGATCTCGATTTGGAAATGGTTGTAAAGAACATACATAGTTAGTTCTTGCCTGCCATAGAAGTTGGAAGAATATATTCCGTTTATGGATATTCCGTTTATGGATGGAAGTATAATTTATATATGTCAACAAATATAATGTAAATGCTTAAATATAATAATAAAACATATTTTTCGATTAATAAAAACATCATTTTATTTATTTCTATTCGAACAACAGTAGGAAATTATTTCGTTATTTATAACATTGTACTACCCTGACATTTCATGTCTCACAAACATCGCCACCGCAACAACACAAAATAAATAATTTATGTATAACATTAGCACAATGATCTCCAACAATATTTCCATTCTGACATTAAAATTAACTATTTTCTAAGTTTCCAATTGTTTATTGATTCGAATTTTATCTTTTGTTTGTTTTCAAGAATGTTAGCAAAAAAAAAAAATGCACATGCATATACACACATACATACATATAAAAGTGACACTTTGACACACACACTTCCAAATTGCAATGCGAAATAAAGCGTTCCACTGAAAAAAAGCGTTCCATTTTTCAACTCGAAATAACATTTTGCGAAATTTTTTCGTGCCGAAAAAACATAGTACCCACCTTTATTCAAAAACATTTAATGAAGGTTTGATGAACATTTTAACACTGCTAAAGCGTTCCTCGAACCCTCATTAAGTTTTTATGAATAAGGCCCTATTATATCTTTAATAATTTGGTCAGAATTTGACCGGGCGGTATGTTATGGATTCGGTCCGATTCGTCGGCAAAATATCCGAATTTTGTATAACATTCAAGAATTCGGTCCAAAATCGGTCCGATTTGTTCGCCAAAACATCCGAATTTCGTATGACATATGGCGAACATTCGGTTCGAATTCGGTACGACACGTCTAATTTCCCTTCAGAATTTCTCAGGACTTTAGTTTAGAAGTCGGTCTAGTACGACACGTTGGCAGAAACATGAGATTTTCCTCGGACGTATGGTTCCGACAGCATGACATCCACTTCATATATTTTTTCTACCCATTTCGGTCAGACATCGGAAACGAAATCGGATGATTTATCCGACTGTCGAACCGATTTCGGACCGAATCCTGAACAGGGATGCCAACTTAGTGCTTTTCGCACCAGAATTAGTGCTTTTCAGACTACCCAATACGCGAAAAGTGTTCAGTTAGTGCCACTAACTGTACGATTTTCAATTTTTTCGTTAGTGCTTTTGACGCTTTTTGTACATTTTTTAGATCACATCTGGTTACATAAAGAAATTAGACTATTTTGCTACATGTGGCATATACGCGGAATAGACGCCACAATTTGTATCAAATCTTTCGAAAGTTGTTTGAGGTTATAATAAACTCTGGCATTTTATGAAATTTTTTGCAGGTTTAGATCTTTGAGTCTAAGCGCTATAGAATAGCCGTTTCTCATCAGATCTACATAGAATTTAGTATATAGTGGTTTCTTCAACCGGGAATGAACACTGCCAATTTAAAGAAAATTAGTTCAGATTTAGATATAGACTCCTAACACCTATTTCCCGATGTTGAATGTAGGCGCTTTAAAATCGACGTTGTCAACAGATATTTATAATTTTTAACCGGTAACAGATTCTTGAAATATGTCACCCGTATGTATCTATATCCTGATTTTGAATCTAAGAGCCATAAAATAATTTTTTTTGACATAATATTTTCATTAGGAAAACAACACACTGATAAACATTTTCAAAACATGTTTCTTTTAAATCTGCTCTGATAGGGTCGTGTAGGGTATAATGTAGTATTCTCCGTCCGACTAAAGCAATGTTATAGTTTAGTGCTTTTTTACGCCTTTTTGTTTGGAATTTACGCCCTTTTACGCTTTTTCAATTTTTTATTATGCTTTTGCTTCGGAAAAAGTTGGCATCACTGATCCTGCTAATTACGTTGAACAATGCTTACTTAACCCTAGAACACTAAACCTCTTTTTTTACACTTTAATACTAAACATCGCCTGTGAGGCTACCTTTTCAAAAAGAACAAAATTTTCCTAGTTTAAATTTTTTTTTTTTTTTTAAGACTTTTTTTATGGAGAATACACTTATTTATTTAGAAATCAAAAGGGAACTCATTTATTTTTTTATACATTTCATAAAGAAAATTACATTAAAATGCACAACTTTTTTTTGTTTGTTTTTAAAAAGAGATTATTTAAAAAAAATAAATAAAAATAAATATTTCAGTTCATAAACTTAAATTTATCAAATTCTTATACGTATTTGTACTTACTTCCATTAAAAAAAACAAAAAAATTATATAATGTATATTTTACCTTGTACATAAAAATTAAATCAGGTATTTTTTTTTATATATATATATATTTTTTTTTATATTTTTATATATATTTTTTATATATAGTTCTTCCAGCCATTTTTGTATTTGGGAATCGGGAACACACATCTCAAAAAATTAAATAAAAACGGACTAAATCTTAATTATATACTTACAATTGGACCAAGAATTTAAACAAGAATTCGCAAAAATATTTACCTTTAATACTAAACCTCGCCTCACAGGCGACAAGCATATGTATATATCAGTAACTAAAAGACACAGAGCTATGAGCGTCCACTCACATACTCATACAGCAGTCGACTGAGTTGACACGAAACCACGTGTTGATTTTTGCAACCGATCGTAAGATATCGTGTCAACAAAAAAAAGAGTCGCCTCACAGACCGGGTTTAGTGTTCTAGGGTTAATAATTTAAACATTTCTGATAAAATATTGTTTGTAGTTTTATGGCTAGGGAGCCGAAAGAAAATGTTTAATATGAGGTTTAAGAAATTGTTTAAACTTTTATAAAATTGTGTTTTAATTACCCATACTTAGGTTTTAAATTATAACTATGTAATACAATATTTTGGCCAAATTTTGTGTTAAGTTAGTTACAGACGATTGCCAGATCGGCTGTTAAAGGGCTGCAAATGTACGGACAATGACAGGTAGTTAGGCAAGGGTGAATTTCTAGTTGAGACGATTGTAAGAGTTGTCACGTGCAGAAACTTAGCACATCTGGAAATCAAAAGTGTCTCCAACTTATCTCACAATGCCAACGACGATTGCCAGATGTCTACCAATATTATTGTCTTACAGTGACGTTTCTGTCAACGCTGCAAAACAAAAATTGTGCGTTCATACGGTCGTGTGTTCACAGGGTTGAATTTTTTTGCTGACAATATTGTCCGATCTGGCAATCGTGTATACAAAGCTTTATAGTTGAAGATGAAATAAATAAATATATATTGTCGTTACCCATACATTTTTATATTGGACGATTAATCATATATTTTTCATTAGCGGTTGGTAACACTTATATAAAAGTACAACGCTGGTTTTCGTTGCCACCCTTCACACTTTTCTGAACACTGACGCCAGCCATATATCTAAAAGTGTTGTGGTTGCAGGTTCTGTGAAAAAGTTAAAATTTTATTAATAAATTATAAAAGATCTCAGCAAATTTAGGTGTAAAAGTTCCGCGCATCTAAGTTTTAATAAAATTAAATGAAATTTCCTCGAAAGGTACGTTTTTCATGGTGAAATGAAGATTTGCAAACATCAACTCGGCAATTAATTGTTCTAAATTTTTCTTTGTGTTTTCTTTCATCTCACGGCTAATTTTCTCTCTCTTTTACACAATTATGTGTGTATGTGAACCCCGCCGCTCGCCATCACATCAATTTATGAATGAATGTCAAGTAGGAGAACAAGTAAACAAAAAAGAAACAAGGACTTGAAACGCATTTTGGTATTTACGGGTTGTGTTTTTGGAGTACTTCTTCGAGTACGTGCGTTCCCGGAATATCTATATATATATATATATATAAATATATGTGTGTTTGTGAGTGGGTAACGAACGGACAAGCAGACTGAAGACCGACCTCACAATTCATGAAAAACATGGCAGACATGGACTCTGTGCATTTGGGCTTGGACGAGAACGAAGCCGACATTGCTGAAGAACTTCAACATTTTGACGACTCCTTTGACACTCGCAGTGAAGCATCCGAATCAGACTCTGATTCCTCCGACTCTCAACCAAGCATAAGCTCAGTGGGCACGCCGAACTCTAGTGAATCTAAAACTAAGCGCAAGACCAAAACCAAGAAGCAAGAAAAGTCCACTAAGGGCACATCGGATCAGAAGGCAGCTAAACGTTCTGTATCTCCTTCCAAGGAAGTCGCCGTGAATGGGAAGAGCCCTTCCAAGAAGAGAAAGGATACTAGCAATAAAACAGTGGAAGAATCCAAAGACTTTATAGGTCCCATTAAGCCGGACTCGTCTGGCAGTGCTTCCAAGAAATCCCGCAAAAAATCCGTTGAAGCCAGTCAAAACGTATCGGCGAGCAGTGCCAACATTAGTGGCAGCGTA
Organism: Eudasyphora cyanicolor; assembly: GCA_963930755.1. NCBI lineage: Eukaryota > Metazoa > Arthropoda > Insecta > Diptera > Muscidae > Eudasyphora > Eudasyphora cyanicolor. The sequence continues at coordinate 135,846,938 of OZ005735.1, forward strand.
AAAAGTGACGCAAGCGATGATGAGGCTGCCAAACCAAAATCGACGGCAGCTGCCTACGACAGTGATTCAGAATCGGAAAATTCAGATTCTGCTGCGAATATTAAGCGTAACGGTCGTAAAAATACTTCGAAAAATTCAACACCCGAAAAGAGAACATCATCTTCGCGATCTGGGACGAAAGGAGTTTCGTCGTATGACTATAAAACAAAGTTAAATTATCTTTTTCGTGATACACGTTTTTTTCTGATCAAGTCAAACAATGCTGATAATGTTACGATATCGAAGACCAAAAACGTTTGGGCCACCTTACCACAGAACGATGCCAATCTGACGCAGGCTTTTAAAGAGTCTCGTAATGTTCTTCTAATATTCTCCGTCAATGAAAGTGGTAAGTTATACAATGGAATTATATATTTTTATAAACTAAGCAAAGCATAGAACAACGGATTACTAGAATCACTATAGAAGCCACACTTTACAATCAATCAATAAATATGAATTTTCAAGACGGAGCACTGTACTATTTTGGATATAGCCCAATATATAGCTAACTACATAAAGAGGTGCCGCACCTCATGATTTTGTCGCGGCTTTGGTGAATTCAGGGATATAATAAAAATATTGAAATTAGAGGAACAATTATGTATGTATGTCAGAAACAACTTAATAGTAATACAAAGAAACGCTACTTGACTTATTTGTTACAAAAAAACTAACAATATTTGGAGTGGACTTTTCATTCACCAATCGATATCTCTCGGTGGCTGCACGATAAAGTTATTTTCGCCGGAGATTTTTATATTGTACTGGCTGATCCACGCAGATGTTGTCCTGCCCGACCCTCTTTAGTTTTTACTTTCATAAGGCAAAAAACATCCGAGTCAGAAAAAAAAACCTAATGTATACAAATCGGATATAAGTCCAGTACGGCGCAATCTATCTGGTCAAGTTATAAGTACATACAAATTATTCCCACGACAAATCGCATATATATTTTGAATTTTAGTCAAATCTCTCTAGAAATGAGCATTTTCCAAATATCTTGACCACTCCGCCATTTATCGCGGATTAAGTAATTCTAAAACACAGATGACACCGAAGTGAACCAATTGTCCAATTTTCAGCCCATTCGCTGTAAACGTTTTGTTGATAATGCGTTACAAACAAACGTACAAAGCGGTAAAACTCAATATTATAATGTTCTTCAGATATACTGTTTTCAAAACGATAGCAAGAATTCACGATATGGCGAATGGATTTTACAACACTGTTATTGTTTTTATGACAATTTCATGACCTGATGACATACATATTTGGATCGAACTCAAAATAAGAAGAAAAACCAAGGGGAATTTTATAAATACATCACATCTAGAAAATGAAGTATAAGATGATAGCCTGAAAAAAATTGGCAAAAATGTTGTTTTGGTAAAATGAAGACCTGTCAGTCACCCGAGCAATTCTCTATGCGTCATGGCCGAACGCATGACAATCCCACTAGATTTCTTCAAGAACTGTTAAAATGAGGACGAGGGGAAAATACTGACCATCTGGTATATTACTGTCCATGACTGGGAGGGCTAATGTTATCCTATCTAGGTAACATGTCTCTATAATCTGACAGAATTAGCAGACGTTTCTATTAAGAACCTACTCAGCTTCATAAACAAGACTAAATGGTTCCTTAAGGAAACAACAGAAAACTAAATCTGTCATCTTCTTATTTATATTATTGACAAGTCTGTAAAATTTCGATTAAAGTAATTATATTTCAAATATTTGAATGAATCGGAACTTAGTATTCACAATAAAAAAACACAAATAAAATTATAAAAAGTATTGAACTTTAATAAAGCAGCACAGGCAATAAAGCTCATTTCGAAAGTCAAACGGTTTCTAATTGTTCTAAAGTTGAATTTTCGAAGAAACCGAAGGATCTTTTTTTAAAATAATCATTTTTTGATCTACGTTCTGCTCGACTTTGTCCATAAAAGTGTCAATCAAAAAATCAGAGATGTTGTTCTCATGTAGAAAGTAGTGTAAAAAATTAAAATTCCAATTCATAGAATTTAAAATTAAGCTTTATTGTACTAAGGGCCGACCCACCACTTTTGGACCAATTACGTAGACTGCAAAAGTTACATATACACAAAATTACAGCACTCTGGCTCACAAATTGTGCAAGATATTTCAATTTCAAAATTTGGATTATATGGATGGGGCCACGCCCATTGGTGCAATCCCGCCCATTTTTGGACCAATCACATAGACTCCCAGCTACTTCCAGTTGAACCCCAGAAAGTCCAGGATTGGTAGCCCATCTGGGATCACGGTCCAGTCCCAAGAGATAGGGACGATAGGTAGGGACGGTTAGATAGGGACAGTAGGAATCTCGGTAATCTATTGGTAGGTACGGGCAGTAGGAAAATGATAACTCCAAATTGGCTTATATGGGCAACGACACGCCCCTTCAATCACCCGCTAGGGTTATCTGAAGATTCCATGAAAATTTCGTCAAAATCGGTCCAGCCGTTTTGGAGTCCATACGTAACACACACACACACATCCAATTTTATATATCGTCGGCTTAAGGCTATTTTGGTCCTTACGCCATTTAGGAGTTAGGAGTTGATAACGTGGGTTTCAAGCATGCTCTTTCAGAATCAGCAATAATATTTTACTATCTCGTCTAGTTTTCGAGATATTGGTGGGGCAAATCTATTTAACTCTGATTTACGGGAAATAATTTTGATATTTTTGTTCTACATACGAGGGCTATATATTTCTGGCCTAGGCAACACTAAGTGTTGCCTGGCGCCATCTGACATTTCCATTGGAAAGTTTGAAATTTTTAGCGCGAATTGTTTTGGTTACAGTGTGTTAAAAATTCACCTCTGAAACATGGTTTTTGAACGCGTCAACAGCTGCTTCAGGCGTCGAAAAACGTTGACCACGCATTTTCTTCTTGATGTGCGGAAATAAAAAGAAATATTGGGTGCCAAGTCAGGGCTGTACGGCGGATGACCCATCAATTCGACGTTTTGGCAGGTCAAAAAGGCGCTGGTTTGAGCCGAAGTGTGGGAGCTCGCATTGTCATGGTGCACAATGATTCGTATTCTCTTGTTCGTTTTTCGAATTTCTCCGAAGACTGCAGGCAAACAAATTGTGGTGTACCACTCAGAATTGACCGTCCTACGTTGCTCAAGCGGAACAGTCGCCATATGACCAGTTTTGCCGAAGAAACACCCGACCATTTACTTCGAAGTGCTTCTTCCACGAACAACTTTCTTTGGATTTGGCTCGTCTTCCACACGGTCGATTGCTGTTTTGTTTCGGGCTCATACGCATAGATCCAAGATTCGTCACCTGTGACGATCTCATAAACGTCTTTTGAAGCACCGCGATCGTATTTTTTTTTTCAAAATTTCTTTGCACCAATCGACACGAGCATTTTTTTTAAGCGATTGTCAAATTGTGCGGGATCCAACGAGGACAAACCTTTTTTACGGCCAGGTGTTCATGCAATATCGAATGTATGCTGGTGGAAGAAATTCTCAAGGATGCCTATATCTCACGGTATGTCACATGACGATCTTGCATTATCAGTTCACGCACGGCATCAGTGTTCTCTGGCACAACGGCCGTTTTTGGACGACCTTCGTCTTTGAGCGAGCGTCGACCACGATTGAATTCATTAAACCAGTTTTTCACAGTGCTATAGGATGGTGCTTCATCGCCATAGAAAGATTTAAGTTCATCGATGCACTCTTGTCGTGATAATCCACGTCGAAAGTTGTGAAAATTGATCGCACAAAAATGTTCACGAGTTAATTCAATTTTTTTGCCAAATTGATTTTTTCAAGTCACTGTAAACAACACAAATGATGGTCGTACGTCAAAACGTTCCGAGTACGTTTATGCTAAAAAATGTCAAACTTTCCAATGAAATTTCAGATGGCGCTTAGTGTTGCCTTGGCCAGAAATATATATAGCAACCCTCGTACATATGTCTCCATTTTTCTATCCCTATATTTTTTGTTCACTATTTTACTTTCTTTTGATCACAATATGTAAATTACTCTCCTCCCATACCGACCCTCTTTATGGTCCATGTAATACAAATACGAAAAAATATTAAAACATGAGTGGATAGGACCAAAATGCCATGTACGAAAATTGTTATAACTTGCTTATTTTTGAATGTAATGGCATAGAAATGCATGAGAATCATATAAACAATCAAGTGTGTAACTCTTGAGTCCCGTTTTTACTCAAACAATAAATTGCGTTTTTCTCCGTTCATACTAAATGACGTATGGAACAAAATAGCATTAGGCCGACGATATATGTAGATAGATATAGATTGAAAATTGTTAAACAAAAATAAAATTTCATATCCACCTTAAAAAAAAACCAGGAAACTGGAAGTATTTGTTTATACGAATTTTAGTTTTCAAACGAGTAAAAAAATATGCATTGTTTAATTTCAAAATTTTATTTGGTTTTTCTCTTCCCTATTTAAAATAATAACAGGTAAATTTGCTGGCTTTGCACGTATGAGTGCTCATTCAAGCCGTGACATACCACAGCCGGATTGGGTTCTGCCGTCTAGCATTTCGGCAAAAGCTTTGGGTGGCGTTATCGAAATCGACTGGATTTGCCGCAAAGAACTATCATTTAACTGCACATCACACTTGTACAATTCATGGAACGAAGGTAAACCCGTGAAAATTGGTCGTGACGGGCAAGAAATTGAACCAAAAGTAGGAGCTGAGTTATGTCGCCTATTCCCTGAGGATGAAAAAATCGAACTAACACCCATACTCCGCAAATCGAAAAGTACGGCTAAAATGATGAGAGAAAAGGGAATTCGAATGGTGTACAAACCTCCGAAGAGTTTATCATCCCGTGGAGGCGGTGGTGGAGGAGGACGGATTAATCATTTTCGATCTGGTGGCGGCAGTGATCGTAACCGAGATGGTGGTGGTCCTATGCGTCATAAACGATTTGGTGGTTCGCACCGTACTTACAAAATGCCCTACATGAGTCATCCCGGGGGTGGCTATAAACGGGGTGGTTCCCCCTACAGAGCGGGACCGGGCGGTGGATCAGGAGGCAACGGACCCACCAGGGCCGGTGGCGGCGATGCTGGCATGCCACCTTGGGAGCGCTATATGACACCAACGGCAGCTGCTGAAGCTTACTTGGTCGATTACATGCGCACAATGCATGGCCAGTTGCCGCCACTGCCTTTTGTTCCACCCTTCGGTCAAATACCACCACCAACTCCGGGTGGAACGGCGGTGCCGCCACCAGGTCTTCCAGCTTCCATGTACGAATTTCCTCCTCCAGGCAGATACTACGATGGGCCACCACTACCCGACTATCCGCCTCCGCAACCGGCGCGTCCGCCACCACCCGGTTACGACAAGGGTGCACCATCATTTGAAGATTTTGCAGCCTGGAAACATGCTGGTCTGCCAACTGGCTCATTGCCACCAGGATTTCCACCCAGCGCTCCCGGTGCCAATAGTGGCGCTAGCAACAATGCTGCTGGTACAGCCAATACAACACCCGGTAGCACTGGTGGTGGTGGAGGTCCGAACTCAACGTATCGTATTAATCGTAACAGTGATATGAACAATGCTAATGCGAACCGTACGCGTGATCGTCCAGGACGAGGCAATAATGATTACCACCGTGGGGGTGGAAATGCAGGCGGTTCATCACGAATGGGCGGTGGAGGTGCAGATCGGGATCGTAATATGCGCAGTGGGGGTGTAAGTGATCGTAACCGGTATACACGGGGAAGTCGTCGCTAAGTGTGAGACGGAAACGTAAAAAAGTAAACAAAACGAAAACTCGTATAACTTAATAATTTTCCTAATTTTACAAATTGAATTAAGAAACGAACCGGTTAAAGAAATAATGTGCAGTAAATTCGTCATGTAAAGATAAACAAGCCACAGGACACCCCTTCTGCGAGACTTCCGAACTATACACCAGACAACACACGACCCCAAACCCCCTTCAAAATTCGTCGCCACACCCTACTCCTAAACATAATTAGTGATTGTATTTTACTTAAACATTCAACAACAACAAAAAAAATCCATAAAGTTTTTATTTAACGAAATTGAAAAGAAAAAAAATATTCTCAACTTTAGAAAAGTGCATTGGAATCGAAATATTTTTTTTTTTAATGAGCACACGTTTTTCGTTTATCCTCAAAAACGTCTAAAAAAGAAGAAAAAATAACGCAGAAGTAAAAAAATAAGAGTGTGAAAGAAAAAGTTCTTGCAAAAATATTAACAAAACTTATTTTTAGTATTTAACTTTATTTAGCTCTTTCCTACATAATTATAGAACATTTAAGAATTACAAAAATGAAAAATATATATATATTCAAAGAGAAAAAATAAAATGAATTCAAAGAGAACTTTTTATTGCAATACCAAGATAAAGAGAAAGAGAAGGTGGAGAGCCACTAGTTGTTTTAAACAAACACAAAAAAAAAAATAAACCCAACAAAGAGACTGACCAAACCAAAAATGATCACATCCTTTTGGGTGAGATCATCAAAGAGACGTTTTTATTTTGTACTCTCCTCCTTACACCCCACCAAAGAAAACGAACTGTTCTCTGTTATTGCAACATCGACGACGATACCTAACCGTTATGATTTGAAAACAAATCGAATCCTAATTTCTCTGAAAATCTAAACGAAAAAGTGTTCAATTAAAACAAGTGCATTTAAAAAGTGAAAAATTAAATATGGATATGAATTAAAGAATTAATTACACATAGATTTCCAACAGAGGGGAGCTACGGCGGCCGTGTGTTCCTTTTAGCACATCTCTACTTCTAAAGCGAGCAGACTTTTCCTAAGCACACTATAAAAGTCCCACCCAAAAAAATCAAATTAAATATGGACTACTCACCACCAAAAAAGGACTTCTGCTCTTCACAATCGAGTGTTCCATAGAAAATTCAATATTGTATAATGGACAATCATTCTAGTAACTTAACTTGCAGTTACTGTTTAAGTGTCTCTCATATCCTGCTTTACACACACATTATTTTACCTCCTTTTCCCCACCCGCCAATAAGCATATCTATCGCTCATAAATGCCATCAACAAAATGTTGCTTTTTGTGCTCATATTTATCATAATTTTGTTTGTTTTTGTTGTAATCTTTATCTAATGTTTTATGTCTTTCAGACTTGAAAATTTATTTGCAAAATATTTATAGCTTGCAGTTCTTAATTTTTGCCTCCCAAGATTGCCGTTTGTCTTTGGAAGTGAAAGAGAGTGAGAGAGAACGAGGGCGAGGGCGAGAGAAGAAGGGATACTGACCAATCAATACATGTTGTTTTATATTCAGGGAAACAATACGAAATCTCTCAAGTCAAACCAGACAATTCAAGAACATCTTCTAACGTATGTATGTATGTGCAATTATCTATGTATTTATATGGCAAAATTGTAATAGGGAGTAAAAAGAAAATTCGTAACTGTTATCAATAGTTAAAATCCTTGAAGGCTTATTGTATTGCTTAATAAAAATAAATAGTTTCACATTTGTTTTTTTAAATTATAACACAATTTGCAAATACACTGTTAAAAAAACGTTTTTGGGAAAAACTTAAAAATCTTATTAGGTTTGCAGTATACAAACTTTAAAAATGGGTTCCCCAAATCACACAGCCACACACAGATTATTTTATTCCACTTTTTAATATGTACAGTATGTAAACTGTACAAGTAGGAATCCTTAATAACCCCAATCCCAAAATTTAATCGTACGAAAAAAATGTGAATGATATCAATACATGTTATGGAGAAAGCTATAAAATGTAAGCTGGATACATATAGTATCGGACAAAGAAAAAAACGAATACAAAAAGTGCAATATAGATGCGCAAAACTTAATCACATCGTATTTGGCTGCTATTGCATGAAGCGAATCTGGCAAAATACATCCTAAAAATCAATTTAGCTTTAAATTTGGAAAGTCAGTCAAAATAATTGTACTCATTCCTTCATATTTAATTGAAACCTCTATATAAAGCACTCTCCCAATTATAGTTGTTGATTCCGTAAAACCAATTTGTAACTAACTTAAAACTGGTCATTAAATTTTTTTCTCCATTTTACTTCTTAATGCAACTATGCGTCATACAATAAGCGATAAACCTCATGATAAGAAGGCTCTAAGGAATAAACCCCAAAGAAATAAGGCCTCAATATTATAGATTTATTTCATTACGACATAGGCATTTACATATGCCCAAATTGATAATTATGAAGGGTTTTCCAACAAGAGGTGTTATTTTGGTATTCAAAGAAAAATGCAATTTTTTGAGATAAATAATCGGGTGTTTATTTCATAATAAAGAGGAAGGTATGCCGCTAATAATGAAAAACAACATCAGCCAAATGACCACCACGACCACGCTTACAGGGCCATATCCATAACCATATCGCAAAGTGACTGCCCTATGTCCTCGATACCCTCACGAATTCTATCTTTGAGGTCCTGAATCGACGATGGGCTATTGGCGTAGACCTTATCTTTCACGTGGCCCCAAAGGAAGAAGTCGCAAGGTGTTAAATCACAAGATCTCGGTGGCCAATTGTGATCACCTCTTCGAGAGATAACACGGTCCGGAAACTTTTCCCGTAACAGAGCAATGGTTTCGTTGCTTGTGTGGCACGTAGCGCCGTCTTGTTGAAAGTAAACGTTGTCCAGATCAATACCATCCAAATCCGACCATAAAAAATCAATTATCATCTCTCGATAGCGCAATATATTCACCGTAACTGTTGATCCAACTCATTTTCGAAAAAGGTCCAATGACCCCGCCGGACCATATACCGCACCAAACAGTCACACGTTGAGGATGGAGAGGCTTCTCAACAATAACTCTTGCGTTTTCCGAGACCCAGATGCGACAATTTTGCTTGTTGACGTAGCCACCGAGGTGGAAATGGGCCTCATCAGTCAAGATGATTTTGTATCGTTTTGTATCGTTCGATGATCGTGTATCGTTCCATTTTTAGTAATAGCGTAGTTTCTAATTGTCAAATCGTCGGCTTAATGCTATTTTGTTCCATACGCCATTTTTTATGAACGGAGAAAAACGCAATTTATTGTTTGAGTAAAAATGGGACTGAAGAGTTACACACTTTTTATTTCACAGGGTTCCCAACAGTGTTTGTATGATTCTCATGCATTTCTTTGCCATTACATCCAAAAATAAGCAAGTTATAACAATTTTTCTACTTGGCATTTTAGTCCATATCCACTTTTATTTTACTATTTTTTCGTATTTGTATTACATGGACCACAAAAAGGGTCGGTATGGATGGACACTAATTTACATATTGTGATCGAAAGAACGTAAAATACTGAGTGAAAAATATAGGGCGATAGAAAAATTGAGACATAGAACAAAAATATCGAAATTATTTCCCGTTATTCAGAGTAAAACAAATTTACCCTACCAATATCTCGAAAACTAGGCGAGATAGGAAAAAAATGATTGCAGATTCTGAAAGAGCATGCTTGGAACCCATATTATCAACTCCTAACTCAAAAAACACAAAAATGGCGTATGGACCAAAATAGCATTAAGCCGACGAAATGTCAAAGAATAAAAGCTTCAAAAGTGACCGAAATACCGGGTGATTCAAAATAACACCTCTTGTTGGAAAACCCTGTATAAAGCCTAATTTTTAAAATGTTCTACCGTGTATTTATCACTCAAAAGTCGCCCCTTCTGATCGAGCACTCGAGTTATACAAGCACATATAAAATAAAAAAAATGGTACATGTATATGAGAACAAAAGTTTTCTAAGTTTTTATATATTGTTGTTTGCTTGCTTTTATTTGGTCTGCAAACCTTTGTGATTCTAACTAGGATATTCTCCCGGCTTTTATATATTTAAAAAATAAAATAGGAAATATCCCAAATCAAAAATGAACCAGCCAACTAAAAGAAATTAATATAACCTTAACAAACGCAGAATTTCCCATAAATAAATTTAATTTTAATAACACTTTGCTAGTCCAAATTTGTATAACCTACACCACACTGTGGTACGGGTAGTTTGTTATACCGATCTACATAGAATCACTTTTTGAGTCGAGTCACGTCTAATGGTGATGTCGTTTCTGACAAATAATGTCACCCTGAACCCTCTGCTAATTTCGCATTTTGCATGCGCACAATTGAACAAAAATCGTGCGGTGAGTTAAACCCATAGTGCATTAAGAATGTACGCTTTCATTTAGGGTTTGCTCAGAAGTCTGCTTTTTTACGGCGCAACACGACATCGTGGACTGGGCTGAGTGTGGAAAATGCGATATTTTCGCATTTGCAGAGTGTAAAAATTTTACAAACGAAATCAAAACCTGTTCATACGGCTTTTTAAACAAACTGAAAAATGCAGTTTCAGTGTAAAATGTAGAAAAAAAAATTTTTTACTCAATCGAAATCACCATAACTTTTACGTCTTTCACAAACAAACTAAATACATACAAACTCAAAAAGAACATATCGCTCACTCACTTCAAGAGTGACATAACTCAAAATCTAAAATTTTTGAGGTTGCCTTACAAAAATCCGAATTTTGCAAATGTCCATAAATTAATCTCAGCGAAATTTGGTTTATAAGTAAACAACCATATTTGGGATTATTCAAGTGTATTTAAACATCTTATTTCATGTTCCTTATATTTTTATACGAACTTAAGTTACACATCTTGGCAATTTTAAATTTTGAGTTATGTCACTTTTGAAGTGAGTGAGCGATATGTTCAAGACAAGTGTGCCAACATAAAAAACGCAAATCGAATGCACGTAGCCCGAGAAATTTAAAAATTCCCTTTTCTATTGAACAGACCTCGTGTGTTACCCCCGATTTGACATGTAAGCGCTGTAGAAACTGTATTTTATATCCGATCAGTATGAAATTTGGCAGAAAGAAGTTTCTTAATTTAGGAACGAATACTGCTTAGTTTGGGGAGAATTGGTTCAGATTTAGATATAGCACCATATATATTTCTGCCATTTAGTATTTAAGCGCTTTTGAAATTGTATTTGACCTCCGATCTTTATTTAAATTGACAGATCCAAGATTTTGATCCAAGTTGATGAAAATCTGTTTAGATTATGTATAGTTCCATCTATTTGTTCCTTCTGATTCTTGATCTATGAAAGAAAAATGTTAATTTTAAGGTTCTTCTATCTAACCTAGTTTACTATGATCAACATCTTCAGCTCCTCCCAGCAAAAAACATGTTGAAAAATCGGCAGGTTCGTAAAGTAAGACCTTGGTGTCCGGCACTTACCATAGCGAGGAGTTCATCGGTAATTTTATATAGAAATGTTCCGCCAAAATGTGCTTCCTCCATGCAATTTATGAGAGCAAAATTCATAAGTATAGCAAAATTAAGATAAAATAATTATTTTTTGGAACCGCTGCTATATATGCAATAAGGGTGCAAAGAAATAATATTTCTGGGAAGCGCTATTGCATTCGCCAATTAATACAATGAAATAATGTCTTATCAAGCCCCAATATATGAAAGAAATAAGAAAAATATTTAAACTTATTTTATTTCAGTCTTTTAGACCCAATGCGACATTTTATACGAAAAGTATACATAGAGAGGCTTCCGGGGTAAAAAAAGTTACTCGAAACATGATTCAATTATACAAGGTTATGTTACTAGAACAACAACCACAAGGAGTTTTGTTGTTGGATTTGTAGTTGAAATGTCAATGCCAATTGCATTTTGAAATATAAGTAAAATGGCTAACATTTGTTTACAAATAAACAAAATCAGAATTATATTTTGCCATTACCAAAAATAATAAATAATAAGATATGTCATCCCGGAGCGAGAAAGTTGTCAGTTACGAACGAATAGAAATTTCAACGAGTAGGACTTCGAAGAATGAGGTTTTCCGCGGATTTTGGACCGATTTCCCCAAATTTTTTGTAATTGTCACAATTAAAAAATTAATATTAATTGATTAGTGCAAAGAAAAAGTTGGAACTATATTCGCGGAAAAGTGTTTTTTCGCGTGTGACATTTCATTCCTATTCGTTCGTAACTGATAGATTTTGACGTTTCTGGCTGACGGCACATCTGTATAATTTAAGGTCTGTGGCCATTACTCTCACCAAAAACAATATAATTTAAGAAGACATTCCTTCCTGTAGCGAGTAATTGTCAGTTACGAACGAATAGGAATTTGATTCCAACGAGTGAGGTTTTTCGCGGATTTTCAGACCGTTTTCCCCGATTTTTTTATAATTGTCACATTTAAAAAATTAATATTATTCGATAAGTACAAAAAAAGTTCAATCAATGTTCGCGGAATACTGTTTTTTTCGCGTGTTACAATTCATTCCTATTCGTTCGTAACTGATAGATTTTGACGTTTCGGCATGAAGGAATGTCTTATATTCTATTTGTCTTTGACTCTCACAGACCTTAAATTATACAGATGTGCCGTCAGCCCGAAACGTCAAAATCTATCAGCTACGATCGAATAGGAATGAAATGTCACACGCGAAAAAACAGTTTTCCACAAACATAGTTTGAATTTTTTTTGCACTAATCGATTAATATTAATTTTTTAATTATGACAATTACAAAAAAGTCGGGAAAATCAGTTCGAAATCCGCGGAAAACCTCGCTCTTTGAAGTCCTACTCGTTGAAATTTCTATTCGTTCGTAACTGACAACTTACTCGCTCCGGGATGAAATATCTTATTATTTGTTATTTTTGATTACTCTCAACCAAAAATAATAAATAATAAGATATGTCATCCCGGAGCGAGTAAGTTGACAGTTACGAACGAATAGAAATTTCAACGAGTAGGACTTCAAAGAGTGAGGTTTTCCGCGGATTTCGGACCGATTTCCCCAAATTTTTTGTAATTGTCACAATTAAAAAATTAATATTAATTGATTAGTGCAAAGAAAGTTGGAACTATATTCGCGGAAAAGTGTTTTTTCGCGTGTGACATTTCATTCCTATTCGTTCGTAACTGATAGATTTTGACGTTTCTGGCTGACGGCACATCTGTATAATTTAAGGTCTGTGCTCTCAACCACCGGATTAGTGTTAGAGGACAAGGTCTCCCACAAAAGATACCCCAACATCGAATCTTTTAAGATTGCTTTGATTCGTGCTGTGGCCACTTTCTCAAGGGGACGAGGTGCGTGCGGCTATTGATGATTGGTCAGTGCGACTCAAGGCCGATGGCGGACATTTCCCAACACATCCCCATAACGTACGGATTGCGTACACACCATGATCCGAACCATGGCGGGTTAATAGTAGAGGGTGGAATACCAATTACAAAAAATATCAGTATGAGTGATATGATTTCTTTGAAAAAAAAACACTTATTGTTAAGGAAATTCAAAAGTTTTTTATTTAATATGAAGTACAATCGCTACAATTAAGTTCTAAATAAAACGTCATTCAAATGGCCTCCACGACTTCTTCTGCAGGAACGAATTCGAGGAACCCAATTTTCGAACACTTTTCCACTACATCAAGTCGTATGTCATAAATGGCACGTTCAATATAGAGAGTCTGGTTTATTTCGAAAGACCAATGACTTCAAATAACCCCACAAGAAATAGACTAATGGTGTTAAATCACGACTTCTTGGAGGCCATTCAATATCACAATTTATTGAAACAAACTTTTCTCGCAACAATTCAATTGTTTGATTTGCTGTGTGGCACGTAGCCACAATCGGTCAATGGCAAAAAGATAGCTTTTAACGAGAGCTAAAATATTGTTCATGGGTGTCAAGGTCGTAGGTTGAATCGGAACAGTTTTTTTTATTTTAAAAGAAAATGGACTTAACGCACGAAAAGTTGCAATTGGAGAACGATTATTTTGATAATAAAACTGAATAATTTGTAAACGTTGTTCTTGCGTATATCTCTCCATGTTTTTAAACACTACTGAATACAATGAAAAACAAATGACAGATCATGACATATTACAAATGGCCGAAACGTCATTCAAAATCATATCATCGCTATTGGAAAACCCTTTACATATATAAATTAATTCTCAAAATAATATATTTTTACTAAATAAAGACATGCAAAAAAAAAACATTATACTACACATTCAAATACGAGATAATTCGAGATTTCACTGTGTCGATTCCTATATCGAAGTCAATAATATCGTATAAAGTGTTAAAATCCACACACATTCTACGGATGGGATCTGCAGATGCATAATTAGTACGTTGAAAATCAATGTGTAACAATTGGTAATATCTGCATGATCTGAATGGAATATTAAAGCTAATCTTATGAAGAATGTAATTGGAAGATACATCAACTTTTATATCCTTTAGAATCATTGTAAAGTTCAGCATAATACGTCTGCTGCTAAGAGTAGGAAGTCTTATCAAACTCGACCTACTTTCTCAAAAAGTTTTGGGATAATACTTAATTTCGCAATACCTCGATAATTCAACACATCTATAAAGCTTAATGATTATGAACGAATTTCTCCAAGTAGATGGAAAATATCCAAACTTTATTGAATTGTTAAATAATAATGTAAGCGGGGCAGCAAGATTTTGAGCACAAAATTTTAAGATTATACTTGATATACCATCAGGACCAGCACTATTAGAGGATTTAGGCTTGCTTTTAAGTATAAGCTTGGATTTAAGTATGCTCAATTGATTCACTGGAGTAATATTGTAGGGGTAGAGGACGCCCAGTTGACATTGTTGACGAGAATAGGTTGCCAAACAATCGACGATAGATTGATCACCACAGAATTCCACACCATCCATTCTAACCCTAGAAGGCCTAGGATTTGATTTTCGTTTCATATTGACAATATCATAGAAAGATTTAGGATTAATTTTTAAATGATGAGCTTATTTCTCTAAGTAGAGTTCGTAGCATCTTCGAGATTCAATATTATACTGTGATCTGGTTACAGAGTACCTTGCATAATCGTTATCTAATCCAGATTTTTAAACAACCTGCTCTTCATATTCGTGACAGCAGTCATTTTAGAAGAATGCCATGGTGGATTACTAGACTTCCTAATGTGAATCTTTGGTACGGATTGTAGCAAACATTAATCTAAAACATTATAAAATCTATCAATAGCAAAATCCATACCAGCAAAATTTTTTTAGTAGTTATCTCAACTGTATTGTACTGTAATTTACTACATTGGCCATAAGGCTTCAAATTACTTGATTGAATAAATAAAAAAAATAAATAAAATGATCACATCTACAAACAAAAATTTTTATTTATTTATTTTGGTCTATGGAATACAATCTTCCTTACAGACAAACTTAAAACTAAAAATAAATTAAATCTAAAAACCCAATCAATATTTAATAACAGGCAATTAAGCAATTCAAAGTTTGTTATTTGAAACAAACAACACCACCCTCATCCCTACTAAGTATATTCACTAGCCGACCGAATGTTCGGCTTCGGCTACGGCCAAAACTCGACATTCGGCCAATATTCGGCATTCGGCCATAAAATCAGCCGAAGGTGGCCGAAGGCCGTTTTTTTGTACAAAAAGTACAAAAAATAGATATTATATGACTTTTTAAAGAAAATTCTATTATGGAAATCTACATAGAAGTGTACAGAAGTGAACAATACTACAAAAATAATTTGAGAAATGACGCTAAAGGAAGGAAGGACACCAAAGGTAGAAGGACAAAGAAAAACATGACTCAGTTCCTCACCTAAAAGCTCTCCAACTAGTGAAACATTCTTGTAAAAGTAGTACGAATAAATAATAATGAGCCATTGAGTCCAAGAATCATTAAAATTTTTTAACACTGTAACTCGAGATGTTTCAAAATTTGGAAATCGTGGCAGAAAAGTACTTGTACCCAAGTGTGCTAGAGAGCAGTTGTTTATGCTGCTGGGCAACTGTATTCAAATTAAGGAAATAGTATACAAGGTCTTAATGCAGAAAAAATACTTTTTTTTGTCGTTATAACATTAAGGTTTTAAATTTTATGTGCTAAGTAAATAAATACGTAAGCAGTAGACATAAACTGATTAAAAACACAATTTTTGGTGCAAAGTAAACAATTCTTCAACAAATATAAAACATTCGGCTTCGGCCGAAGGTTGTAAATTTAGCCGAAGTTCGGCTACGGCTTCGGCCTTAAAATCAGACTTCGGTCGGGCTCTAATATTCACACAAACATGATTTATAAATGGTTTGTGAAAATTGCGTGAAATAGGAATTTTTAACTATGAAAAAAGAAATAATTTGTTGTTAGGCCCTTTTGAATTTCGTTAATAAATTTGCCATTTTTGATAGAAGGTCGCTAAAAATTTTTCAGGATGTGTATTTTGGATGCAGTGTACCGAAATCCATCATAAGCTGAATTTCAATTTTTCTTGTTGTTACGCCCGAGATACATATCATCTCTTTTTGTTTGATATTTAGCGTTTTATCGTTACATGAAATTCTGCATATAAATTTCTCAATAACTTTTGAGCCTCTTTTCTCCAAATAATTATCCATCAAAACACAGCATTTAACCAATAAATCAAACTGATTGGGATTCCAAATCAGCCATCGGAGTTTGTCATTCATACTGAAGAACAGCCCTTTTTGCAAAGGGATTCCATATCCGCCTCCGTTGTTAATTATTCGTAATATTATAAAACGGCCCTTTATCGCGTCTTTCCTTTTTATTCTTCTTTATTGGCTACTTGAATAAACTAACCTATTTGAATTTCTAAATTTTTTGATAAACAAATTGTAAACAACATTTGAAATTCAAACATTAACATGACATTTCAACTACTATCAACAAGAAAAAAAGTACAGACCACCTGTTCAAAGACAAATAGAATATAAGAAGACATTCCTTCAGGCCGAAACGTCAAAATCTATCAGTTACGAACGAATAGGAATGAATTGTAACACGCGAAAAAACAGTATTCCGCGAACATTGATTGAACTTTTTTTGCGCTTATCGAATAATATTAATTTTTTAATTGTGACAATTACAAAAAAATCGGGGAAAGCGGTCTGAAAATCCGCGAAAAAACTCACTCGTTGGAATCAAATTCCTATTCGTTCGTAACTGACAATTACTCGCTACAGGAAGGAATGTCTTCTTAAATTATATTGTTTTTGCACCTGTTAGTAACAAAGACAATATAATTTAAGAAGACTATTTTTACCAAAGACAAATAGAATATAAGAAGACATTCCTTCAGGCCGAAACGTCAAAATCTATCAGTTACGAACGAATAGGAATGAATTGTAACACGCGAAAAAACAGTATTCCGCGAACATTGATTGAACTTTTTTTGCACTTATCGAATAATATTAATTTTTTAATTGTGACAATTACAAAAAAATCGGGAAAAGCGGTCTGAAAATCCGCGAAAAAACTCACTCGTTGGAATCAAATTCCTATTCGTTCGTAACTGACAATTACTCGCTACAGGAAGGAATGTCTTCTTAAATTATATTGTTTTTGATTTTTACTTTTCTTACTTTTAAGTATATTGATCCCAATAGCATCGCTGCATCTTTGTATTCAATTTTATCAAAATAAACCTTTTTATAAATAATATTTCGCATATTTTTCCACAAAATCCTTTCGCCATTCATATTCTTATTTATCTGTGCTCACATAAACCAAAAAGTGTCAAAATCGAATTTATTCTCATAATTAAAAAGCTTCCATTACTTACGATTATTATCGTTTGAATCCGCTTGAAGTATTACCGGGGTTATTATGTTAAAATTATCTTCGTCGTGGAACACCTCCTCAAGAAAAGTACTCATTGTTTTGCTATGCACTCACTTGACATCTACAACACAAATGATCCACAACAGCATTGATATGCATTACTCAACTACAGAACTTACATACCACCAGATTTTTTTCTTTCTTAAAAACAACATAACGGCACATAAGATTCACAAAAAACCGTTTATCCGTTGTTGCTGTGACTGATTAAGTTAACAAGAAGCGGACAAGTTTTTTTAAGTTGTTATTAAAAGAACACACTTCAAAAAATGCGTGAATAACAGAATATGTCCTTATATGTTTTTTATTCGGAAAAAGATTCTGCTACAATACATATTATGTCGACAAATGCTGTTAGAGCTGAAAAATATTTTAAAAAAGATTTAACTTATGTTGTTTTTTTTTTTTTCAAAAAAATCTGACTAACGGTACATAGTTTTAAAAAAAAATTTACATTAATGAAAAGCCCAAGGAAAATGTACCACTTTGGCATCAATAACTCAAAATCCCAAAAAATCGACTTAAGTGATTATTTGTGAAAACCACAGATTTGTCTTATAATGAGTATTAGCGCCAGACACCATAATTACTACTTTAAGTCATTATGTCATGCAATCAATTAAGTTTGTAAGCAGTGATGTGAGTATTCCACTCCAAGTTTTTTTTTATCGCTGCTCGGAGGTCTCTCAGATTGGAGAATTGCCGCCAATTGTCATAAATTTGATTTGCCATATTCCCCAGGACGTTTTCGATCGGATTTAGATCTATACTTAACGCAGGCCATCGCAGCAGTGGTATATTTTTGGCGTTAAACCAGTCCGTCACAATTTTAGCTTTATGTATTCGGGCTTAATCTTGTTGAAAATAATCGACGACTCATAAATATCGTCCAAAAAGGAGAGTTTATCTTGTTGGCAATAAAGATATAATAATAAAACCAAGTTGCATTTTTGCGCATTGGTGACATTTTAGAACAACATTGACGTGTGGTAGTATATTTATTACCATGGCTGTATGTATAATGATAAATCAAATGATTTCTGCATTTCCTCAAAGTAAACTTAAAATCAATTTTGTTCACGAATCTCACTTCTTTAACCGCAATAATCTTCAAATTTTGCGGAAAAATATCTTACACATACATTAAATTTCTTAGGATTCAAAAATGGTCCTCTTAATAGAAGATCCCAGTCTATTTTATTTCTCTACGTCATGAAAGCCACAAACTTTAACCTATTGGGACGAATTTTGACAAAATGCATATAACCATTCACGTCAACAGGGTCCAGTGTAGTACTAGTACCAACCGATTACACTGAATTTTGACAATAAATAAAATTATATACGTATTTTAATTAGAACAATTCACAGGATTCATGGTGAACATTTTTATATAGAAATCACATAACTGACCTCGTTGGGCAACATTTTGGTTTGACTTTTTAGGGCTTTAGAAAACACAAATACCAATTAATTGTGCTACAATCCAGCAATTTGTATTATTTTAGTTTACCCAGAACCATTTCAAGGAGCAAGTCGCCTCATGGGTCCATATTTTGATATAGTGTCGTACAAAGGTCCCACTGAAATTCACTTCTTGGCCCCAAAGAAATAACTCCTACCAATTTGGCTTAAAAATTATAATTTGCGATTAACTTTATCTTAAACCATTCGTTGGAATAATGACCTCCTAGGTCTAAGATTCAACGTAGCCCTTTTTTACGAACGGTCCCAACGCATCCACACTTACCCGCCCCTTCCGACCGAGGGGGCCACATCACCATGACGTAGGGATTGCGTACACACCATGATCCGGACCATGGCGGGTTAATAGTAGAGGGTGGAAATACCAGCTACAGAAACATTTCAACAGCCGGCGGCACATGCAAAAATTCAAAAGTTTTTCTATATATAGACATGTAGTGAACCTCTAAACAAATAACATTAGTCTACTTACATATTTAAAAAGAGATTATTGTAGATCTAACTGCCTCAATTTCTACATCAATGTCAATAACATCATATACAGTGTTAAAATCTATGCACATTCTACGAATGGGCTCTGCCGAAGCATACTTTGTACGTTGAAGCCCTTATATTACTTAAAAAATTTCACTGCGATTTCCTCCACCAATTTTGCAACTTAACAAAACTCAGAGATTTTTCCTTTTATTGTGTGCCATTCATAATATTTGAGAAATTTTCTAACATTTCTGATTTTCATTTAAAAAAACATAAATGGGAGATTTATTATACCCTAAGTAATTATAAGAAATCCTTAATAACGAGATATTTTTAAAGAGCGATTTTTAATGCCGCATTTTTTTCTCCTATTCAATATCTACAACTTCGCTTCACAAAAGAGATATTACGTATGGTAACCGAGAAAAAATGTAGAAATAGCGCCAAAAATCCTCCTTGAGCAAAAAAAAATCGTATGGCAATTAAATTATTAATTGAGCCAACTTGACTAAACGAATGATGCAGAAGTTCTTATTTTTGGGTCTGCTTTCGCGTCCAATTCTCAGAATTGAGTCCCAAATCAATGAGCTGAAAATTGTTATACTGTGTAGTCTAAAGGCGTTAAATCCCACGATCTAGGCGGCCAATTGACCGGCCCCAAACGTGAAATACGCTGTTCACCGAACTCAAAGTTCAATAAATATAAATAAAATTCAATAATCTGCAAGCGTTGTTCGTTTGTAAGTTGATTCTTGGTTAATTTATATACCAAACTGAACTTGTTTCACCCGTTATAAGAACAATTTGTGAAGTTTTCTTTACATTTTTATATTATAGAATCGTCATTTCAGGTCAAAAATCGTCTGGCAACACTGAACACCAAAGACAAATAGAATATAAGAAGACGTTCCTTCCGGACGAATCGTCAAAATCTATCAGCTACGAACGAATAGGAATGAACTGTCACACGCGAAAAAACAGTTTTCCGCGAACATTGATTGAACTTTTTTTGCACTTCTCGATTAATATTATTTTTTTAATTGTGACAATTACAAAAAAATTCGGGAAAATCGGTCAGAAAATCGCGAAAAACCCCACTCGTTGGAATCAAATTCCTATTCGTTCGTCACTGACACTCGCTGCGGGAAGGAATGTCTTCTTATATTCTATTTGTCTTTGCTGAACACAACTTTGTATAATTTAATCGTGCTCGAAATGAAAATACAAGGGACAAATTGACATTTGCTTCTATGAGTCAAAGACAAATAGAATATAAGAAGACATTCCTTCAGGCCGAAACGTCAAAATCTATCAGTTACGAGCGAATAGGAATGAATTGTAACACGCGAAAAAACAGTATTCCGCGAACATTGATTGAACTTTTTTTGCACTTATCGAATAATATTAAGGGCCTGTTTCTGTAACTTATTTTCGTTCGTCTACGGCGAACGATCAAAATTCTCTCAGCTATTACTTTAATTCTACAAAACGCAGGTTAGAAATATTTTAGGAACAAGCTTTTTACATGATTTCCTACAGACACAACGAATTATAAACTTCTGCGATTTATAGATTTCTCGGAATAATTGAGTGATTTTTGATCGTTCGCAGTAGACGAACGAAAAAAAGTTACAGAAACAGGCCCTAATTTTTTAATTGTGACAATTATAAAAAATCGGGGAAAACGGTCTGAAAATCCGCGAAAAACCTCACTCGCTGGAATCAAATTCCTATTCGTTCGTAACTGACAATTACTCGCTAGAGGAAGGAATGTCTTCTTAAATTATATTGTTTTAGCTATGAGTCAAAGACAAATAGAATATAAGAAGACATTCCTTCAGGCCGAAACGTCAAAATCTATCAGTTACGAACGAATAGGAATGAATTGTAACACGCGAAAAAACAGTATTCCGTGAACATTGATTGAACTTTTTTTGCACTTATCGATTAATATTAATTTTTTAATTGTGACAATTACAAAAAAATCGGGAAAACCGGTCTGAAAATCCGCGAAAAACCTCACTCGTTGGAATCAAATTCCTATTCGTTCGTAACTGACAATTACTCGCTACAGGAAGGAATGTCCAAAAACAATATAATTTAAGAAGACATTCCTTCCTGTAGCGAGTAATTGTCAGTTACGAACGAATAGGAATTTGATTCCAACGAGTGAGGTTTTTCGCGGATTTTCAGACCGGTTTTCCCGATTTTTTTGTAATTGTCACAATTAAAAAATTAATATTAATCGATAAGTGCAAAAAAAGTTCAATCAATGTTCACGGAATACTGTTTTTTCGCGTGTTACAATTCATTCCTATTCGTTCGTAACTGATAGATTTTGACGTTTCGGCCTGAAGGAATGTCTTCTTATATTCTATTTGTCTTTGGGAATGTCTTCTTAAATTATATTGTTTTTGCTATGAGTGTCTGAAAACGAAAAACGAATTCAATAAAATAAATTTGTGTGAACGAAAAAGAACATACATTTGTCCCCTGCTTTCTGAAACTATAGACTCACCGTCTAAACGAGCATGCATTTTCGTAGAAATTTCAAAAGAAAGTCGCTGGGACAAGCAGCACCTTATAAATTGGGTCTTTATCGAATAAAATTAACTTTAAACTAATCATATTTGAGTATTCCAAAAAGAAATAAAAATTCAAATCATAAATTCATTGTATATATAGAAATAAATAAATACATACATATGTACGTGTTAACCAAAGAAATATATCGACACACTAACCCCCAATTTCACAACCTCCGGTTAGACCTAACTCACAGTTAAAAAATACAAATTTCATACAATTTGACAGCTATAACTGTAGGTTAGCTCTAACTGTGGGATAACCGGAGATTGTGGAATTGGCCGTTAAAAAGTAATTCATTTGTACTTCAAAAAAGCTTAAAAACTAATTAAATTATTTACTCGCTATCACTAGGTATGAAGAAGTATTTTTTTCGCTTGATTGATTTGTTATTATAATGTAGATTCTTGACAAGCCGTAGGCATTTTCTTAAATGTTTCACAAAATCCGTCTTTTTGCTATATCCAGAACCTACAGACCTTGAAACGCGAATGAAAATAAATATATTAGATATAGGTAGGAATATCCATACATCTATTCGAAATACTCACGGTATATAGCTTCAAAAATCGTTCATAGTCAAGTAGTTTCTTTTTTCCTTGAAGGCCAAATATGTACATAGTTTAACCTTACACTTGGTTTGGCAAAATTGGTGACCCATTTTTTTATGAGCCTCAAAAGATTCTGTAAACCAGTGAGCCCATCGACAACATAAAAATGTTAAATAAAATAAAATGTTAACAAACTTTTTTCAGTATATTCTTAGCTACACTATTGCCAAATATAGTTAAGCGCCATCACCAAGTCTGAATTAGCTGTTGTACAAAAACTGATGACACCTTGTTGAAAGTTGGGTCGACACAGAATGGGCTACTACAAGGCCAGCCGCGGCAGCCATATGAATGAAGTGGTGTTTCATCATTAAATGACTTAAAAGTATATGTTGGCTCATTCTCTGATGATGCCTCACATTCTTTATGGAGCATAAGTATTTATGGGTACTAGCCGGTTATGGGTACTAACCGGACAAACGTCGCTAAGCTAACATCATCCTTTCACGGCATTCTTAGGTTCGTTTATGGTAAGCGTTGTAGACAACGTTTTTGTGCTCTGCTTTTGGGTTGTTCCTTTGAATGTTTTCTTGAATTAAGATGTCTTTGCTCTTTCTCTTTTCGCTTTTTGAATACATCTAGAAATTCCCTCTCATCGAACATTATAATTATAATATGTTCGAGCGATCTTTTGCTATACGTGTGGCTAGATTATGGAATATATTGCCGCAAAATATTAAAAACTTTTCAGTACCCCGCAAACATCTTGAAGTGCCTTAGATTTTTCATGTTATTCATCACAGACGATACCTATATAAAACGATATTATATAATTTAATAAATATTTTAGCATTAATGTTTACAAATGTGCGTTGGGATTAGTTTAGTAATTAGTATTTTTTATATATGTAATTTTATAATGAATTTATTAATCTAATTATAGTAAATCTATCAACATATAGTCCATGCGGGCTGAGTTTGATTAAATAAATGAATGAGTGAATGAAAAATGTCCTAAAACCAATTTCCGCCCATCAAATTTGGGTCTTAGATCACTCCATCGATCTGTTACACTTGTAACACTTTGATAATTCAGTGACTTTTTACACCATTTTCAATTGTAATTCGAAAAAATCGATTGATTTCGAAGACTCCATTTGAAATTCGTAAAACATTATTTTTTTTTCATTTTAATTTCGACTTTATTTCGAAATTGAATTAATTGAAATTCGAATATTTCATTTGAAATTCGATAAAGGCCAATTAAAATTCGATAAACGTCAATTGAAATTCGAAACGCATCACTTGATATTCGAAATACATCAATTGAAATTCGAAACACATCAATTGAAATTCGAAAAACATCAATTGAAATTCGTAATACATCAATTGTAATTCGAAAATTCGAAAAACATCAATTGAAATTCGTAGCTTTCTATTTGAAATTCGAAAAATGTAAACAAAATCAATGCTGTATATTAGTTGAGGTAGCATTTAAGGGATAACATTTTTGTTTTAAACCTTTAATATTAAAATATTTAACAATATTCAACTTATTTTGAATAAATATTCATAAAATATAAGTAGATCACCTATATGTTTTTTGTTCGTCACATTATGTTAAGATTTAGTCAGCAAAACATATTGAAATATATTCTACCCATTCCAATGTACAGATTTGTTTATATTTTCGAATTTCAATTGATGTATTTCGAATATCAATTGATGTTTTTCGAATTTCAATTGGTGTATTACGAATTTCAAATGGAAAAATTCGAATTTCAATTGATGTATTTCGAATTTCAATTGATGTGTTTCAAATTTCAACTGATGTGTTTCGAATTCCAATGTATGTTTTTCGAATTTCAATTGATGTGTTTCGAAATTCAATTAATTTTTTTTCGAATATCAAATGGAATCCTCGAATTTCAATTGTCCTTTTACGAATTTCAAATGGAATCTTCAAATTTCAATTGATCTTATTCGAAATTGAATTGATTTTTTTCGAATTACAGTTGAAAATGGTGTAGTTTATTTTAGTTAATGAATAAGTTATAAATAAATAGTATGCAACGAATTCATTACTCCATTACAGTTTCTAGCATACACAAAAAGGATACGTTTATTTTACTGTTTCTATCACACATTGAGAGTAAATGGTCGTTACGTATCCGCCTTGGCTAGAATAGATTTTTCGTTATGGAACTGCTTACCTTCCATGTCTCGCATCCGTACAACTGTAATGATTTTATACTGGTTCGGCAATGACTTTGTCATGTATCCTAATGTTCTAAAGACATTGCCAAATAGCTTTTTAGATAACATAAAATTCCTCAATTTATTTCTCAACATAATATCCTTTAAGCTCCGTAAATGTAGTCCAGCATATTTAATTTTTTTTATTCTCTACAAATATTATGATCTCTCAAGGTCCTCAAAATAGGAGTTTGTTTCAACGATCCAAATTGTTTGATCCAAATCTCTTACAACCCAATCATTTGTAAAAATTTTGGAACAACACAATTGTCGCAAGGAACTGAATCTGGAGATTATGCTGAATGGGGTAGCAGTTCAATTCATGGAGATTTGCCATAGTGAACACACGTGCGCACTCGTGCATTGTCTTGGTGGAGCAAAACTTTAGTCTTCGCTAGATGATGTTGTTTTTTGCATCAAATCAATATTGAATCTGTCCATAAGCTCTATATAATATTCGACGGTAATCGCATAACCCTTTGTAAAGTGGGGACATGACCTTGTTGCCCGACAGACCCACCTTAGACGTCGTTGGTGCCCGTTCACCCGAAGAAACTCACTGTTTTGATTTCTCTTTGGACACTTGTGTGTTGTGATGGATCGGTTGAGATGCCTATAGTCGAATTTTCATTTTCCGATCTTCCAATATCATTCCATGGATTTTATCGACGACTATCGAACTACAAACAACAACAAAATGCGATAAAAAACGATTTTTGGGCAAAAAATTAAAAAAATTGTTTTTGCAATTGTGTTGATGTAAGCTTTAATATTCTGCCTCGCATTTGATATATTTCTTGGTGACTCTGTCTAATATATACCGCCCTACACTAAAGTGAGTGTATGGTAATCTAAAATTTCGACATCTTTTATGAGAAATATGCTTTTTAAAACATTAATCTTAACATACCTCAAAAAACTCCAGCGAATATTTCACAATTTACTTTAATATTTTGTCACCATTCAAATAACTTATTTATAACAATACTATTACTAAGGACGAATTAATTTTTGTAGACATCTTATTTATAATTTCATATCATCATAAACATAAAAAAGTCATTAACATTAATTGAAGCCAAACTCAACGTATTATGATTTGCTATTTATATTTCGGATCCAGCAATAAAAACAATAATTTATCATTGGAAATGGTCTTATTGTTTTTCACAACATTCTCCGTGAAGATCATTACGCTTTTGCATGTACTCAAATCAATTTTCGAAGCACTTTTTCCATTCCGATGTGTGTGAGCTTTCATTGCCGTGGTCCGTCTTCTCTTATTGTTTTTCCTTATTTTTTCGAACACTGTCGGCAAACAGATGGTTGTGTACCATTCAGAATTGACCTCCTAGATTCCACTAAAGGCACTGTGACCACAATACCGGTTATACCGAAAAAGACGAGATAATTTGCTTCGATGTGCTTCTTCCACGAACAAGCCCCCTTGAAAGATCCATATGGTCAATTGCTGTTTTGTTTCGGGCTCATATACGTAGATCCATGATTCGTTACCTTTGACGATGTTATACACTGCATTTAAGCTACCGCGGTTGTATTTGTTCAACATTTCTTCTTTTTTGAGCACTTGTCAAATTATGTGGGATGCAACGAGAACAAATCTTTTTCACGGCCAAATGAACATGCAATATCTTGTTGATGCTTGTCGTACTAATACCCAAGGATGCATCAATCTTACTGTATGTCACATGTCGGTCTTGCTTTATTAGTTCACGCACAGCATCGATGGTTTCCGGCAAACCGAGCCGAAGTTCGACGACCATCACGAAATTCATCCTGTAGCAAACGGCGTCCGAGACTGAACTTTTGGTAACAGCGGTTTTGATGGGACAGTGGTTTTTGTTGGTGCTTCATCACCAAAAGTCGAAACAAGTTGATTGAGACACTCTTGTCTCGTTAATCCACGCCAAAAATTTAAAAAACCATTGCACGAAAATTTTTAATTCCATTTTTTGACCGAGATGAATTTTTCAACATACTGTAAACCAAACCATTTCGTGCTCAAATGACAATACGTTCTGAGTCAAGTGATGCTAAAAAATGTCAAACTTTCCAATGGATATTCCAGTTTGCATCTAGAATCTGGTATTGCCAGGACCCGAAATATAAATAGCAACCCTCATGTCAATACTATTCTAAACACGAATTAAATTTTGTAGACATCTTATTTATAATTTGATTCAAGAAACTCAAATGTCGAAAAGAGCAACTTCATTATCATAATAAGTATTTAAATTCAATTTTTTAAGACGTTACACATCTTAAAAATTTTCAATTTTGAGTTATGTCACTCTTGAGCGATATATTGTCCATAGTCCAATGTTTTGTCAACTGTATGTATATTTTACCATTTGCTTTTCTTGGAACATAACGTAATGAGATTTTATCTTAAAAATATTTTATTTAGTTCATAAAAGTGTTGTTAATTAAAAGATTGTCACGGGGTTGCGATTTAATATGTTATTGAGAAAAATAAATAATTTTGGGTTTTTAGTCCAATGTTCATTGGCCGCACTATGTTGTACGTACAAATTAAATATTCTCTCTTAACAATTTTGCTATATATACATACATAAAAATTGCATCGTATGCATAACTGTCGAGTTCTGGTCATTTACAACGGTCTTATATTATAACCGTACTTTCTTTATATGACTTCTCTATTGGACTGACTCAATTTAGGATATGTATGCGTATTTTTTTCTTTTTCTATTTCTTTGCAGATTTCAAAGGGGGATTCTAAAGGCATTACCACCGATCTCGAACTTTCCATGGACATTAAAATGCAGTTATATATTTTGTATATACATACATATTACGTATATAATATATAGAATTTATTTAATTTTGTGTTTTTATTTCATACAAATATACACATATTATAATTTTAAAAATAATAACTTTTATTGGATGATGTAGTTGAAAATTTGATTTTTGACACCAATTTTAGGAATAAATTAGTGCGATCTACCTACATATACAATTATTGCTTTTTAGCCAAATTCTCTTCATCGGAACTTTCATCAGAGCTTTCTTTCAGTTTGTTAAATAGTTTCTCTGACTTTGGTCCCTTTCTGGATACTGACGACGTCGCAACTGCTTCATCAGCAGCTTCAGTTCTATGTATCGATGAAGATGTTGTAGGCGGGATATTGCGAATATTCATGGTGGCTGCTGTACCGGACGTTGATGGTACTGAGGAACTGAACAAAGGATCTGAAAAATAAGTATTACGATGCGATTAAATGTATCCAAGTGCTTCAAGTTGCATAATAATAAAGAAAACAAGTAAGAAAGTTTCAGTCGGGTAAACCGACTAAGGTATACCCTCACTTTGTGAGTAATGTAATATTGAATATTACACAAATTATTCTGTCAATTTTTGTGGGAGGTACCAGAAGGGGTTTAAGAAATACACCTATATTTCGCTGAACAGTAGATACTTTAAATACATTGCACTGTGCCGAATTGTAACCGTTTATATGGACTGGTATATTAACGTTAAGATATTAAATTGTGGTATAATTTGGCCATTTTGTGGGAGAGGTACAAAAGGGGCGTGACAATAACGGCCATTTATCAATGGACTGAAGGCACTATAAAAACATTACGCTGTACAAAATTTCAAGTATTTTTATACACTGGTATTAATGTTATAATCTGTTAACTTTTGGTGCAAAATGGTGCATTTGTGTGGGTGGTACCAAAAGGGGCGCAGCAATAACGCCCATTTTTCACAGGACTGTAGGCACTATAAAAGCATTACACTGTACAAAATTTCAAGTATTTCTAAACACTGGTATTAATGTTATAAGCTTTTAACTTTTAGTGCAAAATGGTGCATTTGTGTGGGAGGTACCAAAAGGGGCGTGGCAATTTCGACCATTTTCCTCGAGTTGATAGCGACTAACAAACTAATACTATGTGTGGAATTTCAGAAGATTCGAATACGTATAATAGCAGTTATTAAAGAATCAATATTTCACAACATTTTAACCCTTTGTGGGGGAGGTACCAGAAGGAGTGGACCAATATGGCTCATCTTCGAACTTAGCCGGAGATAGAAAAAAATATAACCACATACCAAATTTGAAGTCAATCGGTTACTCCTTTCGAGAGATCGTGCGCACCAGCCAGCAGACAGACACACAGACAGACGGACGGACATTGCTCATTCGACTTAAAATGACCCAAAACGGATTTCCGCCGAACATACTTGGGGTCTTAGGTCACTCCTTCGATGTGTTACACTTTTTTCCGTAGCAAAACCCTGAGACTAAAGAAAGTTCCGCTTCGTGATACATGCCAGAAGATGGAAAAATTATTCCTCAGCCTGAATATTGTCAGTGGAAAAGTAGTCAAAAATATGGAATTATAGAGGATTGCTACAAAAGTTACACGTCCATGTGATAACAATCGCGTGAGTTGCTAATCGCAAAATGCTAAAATTGACTATTCAATTTTAATTATCTTCAAAATTGAATTACATGTAGTCATCAGAAACGAAAAAGGGCCTAGCAACAAGAAAAATGGAAAT
This sequence comes from Eudasyphora cyanicolor, assembly GCA_963930755.1. Lineage (NCBI taxonomy): Eukaryota > Metazoa > Arthropoda > Insecta > Diptera > Muscidae > Eudasyphora > Eudasyphora cyanicolor. The sequence goes on from OZ005735.1 coordinate 135,876,682, forward strand.
TAATTTTTTAATGGATTTTGGTACACTGCATCAAAATTCTTATACAAAATAATTTTTTATTGAAATTCAAAAGGACCTAACAACAAAATATTTTATTTTTTATAGTTATAAACTTAACCTATAAATAACAACACTTATAATAAGGGCACATACAATCTATCCTTTGGCTCCGCAGCCATAAAATATAAAAAGTAAAGATAATAGAAAAGGTCCAAGTCCGTAGTAATCCAATTTTAAAACAATAGTAGATGAAAACACGAAAAGGTAATTATTTGCACTTTATGTAGCGACAGAGTAATTACGAAGGAATGAAAGAAAGTTTCAAGTGGTATAAAATATTTACGTTATTACTGATGTTGTGAGAAGTAGCAGTAGAGTAGAATACAAAATTAATGGTGATTTCGTTTGTGCAAAAAAATGTAAAAGTTTTTCTACATTTTACACTAAAACCACATTTTTAGGTTCTTTTGTAAAAATGGTGCAGCCGTATGAACGGGTTTTGATTTCGTTTGTAAAATTATTACACTCCGCAAATGCGAAAATATCGCATTTTCCACACTCAGCCGTTTCGTGTTGCACCGAAAAAAAGCAAACTTCGGAACCAAACCTAATTGAAAGCGTACATTCTCAATGCACTATCAAATGTTTGCGCCATAATGTAGGTGTGGGTTTTACTCACCGCACGATTTTTGTTCGATTGTTCGCATGCAAAATGCGAAATTAGCAGTGGGTGCAGGGGGAATTTTTAAAATGTCGCAACATGATGTGGTGATATTATTTTTCAGAAACGAAATCACCATAAGTTAAAATTTACATTATGGAAACAGAAATTATGAAGCAAACAACTCCAATAGTTTTAAACGAAAAACATTATTAGAGTGCGAGAAAATTCTTAACTCGTGAGGCAACCCATTCCAACTTCGTGCTATTCTGACCAAATACGATCTAGCATAAATATTTTTCCAGATCCTAGGAATACAAATTTTTGGGTTTCTAGAAGATCGCGAAAAAGTAAACCTTCTGGTCAATTGTAGGGGCATATTACTTTTGATCACGCTATAAAAAAGGGACAAATTACGAAAATGCACAAAGTTTTCACAAGTGCAACCAAGAAAGCATTTAACGTAGTCAGATATACATACGAGTATGATCACTTTGACGAATACTATACACGAAACGTGCAATTGTATTTACAATACACTTTAGCCTAAAGAAAAGCAAACCAATAGTTCCAGAAACAGCCTCAAGACCATACAATACCTGAGACATCAAAAGGGCGTGAGCTAGCCTTACCTTGATGCGCAAAGGAAGGTATATATTAGATGTATAAAGCCTACGCAAGAAAGCTCAAACTCTGCCCGATAATGCATCAATGTGATTTTAAAAGAAAGTTCACAATCAATAACGACATTTATGATGACTTACAAATTCAATTTGATTGTGAGATGAAAATACGTTCAAATTCGGCATAACATGGTTTGCAGGACCAAACAATATAGCTTTTGATTTTAACGGGTCCACAGATAAGTAATTCAGAGACGTACAATCCAAAAAATCGACGAAGCGAGGAGTTTATGTCTCTTTCATAGGTCTCTGGAGAAGTAAGTCTATCACTAAAAAGCAAAAAAATATCATCAGCAAATATGAAGGTCGTTTCTGATGACGATATAATAAAATGTACATGGATGTATGTAGTTATTTCTCTGTAATTAATAATTTGATTTTAAAAACTTACTATGCTTTAAAAATTCAGCACAATATTACATATGACATAATTTTATTTAACGGCCCCCAGCATAATTGTAGGTATAGACTAGGAAAAAAATATGTAAAACAAACTGGTTTGAAAAACAGCATCTAGTGCTTCAAAATCGTAAAATTGTCGAGAAATTGTCAATTTTCTTGAGACATTTCTGCACATAATTTATTATAACTCGGAAATGACTTGTCCGATTTGTTTAAAAAAATTTAGGCAATTTTAGCCTTACACATTACCTTAAACCGATACCTATGAGAGATCAATTGAAAAACAATAAGGCCCCTTTTATAGACAACATACCAGCGAATTATATAAAAGCGGTTCACACACAATATCAAAAATTTAGAACCTCTATTTTCATAAATATGGCTGACTGAATTAATTACACTGAGCGTGCAAAATGCATTTTAATAATGCTTCCTGGATAAAAACACCTTACGCCAAATCGAATGGCATTAACAGTTTTTTCCTGTGACATCGCGTTTTCGACATATTTAGCCACAAAGTTTGCTGGGTAAACAAAGAGGTTATTCACACACAATTTTAATATAAAAGGCTTCACTTAAAGGATACACTTAAAGAACAATACACTCACAATACACTTTTAGGCAACCCAATGTTTTTTTTAAATATATCGCATTCATTGGTTATCTTTGATTAATCTATAGATATGTATGTATATATAACAAGTAAAGACGGATTAAGTTCGGCCATGCCGAATCTTATATACCGTCCACCTTGGATAGCATGGGAATGGTTTCGGATACAATAATTACGATATGTTTAAAAAACCATTTGGTGCCATAAAAGTGTATTGAGTTCTACGACTTTTGGTACAGTATTATTTTTGGTGGGGGATTTTCAGGGGTAAAGGGGTGAAGGGGCGTCTCGGGAGTTTTGGGAGAACAACACTCCACACCGTGGACTGGGCTGAGTGTGGAAAATGCGATATTTTTTCATTTGCGGAGTGTAATAATTTTACAAACGAAATCAAAACCCGTTCATACGGCTTCACTATTTTTACAAACGAATTTAAAAATGCGGTTTCAGTGTAAAATGTAGAAAAATTTTTAAATTTTTTTGCACAAACGAAATCACCATAAAATACTCGTAATGCATGTGTGATAATCATATTGCTATACGGTTCTGAATCATGTTTAGTAAAGATGTGGTGGCCTAGAACAATATCAAATACGCAACTATTACAAATTGCTGTCCAATATGATATACGAGTACGATATAAAGAGAAGGAAATATAAATTGATCGGACACACACTCCGAAAGCCATCTGCCACGAATCTCTCGAATGGAATCCATAAGGGTCTAGAAGCCGAGGAAGATCTAAAACCTCATGGAGGCACAAACAGTCCTCAAAGAAATAGAAACAAGTAAAAGCGTTAGGTTCGGCCATGCCGAATCTTATATACCCTCCACCATGAATAGCATGTGACCTCACAAAATAACTCAAACCTAAAGAAAATAACACCGAAAACACACAAAAAAATATAGTAGATGAGAACAGTAGGAATCACAACAAGTTAGATGCTATATATGGGAGCTATATCTAAATATGGACCGATGTCGCCCATTTGCAATCCCAAACAACCTGCAACTATAGGAAATATTTATACAAAATTGTATCAACCTAGCTCTATTATTACGGACTGTAGCGTGATTTCAACAGACGGACGGACATGGCTAAATCGTCTTAGAATTTTACGACGATTAAGAATATATATACTTTATGGGGTCTCAGATCAATATTTAGAGGTGTTACCCATCCTATGGTGGATGGGGTCTCAAATCAATATTTAGAGGTGTTACCCATCCTATGGTGGAGGGTATAAAAACTTTAAGCGAACTGCGAGTTATAGCAATGGACAGATATGTATACAGTGGAGTTTCTATGTATACAGCTGATGGAATTTGCTGATATACTATACATATATACAAAAAATCAAAACGTTGAAAAATCACAATGAAATAAAAAATTACTATTGGTCCTTAAAGCGCATTTGAAGATTAAAAGAAAAAGCCATGGGATTGGGTTTCCACATATTTTTGTGAGTACGTCGTCAACCACGAATAAGATTAAATTTGTATGCATGTACATATTATGTATATACATATGTAGATATATTTACCTTCATCATTTAACATGCTATGATTTCGTTCCTGTCGTTTTGTCAATAAATACGTTCCACCGTAAAATAGGAATGGCAAAATTCCGACTATGCACAGAGCGGCGGTAAATAAAGTCAAGTTGAATTCACGTCGGCAACATTTCAGTTCTTTCGACCACTTATTACGTGTACGATTCATCTGGAAATAGTTAATAAAAATGCTAATAATTAAAATATGTATGCGTGTAGTTAGTTGGCAGTCATTGACAGGCACCCTGATATGGTATAAACTTAAAATGTATTTTAATCCTTTAATGACTATTTGGCCTTATGTTTATATTTTACCACACGCAAAACATAATAATGTTAAAACCATTAACGTCATTGTAAAAATTAATGTTAGCAAAATTGTCGACTTAGGTTTTTCTGTGTAAACTGACTACTATGATGTGCTGCAAGCTTTTTATCAAATTTAATTTGTTCTAACGCTGGAAGTTAATAAATTCATAAAATCCAATTACAGGGTGGCTGATATGTAATGCAACGAAGTAAAGCGCTATATTTTTTTAATTTTTTTTTTTAAATTTTATTCTTCAAAAGCAAAAAATGTCGGAAATAACATACAATTTTAGAAACAGTTTAGATTTGTTCGAATTGGCCACCTTTGGCACGAATTATGGCCTTCAAACGGCCGACAAAGCCATCACACGCTGCACGAAAGTGGCTCTGCGGTATTTTGGCCCATTCCCGGCGAAGCGCCGTCTTGAGATGATCGATACTTTGGTATTTTTTAGTGCGAACCTTACTCTCTAAAATGCCCCAGGCGCAAAAGTCCAACGGATTGAGATCCGGAGATCTTGGTGGCCATTGTGCGGTAGAAATGAAGCGAGGAACCTCCTTTTGCAGTCATTCTTGGTTGACGCGTGCTGAGTGCGATGGTGCTGAGTCCTGTTGGAATGTCCATGGTCTGCGGCCTAAATGTTTGTCTGCCCAGGGCTTCAATACTGTCTTTAGGACATTTTCCCGATAATATTCGGCCTTTATTTTGACCCCATGGTCGATGAATACGAGCGGGGAGCGACCATCGGCCGTTACGGCGGCCCACACCATTACCATCGGCGGCGCTTGAGTTCTGGTGGCCAATCGAAGGTGTAAATCTTCAGCTGACCTCTTTGGCAAGTAAACCCGATCATTTTGTTTGTTCACAAACTGCTCAATTTGGAATGGCTTCTCATCAGAGAAAACCAAATTCGATAACTGGCCACTTTCGTGCAAGCGAAGCAACTCCTTGGCTCTTTCCAGTCGAACTTTTTTTTGTGCATCGGTGAGCTCTTGCACTTTTTGGAACTTCAATGGCTTTAGTCCAAGCTCATTTTTTAATATGTGTTGAATCCGTTCTCGCGATATGTTCAGCACACGAGCAATTTTTCTACCACTGCGGCGTGGATTTCGATCAAATCTGGCCTTCACTTTTCGGATCATTTCTGGTGTTGTTACCGTTTTTTTCGTCCACTTTTTGGAAGCGACGAAACACTGCCAGTATCACGTTAACGAGCAATGGTACGAGAAACAAAAGATTTATTCACATTTAAATGCTGGAGGGCTCTAATGATAGCCACTTGTGTTTTTCCACCCAAATATAAAGCAATCACACTATCACGCTTGATTTCCATCACGAATAACTTTTTTCTGAATGCAATAGATCAAAATGCTTTTGTAAGCTTGTAAACAATAAAATGAACTGTCACTGAAATAAATCTGTCAGCTATCAGACTAGCGGTTTAGAAATGATAGCAACCATACATAAATTACATATTTTATTTAGCTATTTGTCAATTTAATCAAACCGAGCCCACAAAGGCTATACGTTGATACTCAATAAATTAGCTTAAAATAATAAATTAATAAAAAATTAATGAAGTTATTGATGGTTTGGCGTGATGTCATGTATTATTTAAAAAAAGATGGATTCTGTTGTTTAAATAGTTTCAAATTTTATGGCTTCCAATATACCGACAGCCTTCGACAGTCATCCTTAGGGAAATTCACTTTAAAATACAAATAAATAACAAATTATACAAAAATGCTTAAAAGACAAAAATAATATCACAATAATTATGTACATTTAGAACAGAAACTATCGACTACTTCTTATCAGATTAATTGTGCAATTGTTGGTAGCTTATACCTCCTGCTGAAAAGAACCAGTTCCGTCTTGCAAAATATTGTTCATCGAGTGGTTCTATAGTAGAGGATACGGAAAAAACCCCTTGGGGCGTTCACCTGATCAGAAGGTTCTAAATAAATCTACGTATACTGCTATGAACCCCAAGGGTTGCTTCAGCCGTAATTATATATATTTTCCAATCAAACCTATGAGGAGCATAGGGCCTTAATAAATTTTGTGAACATGTTCCTGTCGTGTGCCATCGCCTTCACTACACTCAAGCTTTTTCCCAAGGTGGCCATTTCGGCATCCACCTACCTCCTCCAGGTATGAGCTGTGCGTTCACTCCTTCGGTTGCCTTGTGCGTTCCACTGCATATCATTTCATGTTAGGTCATTATATGGTCTTTCAAGTGCGTGGCCAATTCATCAGCATTTACGCTTTTTATCTCAATGGCTACAGGCTGTTGATTGGTTTCCTCCCATTACCTTTTATTTGATATGACCCTTACCCAAAAGACTCAGTCCTCCGAAGACAATGATTAATAAAGACTTAGATTTGCTGCATGTCTACGGCTGCAGCGTTTCATGTTTCGCAACCATGCATCAGAGTAGACTTTACGTTTTAGCTAAAAATGGAAAGCTTTACCCGTTGATAGAGAAGATGAGCTCCAGATGGGCTTTAATCGGTCAAAAGTTTGTCGAGCTATTTGAATGCGGTTATCGATATCTTCAATCGACCTACCGTTTCTGGACATGTTTCCAAGGTAGCAAAACGTGTCGACATCGGCTGTTTGGCTGTAATTTATGGTGAACAAGTCAGGAGATGTCGCATTGACGCGGAAAGGTTTTGTTTTGGCGTTATTTATTTTTAGGCCTGCGTTTACGTCCGCTTGTGAAATCCTGTTAATATTTGATGCCAGAACGGAGTAGCTGTGTGCTAAGAGGCAGATATCATCTGCGTAGTCCAAGGCATTTTGGGCACCTAGTAAGCACCAGGTTATACCTTTGCCATCGTTGAGGGCTCCTTTCAAAATGGCATCAAGCACTATGTTGAATAAGAGTGGTGAAATAACGCACCATTGCCGGACTCCAATTTCCACTTTTATTGATCTGCTTAGTGAATTTCCGTGCTTGATTCGACATTTGCGTTCTGGTAGACACTTAACAAGTGATATTAGTTTATGTGGGACATTTTTACATCTTAGTACGCTCCAGATGATGCTATGATTGATTCAATTTGTCAAATGCTTTTTAAAAATCGATAAAGCATACGTAAATTGGCGTTCGCCATTCCACGGACTGATCGACGATTCTTCTGATGCTACTTATACATATAGTCAATGGTCGATTTGTGACCATGCTCTGGTCTTAGGCGTAATTATAGCGGCTGGATTTATGTTATTGAAGGCCACCTCTATATCTAAAAAAGCTACCTTTAATAAAGATGACTAGATCAGGCACGGCGGTTTCGGTGGACTTTCCTTGCTGTAGGCATGGTGTTGATTGGACAGTAGTCTGCGATGAGGCTACTACCTATCTATTATTTTGAGCCTTTCTCAACTATTTTTTGTATCGCTTGAGTTCTTTCTGTATGTGTCCCAGTCCTGAGGGACTCTAATGCCCTTGTCTTATTATAGCGCATCCTACAGCACTTCCTCAGCAGAACTATTTGAGACAACCACCAAGGCGGTCGTGATAACGAGTGATTAAGAGTTGCAAAGACTCGTTCCCGTATGCCGGATAGTTTTCATGTCTAATTACCATCTAATGGATAGGCCATCACCTCCAGGACAAGTTAGGAGAAATCTTCACTTTGTAGAGAGCGAGGTCCAACGATATAAAAGAGAAACTCTAGATGAGGTCGCATCGGTAGTTAGTAATTAGAGTTAAAGTTACCAAGGCCCACATATGTTGGTCGTGCAGAAGAGCTATAGGTTCAAAATGGGGTTTGGGCACTTTAGTTCTTTTAAGTGATCACTCATTTTATTCAGTTCAAGTGAACTAGACGGCAACTAATAAAATATAACTTCACTGACAATACCGAGCTGGTAGCTTAAAATAATTAATTAATAAAAAATTAATGAAGTTATTGATGGTTTGGCATGATGTCATGTATTATTTAAAAAGATGGATTCTGTTGTTTAAATAGTTTCAAATTTTATTGCTTCCAATATATCGACAGCCTTCAACAGTCATCCTTAGGGAAATTCACTTTAAAATACAAGTAAATAACAAATTATACAAAAATGCTTAAAAAACAAAAAATAATATCACAATAATTATGTACATTTAGAACAGAAACTATCGACTACTTCTTATCAGATTAATTGTGCAATTGCTGGTAGCTTATACCTCCTGCTGAAAAGAACTAGTTCCGTCTTGCAAAATATTGTTCATCGAGTGGTTCTATAGTAGAGGAGACGGAAAAAAACCCCATGGGTCGTTCACCTGATTAGAAGGTTTTAAATAAATCTACGTATACTGCTATGAACCCCCAGGGTTGCTTAAGCCGTAATTATATATATTTTCCCATCAATCCTATAAGGAGCATAGGGCCTTAATAAATTTTGTGTTGCCTTCACTACACTCAAGCTTTTTCCCAAGGTGGCCATTTCGGCATCCACCTACCTCCTCCAGGTATGAGATGTGCGTCCACTCCTTCGGTTGCCTTGTGCGTTCCACTGTATATCATTTCATGTTATGTCATTATATGGTCTTCTAAGTGCGTGGCCAATCCATCGGTATTTACGCTTTTTATCTCAATGGCTACAGGCTGTTGATAGGTTTCCTCCCATAGCCTTTTGTTTGATATGACCCATGGCCAAAAGACTCAATCCTCCGAAGACAATGATTAATAAAGACTTGGATTTTCTGCATGTCTACGGCTGCAGCGTTCATGTTTCGCAGGGTAGACTTTACGTTTTAGCTAAAAATGGAAAGCTTTGCCCGTTGATAGAGAAGATGAGCACCAGATGGGCATTAATCGGCCAAAAGTTTGTCGAGCTATTTGAATGCGGTTATCGATATCTTCAATCGACCTACCGTTTCTGGACATGTTTCCAAGGTAGCAAAACGTGTCGACATCGGCTGTTTGGCTGTAATTTACGGTGAACAAGTCAGGAGATGTCGCATTGACGCGGATAGTTTTTGTTTTGGCGTTATTTATTTTTAGGCCTGCGTTTACGTCCGCTTGTGAAATCCTGTTAATAGTTGATGCCAGATCGGAGTAGCTGTGTGCTAAGAGGCAGATATCATCTGCGTAGTCCAAGGCATTTTGGGCGACCTTGTAAGCACCAGGTTATACCTTTGCCATCGTGGAGGACTCCTTTCAAAATGGCATCAAGCACTATGTTGAATAAGAGTGGTGAAATAACGCACCATTGCCGGACTCCAATTTCCACTTTTATTGATCTGCTTAGTGAATTTCCGTGCTTGATTCGACATTTGCCGTTCTGGTAGACACTTAACAAGTGATATTAGTTTATGTGGGACATTTTTACATCTTAGTACGCTCCAGATGATGCTATAATTGATTCAATTTGTCAAATGCTTTTTAAAAATCGATAAAGCATACGTAAATTGGCGTTCGCCATTCCACGGACTGATCGACGATTATTCTGATGCTACTTATACATATAGTCAATGGTCGATTTGTGACCATGCTCTGGTCTTAGGCGTAATTATAGCGGCTGGATTTATGTTATTGAAGGCCACCTCTATATCTAAAAAAGCTACCTTTAATAAATATGACTAGATCAGGCAAGGCGGTTTCGGTGGACTTTCCTTGCTGTAGGCATGGTGTTGATTGGACAGTAGTCTGCGATGAGGCTACTACCTATCTATTATTTTGAGCCTTTCTCAACTATTTTTTGTATCGCTTGAGTTCTTTCTGTATGTGTCCCAGTCCTGGGGGACTCTAATGCCCTTGCCTTATTATAGCGCATCCTACAGCACTTCCTCAGCAGAACTATTTGAGACAACCACCAAGGCGGTCGTGATAACGAGTGATTAAGAGTTGCAAAGGCTCGTTCCCGTATGCCGGATAGTTTGCATCTTCATTTCATGTCTAATTACCATCTAATGGATAGGCCATCACCTCCAGGACAAGTTAGGAGAAATCTTCACTTTGTAGAGAGCGAGGTCCAACGATATAAAAGAGAAACTCTAGATGAGGTCGCATCGGTAGTTAGTAATTAGAGTTAAAGTTACCAAGGCCCACAGATGTTGGTCGTGCAGAAGAGCTATAGGTTCAAAATGGGGTTTGGGCAATTTAGTTCTTTTAAGTGATCACTCATTTTATTCAGTTCAAGTGAACTAGACGGCAACTAATAAAATATAACTTCACTGACAATACCGAGCTGGATGCAGTAGTTGATGATTTTACTGCAGCCATTTGAGAAATCATGTCCCCTAACGTACCCGGGTAAGAGGTCTCATGGTGCACCAAAGGCCTTCGTAGTTTGAGGCAGAATGCAAGGAGATATATATGTATAATAAAGCCAACAAAACTAAATTGAGTGCAGATTGGGATTGCTATAAGGAATCTTCCAAACAGTACAAGAATGATGTAAAAAAGGCTAAGCGAGTCTCTTGGATCAACTTCTGTGAAAGTATAGAAGGTGTGAACGAGTCCTCCAGATTCCGATGATTGTTATCAAAAGATCCAGCATTAAGAAGGAAGATGGGACTTGGACTGCGTCCAGCTCAGAAACTCTGGACCTTTTAGCGACGACACACTTTCCCGGGTGTTCGAACGTAGTCCAGGAGGAATTTCCCAATGTCAGTACTAGATCAAGTGCACCACATTGTGATGAAAGCGCGTCCACTGTGGTAAATGACTTAGTAACCGACAAGAAAATTCTGTGGGCTATTAACTCCTTCGAACCCTTTAAGTCTGCCGGACCTGATGGCATATCACCAGCCATGCTACAGAATGCAGTGCCAATAGCTGTTAATATGCTGTCGCTGATTTTTAGGCAACGCCTACTTAGGAATTATATACCCTCAAAATGGAGTGAGTTTAAGTTGGTTTTCATTCCCAAAGCGGGAAAACCCAGCCACTCCACGCCCAAGACCAATTAGTCTCTCATCGTTTGTTTTAAAAACGTTAGAAAGACATATTGACACCTATATTAGGGGTAGTTTACAACCGTCATTAATATGCCTACATCGAAGGCCGCTCAGTAGATAGTGCTCTTCATGACGTGGTTGGTTACATTGAAAATAACCTGGGGAGAAGCGAATTCACTTTGGCAGCCTTCTTAGATATTGAAGGGGCTTTTAATAATGTAAATTTGGAATCCATACACGAATCTTTGTTTAATGTGAGCACATCCCTTTGCTGGTTGACTGGATTGACACAATGCTGAAAGGCAGGATCATCAACTCAACTCTAGCAGAGGGTTCCATTAGAAAGTCAGTGACTAGAGGTACGCCACAGGGAGGGGTTCTATCTCCTATCCTGTGGCTTCTAGTCATAAACGGGATACTCAAATCATTCGAGAAAGACAGAGTGAAAGTTGTCGAATATGCCGACGATGTGGTTATCATGGTTGGAGGCAAATTCCTCTCAACCATTACTGATCTTATTCAAAGTGCGCTTAGGAAGCTGCCTAGATGGGCAACGGCGAACGGGATAGGAATTAATTCAACTAAGACATAGCTAGTCCTATTCACAAGGAAAAATAAGATACAAGATTTCCATAAACCCATTCTCGACCGGGTGGAGTTGAAACTGTCCCCAGAGGATAAGTACCTTGGCGTCATACTTGACCAGAAATTAAACTGGAAAAGCAACACCAAGGAAAGAGTCAAAAGGGGACTGAATGGAATCTACTCCTGCATAGGTAAAAGTTGGGGGCTCCGCCCAAGTACTATCCACTGGATTTACACCGCGATTGTGCGTCCCATCCTCACCTATAGTTCAGTAGTATGGTGGAAAGCAACTGGATATAGATACCAGCTAAAATCTTTAGAGAAAATTCAAAGAATTGCTTCTCTATTCGCGAGAGCGAGTACACCGCAAGCGGCGATGAACACTTTACTAAACCTTCAACCGATAGGTCAATATATTAAGTGTAGCGCCACCAAGTATGCTATTAGACTCCGCGAATCACTTATGTGGCGTAACTCAAAATTCGGACACTCAAAGATCCTTAATGAGGCATCTAACAGTCCCAGGCTGAGGGTTCTAACAGGACAAACTGATTATTTGCCACCTGTTCTAAATTTCTCCACAAGGTTGGACAAGACGTTCCCTTCTAGATCAGATTGGCTGGATAGTGATCTCCCCTTTCGTGGTCACGCTATTTACACAGATGGTCACGCTATTACACAGATGTGGGAACGTGGGCTGCGATCTTTAGTGAATCTCTTAGCATTAGCAGATCTTACAAATTGCCAGACGCCTGCATTGTCTTTCAGGCGAAGGTTTTTGCCATCATGGTTACCTTGCGTTTAATCAACGAGGGTTTTTCTAGTCAGGGTGAAAACTTAACTATCTATGTTGATAGTCAAGCTGCTCTGAAGGCAATGAACTCAAACGTCATTAAATCCAAGTTAGTAAATGATACCATATTAGAAATGCAAAAATTAACAGTTAACGTCAATCCCTGCTGGGTCCCAGGACACTGTGACATCACCGGAAACGAGAAGGCTGATGAGCTCGCACGAAATGGATCAGCGATGGAAACCACTAGTGCGGTGTCATCACAGTATCCACCAATGTGTGAGTTCTTCGGCTTGATAGAGCGCTTCTACAGGGATCAAGATAACCAGAATTGGTTAGCCAGACCGGACTGTAAAATCGCTAGGTCTCTCTGGCCTATTATGTCACAAACCAGAACAAGGGACTTGCTGAACCTCACAAAGAGGGATTTACGCCTGTTAGTGGGCGTTTTCACAGGCCGATCGAAGATCTCGAAGCTCTGTCATCGCAAATCGTCAGCTACCCTCTATCCTATTCTCTTTTAATTCAACATTTCTTTTTTCCGCTCTTCTCACTTATTATTGGGGTCCCCCTCCACCCCCTCTCATTTTTCAATCTATCATTTTTTCTGCTGTTTTCTCCAAATCTTTAATTCTTTACAGGACTAACACAATGGACCTTTAGGTCTCCGAGTGGAGTAGTGCACGCCAAATTGGTAGTGTACTACGCGTCCTTTAACCTAACCTATAAAATATCCAGTACCAACCAATTACCAAAGGTTCGGAGAACAGCCGGCCTATGAATAAGCGGAGTGTTGAGGACTACAGCGGCTGAGCCTCTACAAGCTCTACTCCATATACTTCCCATTGATATTGTGACGAGAGAAGTTGAAATCAAAGCGGTATTACGATTAAGCTGTCTATCAATGCAGAAGAATAAAAACTACGGCCACATGAGAATATCACAATGGCTAATACATTTTTTGTATACACTTACCGAATCCTGCAGATCGAAACAGACTTTACCATTGTTATGCTGATCCATTTGAATGTAGAAATTGTTCAAGTCCATATATTGCAGAACGCATTGGTCACAAGGATCGTTATGTTCATTAAGGCACCCGTAAAAATCGCTGCTTTTGTTGTCAAATGTGTATATGTTATCATTTCTGTAACAATCTTGAAAGGCAGCATTCAGTGATGAAGAGAATTAAATAGGGGAATTCCCGAACTTACCACCACAGTAGGCTTTATTCCATAATCTGGCCAATGCCTCTTCGGTAGCTGCCACAATGTTCACACGATCCTTATCAAAATACATGGAAGTGCAGTTGGTTTCGTTTTTTATAGCAGCAAATGCAGCATCCATCTCACCAAATTTATCCTTACAAGCCGTGCAAATTTTGACGGGAACCGCGCTGTTTGTCGCACAGCTTGCAAATAAGGACTCCTTGTACGCTAATTCCCCTAATAACTTGTGACAATGTTCTTTCCCTGCACTTTTTTGCAGTGCTATTAGGAAAAGTATTGCAATTTTCAGAAACATATTTTAAAAAACAAAGACGGCTGGATGTGATTAATCAATCAATCAAAACAATAGAAAATAATAAAAATGCACCAGAGTTCATGATACAACAATTATAAAGGTAGTGCCACTTGCACAACAACAAATACTTAAATACAACCCTGAGGATATTTGCATTTTGATTGTCAGTGTCAATTAAATTATAAAATCAATTTAAATCATATTATATATGTTCTTGTTTACTAAAAACACGTAAACAAATTTAATTTAAGACCTTGTTCAACTTTTATTCATTGATTCGAGTTTCAATTTAACTTTTCAGGGCTATGAGTATATAGTTAAATTTTATATGTAAGCAATGCATTTGACAATCAAAATACTGTCAAATGCAATCCAAAACAGCGATGGGCACACAATACTTCTACAAAATGTTTATGTATTTGTGAGAAGTGTTAACACTCTCTTTATGCACTGCGAGAAATGGTATTTGCATTTACCTAACATATATTTGTTGGGTAGATTTGGAATTATTATACGCGTACATAAAGAAATCGAACTTTAAATATGTTATGATAAGCCACATACATACATATTAATTATGCTATGTAAGGTAATCAATCCAAATTTTACAATAAAGTACTGCATACTCGTATTGATTATGCCATATTCTTTATTTATTTCTTTATTTTTTCTATTAACCGTTTTCGAGTGTCTAACTTTTTTTTGGTTAGTATATTTAAGTGTTTATACAATTTTTTTTTAAAAAATCGTTAAAAGATAATAATAAATACATTTAAAATTATTTTAAAAAAATCGTTTCTTTATTTAATTTTGACACAAAGAAAATAATATATTCATTTCTGTAGTAACATGATAAATAATTTAAACTTGTATTTAGAAATGTTTATAAATTCTTCGGTTCTTCTTTGGATTCCAAAATGAAAAAATTTTAATCAGCTGTTCGCTTAACACTACCTTACAATTATTGTATCATGATCAGATCAGATGATGAAAACACATTTAGGGTATGCCTTAAATCAGTCGCCGACAGAGTGCACTACCAAAAGTGCACTTTACACTATAAGGCCGGCCGCACACTGGATAGTCCCCATTTACATGGTACTTTTTTTTTAAGTAACTTATCGACTTATTCTCTTTTGAAAAAGTATTTACGTTCACACACGTACTTTTTTCAATACTTATACTTTCATTTGTTTTGTTTCAGCTTTTCCTGTGTGAATTGTTGTTGTTTCCAAGTGCGAACGAAAAACACAAAACGATGAGTACGACAAGTACGAGTACCACAGACCTTAAATTAGACAGATGTGCCGTCCAGACGAAACGTCAAAATCTATCAGTTACGAACAAATAGGAATGAAATGTCACACGCGAAAAAACACTTTTCCGCGAATATAGAACTTTCTTTGCACTAACCAATTAATAATAATTTTTCAATTGTGACAATTACAAAAAATTCGGGAAAATCGGTCCGAAATCCGCGGAAAACCTCACTCTTTGAAGTCCTACTCGTTGAAATTTCTATTCGTTCGTAACTGACAACTTACTCGCTCCGGGATGACATATCTTATTATTCATTATTTTTGACGAGTACGGCATACATTTTTTCCCCCCGTTTACGACTGCCTCTCTCGCCCACAAAACGCCGATAAGTATACTTAAAAAAAAGTATCATGTAAATGCAGACATATGAATTTAAAGTTGTTGAGTTGAGAATGGGTTCTGCTGTTTTACTTTTTGGCGTAGTATACCTTCCTCATGGAGATAATAACTCATTTCGCTGTGTGCATCAATAAATAATTGATTCTTACGCTAATGTTATTATTGTTGGTGATTTTAATTGTAATTTATTCAAAACTTCCGATTCTTTTGCTATGAGGAATATTTGTAGTACATTAGGATTATCCGTTGTCCATAACTCACTGCCCACTCACTATGATTTGGCTCATAACTCTTCCTCCCTAATTGATTATTGCCTCTTAAGCACTCCTTTAACTCTAATTTTTTCTTCGCAGGGGCAATGTCCTGGCATATCCCATCACGCGTTAATTTTTTGCTCTTTAGACTTTTCTGTTACTTATGATGAAAGATGTACATATTGAATATCATGACTTCAGGAATATGGATTTGGATAGAATATGGAATTATTTATGTAATTTCGACTTTTACCCACTTTATTACTCTTGTGATGTAGATCAAGAACTCCCAAAAATGATGCATGGTTAATGTCAGATGTTGTAGTTCTTCCAAATCAATTAGAGATATTGCGTATATGGAGTACCTTATGGTGTTGTCTTTTTTAAAAAAAGATGTTGCCCTGTCAGAGAGCAACATTTTAATAATGTCGCCTACACCCTCTTGTACTGCTGCATTTGTTATGGTCAGAATCGATAACAAAAATGCAAAAAACTAGCCTTTTAACTTACTAAAAGTAAACTAAAAACAAAGAAAACTCCACGGGGCCGCCTAAATAAAGCATCTGACCAAACTTCATTATAAAAAAGCACGCACGGACACCCGCGGTTATTTAGGCTTTTCGCTCGACGCTGTTTTGTAGGGCAGCGTCCACCCCTTCGATTAAATACAGGGCTGAAATTTTGCATTTTTTCCCCGTGCAAGTGCGACATTTTTCACAAAAGAAAACGAAACCCTTTCACAGTGCAGCATTTATTTTACAATCGAAAACAAAAAGGCATGTTTGGGGCGAAAGGCATACAAAATGTAGCAATTTTTGGCACAAAAGAAAACACCATTAGACATCCTTCGGATGATAATAGAAGGATTTTTCGACTTTACAGAAATCGGTGTAAGGCTGTAATGCGTAATGAGAGGAGAAAATATTACAATAAGGTTTTTGGTCGTATGGATAACACTCAGCTGTGGAAGTCACTTCGTTCGTTTGGTTGCTTGGATGATGGGGTCGAGATTCCTGATATTGATGTTAACGGTGTAAATGACTATTTTTGTTGTTCTCGACCTTCTAATGTATCTCTGCGTAGCCGGCGTGATTTTTTGAATAATTTGAATGATGTTTTTCAGTTTTACTGTGTTTTTAAGATAGATGTTATTAAGGCTTTAAGTAGAGTAAAATCTGAAGCTATTGGTGTCGATGGTATTCCTGTCAAATTTGTTAAATGTATTTTTCCTTATATTTCTAGACACTTATTGCATTTTATCAATTGTATTTTCACTACCACCACCTTTCCGCAAGCGTGGAAGTTTGCTCGTGTTGTGCCCGTACCAAAGAAAGGAGAGCCATATCAGTTTTCTAACTTACGTCCCATTAGTGTTTTACCTGCTATATCGAAGGTTGTGGAACATATTATAAAGGATGGCTTTAGATATAGTTTCAATACTACAACACATTTGCTACACCTTACTGATGTCATTAGAGACGTTTACAATAGCTCCGATATTGGTGTACTTGTTGGACTGGACTTGTCTAAGGCATTTGAATCCATTGATCACTCACTTTTATTGGAAAAGTTACACTACTACTTTAAATTTTCTTCATCTGCTTGCAATTTCATTTCGTCTTATTTAAATAATCGTTCTCAATTTGTTGTTCATCGTGGTGTTCAATCTGATTTGCGTAGCATAGAATGTGGAGTTCCTCAAGGGTCTGTGTTGGGGCCGTTGTTGTTTATAATGTATACATATTAATGATATTTCTACAGCTGTTTCCGTTAGTAATTGTTATCTCTTTCTCTACGCTGATGATATTCACGTCTTCTTACGTAGTGAGTCATGTTCTTCTCTTGAACTAACTCGTCCTTACAGTCGTTAGATTTTTGGCTGAGTAGTAATGGTCTTAGTATTAATTTAAGTAAGACAAAAGCGTTATTGTTTAACAACTCCAGGAGTGCTAATGTTGTTAATGTTTGTTTAAATTCTATGTCTGTTGATGAGATGAAATGTTTGGGTGTAGTAGTTGATAGTAGACTTGATTTTAATTCTCATATTGACATGCTTCTTGCGCGTGTTAGATTTCAACTTCGTAGATTATATTGTCTTGATTCTTATTTACCATTTTATATTAGGAAACGTGTAGCGTCGTCTTTACTTATGTCTCACATTAATTACTGTCTGGAAGTTATATCTGGTGCTGCCGCTGTTCAATTGTCCAGAATTGGGCGAATTGTTAACTCTATTGTTCGTTTCGTGTATAACCTGCGGCGATATGATCATATATCTTCTTAATTTGTTCAATTTTTGGGCTTGCCCTTCAGAAAATATGTTGATTTACGTTTCTATAAAACGTTTACTTCCAGTGGTTCACCCTCACTACGTTGTATGTTTCATTTTTGTAGATCCTCCCGCAATACTCAAATTTTGCTTCCACGATGTATATCGACAGTTGGCGAAAGATCGTTTGTGTTAAGGGTAGCTAGGATTTGGAACCACTTACCGATGGATTTGAGGAACTTCTCATTTACTCCACATGTATTCAGATGTAAAATTATTGAATTATTGGCAGGTAGCCTCTAATACGCTTGTATTATCTACTTCTTACAGGGTGAATTATTTTAAAATCTCAATTTGTTTTGCTTCAATGGCTGGGGAGCCATAGTTTTAATATTACTTTAGCTTCTTTTTCTGAATGTCATATAATACCATACCATTGTATTCTGCGTGCTACACTTTTGGTGCTAATTTTACTCGGTAATCTTCGAGTAAAATCAAGCTTAGAAATTCAATTTTATTTTAACTCTCTCTCTTTGTTTTCCCCCTGCTTTTGCTAGTATGGATTTTTATACCCTACACCACACTGTGGTACAGGGTATTATGACTTTGTGCATTTGTTTGTAACACCAAAATGGAGAAGAGATAGACCCATTGTTTATTATACCGATCGACTTGTAATCACTTTCTTAGTCGATTTAGCTATGTCCGTCTGTCTGTAGACGTATTCTTGTAATCAAAGTACAGGTCGCAATTATGGTCCGATCTCAACGAAACTTTGCACATATCTTTTTTTATACCCAAATCCCTATTAAATTTGGTTAAAATCGGTCAGATTTACATATAGCTCCCATATATATGTTGCACCCGATTTGACATGAAAGCGCTGTAGAAACTGTATTTTATATCTAATCAGTACGAAATTCGGCAGAAAGAGGTTTCTTATTACAAGAAGGAATACTGCCAAATTCGGAGGAAATCGGTTCAGATTTAGATATAGCCCCCATATATATGTTACCCCCGATTTGAAATTCAATAGCTGTAGAAACTGTATTTTATATCCGATCACAGCGAAATTCGGCAGAAAGAGGTTTCTTATTACACGAAGGAATACTGCCAAATTTGGAGAAAATCGGTTCAGATTTAGATATAGCCCCCATATATATGTTAGCACCGATTTGACATTCAAGCGCTGTAGAGACTGTATTTTATATCCGATCAGTACGAAATTCGACAGAAAGAGGTTTCTATTTTACATGAATGAGTATTCAGGGAAAATCGATTCAGATTTATATATAAGCTCCATATATATGTTCCTCCTGATTTGTTTACAAAGCGCTATAGAAGTTGTACTTTACTTCCGATCATTACCAAATTCTCCAGAAAGATGTTTCTCAATTTAGGAACGAATATTGCTTAATTTAGCGATTATCGGTTCAGAATTAGATATATCCGCATATATATGTTCTTACCCATTTACCAATTATTCCAAATTATTATCGCAGTAACCCTTATCGCATTGTTAGGGAGGTGTAGGGTATTATATAGTCGGCCCCGCCCGACTTTCTGCCTTTCCTTACTGGTTTTACTAGTAAAATGTATGGGATGAACTTGCGCTACATAGCCTCGAGAGTGTGGTGTTATTTTGTTGCATTCAGATATATATCTTCAGGCTATTTTTCTTATTTTTTTAGTTTTAGTTTTATTATTTTTACTATATGTGTATAGCACATCGATTTGTGAGTAGCTATATCTTGTTAAGCTTAACGCTTGTTTTATCTCTCAATTGTATCGCTTGATGAGTGATTTATCTCTCAACTAGCTGAGCCCGGTGCGCTTCGCTGCCCATGTCAAAATTATTCCGATTAAAAAGATACTATTTTTGTAATAATTATTATTTAGTTGTTCTTTATTGAAGTGCTCTTTGGTATACTACATTTTTTGTTTTGCCACTTGGTGCGAATACATAAAGATCGGATGGTTTACCAATGCGCGAGCGCAATAGCTGGACCCGGTCCACTTCGTTGCACCAGACTTCAGATTTCCGATCCCGTTCATTTTTGGACTAAATACGTAGACTGACACCAAATATGTATGCACAAAATTACATTGATCTCTCTAACAAATTGCTCAAGATATATCACACACAAAATTACAGCAGTCTCTCTAACAAATTGTGCAAGATATATAAATTTAAAGTATTGACTTATATGGCCGGGGCCACGCCCAGTGACCAGATCCCGCCCATTTTTGGGTCAATCACGTTTACAACCACCAGGACCATATACACAAAATTACAGCACTATCGCTAACAAATTGTGCAAGATATTCCAATTTCAAAACTTGATTCACTCGGTCGGTGCCACGCCCATTAGTCTGATCCCGCCCATTTTTGGACCAATCACGTAGACTGCCACCAGGTACATATACGCAATATTTCACCACTCTCGCTAACAAATCGTGTAATATATCTCAATATCAAAATTTGGCTTATATGGGCTGGGCCACGCCCGTTGGTCTGGTCCCGCCCATTTTTGGACCAATAACGTAGACTGCCACCGGATACACACATATGAACTAAATTGCAGCACTCTCGATAATAAATTGTCTAAGATATCTCAATTTCAAAATTTGGCTTATATGGGCGGGGCCACGCCCATAGGTCCGATCCCGCCCATTTTTTCCGATAACGTAGACTGTCACCGGATAAATATGCACTAAATTGCAGCACTCACGCTAACAAATTGTTGAAGATATCACAATTCTAAAATTTGGCATACAGGGGCGGGGCCACGCCCTTTGGTCCGATCCCGCCCATTTTTGGACCAAACACGTAGACTGCTATCAGATACATGTACACCAAATTATAGCACTCTCGCTAATAAATTGTGCAAGATATCTCAATTTCAAAATTAGGCTTATATGGGAGGTACCACGCCCCTTTGTCCAATCCCGCCCATATTTGGAGTAAAGCTTGGAACGCATACATTAAACGGATGTACCAAATTTTGTTCAAATACCTATAATAGGAGCAGAAATATCGGATTTTTAACCTGCGATTTGTATGGGAGGTACCACGCCCCTTTGTCCAATTAATTTTTTTTTTCTATATAAACCATCTCGTGTAAATTTAGAATCGAATAAAAAAAAATCATCCAAATCGCTCCAGCCTTTCTGACGTGATGCCATTACACAGATGGACCGTTTCATTTTTATATATATAGATTGTATCGCTTGATGAGTGATTACTTCAGTGTAGTACCTAATTATTTAATCGATCAGTATAAAGTTAATATAAGAATTTTTGCCATACTGGCTTGTTTATATTACTATAATTAAATAAATGAAATGAAAGCGTACGTAAAGGTACGATACTGTTCGTACGATGCGCATACCCAATACGTTTTTCTGCGTTAAATGTATGTAGTTTTTTTCAGTGACACCGTATTCGTAAAGGTTTTTTAGGTTGCCGATATAATAATAAGTCCAGATTTACACTAGGCAAGTTTGTCAGCAGATCATCAAATTCTCGTTTGAACTTGCACGAAGAACTCAAAACGTTCAGGGAGAGTTTTCCCCCCCTCTTGCAGACTGCCTCTCTCACCTACAAAACGCCGATAATCTCCTGAACATTCAGCCAGTGTAAATCCGCACTATGACGTTCGTATTTACATTTTAACAACTATTTAAATCTGTTTATTATTACTAAAACTAGTTCACAAAAAAAGTATTACTAAAAATCAGGGATGGAAAATTCAATTTCTCAAAAACTTTTTAAATTGAAAAGGTACTTTTTTCTTTAATAATATCACTGTCCGACAGCTCAAATCGGCGGGGTTTCTGACTACCGGAAAAAGTTATATCGGTCAAAAAAACGTTAACGTGCCCCGGCGTTTCGCTGGATCACGTCTAGGAATCTAGATATATCGATTTGAAGTTAGTAATCATATAGGGGAATTTGTCACGTTGGGGTATCTTTTGTTTCACATAACTCGAGATCGACTAATCCGATTTGGCTGCAACAAGTTTAGAAAATTAAGAATTACAATAAAAATTTTAATAATGGCTCTTCCATGTGGAAACAGAAGTTTAGTAACTGTCGTTAAAACTATTAGAAAAAATTTGACTTTTTAAAAAAAAAAAGTTGATAATGATACTAACTTAAAACAATAAACAATTTTTGTCTCGCAACGTTGACAGAAAAGTCATTGTGAGATAATTTGCAGATTTGTTGATGTGCGAAGTTTATGCATGTGACAACGGCGCCATTGCCAGAAAAACTTTTTATTGGCAGCACTGTCTATAAAATATTTTAATTGGCAATCCTGCATATAAATATTAACAAAATATATGAAATTTGAAGGTTTTCTTGCAATCGTCTGAACAGTCAATTAACATTTGCCTAACAACCTGTCAATTTCCGTACATTTGCAACAATTTAACAGGGTTGATAACGTTTGCCGATCTGGCAATCGTCTGTACACACCTTAAGCGATCTGTCACGTGACTTTCCAGTGAGAATTTGCATTTGATCCTCTCCCGATTTTTTCAAAATCGCACGTAAAATTGGTTTCGCAACAGACAAAGTCGAACAACACGCAGGGATAGAAAAATTTGGTACTTTATTACATTTTCAGTACCTTTTCACTTAAAGTACCAACGTATCTTCACGACCGTTTCAGTACTATTTTATTTGATCTATATATTGCTTATAAGGTATTTGTAAAAATCAAATGACATTTTGTTTTCCTAATTCACACACTCTCGGCATACGTTTTCTATCACAATTAATTTAAATACAATTTATGTCGAGGGTAACTAGGTACGAGAGACAGCATTTTCACAAAATGTGTTTATTTTCCAATTTTTTTTATATAAAGAGAATATGAACTGTAAGATTTTTATTAATATTTTGCGGAACACAATCACTAATTTGAAGTATTATTTTAGAATAGCGATCACAATTCTCTAAAATTATATTTAAAAAATGATATAAGCGGAATGTCTAATAATATTTGTTGTAATAGTATAAACACACAAAATCATCTAACAAAAAAGAAGCAATTTCATACTTTGAAAATTATGTTCCTTAAATTAATTAAATTAGTATCACTTAAGCCTAAAAGGTATTAGTTTAGTACTTTCAAAAAAATAATTTTCCATCCCTGCTTGTAATTGGATGTCAATTTTGTTGTGCGATCCTCTCTCGGAGTCGTGCAATCCTCTCTCAAAACCGCGCGATCCTCGTTTAGGCATCTCTTAAATACCGGTGAATTGCGTCCGGCGTCTGTCAAAGTGTTGTTGTATGCTCGGAAAACAATAGGATGAAATTTGAGTTTGACAGACGCAGGACGCATTCACCGGTATTTAGGAGATGCCCTCATGATGTAAATAGGCCCTCACATTGATTTCCATATGTCAGATTGAAACAACTGATTCGGTACGCTACGGGGGCGTTACGGTTTCGTTTGCCTAAACCATCCTTCAGCCGTCCGTTTACATTAGGCATGTTTTCGTTACAAGCTAACACTTTTAGTTTAGCACTTTGCAACGAAAACAACTGACTTCCACTAACTGGCACATAAGCAATAAGTGGCGGATTTTCACTATCTGGTAGCAATGGTGTCATGAGTTGCGAAGAAAGAACTGTGCGAAACAGACAAAAAATTCGTGAAAAGTATATATAAAACATATATTTACTATTCTATGTTCAATTGTTTACACTCTTTTGCAAATATTAAAATAATTTCGCATTTTTGTTCTTCTTCTTCCCGTTAATTCACAATAATTGATAAAATCTCTCCAAAAATGGGATGCCATATTGCTAAATATAGGGTGCCCAATCTGGCAACATCACACTCGATTAAGACATGAACACAAGCACCAAACTTCATCGGGAACTAATAGTGCTTAAAAGTGCTTAGCTCCCCATACAAATTAAGCACTTAAGCACGGTACTATGTTCCCGTTTCACGGTGAAATCCCATACAAAAACCAAAGTTGTGAAAAAATGAGTGAAATTTTTTCATTTGTGGTACTGTGTTTATTTCAACGTGAGAAATTGACATTTTGCGCCGCTACAAATTAATTGAACGCCGCAACAAATTGAAGCCGCCAGCATTGTACTCCTATTTATTTATATTTATATTTGTCCGCGAGAAATTCAACTGTTGTAAATATTATCAATAAAATTTCCTAATAAAGAATACTAAATTAAATTATCTGAAACAATGAAGACTAATGGAAAGCTTTGGAACGGATAATAATTATGTGTATATGGAATAAACGAGAAGAGCGACATTCCGATTGGATAGCAAAGCAAAAAATGTGCAAAACACTGGACGGACATGTAACTATATGTAATAATGTGAAATTTGTCTTGTAATTACATATGTACATTTTCGTTTGTATGTTTAGAACAATCGCGACGAAAAGCCTGGAAAAATATTGTGGACGGCTATCGCTACCGAACCAGTAAGACAATGGAATTGGGTAGTGCCTGTGATCGTGTTTTTAATTGGTATTTAAGAACATAGTGAGTTCTTGCCAACCATAGAAGTTGGAAGAAGAAATTCCGTTTATGGATGGAAGTATAATTTATATAAGTCAACAAATATAATGCAAATCCTTAAAAATAATAATAAAAAATCTTTTTCGGTTCATCAAAACATCATTTAATTTATTTATATTCGTACAACGGTAGGAAATTATTTTGTTATTAGTAACATTGTATTACCCTGGCTTCTGATGCCTCACAAGCATCGCCATCGTATGTATAACATTAGCACAATTATCTTCAAAAATATTTCCTTTCTGCAATTTAAATTAAATATTTTCTAATTCGGCATTATTTCATTTAATTGTTTATTGATTATAATTTAAACTCGTGTTTGTTTTCAAGAAAAGCAAAAAGGAAAAAAATGCACATGCTAACACACACACACATTCATATAAAAGTGACATTTCGACACACACACACTTCAAAAATGTAATGCGACTTTAGTAAAAAAGCGTTCCATTTTTCAACATGAAATAACATTTTGTGGAATTTTTTCAAGCTGAAAAAACATAGTACCCACCTTTATGGTGTAACGAAAACACGCCTATTGACTAAGGGTATCTCTTAAATACCAGTGAATGCGTCCGGCGTCTGTCAAACTCAAATTTCATCCTATTGTTTTCTGTGCATACAACAACACTTTGACAGACGCAGGACGCAATTCACCGGTATTTAAGAGATACCCTAATTGTTTACATTGATATCCACATATCAGATCGAATCAGCTGATTCGTTACGCTACGGGGGCGTTACAGTTAAGTTTGCCTAATATAGCCTTTAAGGCCGGGTTAGGCAAACTTAACCGTAATGTAACTTTAGCGCTCCCGTTGCACGCTGAAGCAATTACCGCACGCTGAAGCAATTACCCGTTTACGTTTCTCAATTTTTCCCCGCTGAATAGCAGTGCTTGTGGGAGAGGGACGCAGTCGGTATGGGGGGAGAAAAAAGTCTTCCGTACTTGCAATTTTTTTGCAATGCGTTTTGTGTTTTCTTTCGGTGTGAAGTGGTGATTTTTTTTGACATTTCCGCATTGCGTTTTATTTAATATTCGTAGTTTTGTGCTCGATTCAACATATGTAAATTTGTGCGACATACATTTTAATGAAATTTAATGAATTTAATAAATTTTAATGAACGACGAAAATAAAATTGTCGAAACATAATACGTTGTCTGAACGCAAATGCAACATCAATTGCATAAAAAAATTGCAGAAAAAAATTGCGTGTGAATCTGGACTTTCCGTTGGCTAATCGTTTACACTGATTCCATATGTCAGGTTGAATCAGCTGATTTGTTACGCTACGGGCGCGTTACAGTTACGTTTGCCTAACCTAGCCTTTAATTGTGCCAATCAACGGCGACGCTCCGACGGCGTTCAATTTTCGGCCGAATGAGAGAACAAAGAGGGTATTGCAAAAGAATGAGAGAACAAATTGCAAAAGAAGAAGAAGAAGAGAAATAATAAAAAATCAAATCACAACCAAATTTCAAACAGATCAGACGCACCGACGGTGAATATTTTTATTTTTTTTTAAATATTTAAATATGTAATGTTTAAATTAATAAAATTTTACATGTGAATTTAATTAATTTTAGTTCAAACGAAAACAAAAAGAGTGTGTAAAAACAAATCAACCCCAAAGCCGCTCGGAAGCCGCCGCCCGGGAGTTGTTTCTTTTTTTTGTATAACTCTAAGTGCAAATTTAATTCTGTGCTATAGAATAAAGTTAAATTTTGCAAGTGCATATATAAAAAATAAATGATTGCTGAAAGTATGTGAAACGAAATGGAAAATATTGATAATATACTGAGGTGCAATAATTGAATAAAGTGATGTGTATGAATATCCAATTGGAGTGAAAGGAATAAGTTGAGTGCAGACGATATCTTGCCAAAAAATATAGGAATACAAAACAACAGAAAGCCGGTATTGAATATGAAAAATTCCATTCGAGGAATTGAAGTGAATTTTTAATGGAAATAATTTCGCTGATACAGAGAAAAAAAATTAAGGAGACGCCACTCCTTTTGCAATGAAAATTTCTAGTGCTGCTTGTTCCCGTTTTTCTGCACAGCCATATCCTCTTTTGGGGTTATCTATCCTTCAGTTGTGTCTGTCAATAGTGGTGGTTTTACAGTGAGTGACTGCAAATTGAACCAGGAACAAAAGGACGCAAATAAAAATAATATCGATAAAGAACGAACAAATTTCCACACCATTACATGATTGTAAAAAAAAACAAAAAAAAATAATTATATGCAGTAGTTTTTTACATTGATACTAACTAACAAACATTTAAAGGTGAGTACTCTCATATTATTACCGTTGTTTGTGTTTTTCTTCTCACATAGAAAATTGCTAGATACTTTGCAATTCTTTCCATTCTCAGTTTCTGTTTGTATATTCCTTCCTTCGTTCGGACTATCGGCATTTTATGTAGTCATAGTCATTCAAGAAGATACTTCCTTTTGCTCCCGTTATTCCGTTATTCGTAGTATCCACATCCCTATTCGGCCCCTTCGCCGCCTCCCCCCTTACTAGCCGCGTGGGTTTGTTTGTGCCAACAAAATAAACGAATAGCAAATGTAAATACTTTTTAATGAATCCCGTTATATTTGTGAGCATGCGCAGTGCCGGTAACAAACAATCCGGAAGCCAAATACAGCATTTTATATAATTTTAGGGATACAGGACAACAATTACACGCATTCATGTTTTTCTGTGACATTCGATGATTCCGACTGCGAATCTCAGTGTGATAATCATCGTTTTTTTTTCCACCGGGAGAAATTATGCGTTTGTTTTGCTATTTATTTATAGTTTTCGCTCGAACATTTTGAAGTACCAAACAGACTATTACTTTTCAAGTGAACTTCAGCATAATTGTTTTTATACCCTACATCACATTGGGGCACAGCGGCATATTATGGCTTTTGAATTTGTGGTTTTGTCTGTAACATGTTAAGAACAAAAGATAGATTCATCATTTATTACACACATCGGATTAGAATCATTTTCTCCGTCGATTTAGCCATGATCGTATCCATGTGGTCCACAGTTCTTAAAATTACCACAGGAAATTGCTTTGTTGAAAGAACGATCACCATTAAAAGTCTTCCATTTCGATATTATTTCTTTAAAGTACTAGGACCAAAGTCAATGAATATAGAATATGATTTTTCAAACGCAAAAAATATAGTTTTCCGCTGTATTTTCTTGAACTTTTTTGCACGTATCGATTGATATTAATTTCTAATCGTGATAATTACAAAAATATCGGGAAAATCGATCTGAAAATACGAGAAAATCCATACTCGTTGAAATCAAATTCCTATTCGTTCGTCACTCTCAGCTACTCGTTATGCGACGGCACATCTTCATAATTGACTGACTTTGACTGACAATTTAGAACCGATTCATCTGAAATTTGTCATTTTACAGTTTGTTGTTTTTACTATTTACAAAGACGTCCGTCCTATAAGGCGTGTCACTTCCAGGGCTGTGGAGTCGAGCCCAAACGAATTTCGAATTTTAAAATCATTCGACTCCGACTCCGGCAGTTAAATAACATAAATTTTTGAAATTAAATTTCTACTAAGACGTGAGTTCATGTTATTGAAAATAAGATATAGCTTTGTTTAAAAACACACAAAAGCTGGTATTCGATACCGGTAATTAAATACAATTGTATTATTTATCGACGCTTGATCTGCATGTTACAACTAATATGACAATTCTTTCAACATGGAATCATGATACAATTTTCATCAATCACTGCATCTGTTTTAATATACCGCAACCAGTTTATTCGTTAGTTATTATAACATACACCACACTATGGTACAGGAGGTAATAAATTAGTTTTTTGACAGAATTATAAAAAATACTACAGCTAGACACTCCTTAAAATATACCATTCTACTCAGAATCAATAGCTGTCCATCTTAAGTTGTTCGTTAAATATTTGTACCTTATTAAATTGTACCGGTATTAGAACTCTTTCACAATAAGAACTCTTTCACACTAGGGAGGAAACCTATTGGAATTGGTGAAAATCGGTTCAGGTCGATATTGCCCCCAGATATTAATGTTTCTTTAGATTTGGCCTTGTAACGCTATGGAAGCTGTATTTCACAATCAATAATTTTTTTTAGTTTAGTAGAGTAGAATTTATTTATCTAAGAAGGCATATTGTCGAATTTAAACAAATTGTAATGTAATTATATCATCTTTATATTTACAATATCTGAGCTTATTCCGCTCTAACAAGATTTTGAACCGTATCATATTGTTTGCTTCGCTTGGACTTCCCTTACTTGTTTTGTACTCGCTTGAAAATAGTGTATACTTATAGTCTTGCAAAAATACTTATTTTGTTAGCTAAATATATTCAGAGCTTTCCTGAAACTGTTAAAAGCTCGATAGTTTGGTTCACTTTATAGATATTTTTGGCATACTTAAATATTTGGTCAAAAGCTTCGAATATTTTATCCTTCTATCAAAGGGAAAGTTCTATCGCATAATTGGTCATTTTGCACAATACATCTTGGAGTCGGAGTCGACCATAATTTTTCGACTCCGGTCTCTGACTCCGGACAAATATCCCAGATTCCGACTCCTAGACTCCGAATCCACAGCCCTGGTCATTTCATTGATGTACGTCTCCAAAATATGCCGATAGTTAGCTTTAAATAGGAAGGATTCAACAGTACCCATCTTGAAATTTGAGGGTAAATAAGATTCGGCATGGCCGAACTTAACGCTTTTACTTGTTTAACTTATCCGACACAAATAAATCGCTACAGCTTGCTTCAATGACAGCGAAACAAGTAAAAGCGTTAAGTTCGGCCATGCCGAATCTTATATACCCTCCACCATGGATAGCATGTGACCTCACAAAATAACTCAAACCTAAAGAAAATAACACCGAAAAATGCAAAAAAATATAGTAGAACAGTAGGAATCACAGCAAGTTAGATGCTATATGTGGGAGCTATATCTAAATATGGACCGATATCGCCCATTTTCATTCCCAAGTTACCTGCAGCTATAAGAAGTATCTATACCAAATTTCAGCCACCTAGCTCAAGTATTATAGATTGTTGCGTGATTACAACAGACGGACGGACGGACGGACGGACATGGCTAAATCGTCTTAGAATTTTACGACGATTAAGAATATATATTCTTTATGGGGTCTAAGATCAATATTTAGAGGTGTTACAAACGGAGTGACAAAATGAATATAGCCCCATCCTATGGTGGAGGGTATAAAAACTTAAGCCACTAAAATCGCACTTATTAATTAATTACTCACGAAGACATCTACTTCAATTTGGCAGATGTTTGTTCTCTTTAATCGATAATAAAAAAACATTTCGGTCGTAAAGAACTCGATATCGAATGCCGTAATTTGGTCCCAGCTATAGCCCCCATAAATATATTATCCCTATAGGATTATTATCGTTATTTATCTATAGATCAACAACATTGCTGTATTTGAGGAAAATCGGTTCATATTTGGATATAGCTCCCATATATGTATATGTAACTTGTGTGTCGCCCGATTTGGCTCTTTAGCCCTATCGAATTTGCGGTTCACATCCAATCGTTTTGAAATTTAGCGTGGTACAGTTCCTTGATACATGAATTTGCAAAAAATCGCTTCAGATTTAGTTATAGCTTTCGCATATATATCTTCTTATCTATATATATATAAATGAAACGTCCATCTGTGTAATGGCATCACGTCAGAACGGCTGGAGCGATTTGGATCAATTTTTTTTTTCAGTTGTTCGTATTTGCCCGGAGAAGGTTGTTACGAAAGAAAATTTTGGGAAAACCATCCGGAAAAGTCGGAAAATTGGGAAAATCGAAAATAGCTATTTCTTGCGAGATTCCTACTGTTCCTATCTACTGTTCTTTTTTTCAATCCAAATTTTTTTTATTAATTTTCTATTAAACAAAAAAGTTTCTGCAATTCATTCGAGTTTTGCGTATTGTTACACTGATTTCGGATAGTTATATCGCGTATCACATCGGCAAACGGTACAAGCATTACGATCAATTAAAATTCAACGCGATATTTATCAATTCGAACATTTTTTCAGATAATAAGTTTGAGTATAAGAGGTAAGGTTATCTTATTGGATTGCGGGCATTGCAAAATCATAATTTCGGATGAATGCACGATGGCGCATAAACGAGCTCTGGAGGCAGTTGACCGAACGATGAAGGATTTACGACGTGATTTGAGACAATTTGGTGAGTCTATGATATTTCTCTCCGGAGATTTTCGTCAAACGCTTCCCGTCATCCCGAAATCTACTGCCGATGAAATTAATGCATGCCTGAAATCGTGGTCTTTGTGGCGGCATGTCAAGAAGTTGAAATTGACCACGAACATGAGAGTCGCGTTGCAGAACGACTCATCGGCTCTTGAATTCTCGAAACAACTGTTGGCGCTTGGCAATGGCCAAATTACTGTTGATGTTTCCACTGCATTGATATTGTTCCCGGCAAATTTTTGCGAGTTCACATCGTCGAACGAGGAACTCATCACCAAAGTGTTTCCAAATCTCGATTAGATTAGTGAACGGGCAATATTAGCAGCGAAGAATAAGGACGTCGATAGCATGAATTTTATTATTCAAAGTAAAATCGAACTCGCTTGATGTGCCAGGAGCTCCGCCGCATAATTTACAGCTGAAGGTGGAATCGATCATAATCATGTTGCGGAATCTGAATCATCCGAAATTGTGCATAGTTCGCGGTTGTCCATTATGAAACTGATGGACAATGTGATTCAGGCGACGATCATCAAGGGAAAATTCAAAGGAGAGGAAGTCCTTATCCCACGAATTCCGATTATTCCAACTGATCTTTCATTCCAATTCAAGCGGATTCAGTTCCCTGTACGATTGGCTTTTACGATGACAATCAATAAATCTCAAGACAAATCGTAGGAAGTCTGTGGAATTAATCTCGAATTTCCCTGTTTTTCGCACGGTCATCTGTACGTTGCCTGTCTTCTGTCTTCGTTGTTTGTTGTTTATCACATCGCTCTCTACTGATTTCGATTCCTTTTAAACAAATCGCATTAAAATTTTAACTATCTGTGTTTTATTATCACTCTGGAGTTTATCTGAAGGCGTTAAATTGGGGCGAGGCGAAGTTCGCCGGGTCCGCTAGTATACATATATATATATATATATATATATATATATATATATATATATATATATATATATATATATATATATATCTTCCGATTTGGCGGATAAGTACCAAATGTATATTGTGTAAAAAATTTTAGTTGTCGATACATACATTGGATATTTCATTGTTATCCAATCTTACTACAGTAGTGTAGGCCGTCATATTGTCGACACCGCCCGACTTTAGTCTTAACCTACTGTTTTTTTTGTGCGGGACCTATAAACTATAAAAAAAAATTATTTATGGTAGGGAAGTTACCTTTAGTATTTGGACAAAAAATAAAGATGAAGGGACCGGGATAACAATAAAGATGAAGGGATTATTGACGGCTAGAAATGCTGAAAACATGACTACCACGTAGAATCGCAAGTTTAGTAACTGTCGTTAAAACAATTAGAACAAATTGGATTTTTTTAAAAAAGTCGTTTTTGGCTGGCACAAAAAATCCATAAAAAATAGAAAAAAATTACAAAAATTAGTTTGTTCCATTTTTTGAATGTTAGCTAACATTCTGACGAAGCAAAAGTTTATGGAAAAATGTATTAATTATAATTCATATTGTAAAAATAGGGAAATTCAAAAAATAATTTTTTATATTTTTTATTTTGGCAATTTTGTTTGGGAGGTACCATATAGAGCGTGTCAATAACGCCCATTTTTTAATTTACTATGGGTACTACTCGTATAAAAACATTATATTGTACAAAATTTTAAGCCGTTAACTTTTTGTGAAAAATGGTCTCTTTGTATGGGAGGTACCAAAAGGGCGTGGTAACAACCCCCCTTAGTTTAGGTTGGGTTAAAGGACACGTAGCACACTACCAATTTGGCGTGCACCACTCCACTGTGAGACCTAAAGGTCCATTGTGTTAGTCCTCTAAAGAATTGAAGATTAGGAGAAAAACAGCAGAAAAAAATTAGAGATTGAAAAATGAGAGGCGTGGAGGGAGACCCCAATAATAAGTGAGAAGAGCGGAAAATAGAAATATTGAATTATAAGGTGAGAGGATAGAGGGTAGAGAAATTCCCGCAGTGGACAATGCCGTTTAGGCAGATGGATGAGCGGTTGTCATCCCTAGCCACTTCAGGCAGCTAATATAATTGAGGATGCTGACGAACAACCTCCCTTTTTGCACGGGACTAAATTTTAAGTATTTGTATGGACTGGAATCAAAGTTATACGTAGTTAACTTTTTGTACAAAATTGTCCATTTGTATGTAAGGGGGTGTGGCAACTTCGCCCATTTTTCTCAAGATGATAGCGACCCAGAAACTAATACTATGTGTGGAATTGTGAAAGATTTTGAGTAGTAGCACAGAAGTTATGAGATAATCAATATTTCACAAAATTTTGACACTTCGTGGGGGAGGTATTCGCAGCAGTTGTCCAACATAGACCATCTTTGACCTTAGCCTGAGATAGAAGAAATATTGAGACATACCAAATTTGAAGTCAATCGGTTAATCCTGTCGAAAGTTATCGTGCGCACCAACCAGACAGACATACGGACAGGCTGAGGGACATTGCTAAAATGATTTAAAAGGCCCAAAACGGATTTCCGCAAAATATTCTTTGGGTCTCTTAGGTCACTCCATCGATATGTTACACTTTTGGCCGGCAGCATCTGATAAAAGGACTGCGCACAAAAAAAATTATGCATGATTTTAGCCTTATAACTTTTTTCCTATTTCATTTTTAAAGGCGCCATTTTTATAACATCACTTCAGTGATACGAGGGTGTACGAGTATATAATTTGCTACGGGCCAAAAGTTTAACACATCGAAGGAGTGATCTAAGACTCTAAGTATGTTCGGTGGATATTCGTTTTGGGTCATTATAAGTCGAATGAGAAATGTCCGTCCGTCTGTCTGTCTGCTGTTTGGTGCGCACGAAAGGAGTAACCGTATTGACTTAAAATTTGGTATACGTCTAACTTCGAAGATGGGCCATATTGGTCCACTCCTTCTGGTACCTCCCACACAAAGGGTTAACATTTAGTGAAATATTGATTCTTTAATAACTTATATACTACTTATTAGAATCTTCTGAAATTCCACACATTGTATTATTTTATTAGTCGCTATGAACTCGAGAAAAATGGGCGAAGTTGTCACGTCTCTTTTGGTACCTCCCACACAAATGGACCATTTTGCATCAAAATTGAACTGCTTATAACTTTAATACAGTAGCGCCTATAGTCCGGTAAACAATTGGCATTATTGTACAGCCCCTGTTGCTACCTCCCCCACAAATAGACCGTTTTACACCAAAAGTTAAAGGCTTAAAACTTGAATACCAGCAAATAAAAATTCTTGAAAAAAATTCCTACAGTCCTGTGAAAAGTGGGCGTTATCACCACGCCTCTTTTTGTACCTCTCACACAAAATGACCAAATAATAGCAAAATTGAATAGCTCGTGACGTTAATATACCAGTGCACATAAACGCTTTTAGTTCGGCACAGTGCAATGTATCTAAAGAATATACTGTGTACCAAAAAATTGGTGTATTTGTTAAACATCTTCTGTTACCTACCACACAGACTTCTACAATTCATAAAGGCATCCGATGGAAACTGTAGAATTAACAGATTAACAATGGATCAATTATGGTCTCACTCACCAGGCGTCACCTGAGTCAACCTAACATAACTTTGTCAAAGACTGACTCGGTCGGAGTGTAGTCAGTTATGTCTGCAATTTCAGACTCCCTTAGGTGGCTTAAACTATGCCCCCTGTCATTTCCTGACCTTTGTATGGTGTTTCCTCAAAGGTACTGACGTGACTCCGACATACTGTTTACCTAGAAGCAAATTTATGGTGATTTCGATTCTAAAAAAATGTTGCCCCGTCGATGCGTAATTTTGAAAATACTTGCCCTTTTGGGATGGAACTGATGTAGTCCCTCAAATCAAACTTAACTAACATTTCAACATACCAAAATGTGGTATAAAAGTCCAGTTTTCGGGAGAAGGTTAACGAAAATGCGCATTTGTTACAGAAAAGAAATCGCCAATAGTATTACATTAAGTGCATTGTTGTCGTTCTTAAAGCACCATTAATGGACAGATTGACCCTTCTTTACATCTTACTCAGTGTATTATAGTAGGTCAACTTTTTAAGTGTCATCTACCAAACAATACACACAGTAGAGCAATATAGGTCTGACGATAAGTCCTGATTCACACTAGCCAATTTTTCCAAACAAGTGTAAAAGTTTGTAGGAAAGCGAGGCAGAGACAGGGTTACCATAAACTTTATTTCAGAAATGCGGACTTTTGTGTCTGAAAAGGAGGACATTTGGGCTATTACAATGGGAAAGAATTAGCATTTTATTATAATCAATAATTAAACTTTAAACCCACAAGGAAGGTCGAAAGTCAGGCAGAGCCGACTACCGTACACCACGCGTAGTACACTACCAATTTGGCGTGCATCACTCCAATCGGAGACCTAAAGGTCCATTGTGTTAGTCCTGTAAAGAATTAAAGATTTGGAGAACACAGCAGAATAAATGATAGATTGAAAAATGAGAGGGGTGGAGGGGGACCTTAATAATAAGTGAGATGAGCGGAAAAATGAAATGTTGAATTAAAAGAGGAGAGGATACAGGGTAGAGAAGTTCCTGCAGTAGACAATGCCGTTTAGGCAGATGGGTGAGCGGTTGTTATCCCCAGCCACTTCAGGCAGCTAATATAGGGTGATCCAAGTAGAGATACTTTCTTCAATAGCCTTTTTTGACCGATCACGTGTGAGTCGTGTCATGCTGTCATGTTATTTTTGTTAAGTATTGTTTGGCATTTCATCATGGACAACGTTTACGCGTGCCAGCTACCAATCGAAATGCTCAAACGAGTCATCGAAAATTTGACTCAACGGATGGACCATCTGATAGACATAACTTGATAGACACAATCTTAAAAAAATAAATGCCAAAAAATGTTCTTTCAAATGATAATAAACATTCCCCATTCAATTTGAATTTTCTGTGTTTTTTTCTTTAATCTTTAGCTATATAATTGAGGATGCTGAAAATTTTTTGCGATGACAGAGCTTCGAGATCTTCGATCGTAAAGTCACCTAGGTAGCAGTGTCTTCTTCTAGAAAGAAAAGGGCATTGGCAAAAAAGGAGCTTGATCGTTTCAAGTTCTTCTTCGTCCGTACAGAGACGACAGTAGTCTTCTGTGTCCCGTTGCCACTTTGATGTAAACGCTCTAACGTTACAGTGGCCTTTGGAAACGGTTCAGCAAGTCCCTTGTTCTGGTTTGTGACATAAGAGGCCAGAGAGACCTAGTGATTTTACAGTCCGGTCTGGCTAACCAATTCTGGTTAACGTGGTCCCTGTAGAAGCGCTCTATCATGCCGAAGAACTCACACATTGGTGGATACATTGATGACACCGCACTAGTGGTTTCCATCGCTGACCCATTCCGTGCGAGCTCATCAGCCTTCTCGTTTCCGGTGATGTCACAGGGTCCTGGGACCCAGCAGGGATTGACGTTAACTGTTAATTTTTGCTTTTCTAACATGGTATCATTTACTAACTTGGATTTAATGACGTTGGAGTTTATTGCCTTCAGAGCAGCTTGACTATCAACATAGATAGTTAAGTTTTCACCCTGATTAGAAAAACCCTCGTTGATTAAACGCAAGGTAACCATGATTGCAAAAACCTTCGCCTGAAAGACAATGCAGGCGTCTTGCAATTTGTAAGATCTTCTAATGCTAAGAGATTCACTAAAGATGCCAGCCCCCGTTCCCACATCCATCTTTGATCCATCTGTGTAAATAGTGTGACCACGAAAGGGGAGATCCCCATCCAGCCAATCTGATCTAGAAGGGATCGTCGTGTCCAACCCTGTGGAGAAATTCAGTACACCACCCTAGCGGAGCAGAATAAGAATAAATATTGTTAAATTTTTATAAATGTTGTTTTTCTAATGATAATGATTTCTCCAAAAATTTGTAGTTTTAGCGTTTAGATGCCAAATCGGAGTTAAATATATATATTAGGGCAATATCTTAATCTGTGCGGATTTTCTTCAAATTTGGCAAGGTTTGTACTTGAGATTTTCCTATTTTCACCTAATTCGACAATGTGGGTCCTTGTATCAAGAAACTCCATCCTGCTTAATTTCATAGTGATAGGATATAAAATACAGCTTCGGTTGCGCTAAAAGACCAACTCAAAATGAACATATTTTGACCAAATTCTTCCTAGGCATGAACGTCCTTATTGCCAAATTTCATCAAAATCGGAGTGAAATTGCGTCCTGCTCTTAACGAACAAATAGACTCAACATCTGTATCGAAACAAGCTCATAATACACTGCACCATAGTGTGAGGTAGGGTGAAAAAAGGGCAAACTCAGTACCATTGTACTAAAAGTAGTTGTCATTATAATTCATGTGGAGGTTTACTGTTTGTGAAAAAGTTTAATTTGTAACAAAAGGTGGACAAATCGGACATTTTTGAAAAAAGAAGGCAGGACGGGAAGACACTGCTCAAAAATGAGCACATATAGTAACCCTGGACAAAAAGCTCTTTCCGCCTGCCTCTCTCCCTTACAAACTTTGACACTTGCATGGAAAAAATTGCCTCGTGTGATCCAGGACTAATGGTATATAGCTAGTGAGTACAATACGAGGTTTAGGACCTCATGTTCTGCCTATTGCTTAATTTCATGCGTATAGCGCTACTGTTGCTTTCTTTGGCCTATCCAGGATGTTGAGCTTGGAATCCAGCTCGGTTCCTACAAACACATCAGGATGTTTTACACAGTTAGTAAAATAATTTTCGGTACCTCTTAACGATATGGCTTCTACAGATGGTAGTTTGTAATTCCTATTGAAAATAAATTCTTTTTTATTTATTCCAAGTACGTTTTCCTCCTCAAATAATGTTCCGTTCATTCAGTTCCCTTTGAAGGGAGTTTTCTCTTCCACTATCCCCTCATCACACAAAATTGCTAAAACTAAATAGGTAATTATCCACTGTGTATGTATTTCTGTGTAGTGTATGTAAGCATTTTAACATAACTCGAACAGAGTCCGTCTGCATTTGCAGCAGTGCTGCTGCAAATGAATACATAAATAAGAAAATCAAGAATGAAATAGTTGTTATCATGCCGTTTGAACTTGTTTAATATTCTGTGTATTTTCCTAGCCTTCTTATACATCTCCTCGCTCGCTTCGCGCATTGACTTTGCCTCGGTGTTGTGCTGCATCAGCATCACAGTCGCCTGCTTGCTGCCCACATTCATTGCTAACCTACCTCACTCTTGAGGCACAACAAAGCACAGCACAGCGCAGCAGTCTGTCTGTCTTTATCATTTCACTCTTTCGTTGTTCGTGTTTGGTAAAGGCAACCGGCGAACACACTTCTCGAATCGCGTTGCACCAGACAGCCGGCCAGACGACAACCCGAATGCCAGGCAGCCAAACAACAAAACAACTGCGAATGTTTTGTTTTTTCTCTCTCTCTCTCCTTTTGATTACAGTTTCTTGCATTAGACTTTGTTGATATCAAAGATCAATTTCAATGGTACATATTTTTTTGCATTCTTGACACAGCGGAGGAGCGAGAGACGAATACACCGCCCATTTTCAAATACGACCGCCGAACGCTGCGCTAGGAAAGGGAGGAAAAACGACGGAAGGACGGACGCCAAGAAAGCGAGTTTTTTTCTCCGTTTCTTGGCCCAAAATTATTGGCCTCTGTCGGCTGGTTATCTAACCAGTTGTGGTGCAATTGTTGTTGCACCACAAAATAAGAGAACAAAAAAAAAAAACAGCGGACAGAAATTAACTGTATTATATATATTGTTCATGTACCTATCTATGTATGTACAGTATGCCAAGAAAGTGTTTTTAAATCACAAAAAATTTACGTTCTGATTGATACGCTTGTTTGGAAAAACAAAATCTTGTATTATTTGTAAAAATATTTTCTTTCGATATTTGTATATCGAAAGAAATAACTTCCAATATTACAACCGGGCTGACATCATGAACTCCATCCAACGATTGATAGCCAATTACCTTAATGAAGGGCATGCTTTCGTAGAATTTAGATAGACCAGCAGATTTCATCATCTCTGAACGCCGTAATTTCCTGAATCACCGGAAAGCGGACTGGGACGGGTTTAAGGAATTCACCAACCGAAGCTTCAGTGAACTACCCATCCCGTAAGATGTTGGGGTAGCTGAGAAAAAAAATCCCGATCAACGCAGCAATTGGAAAGTCGACAAATATAAGCGGAGAAAATGGCTGCATTTGAAGCAGTGCAACTTAAGTTCCGGTATTGGTAAATTGTGGGCAACAGTTAGGCCACTCTCGAATGCAGGCAGGAGAGAGGACCGGACGGCAGTCACATTTATTGTCACCACTGTGACTGACCCGAAGAGGAGCGCGCATTATTTTAACCGGCAATTTATAGATTGGTAAATGGTGGTGCAACAGTTTAGTCACTCTCGAATCCAGGCAAGAGAGACGACCGGACGGCAGTCACATTTATTGCCACCACTGTGACTGACCCGAAGAGAAGGGCGGGGTTATAGAGTACCCCGTGAGCAACAGAGCGAAAAGGAGAGTAATGCGCCGCATTCATGCTCTCCGATCTGAAGAAGTACCACCACAATTTACAGTTGGAGAAGTTGCAGATGTCATCCAAAGCGCTTGGCCCCGACGGAATTTCTATGTTGATATTGAAGCAGATGGTCGTACCGGGAGTGGGGTAGGTTTTTATGTTTAGGTTAGGGTGGCAGACGTTTTCTTTTTTTTTCTTCAGCTCACATAGACCAGTTTAGGTCCCTGGTGGTACCACGGGCTAAAATGCCCTTCATCGAAACCAACCTGTTGATATACAAATGTATCGATAGCACGAATATTGGTACTGGAAAGATCTGTTAGGCTGCCTAGAAAGGCCGACCCCAGTAGGTCCAGTCGTCGTTTACTCAAAGCGGGACAGTCGCATAGCAAGTGCTCAATGCTCTCCACTTCTTCCTCATCGCCACAGCTTTTGCAGAAGTCATTGGAGTTAATACCCACTCTTCTGGCGTGTTCGCCGATCAGGCAGTGTCCCGTCAGAACTGATACTAACGTAGACAATCTTTTCCTTTCTAGTGCGAAGAGATATTTTGACCTTCTCAGGTCATACCTTGGCCAGATTTGTCTAGCTACCCTACAGGTGCCGATTTGTGTCCATCTTTCGTTGGACTGCCCGATTGCCTCTTGCCTAAGCCAAAGCTTGTACGTGGATAGTGGCGCACCAATATATGCATGTTCATCGGCTTTGCAGTTCCCCGGGATATCCCTATGCCCAGGCACCCATATGAGGTGTATATTAAACTGCTCAGCCATCTCGTTAAGAGATCTGCGGCAGTCGAGGGCTGTTTGTGAATTTAGGGATGTTGCCTCCAGAGAATTGATGGCAGCCTGGCTGTCCGAGTAAATGACAACGCCAGTGTTGGTTACTATGTTCCGACTCAGCCACTTGGCGACTTCCCATATTGCCATTATTTCGGCTTGACACTGCAGGTATCTGGTAGTCTGTGAGCTATATCCAAATTAAGTTATTCACAGTGTACTCCGAAGCCAACCTTTTCATCAAGCTTCGAACCATCCGTATAGAAGTGGATATGGTTTCTATTTCCGGGTATGCTGCCATCCCATTCATCCCTGGCTGGTATCATAGTGATGTAGTTCCTCTCAAAGGTGAGCACCGTTGATACACTAAAAAAAAAGCGTACTGAAAATCAATGA
Source organism: Eudasyphora cyanicolor (assembly GCA_963930755.1). Taxonomy (NCBI): domain Eukaryota; kingdom Metazoa; phylum Arthropoda; class Insecta; order Diptera; family Muscidae; genus Eudasyphora; species Eudasyphora cyanicolor. The sequence continues at coordinate 135,917,427 of OZ005735.1, forward strand.
ATTTTTCGTAAAGTTTAAGATTTCGGCAATGATTTCGAGCCAAAGACAATCGCTATAAAAATAAGAAGGTTTTATAGTTAATTTAAAGACGTGAATAGTACTTGTTTTGAGGATGCATTTCATAGAATTAAGAATTTTGGGTAATAAATCTAATTAAGTTTGGTCTTAAAATAAGCACATTTTTGCGTAGATTTAAGTATGGCGCGTGCTTATTTTTAGTAAAATATCATATAAATTAAAACATTATCGTAATAAAATTTAAAATGTTTGTCCTTGATATAAAAACATACTGGTAATTAATTTAAGGCATACATGAATTTAAATACAGTTTTTTTAAATATGTTTGGAAAATTCGTTACATTATATTGATTATAATGTTACTCTTTTAAATGAATCATTTTCTTTGAAATCATTTACTATTCATAGAAAATTCAATAACACAACACTTTATCTTTCTAAATAAATAGTTTATTTGTTATATTTTATATTGGAAAATACAAAAAAATATATACATATTACGGATAACCTTGAACATTTTATTATTTAAAACAATATGTAATTGTATAAAGACAAATCGGCCAAACACTATGAAGTTTGACTTTTATTCGAATATTGTATTGTTATGTATCGATTCTATAGCGGGATTCGTTTCTCTATTTGTTTTCCATGAACAATTTTTATCGGAACCGACCTTAATGATTTTTAACCTAGAATTTGGCTGGAATTTAAATAGAAATTATATAAAACAAATATTATATTATTATATCATATAGTTTGGATGCTCACTCATTTCCTGCAATTTGTAAATTTTTAATTCCCCACTGCATTTTTCATATATCCAAATAAAGTTCAATTGCGCGAACTAAAATAAAAATAATTTGAATAGAAATCAAACAGAATGATTTATATACGATAAAGTATTAAAATAAATTTTATCATATAACTGTCACAAAATGTTGAAAGATAAGAGATATATTAAAATCTTTGGAATATACTTACTTACACTGAAATATTTAGTCACTCTTCTACGACACAAATTCTCATAATAGATCCATACAAAATTTGCTGTACTAAAAGTTAAAAAAATATTTATGTAAGATATTATTAATAATAGAAACTGATTGTTTTGAAAGTGGCGAAAGTGACATTTTTCATATAAATTGAGTTATCAAAAATAATTTTCTCAAAAAAATCAATCGTGACTTAGATTTTAAAATCTTAAGTTTTGTTAGCAAACAAAACTACAAAAACTTATTAAAAATTACTTCTGTAAAACAAAAGCTAATGCTGCTTATGACATTCTTAACCCTGGTGTTAGATGAGCAAATCTGTACGAATCCTGGATTAAGAGTCCATTTGGTCAACATTACATTTTTCATATAAAATGAATATGGAAGACAATATTTTATATTTATTTTTATTCAATACTTCGTGAAAAGAAAGCAGCTTATTTACAATTATTTTTGAGCAAAAACGCATATTATTTTGATTTTAGTAAAACAAAAATATCCCTTGGACCAAATTATAAGGCAATATTTATACATACATATATTACCGTTTATAAAGGAAACGATACACAAATTAGACCAAACGGGCCTAATCTAACAGCAGGTTTAATTATGAAGTACTTATGAAGCAATTATGAACACGAAATCAAGGAAAAATTTAAACTAAAATTCAAAAAAGGAAAACATCTTTTTAAATAAATTATATTTGGAAAACTTTTTAACAATAACTTTGTTTGTGTGAAAACACGTATTTTATATGTGAACGTCAGTTCGCAAATATATTTTGTTCTAATACATTAATATATGCGTTCCAAATTAAATTTCTTGATTTTCAAATAAAATATATTTGTTCAGAAATACATAATACTTACAAATATTGTTTCCAAATCTATTTCCTTTCAATTCAAACATTCCCATGTAGGTGTATGCTCACTTATTTTTTGCAAGTTATAAATCACATTTATCTTCAAATATTGCGTGATCTAAAATTAAAATAATTAAATTTTTTCTGAAAATAAATCAAATAAAATTATCTATAAACAAAAAAAATGCAAATAAATTTTATCATATCACAATTGGAAAACGCTGAAAACTAAGAGAAATATTTCAACAGTTCATATATAATACTTACGTTGAAATATTTTGTAAAATTTGCCACTCTTCTCACAAAAGACCCATTCTAAAATTGTTTTACTAAAAAAATTAAAAAAGATGGTTATATGTATAACATATTATTAATAATAAATTTCTATATTGCCACAAATAATTTTACATTTCTGCATTATGCGCTGGTATTTTTAATAAATAAATACTTTCAATTAAAATGTGTTTTGTTAATTTTGTAATTGCCAATAAGATGTTTATTTCAGGATAATAATATTATTTTTCACGTACCTAAACATTTTCCCATTGTCTCTTTCAGTATTACAAAATCTATTACTCACATTTTTGTCATCCATTTGGCACAAATCTCTTCACAGGACTTACAAACAAGATCTCCTTCAAAAACGCATGTACATCGACATAAATAACATACAGCTAAAATCAAAGAGATTGTATATAAGAAGAGATACCATTTCATTCACCTCAACGAAAGGTGAATTCCGACTCGTGAGCAAAGATGAGATCATGAAAAAATTTATTGAAAAATCGTGTATTTTGTGTGCTTTTCTTTCACTTTTTCACATGCACGTCAATAAACACACAAAATAAAATTCTTATACGTTAGTTGAAACAAAGAAAACGGAGAAAAAGCTCGTTTTTAATCTATTTAAATTCCCTTTATGTCCACCACTTCGATAGAAAAACTCACCTCTGCACATGAATTTTCGCCGTGGTATCTCTTTATAAATTGAATCTCTTTGGCTAAAATAACTATGACACACGCACTCCCTTATCATAGAGATCGATGGTGACGCCGACGGCATAACCACATGCATACACACATGTACACGACGGTTTCATTTGTTGTTGTTGATATGCTTTAGCAAAAATAACTGTTAACAGCCCATATTAAAATTATTTTCGGTGCAATATGCACGTATGTATGCACGTATACTTACATATTCACAGCAATCAAATTTTTTCACAATCCGCGTCCCGAAAACAGACAACCGTTTCCTTCCATCGCTTGTAAATAACTGACGATTTAAAAGAAAACGAACAACAAAACTGTTCACTATTTTCTCTTCTAGCATTCCATAACAATTATTTATTCACACATTACCAAACAAAACTGATTCTCGGAGCGAGAGAGGGAGGGAGAGATTGTAAAATTCTCTCGTATGTATTCTTAAAAATAATGACAATAGTCATAAAATTTATTACCAAGACAGCCTTTCCTTTAAGGGGAGCATTGCCTTAAATTTATTACTCAAATATCTCATACTGTTAATTAAGTCCGATTCGGCATTAAAACTATGACCTGTTTACGTCGTAGTGTTGATGTAGAAAATCCTTAAAAATATTGAAATATTACTTAAAATAATGCGGATTGTCATAAAAATAATGATTTTTTTCTTTAATTTAAATGCGTACATTTAAAGAAGCGCGTACACAAAACTAATGATTAGATAGACATTAATTCAAATTCAAAAAACTTTATATTAAGGAAAATTTCGTAAAAAACGTGTAAACTTTCATTATTTTAATGAAAATTGTCATTGAATTGATGCCGAGGTAGCATACTTAATATAAGAATGTGTCTTCATTAGTTTTATTACTATTTCTTTTTTTCAGTGTATATAGTCCACTGGGTCGGTTACCGTAGCACTACACTTTGATATTCTCATGTGACCGTAGTTATTGTACCTCCACATTGATAAGCAGCTTTGGTTGCAACTTCTTTCGCCACAACATTTATCGGCAGTATATGGAGAAGGGCTTGTAGAGACTCGGTCGCTGTAGTCCTTAACGCTCCGCTTATGCACAGGCAGGCAGTATTCTGAACCCTTGATAGCAGGTTTGTGATGGTTAGTTTGTCAGTTGCCGTCCACCATACCACAATGCCGGATTGGACGAACCACTGGACAATTTTAGGATAGATGCCCCACCGCGACCCCACAGCCTTCCTGCAGGAATATAGGGCGATGTTGGCCTTCTTTACAAATTTGCACTCTCAGAAAAGACTAGATCTGTTCCATTTATCCGAGGAGGAGGGTCCACATGAGAGACATTATTCATCCTAGTAAAGAGAACCAATTCTGTCTTGTTTGGGTTAACACCCAAACCGCTGCTTCTGGCCCATCTAGCCAACTTGTTCAAAGCCACCTGTAGAATATCTCGGAGGATGTTTTATTCGCCACTCACTGCGATTGCCAGGTCGTGGGGTATCTGACTTGTGCCCTCAGTCTGTCCTTGACTACTCTGATAATACCCGAAGCCTGGAAAATGGGCAGAGTGGTCCCGCTACTGAAACCAGGCAAAGATGCGAGTAAGGGAGAATCGTACAGGTCAATCTCCCTTCACTCGGCAGTAGAAAAGATGCTTAAGGCGTTAATCCTCCAATTGCCGATCATCAGCACGGATTCCGAAAGCAGCATAGTACGACTACTGATTTACACGCCATATCTACACATGTAATCCGCGGTCTTAAGCAGAACAATCCCGGTGACAGGACCGTCCTCGTGGCGCTTGACCTATCGAAGGCCCTCGATACTTTTAAGCCCCTTTTTAGGCCCATTTTGAAACGTTGGATCACCACTTACATGTGAGGGCGCCATTCGTATTTTGAATTCAGAAACAAGAAGTCCAAACCCACAGGGAGTTCCGCAAGGTGGGTGATATCTTCGGCACTGTTAAACCTCTACCTTTCTGCAATTCCACACCAACCTGACGTCGTTTATATCGTATCTTATGCTGATGACTGTACGATTCTGGCATCGGGCAAGCTTGATCGATGACATATGTGGAAGGCTGAATGCGGGACCTGAAAATATCCGCAACCAAATCATCGGCTACTATGTTTACTGCACGGAGAGCGCAAGTGAAGGAGCAACTCAATGTGGTAGTCGATGGCACAAGAATTCCGACCACTTATTACCCTAAGGTTGATAGCCTCTGACACAGGCGCTGAATCGCCTCAATGTCAGCCAATGTCGTGCTAGATTTCCCTCAACCAGTGGCCTCGGAGGAAGAGAATTTACCAAGACAGACAAGAATATTTTTGGACCAATTAAGATCAGGCTGGTGTAGCCGCCTCAATTTATACTGGGCAAGGATTGATGGCACCACGTCGAATACATGTTCTCTTTGTAACCAGGGACCACACGACAAACTTCACATAACTGCCCTGCCAAACATACTCAACTTGTTCCAAGGTCTCTTTGGACCCAACCAGTGGAAGTAGCCATCTTCCTTGGTCTGCAAACCAATGCAGAAGAACCCACTATACAAGGCAAATAAAAACAACACCTAATAATAAACAAACACATATACTGTTACAACAACAACAACAAGGAATATGGTGCTGATAGCATTAGCAGGGGGCAAAGATAAGGAATCCCTGGTGGCGACATATAAATCCATCAATCGCTCCACCCTTAATTATTACCCTACAGTATTAACCTTATTCCTTAGCGACAAGCAATGAAAAAATTTGCAAACGATGAAGAATAATGCACTCTAAATTGCTATTGGTTGTGTCCCAACGACGAATGTAGATCATCTCCACTAGGAGACCAGGAAGCTGTCATTCAAACAACATAAAGTATTGCTGACTAGGCATTCTCGTCATTCTATCGGACGTCAAGCGATTGTCAATATCGAATGGCTTGAAAACCATGCATCAATTGGCGGTCTCCGAATACATAAACGGCTATACTGCCCTCCTAAGAAAGAAAGTCACTTCTACATTTTTGAGATATTAGCTTTTACGTTTTCCAATTTTCGCCCCTTTTAATTTTAGGTTTCGGCTAGGGACCTTAATTGGTCTATGTGAATAGTTAAAAACCAGTAAGGAAAGGCAGAAAGTCGGGCGGGGCCGACTATATAATACCCTACACCTCCCTAACAATGCGATAAGGGTCATTGCCATAATAATTTGGAATAATTGGTAAATGGGTAGAAACATATTATCTAATTCTGAAACGATAATCGCTAAATTAAGCAATATTCGTTCCTAAATTGAGAAACATCTTTCTGGAAAATTTTAATGATCGGAAGTAAAATACAACTTATATAGCGGTTTGATACCAAGTCAGGAGGAACAATCAATATAAATCTGAACCGATCTTCCCTGAATACTCATTCATGTAAAAAGACCTCCTTCTGTCGAATTTCGTACTGATCGCATATAAAATACAGTCTCTACAGCGCCTACATGTCAAATCGGGGGTAACGTATATATGGGGGCTATATCTAAATCTGAACCGATTTCTTCCAAATTTAACAGTGTTTATTCATATTATAAGAAACCTCTTTCTGCCGAATTTCATACTGATCGGATATAAAATAACATTTTTACAGCGCTTACAAGTCAAATCGGGAGTAACGTATATATGGGGGCTATATCTAAATCTGAACCGATTTTCTCCGAATTTAGCAGTATTCCTTCATGTAATAAGAAACCTCTTTCTGCCAAATTTTGCACTGATCGGATATAAAATAACATTTTTACAGCGCTTATATGTCAAATCGGGGGTAATGTATATATGGGGGCTATATCTAAATCTGAACCGATTTCTTCCAAATTTAACATAGTTCATTCATGTAATAAGAAACCTTTTCCTGCCGAATTTCATACTGATCGGATATTAAATAAAGTTTTTACAGCGCTTACATGTCAAATCGGGGTAACATATATATGGGGGCTATATCTAAATCTGAACCGATTCTAACCAAATTCAATAGAGATCGTCCTTGGGCCAAAAAAAAGACATGTGTAAAGTTTCGCCGAGATCGGACCATAATTGCGACATGTACTTTGATTACAAGAATACATGCACAGACGGACGGACAGACAGACAGACGGACAGACAGACAGACAGACGGACAGACAGACAGACTGACATAGCTAAATCGAATCAGAAAGTGATTCTAAGTCGATCGGTATAATAAACGATGGGTCTATTTCTTCTCGTTTTGGGTGTTACAAACAAATGCACAAAGTTATAATACCCTGTACCACAGTGTGGTGTAGGGTATAATTAAATATCTCAAAACAAAAAGGGGGATGTGTCTATCTTTCTTAGGAGGGCATTAATATGCAACAGAGTTCTTGATCAACATCCACCTTAAACCCGTTCAATCCTAGCTGGAGCAACATTTTCAACTGCTACAGAGAACGCATTGTTCCAGGCACTCTAAACAGGAATAAAAAGACCCCTCTGAAGACATTTTGTAACCGATCATGCTGAACTTTAAACATTTTTACTTTATATTGCTCTAAATGGTCTTTAGTGGAAATGGGAATAATTATATCTGTGAAGCTAATATCAATTCGATCACGACGGACTTTAAGAAGAAAACGCACATGGTTCTGTTCTCTGATATCTTAATTAGAATTTCCTTTGTACTCGAGCGCATTAAGGTACGGTATACGGTGCTACGAGATCTAAGTTCAAATAACGATAATACCATAAAATCGGTTTTCGTAATGTTAAATAGATATATAGCAGTATACAGTTTCGTAACAATTAATTTTTTGTTGTGGCACAACTTCGTTGTCAAATTGATCACATAATTGTCGATTTGTACACAGACATTTCAGATAGATTTTGATCAACGTATGTGCTCAATTTGGACATATTTGGTACGCTTATTCTATGACTCTAAATTTCACCTGCAGAAATCCCCACCGATTTTACATGCCTTTGTTAATGTTATTAAAAATAAACCACTTTACTTAAAAAATAATGTATTTGCTAATGCCAAAGACAATTAATTTTAAACTGGAAATTTATTACTATATTATTTGTGCCAAACTTTGATCGCACCAAAGCCCCTATATATTGTCCAACTAAAACTATGGAAACAGCCTTAGAAACATCTATTAAATTAATATTTATATTCTACAAGGTTTTCCAACAAGAGGTGTTATTTTGAATCACTCGGTAATTCGGTAGCTGTCACCTTTGAAGCTTTTATTCTTTGACATTTTACATGTAGAAACTACGCCATTACTAAAAATGGAACGATACACGATTCAAAAACGCTTTGAAATTATTTAAATTCGAAAAATCATCTTGACTGATGAGGCACATTTCCACCTCGGTGGCTACGTCAACAAGCAAAATTGTCGCATCTGGGGCTCGGAGAACCCAAGAGTTATTGTTGAGAAGCCTCTCCATCCTCAACGTGTGACTGTTTGGTGCGGTTTATGGTCCGGCGTCATTGGACCTTACTTTTTCGAAAATGAGGTTGGATCAACAGTTACGGTCAATGGATTGCGCTATCCAGAGATGATTAATAATTGTTTATGGTCGGAGTTGGATGGTATTGATCTGGACAACATTTACTTTCAACAAGACGGCGCTACGTGCTACACAGGCAACGAAACCATTGCTCTGTTACGGGAAAAGTTTCCGGACCGTGTTATCTCTCGAAGAGGTGATCACAATTGGCCACCGAGATCTTGTGATTTAACACCTTGCGACTTCTTCCGTTGGGGCCACGTGAAAGATAAGGTCTACGCCAACAGCCCAGCGTCGATTCAAGACCTCAAAGATAGAATTCGTGAGGCTATCGAGGACATAGGGCAGCCACTTTGCGATTTGGTTATGGAAAATTTCATGAAAAGGATATGGTCCTGTAAGCGTGGTCGTGGTGGCCATGTGGCTGATGTTGTTTTTTCATTATTAACGCATACCTTTCTCTTTATTATGAAATAAACATTTGATCATTTCTTAAAATATGGCATTTTTCTTTGAATACCAAAATAACACCTCCTGTTGGAAAACCCTTTAAATTTATAAAGAAAATAAATAATGCAATTATAACTTTGCAAATAATTATACCTTGTCGATCAATGACTAAAGGTTGCCTACATATCGCTCACTTACTTCAAGACTGTCCTAACTCAAAACTGAAAATTGTCGAGATGTTTAACTTTAAATCCGTATAAAAATATGAGTAAAATTAAAGAGGAAGTTTAAAAAAGTTGGAATAATCCGAAATATGATCGTTTACTTATAAACTAAATTTCGTTGAGACTAATTTATAGATATTTACAAAATTCGCATTTCTGTAAGAAAACCACAAAAATTTTAAATTTTGAGTTAATCGACTCTTGAAGTGAGTGAGCGATATGTACTCGTATAAGACCCCACAATCAAAGAGCAACTAACCCGACAACAATGAATAACGAAACACTCTCTGCTGTATAGACAAACAAAATTTGCATGCTCTTTGTTTCCCTTCGCCCGTAAGCTCAAACACCAATCGAGGAGGGTTTGCATTTAAAACATATGGGAAAACAGCAGTTTTTGTTTTGTTGGAGTTGAAACTACACAACATCGTACGTACATACATCCATATGTGTACATACGTATTTGTGAATGCCTTAATTTAAAATAAATAACAACAACAAAAACCCAAAACAAATGAACACTACAGGAAGGAGAACTAGCACTGAACTAACGATATCGATCACGAAACACATGTTTTACGACTGAAGGCTTGATTAAAGCTGTGCGTAAACATAACGTTGTAGCAGCGTTTCAAAGCACAATCACCGATTCAAAGACTACATAGTAAAGGGTTTTCCAACAAGAGGTGTTATTTTGGTATTCAAAGAAAAATGCAATTTTTTGAGATAAATGATCGGATGTTTATTTCATAATAAAGAGGAAGGTTAATAATGAAAAACAATATCAGCCAAATTGCCACCACGACCACGCTTACAGGACCATATCCTTTTCATGAAAATTTCCATAACCAAATCGCAAAGTGGCTGCCCTATGTCCTCGATAGCCTCACGAATTCTATCTTTGAGGTCTTGAATCGACGCCGGGCTGTTGTCGTAGACCTTATCTTTTACGTGACCCCAAAGGAAGAAGTCGCAAGGTGTTAAATCACAAGATCTCGGTGGACAATTGTGAACAGCTCTTCGAGAGATAACATGGTCCGGAAACTTTTCCCGTAACAGAGCAATGGCTTCGTTACCTGTGTGGCACGTAGCGCCGTCTTGTTGCACCAAACAGTCACACGTTGAGGTTGGAGAGGCTTCTCAAAAATAACTCTTGGGTTTTCCGAGACCCAGATGCGACAATTTTGCTTGTTGACGTTGCCACCGAGGTGGAAATGGGCCTCATCAGTCAAGATGATTTTCGAATTTTAATAATTTCAATGCGTTGTTGAATCGTATATCGTTCCATTTTTAGTAATGGCGTAGTTTCTACTTGTCAAATGTCACAGAATAAATGCTTCAACAGTGACAGCTACCGAAATACCGGGTGATTCAAAATAACACCTCTTCTTGGAAAACCCTGTATATCCATTCTCAAGTTATGAGGTTGTGCTGGCCATACCCCACCTCAATTTAAATTTAAATTGTGCGCAGGTGTTAAAGTAATAAGCTGTTAACGTTTAGGGCAAAATGGTCCATTTGTGTGGGAGGCATCAAAAGGGGCGTACCAATAACGCCACTTTTCACTGGTCTCTAGGTACTATATGTAAAAGCATTACACTGTACAAAATGTTAAGTATTTGTACACGGGCGAAAATCGAAATTTTTGATATGTTTGTATTGAAAGAAAATATATTTGGAAACAAAATTTTTAAATCCTATTAATATTATAAAATCGTTTTATTATATATTTGTTAACAAATAAGTTTTATTTGTAAATCAAGAAATTTATTTGGGCCGCTTATATTATACTATATTATAACCAAATATATTTGCCAACTGACTTTCACAAATAAAATATGTATGGGTTTACACACAAAAAAATTTTTGTTTAAGATGTTTTCCAAATATATTTTATTTAAAAATGATCGAATATAAGTTAGTTTTTCCTAGATTTCGATTTACTGCACTAAGTAAGTTAATTTTTGGGACAAAGTTTGTTGCTTTTGTTTTGCGCAGCACTGTATGTATTTACACACAAACAAAGTTTTATTCTAAGAAGTTTTCCAAATATATTTAATTTAAAAATGATCGAATTTGAGTTAGTTTTACCTAGATTTCGATTTACTGCACTAATTTTAATTTATGAATAAATACAATTTAATGTTTTTTTCGGAAATATTAGTTCCAAATAAAAAAAATATTAGGATGGTATCATAGTTTTGTTTAGAGCAATATCCTCCCAAACATATAATATTTGTGTGTGTCAAATATTATATATTTAGTGTGCACCCTAAACATAGGTATATTTCAAGCAGAATATGTTTGGGACAATATGCTACAGAAGCGATTTTTTTAGTTTGCAAATATATTTTGTTGTAATATATTAATATATGCGTTCCAAATATATTTTATTGATTTTCAAATAAAATTTATTTGCTTAGAAATATATAATATTTAAAAATTTGTGTTCCAAATACATTTTCTTTCGATTCAAACATATCAAAAAAGGCGATTTTGCCCCTTGTAGATAAGCGCAGAAGAATTAACTACATCACTAGTGTCGCAGGGACAATTGATACTAAGAAATCTGAAGGGATTTTTTTTTTGAAACAGCAAATAATATTAACAACCACAACAACAATATAACACAAAAACTTTTAGAGTCATCATAATAAAACAAGAAAAAAACTAAAGAGAGAAAAAAACTATATAAACAAAGAAATGCGAATGGAAAGAACAAATCAAAACACAAAATAATAATGGTGATGATGATGATGATGATGATTATGAGACACCGTCAGTGACGATCGCCACTACCACCGGTTTTAATCTGAATCTGATGATGATCAACATCCATCATGATTATGAAATTGTGCACACAACGGACAGACAGACGGATGGACGGACGGTTGCAATAAAGTAAAGTATGGAATTGAATTAAGGATTACATATGTATGGCTGCAATAAACAACAACATTGACTCTGACAGACAGTGGGTGCTGAGGTGGAGCAGCTGTGCAAGAACCACCACTGCCACCATTCGCCATCGTATTCGCACAGAATAATAAGAGGGGAAACAAAATCATTTTTCCCATGAACTTTTAAGAATTCGCAAGAAAATTAAAATCAAATGTTTGCTGGCGGCTTGCTTCACAATATCTGTTGTTCTTTGTTGAGGTTGGTTGTTTGGTTAGATGGTTGCTGCTGTTGCTATTGCTTATAAAGGTTTTACAATTAGTGCGGGACAATGTTGAATTGTAATAAAACTTGAAAAGGAAATAAACTTTTTTTATCTCTTTACAACTAACCGATTATTATGAGCAGGTGTGTGTATATTTAGAATTAAAGTGAAAATGACTTTAAAATCAAGAATGTTGATCCCTTGGCCTCCAATTGTATTTAAAAACGAGTAAAAAGGGGCTAAAGTCGGACGGAGATAACTATATGATACCTACACCACGATATCGGAGCAGAATAGGTACAAATGATGTCAAGATTTATCAATATTGTTCTCCTAATGACAATAATCCGTCAAAAATATCAGTTTATAGCGTTTAGTTTCAAATCGGATAGATCACCTCAAAATAAGCGGGAAAAATATTGTAAAATTAGAAGAAAAAATCGAAAAAAATTTATATATTTTTTTTAAAATTTAACGACCGATAACTCTATAACTAAACGAGTTATCGAAAAAATGTACATTATTTTTTCTTCCTAATTTGAGGTATTCTATCCATAAAGGTGTCATGCTCTTGTTAGTATATACCACCAGGGCTACAACCATCCAAATCTGAAGCGATATTGTTTAAATTTGACAACATCCTGTCTCGGTTCAAAAAACGTCCTTTCTCGGTTCAAAAAACTTTCTGCGGTCCATCCTAATGATCCCACCATTGAGATAACACCTACTGTAGGGTCTATAAAATGTAAAATATAACATTAAATACAAGTTACAGAAAATCGGTACTAGACACGTATTTTCTCAGTATCTTCAAGTCAAGTCTGGCAACATGTCGGAACCGAAATATCTTGTATGTGTGAAAGCTGGGCAGTGATACAGAAAATGTTCCATCGTTTCGATGTTTTCCCTGCATGCCCTGCACTCGTCCTTTTCTGCTAGTCCTATGCGATGAAGATGTGCCTGTAAGCTTGAGTGTCCCGTTAGAACTCTCATCATCTTACTAATCTCGATCTTGTTTAGTTTCAGAAAACTACTTGTTTTCTTATCATTTGGGTCACCCAACAGATTGCTCGAACTTCTGCTTGAAATACCGTGCTATGGTCAGGGAGGCGGAAGTGAAGTTCGACTTCTGGTTCATCAATAAAAAGTCCCAGACCTGTCCTTCCTCCTAGCAGCTGGTTCCCACTGGCGCATGAGCTAGTGTTCCATTTTCCCAGGAGCGTCTGTCTGGCACGAACGAATCACAGGTAGCTGTAAGCCGCACTTCGGGAATGCGGTCGGAGTGATTGTAATATCTTCTGATGGTACGACTTGTGGTCTCGATTTATCCATTCACCCATCACTTGTAGACGTCTTGTTGTGAGGGCTGCCTCATACTTTATACGGATATCTATTGGTTGGATGTGCAGTATAGTCTCCAACGCTCTTGTTGGTGCGGTTCTAATTGCCCCGCTTATGCCTAGACAGAACATACGTTGCACTTTTTGCAATGGTATTACGTTGTACTTTTTGTCCATTGATGTCCACCACACTACTGAGGCGTAGGTTATTATTGGTCAAAAATATGGCAGCATAGAAACAGAAACAGCTGTTTCAGTCACCGCCGTCAACAATATCGGTCCGACTCTAGATTCAGATTGGCGGTAGTGAAAATGGTGAAAATAAGTAAAACATATTAAAGCCAAAAAAAAATTAAATTGACCAAAAACATGGCTTGATTAATTTTAAATATATATATAACAATTATTATTATTAAATTTTACATTCAAATAAAAACTTACATATCATTGATTGAATCTTTTTTTGTTGTTTCTTTTTTTAGTTTCAGGGTTGCATTTTCTCTTATTTTTTTATTTTTTGTTTGTTTTAGGGTTACTTCAGAGGATATAGCACTTCGAAGACAAAAAGTGTTAACATTTTCGTACGAAAAGTATTTGAAATAGTTTTTTTTGCTTGAAATTAATTCAAATATATTATTCATACTTAATCTTTTGTAGATTTTTTAGACTTTTCTGGAGTTTTAATTACTAAAAACATACATTTCACTTCAGATTTTGTGAACGTTCTAAGCCGAAATTTACTTTTCGGTTTATGTTTTCTGTAGAAGCTAAAAACGTTTTCCATTTCAAAAACGTAAATTCTTGTTCGATTTTTCACTCTATGACATGCCTGATAATGAGAGCTATTTTAATATCCTTAAATATTCCTCTTTCTTTTATGTATTTCGATTTTTCTGATTACTATGCAAAATTAGTCCTACGTCCGCGACGTCACTTTTGCCACGAATATTGATTGTATTCCTCAAAAATATTTAGGTAAATATTTAAATTTCTCAAATAATTGTCGTGGCAGAAAGTTGTATGAAAACACTGCATTCAGAATGCTATCGGGATTAATATTAGTAAAAAATGCGTACGAATGTAACGTCCGCAACATAGCATTTGCCCATATCTAAAACTGAACCGATTTTCTTCAAATTTGGCTAAGTTTATTCGGCACAAACAATTTTTCTGTATCAAATTTCGTAAGTATTTGGGGCAACATATGGCTTCTACACCGCGCAGATGCCGAATTGGGATGTACGAGTGCGGTCCCCAAATTAGCCGACCTAACAAAGAAAATACAAAAAATTTGGGACATTTTTTTTTATACCTCAACATAATCTCCTCTAAGCTCGATACACATTTTCCAATGATTTTCAATAGCTTCGATAACCTGTTTATGGTAAGAACTGTCAAGCTCCTGAAAACATCCGTCAACCGCAATCTCCACCTCTGAGCTGGCAAATCTTTTTCCGCTGATCCATGTTTCATGTTTGAAAACAAAACATAATCCCGGGAAGTTAAATCTGGCGAATAAGGTGCATGCTGAATCAATTCGAATTGATTTTGGCCATCGCAATAGTAGATGTTTGAACTGGTGCATTGTCTTGATTTTGAGCAAACGCGGCACCCATCTTGCGCATAGCTTTCTCATCATCAATTTGTTTGTCAATATGCGATGTACAGCACTTTATTAAATAAATGCCTTTGACTTCAGCTAGCTCAAGAACTCTCAACCGACGGTCAAGCAATACCATTTTGTAATTTTTTTTTAAGGATTTCTAGAGTGGACTTTTTAATTGGTCGTCCACTACGGTGTTCGTCTTGGCTGTTCGTAGGGCCCTGTTTCAAATCTGCCACACTATATTTTATAGTTTTAAACAAATGAAAGTAATGTATTACATATCAGTGAACAATTTTTTTTTATATTTTCTTAAATTTTTTTCTGAAAAGTACCAAAAAATCGGACCATAACTTATGAAGTTATGACCAATAACCACACAGAGTGATTCGTAACGATTTTTTTAAAAATCGATAACTTCTGTCGTTCTAAAAATTTAAAAAAGGGAAAAATCAAAAAAGATTTTTTTTTGAAACCGTCGATTTGTCGTGGAATTCCCTATATACTTTATAGGGTCGCAAATCAATATTTCAAGGTGTGGCAAACGGAATGACAAAGTTAGTATACCCTCATCTTATGGTAGAGGGAATAAAATCGACAGCACAAATTAGTTCTAATGTTTTTTTTCCTTATCCAACCTCTGACTTTGTAATTATACCCTCACTTAAGTGTGACGAGGGTATATATCATTTGCTACGGAAAAAAGTGTAACACGTCGAAGGAGTGAACTAAGACCCCAAGTATGTTCGGAGGAAATCCGTTTTGGGTCATTTTAAGTCGAATGAGCAATGTCCGTCCGTCTGTCTGTCTGTCGGCTGGCTGGTGCACACGATAACTCTCGAAAGGAGTAACTGATTGACCTAAAATTTGGTATGTGGTAATATTTTTTTCTATCTCCGGCTAAGTTCGAAGATGGGCCATATTGGTCCTCTCCTTCTAGTACCTCCCCCACAAAGGGTTAAAATGTTGTGAAATATTGATTCTTTAATAACTGCTGTACTACTTATTCGAATCTTTTGAAATTCCACACATAGTATTAGCTTATTAGTCACTATCAACTCGAGAAAAATGGGCGAAGTCGCCACGTCCGTTTTGGTACCTCCCACACAAATGCACCATTTTGCACCAAAAGTTAACAGCTTATAACATTAATAACAGTGTATAAAAATACTTGAAATTTTGTACAGTATTATGCTTTTATATTGCCTACAGTCCAGGGAAAAATGGGTGTTGTTGCCACGCCCCTTTTGGTACCTCCCACACAAAGGTACCTTTTTGTACCAAAAGTTAACAGCTTATAACATTAAAACCAGTGTATAAAAATACTTGAAATTTTGTACAGTGTAATGTTTTTATAGTGTCTATATCCCTGTACCTTTTTGTACCTCCCACACAAAATGCCCAAATCATACCACAATTTAATGTCTCATAACGTTTATACCAGTGCACATAAATGCTTATAAGTCGGCACAGTGCAATGAATTTAAAGTATCTAATGTTCAGCGAAAAAAAGGTGTATTTGATAAACCCCTTCTGGTACCTCCCACACAAATTGACAGAATAATTCGACTAATATTCAATATTACAGTACTCACAAAGTGAGGGTATACCTTAGTCGGTTTACCCGACTGAAACTTTCTTACTTGTTTCTCTAATTGTTTTGGTATACATACGTTTAAGAAATTTATTTTTCTTTTACAATTTGGAAGAACTTGTCAATCATACCGTCTTCTAAATTTAAAGATCCCAAATTTTGCTGTCGTTACAAAAAACCGACGTCACAATAGAACACTTTCACTTACTTATTCCCCCCTCCCCCCAAAATCACTTAATTGCTTCCCATCAATGATCACCAAACCTAAATGTCAATATTCTCCATTTATGTCTTAATAACTGATCATTTCGACTAGAAAGAAAAGTTCATTTAACATTTTAATGGCCCCACTCAACTCACCTGTTTGACAGGTATGGACGGACGATGGACTATTAACTGTTGTTCTCTGTACCTGTTCGAATGGACTTTATTTTTAAAATTATTCACTTGTTAGTTTTTTTTAATTTGTTTGCAGTATTGAAAAGTAAAGTAGCAAAAGTAAGACGACAGCATTATTAATTTAGTATAATTGACAGCAATGTATCGAGAGAGGGAGGGAGGGGGAAAAAGCATTGGCCATATCTGGTTATTGACAGTGAGGTGATTCTTAAGTGCGCCAATGTCAATTAGAAGTGGGACAAAACGAAGTGCTCTCGCGCAACTCGCATCGTAGATGCAAATGATTCCCTTGCTAAAAGAATAACAGTGGTCGGTGCTCAAAGTGTTTAGAAATAATGTAATTTTGTCAATTTCTATTTATCTTTCAACCTTAACAGTATAAGGTTTATTGAGTAAAAGATTTTGAAGATAGGTATGTGATGAGACTCACTTAGGAGTATGTGATGGCACAGGGACTGATTGTTAATATAGGTTCATATCTAGTCTCTCCTGATACCACATTTACCCCGATCACCGAAGGTTATATTTTAGTTATATAATGCGGTTATACAGGGTGGCTGATATGTATTGCAACCAACTTCAGGTTGCTATCATTTCTAAACCGCTAGTCTGATAGCTGACAGATTTATTTCAGTGACAGTTCATTTTATTGTTTACAAGCTTACAAAAGCATTTTGATCTATTGCATTCAGAAAAAAGTTATTCGTGATGGAATTCAAGCGTGATAGTGTGATTGCTTTATATTTGGGTGGAAAAACACAAGTGGCTATCGTTAGAGCCCTCCAGCATTTAAATGTGAATAAATCTTTTGTTTCTCGTACCATTGCTCGTTACCGTGATACTGGCAGTGTTGCATCGCGTCCAAAAAGTGGACGAAAAAAAACGGTAACAACACCAGAAATGATCCGAAAAGTGAAGGCCAGATTTGATCGAAATCCACGCCGCAGTGGTAGAAAAATTGCTCGTGAGCTGAACATATCGCGAGAACGGATACAACACATATTAAAAAATGAGCTTGGCCATTGAAGTTCCAAAAAGTGCAAGAGCTCACCGATGCACAAAAAAAAGTTAGACTGGAAAGAGCCATGGAGTTGCTTCGCTTCAACGAAAGTTGCCAGTTACCGAATTTGGTTTTCTCCGATGAGAAGCCATTCCAAATTGAGCAGTTTGTGAACAAACAAAATGATCGTGTTTACTTGCCAAAGAGGTCATCTGAAAATTTACACCTTCGATTGGCCACCAGAACCGCCGTAACGGCTCCCCGCTCGTATTCATCGACCATGGGGTCAAAATAAATGCCGAATATTATCGGGAAAATGTCCTAAAGACAGTATTGAAGCCCTGGGCAGACAAACATTTCGGCCGCAGACCATGGACATTCCAACAGGAATCATCACCATCGCACTCAGCACGCGTCAACCAAGAATGGCTTAAAAAGGAGGTTCCTCGCTTCATTTCTACCGCACAATGGCCACCAAGATCTCCGGATCTCAATCCGTTGGACTTTTGCGCCTGGGGCATTTTAGAGAGTAAGGTTCGCACTAAAAAATACCAAAGTATCGATCATCTCAAGACGGCGCTTCGCCGGGAATGGGCCAAAATACCGCAGAGCCACTTTCATGCAGCGTGTGATGGCTTTGTCGGCCGTTTGAAGCCCATAATTCGTGCCAAAGGTGGCCAATTCGAACAAATCTAAACTGTTTCTAAAATTTTATGTTATTTCCGAATTTTTTTGCTTTTGAACAATAAAATTAAAAAAAAAAAATATAGCGCTTTACTCTACTCCTTAGTAGGCGGTCAGATGGGTTATCTACTCCTTGGTAGAGGACGAGTTGGTTTGTATAGTCCTTATTAGATGTGCAGTTGGGTTATCTACGCCTTACTTGACGATAGCTTGGATTATCTACTCATTTGTAGATATACAGTTGGGTTATCTACTCTTTTGTAGATATACGGTTGGGTTATCTACTCCTTTGTAATTAATCTTTCGATTCTTGGATTATCTACTCCTTTGTAGATATACTGTTGGGTTATCTATACCTTTGTAGATATACAGTTGGGTTATCTACTCATTTGTAGATATACAGTTGGCTTATCTACTCCTTTGGAAGATCAGTCCCAACTCGTTCTCCACTAAGGAGTAGATAACCTTAGTGGAGAACGAGTTGGGATTGGTTTTCTAAGTTTAACGATTAAACAGTATGCATTTCAATTGGTTTCGAAGATGACTTACCCTGTCAGACATTTAATGGTCAGGTACTGTAGGTGTTCTCTGCACTATACGCCTTGACGAAGAGATGGTTCGTTAATTACATGGGTTGTATACAGTCATTCGTGAAGGTTTAGTTCTAATCTCGCATCTCCCCTCCCGGAGTTGAGATAATTTCTTACGCAGATTACTGTGCTGTTATGGCGTGGGGTCATGGTATTGATGACTTATGTCAAAAAATTAACAGCTACCTTAGAGACTTTACTAAATTGTTCACAGCAAGGAACTCAAACTCTCCCTGCGAAATCAACAGGCAGTCTTTACCACGTTTAGAAAAGAAGTTTCATTAGAGCTACCAATTGAAGTCGATTCTCTTCTGTTGCACTTCTTATCCATTTATGCCGGTGTCGTTCGACATCGTGGGCCGTGCTGTTAGTTTTCCTTGCGAAAACAACTAATTTCTGATTTCCGGGTATGCATTCCTATTGGTTGTACTCAGTTGTATGCTATAAATATAAATAATAAAATAATTCCAAAATAAAAATAACTTCCCAAAAAAAAACAAATTTATCTCACCCTGCATGCTGGCGGGCGACACGAGACTGTTGTAAAAATCCAACAATAATTGGATATCAGTAATCGATAACATTAAGCACCATTATGTAGACTATGTCAAACAAATACTTTTAGTTTAAGCCAAATGTTTTGCAAACAAGTTTTTGTTGTAACGAAAAAGCGACATTAAAAACAAATCTAAACTATAAAAATACTACCTACGGGTGGAATTTGCCAAAAGTTAATACATTCCCTGTTTTAATGCTATAAACAAAATAAAAAAGCAAAACAAAACCATAAAAATCCCACACAGACAGCGCCACCAAACAAACTTGGCGAACGAAAACCAATAATGGTTAAAAACAGAGATAGCCAAACAATTTATAGAAAAACCATAAAAATCTCGACAAAGTAACCGGTTCAGGGATTCATGTATTTATAATCGGGTTGGTTTGTTTTTGTGGGTTTCGCTATAACGTTTTGAAGTTTTGCGCTTTAGTCGATTCCAAAGCACAGCTATGGTGAACATACTAAGTACATGTACATGACCATAAATTAATACCATATTTATTTACAAATAAATTACAAATAAGTGGCAACACTGCATCTAACATTACTGCATTAAGCAACATTACCACAAAATCGAGCTTTGCAACAAAGCGTCAAAGAACGCGAAAAAAGATAAACAAAAGAACGTTTTGTCCAAATAAATTCTCAGACGCACACTCACTCATACACACACACACACATTCTTTTCTTTTTCTGACATAATACCCACTAACGAAAAACAATAATAACGCAAGTAAAACGAAGAAGAAGAGACCAAAAACTTGAGGTAAACAAACTGTGAAGTAATAACAGAAAGAGAAATGACAATGCATTTGTCAGTGGCAGCTATTGCGGATTGCGGTCTTGCATTGAGTTGTTTGAGGCACGACAGAGGAAAACATCAGGTGGTGGTGGTGGTGGTAACACCACGTACATATGTATGTATGTATGTATGGATATGTTTATAGGACTATGCAAACTTTGAATGAATGAAAGAATGAGCTTTGGTGTGTGTGTCGGGTGACTTAAAAAGAGTTGCCACTGTGTATACTAATAGGTAACGATAAGGATATATTCCTAGTGATCATATTCTAACTAAACCCAACTTTTGTCTGCGAAAGAGAGAAACCGAGAACTATGTAAAACATTTTGGGCATACACATGACTTTAATATAAGATTTTCCAATACGGACGGGTTCGTGCCCGGAATTACCTACAGCGAACATATTCTCATAACGAAAATGGGGGTTAAGTCCGTCTTGGTTTCAAATGTAATATACATTATCGATATACATACTGCAATCTTCTGCAAACGGAATAATTCTGTTGAAAATTTTTGATATTTATAGTCCGAGTAAAGCCAGAAAAACTTTTCTTTAAAAACTTGATGTTGGACCTGCATTAAAGGAGACTTTTTTTAAGTTTGAACGAATAACGACGAGGCAACGGCATTGAACTGGCAAATCATACCAGTCACTTGGGTGATGAGAATTGGTGAATTCAAGTCTCGCTTGGAGCTTTGTCTGTGTGACTCGTATGCTTTCTTCGTAGGTATATAATTTCCATATGTGAATTTCATTGCAGATTGATGTGAGGTGTATACAAGTGATGATCCGCACAACTACAAGCTCTTACTGTGTCATGTATAAGTCCCTCTGATGATATCCCCGATGGGTATATGTTTACATGGCTTCCAGAGCGCAGTGTCTTATTTTTTCCAATATACCACAAAAGACTTCTCTTTCGAAAGGAAGAGTTGAGCGAAAAAGCTGAACAATTCGAATGTGAAAACATTAAAAAATATAATAAAACTAAAATTAAATCAATTATTTCTTTAAAAACTTGATGTTGGACCTGTATTAAAGGAGACTTTTTTAAGTTTGAACGAATGACGACGAGGCAACTGCGTTGAACTGGCAACTCTACCAGTCACGAGGGTGGTGCGAATTGGTGAATTTAAGTCTCGCTTGGAGCTTTGTCTGTGTGACTTGTAAGCTTTCTTCGTAGGTATATAATTTCCATATGTGAATTTCTTTGCAGATTGATGTGATGTGTATACAAGTGATGATCCGCACAACTACAAGCTCACACTGTGTCAGGTATTAGTCCCTCTGATGATATCCCCGATGGGTATATGTTTACGTGGCTTCCAGAGCGCAGCGTCTTATTTTTTCCAATACACCACAAACAATTTCTCTTTTGAAAGGATGAGCTGATCGAAAAAGCTAAACTATTCTAATGTGAAAACATTCAAAAATATAATAAAATTAAATCAAAAAACTTCTAAAAACATTTCACTAAATATCCATATTTGGATATGACCCAGAAAAATAAGGCTTTAAAAAGAGATCGGCAAAACAGCGCCCATGGGCGGTTCTCTCCTCTCACACATTGAATGAGTATAAAATAATTCGAGATTATCGAGAAGGAAGCGAGTTAAATTAAAGGCATTTTCCACAATTCTTTCTTTACATACAAACTATGCCATAGGAATTTGCTTCAGTTTAATAAATACTCTTTTTTTGTTTGTTTATTGAAGGAAAATAATCAAGAGAGAATTCTCTCTCTTTCAAAAAAATGTGTATAAAACACTACAGCTACATTATAAGGTAGTGCAGTGTGCAGTGGCATTTGCACAAATCTTACTAGAAGTACACTACAATGTAGTGTTTGGAGTAGTGTGTAATGTTAAATGAACTAAAGTTATGAACTTTTATATGTCGAAAAACCAATTCTAGACGTAGCTAAAGTTTTTTCCGAATAAACTTTTATATTTTCTGGACGAAATTCGACTTTCTGAATCAGAATATGTTTTTTTTTAAGATTATGATTTTAAAAATAAAATATATTTGTATTTAATTTTAATTTAGTGTAGTGTATTACCATACTAACGTAAATCCGTATACAAGGAAATTAGTTGCACACTAATCGACTACGAATGTGGTGATATGGTGGAGGTGGCTACCCACGACACTGACGGACTGATTTAAACCTATATAACCGAATTTGGACATCTGGCGGAAGAGAACGTCATTAAACCCGGCCTAAGGTAGCCTATGCAGGAAAACTTCTCTATATACATACCTGCATTTGTACGTATTTGAAAGATTGCAATTAAGGTGAAGTGCCTATATATACACAACTGGGGCAACCACAGCTTCTGCAAAAGTCACTTCTTACGACTTTTAAGTCTTTTAGTGTGCCGCCCGTCATGTTAAACTCGATCTTGTTTCGAAAACAGCAGTAGGCCGTTGGTGCGTTTGGAGTTTAAGTAGGGTAACATTCGAATGTATACAGTTCCTGATTACTGTATACACTTTCTCTCAAGAAGAGCTTGCAGATCGCTAAGGGCATGCCCACGTATTCCAGTTTCTCTGGACAATGTAAGGTAGCTTCTTGCCTTGCAAGTTCATTTGCGTTGCGGTACTTTCAGTTCTTTTTAGCGGTATCGTTAAGAGAGATCAGCGCTTTTCTGAATACAGAATCAAGGGATTACATCCCTTTACAGGGATTACAGCCTGTCTATCAGAGACTAAGGTCTTAATAAAACGAACTTTGCGTATAAATAACCGTTATCTAGAGGCCCATGACCGTCGCTCTTATGCCAGGGGATGGATCCGAAAGGCCAAATTTTCATTGACTCTGCCGTATAGGTTGGGTTAGGGTGGTACCGGTATTACCAGCTCACATAGACCAATTGAGGTCCATAGTGATACCAAGGGCCGAGTTGACCCTCTTCGGAACTAACCAGTATGGTTCACAAAATGTATCAATAATACGAACATCAGTACCGACAAGATCTGCCAGACATCCTGCAAAGGCCGACCCCAGTATATCAATGCGGGACAGTAACAAAGCTGGGTCTCAATGCTCTCCATTTCCTCCTAAACTCCACAGCTTCTGCAGAAGTCATTGGTCAGTCTTTTCCTCTCTAATGCGACAGTCTTTTCCCCTCTAATGCGAGGAGATATGTTAACCTTTTTGGTCGTTTTTGTTCAATTTGTTAACCTGCCGATTTCGTTCCATCTCTCATTGCACTGCCTTTTGCCTAAGTCAAAGCGTAGATGTGGACAGTGGCGCACCAATATATGCAAAGAATTTTTAATGTCCTTCCTTTCCTAACTAGTTCATTAGCTTTGCAATTCCCGGGATATCCTTATGTCCTGGTACCTATATGAGGTATAAGTTAAATTGCTCAGCCATCTCGTTGAGAGATCTTAGGCAGTCGAGGGCTGTTTGTGAATTTAGGGATGAAGCCTCCAGAGATTTAATGGCAGCTTGGCTGTCTGATTAAATGACGACGCCGAAGATGGTCTCTATGTTGCGACTAAGCCACTTGGCGACTTTCCTTATTGCGATTTTTTCAGCTTGATAGACACTGCAAGTATCTGGTAGTCTGTGGGCTATGTCAAAACTGATTTCCTTACAGTGTAAACCGAAGCGAATCTTTTCATCAAGCTTCGAACCATCTGTATAGAAGTGGACATAAATAGATCATAAAGTATTTCCTGGGATTCCGCTAACCCAGATCTCTCTGGCAGTTATCTCGGCGGCAAAATTCCTTTCGAAAGTGTAAAGCGTTGGTATATAGTCCAGTCCATCGGTTACCATAGAGCTACAGTGTGATTTCCTCATGCGGCCGTAGTTCTTGTACCATGTACCACATTGCTAGACACTTTAATCTTAATGCCGCTCTGGTTGCAACTTATCTAGCCACAATACTCGTATCAATCGGCAGTAGATGTAGTAGGACTTGTAGAGACTATGTCGCTGTAGTCTTTAAAGCTCCGCTTATGCTTAGGCAAGCACTTCTCTGAACTTTCATTAATTGAATGGTGATAGAAAGCTTATCAGTTGCCGTCCACCATAATGCAATGCCGTACAGGGGTACTGGGCGAACTGCTGCTTTATATATCCTGTGGACGATTTTAGGAGAGAAACCCCAACGCAACCCTACAGATTTCCTACTGGAATATAAGGCGACGTTGGCCTTTCTTGCCGGTTTTAATACATAAAGTCTGAAGTACAATAACCTTGCTAGGATTGTACCTATACTTTTTGCACTTTCAGAAATGGCTATATATGTTTCATTTATCCGAGGAGGGTCCATTTGTGGGACCTTATTCATCCTAGTAAGTGAACCAAGCCGCTACATCTGGCCCTTCTAGCCAATTTTGTTTTAGCCACCTGTAGGATGTCTCTGATTACATTTTCGAATTTGCCAGTTACTGCGATTGCCATGTCGTCCGCATATGCTTGCACGTTGTAGCCACAACGTTCTACATCTAGCAGGATTTCATTCACCGCTCGGATCCAAATTAGTGAAGAGAGTACTCCTCCTTGTGGGGTCCCTCTGTTTACAAACCTGGTTAGAGTTGTGGACCCAATACTTGCTGTTATGCGTTTTCTGTTGAGCAGGCTTTGAATTAGTCTCACCTTTAAATATGACAGCGCTGCAAATATGACAGCGCTGCAAATACAACACCTGAGTAAATATTGTTAAAAGCCCCCTTCTGTCAAGAAATGCCAACCACAACAGTGAATTCCTTTGAAATGTAGGGACGATTTTATAGTGCCCACAAGTTTTAGGGCAAATTCTGTAGACTCTCCATTTTTGTAAGCAAATTTGTTCCCGACAGGTGTTTTGTATCCAGGTTTTCCCTAATGCAATAATCTAAAAGTCTTCAAAGTCCTTGCAATAGGAAGGAGTATAGGCTAATTGGTCTGAAGTCTTTTGGCCTAGTGTGCGATATTTTTCCCGCTTTGGGTTTACCACTTTGGTATCCCTCTATCGATTGGGGATGTACGATATCCTGATATAGCCTTCATAAATTTTCTCCAGCCAGGGAATAATGTACTTCAACATTTTCTGCATTTCTGCTGCACTGATGCCGTCTGATCTAAGTGATTTGTAGATCTCAAAGCTGTTAATCGCCCAGCTTATTCTGGATATCTCAGTTCTTAGCAGTCCACTCGTTCTCTTGTTGGTCCTGCTGATTCTCGGTTTCTGTTGGTGAGGTCCCCGGGAAATGTCTGTCGAGCAGTTAATTTAACTGCTTGCTGTTTTTAGTGCAGTTATTTGCCTCATTCTGCAGCCTTGCGGCTTCCGATACCTTTTCCACTTCTCCACAGAAATTGTGCAGGAACGCCCTTGCGCTTTTCTAAGCTTCTTCTTATAGGTTTTGAGTTGCTCTTTATAGGCATCCCTTATAGGCATTGATATTGTACTGGTACAATTTCAATTTCAGACGCAGACGCAGAAATCTTCACGTTGAGTCAGCGAATGTCTGAGTTCTTGGTCACGACAAGAAATCTACTGCCTCGGAGTTTCGACCTAGAAGAGATTGGTCAAATGTCTTGAACAACATTATATTCCAAAAACAAGACCCTTTTCCACTTCTCCTTGCTAGATTTTGGCTTAAAAATTTGAAAATGACATAGAAATTGCATACGTAGTACTGCCACCTATTTATTCTCCAATGACCCACGAAATATCACACATGGCATCCCCCACAATATGCACATAGTTGTTGGTATATCTTAAAAAAAAAAACACTGTGGCAGATTCTTGTAATCCAATATGTTGATGTAAATAAGAAGTTTATGTGCTAAAAAGAAAATGCGATTGAACCTAACTTAGTTTTCGTAACGTAAGTAAGGGATTATCTTTACGAAAATGGGCCTTTGCAATTCGAACACGTAAGCCAAATAAATGTGGTATTACCACCATGTTTAACTTCAACGCCAACTTCATTATGATCTTCCTCATACACACACATACTTCAGACATATTCATATTTTATTATTCCTAAGAATATTTCAACCACAAACTTCCGTTACACCTGAGAACATTTATGGTTATACATACACGTACATTCATACATTCGTCCATATGTCCGCATTGGTTTTGTAGTTACAGTCTTTAAGAGATACACAAACCGTAACCTGTGTTCTGAAGAGGTGATAGAAAGTACACTCAGAAAAAACGGGACCTCCTGATCAAATTATTGTTAACAAAACCTTTGGGAAATTTATCATGTTTGTGCATTTGCTGTAAAATCTTAATGAAGTAACTGTAACATTACGAATCAGCTGATCGAATCTGTTATATGTATATCAATTTCAATGAAAATAATAACATATAAGAAATTTTCCGTAAATTAGATTTGTAGTAAATCCAATGTGGAGGGTATGATATCGGAGACCCCTTGATCTGAGCACATATTTGGATAGAGCACCTTCAAATAAAAAGTTAAAATAATGTGCATGTTATCGATATATCGCTTAGTTATCGAGCTATCGGACGTTAAAGTTTGAAGAAATTTAAATATTTCGTTAGTCGAGGGACCTCGGATAGGAAAAGCATTTTTTGATTCTCATATAGAGGATCCTATAATGTCACAAATAGCAAGAATGCAGAGATGGTTGCCTCATACGCTACGAAAACCAAACATAATATTGTAAGAGCAGCGCCTAGAGTGGAACCCATCTACCTAACCTAACCTACAAACGTTGATCGAATATGTTGGAATTCTCTTGTATAAGCCGCATGATCCAAAGTAGAATAGATAAAGGAACCCCATTTTTTGGAGTGTAATTTCCAAGGTGTACGCGTACACACTTTCTGCATTTACATGACTATTAAGTATTCAATGGCACCGGCTGCCTGTCAGCTGCTTTGGCCCACGTACACGAAGTCCAGACAGACACCACCCGCCACACGATACACATTCATTACGAGTACGTCGAAGATTTTATGACCTTTGGTGGTGTTGGGTATTCTGCGTTCATTCAGTGGTTTTTCTTCCCGGCTTTTATCATTCGTCCATTCATTTGTCGAAAGGATCCATGCAGACACTAACTATGTATTCGTAAGGGGACAGAAGGCATCTCTTTTCTGTTCTTCCCTTTTTGCTTTTAATCCACCTAGTCTCTGTGTCCTTTTCCTTAATCATTCTTTTTCAAATATAACTTTTCTTTAAATTAAGACTAAGGAGATTCAGTTGTACAACATTTTAACCAATGTTGCTATAAAGGAAAACGGAAGGAAATAAAATGTAATTTTAGGCACGTGCAACACGGCGAATGTCATTAAAAAAAGTAAATGAAGGTAATATTCAATTCTCTGAATTCCCCCTCGCCGCTTACTTGGGCGGGCGACAGCAAGTGAAGACGGAAGATACTTCATTTTATTGATTTTTCATTCTCGTTTGTGGCAACATTTATTTATTTATCCATTCATACGGAAATATTGAAAAATCGATTCAATTGTTGGGTAATTTAAATAGTTGTTCGATTCAGAAAGCATAAAGTGATTATAATTGATTGCAGTTTTATTGAAAATTTCTCCCAAAGAGAAATGCCATGGAAGACTTTTGATTTATTGAAAAATGTCAAGGAGATTTAAAACAGCTGTTGGAAAAGGTGAATTCAAGGCGGTTTGTGGTGAGTTAGAGAATTTGGGTTTTAATATATTGGTTTCGAGTATTTTTTTAGTATAACAATAAATGCTAAAAATAATAATAAAATAAGTATATTCTGAGCGAAAAATCACTATGCAACAACAAATATTTTTTTGTGTCCTAGACCTAAAAATTATTTTTTTGTATAGATTGTGGCATACTGTTACATAAAATCAAAGCCAAACATTTTTTAAGGAAAATTTTTTTTTTAAAAAATTTTTTATTAAGAATACTGTTATCGTCGAAGGTACCCTTAGTATTTGCACTATAATTTTGGAGTATACGCCCGATCAGGTCGACTTATACGTTAAATTGAAGCTATTAATGTGGGCTACCAATGTTGGAAATATATCTTTCACTTAGAAACAGTGGTTTAGTAACAGTCATTAAACAAATTGGAAAAAGTAGATCTTTTTCAAAAAGAAAAAAATCCTAGGACAAAAAAAAACATAAAAAATAGAAAAAAAATCGAAAAAAATAGAAAAAAATACTTTATTTTATTTTTTAAAAGTTTGCATCCTAGCCATGAATATAATGCCTTTTTGAAACAAATCTATGGATAAATGTAGAAATTATAGCCCTTTTGGTAGAGGTAAGAGAATTTCAAAAAATCTTTTTTTTTTTAATTTCTGTTTAAATAGCGATTTTATTTGTTACTTTTATTTATATTATCTGCATTTGAGTTTATTTACATGTACAAGTTTCATTAGAAGTAATTGTGAGTTCTTTGTTGATGTTTGTAGATTTCGGAATCGGTTTCTCTAATGAGGAACCAAATATAATCTCCCATCATTCTTTCATCCCAGTGCCCTTGGTAACGCCGCTCGATAGACTTCATTTCTTGGTTAAACCTTTCCCCATGTTCGTCGCTTACGTCGCCAAGATTCTCGAGGAAAAAGTTTAAATGAGAATGCAAGAAATGAATTTTGAGGAACATATTTACACCTGTTGGAATACATAAAGCGAAAAATAAGTTAGAAGCATACATACATATGCGTTATATACAAAAATATAAAAAAATATATTTCTAACCAATTTTTTTATAATTTTTTAACAAATCATTAACCATTGTTTCGTATTGCGGGCTTTTATTGGATCCAAGGAAATTTGAAACTACAAGCTTAAACGACCTCCATGCTGAAATTTCATCCGACGTCTAATATGATTCGAAATTCACACCTTTCATCAGTTTCCTTATTTTAGGCCCATCAAAAACTCTTTCTTCGATTTTTTGAAAAGCAAGACTTTTAAATAAACTTTTTAAAAATGAGAGTGAATTGCTATCTTTCCTTAAGGCTTTTAAAAATTTTTAAAGAGCCCCAGCTTAATATGCAGTGGTGGCAAAATAATGTTTTCTTTTTGGACGAGAGGTGTGTATTTTATGTTGTTTTCATCCAATGCAATGTGTTTTCTTGTTGGCCATTTCTTTCTTCTGTAATGATCTTCGCGAGCACGGCTATCCCAGAGGCATAACATATCAACTACTTTTAAATCGCAACAAATTTTCCAGTCATGTTCATATTTTATGTATTTTATCAATTCAGCCATTGTTTCGAATGATTCCTTCGTGTTGACAGCATGAACAATGGGAATCGACGGTTTCTGATTTCCGTTGTGTAAAAGTACTGCTTTCAAACCTTCTTTACTGCTGTCAACAAGTAACCGCCATTCCTTTGAATTGTATGTTTGATTAAGTTCCTCGAACAATCCGGGAATGTCCTTGCAAAAGCATCTGTTATCCACATTTGTATAAAATTGTTTGTAAGGTATATCACGGACTCTATAATATGATATGTTAACATCTGAGGCCAAAATATTGTACTGTTTCATCCCAGATGCAAGTAGTTCTGCCTTATCTTTGGTCAGTTACAAATCTCTCAGTAGATGACTTCTGATTCAAACTTGAATCGCTCAGAGTTGAGTACTCAGTTGAACTTAATGATTTTTCCGTTATTAGGCTGTTAGCTATACTTGGACACTTCCTACTCCAATCTATTAACTTAGACAAAAATAGTAGTCCGTATCGTGAATGAATGGTTGTCTCTAAATCATTGGCACGTGAAGTCTAAAATTGAAACGTTTTATTCCACAAACCATTGTAATACATTAATTGTAAAGTACTTACCGCATGTTTCCACTAGTCCATCGAGTAAGATTTACATGGCACGATTTACACAAAATACTAGGTGTCCACGGTTTGTTCATATTTTTAACTCGTAGACCAAAATATTATACATATATTTCTTCTATTATTTTACTAAACGCACGTCGATTTTTTTAATTACATATTTTTCGCAGATGTAGCAGAAATTGTCGGGATCATTTACACATTGAAAAGTTCTTTGCCGTTTACTCATACTTCGAAATATAACTTTGTAATGGTTTTTAGAAAATCGACTTATCTCTTTAAGGCGCTGAATTACACTAATTTATTAATAAGACATTTCATTCATAAATTCCGGGTTTAAGGTTCATAAGTTGCAGTACCTGACATATAGTTTGCTTCGAAAGTAGACACCCAATATTTCGTTAGCATGCTGCCTTTTCAAAAATGTGATAAAATAATTTTTTTTTCGATTTTTTTTTCTATTTTTTATGGTTTTTTTGTACCAGGAAAGTGTTTTTAAAAAAATAATTTTATTTTTATCATATTTTTGACGACTGTTACTAAACCAATGATTCTGCGTGAAAGCGATATTTGCAGCATATGTAGCCCTCTCAATTCCCTTTAATTTGAGGCATAACAGGCTTATACTTGATATCAAATACTGAATGTACTTTCCATGAAAGCTGGAATTTCAAAAAAAAAAAATTTAAAAAAAAAAAAAAAATTAAAAAAAAATTTACCATAAAAAAATAAATAATTTACAATAAATTTAATATTTTTTCGTGTTTGTGACACCTACTTGCACCAGAAACTGTTATCCACATACCTTGGACAAAAATTTTGTTGCGTAGTGTAATTAATAATCTCCTCTTTTGTCAAGCAATCCACCTTATATATCTTTGGTCACAGGCAATAACAGTCTAAAGTCGATAATTATGCTTTCGAAAGAAATTGCATTTAATTTTTCTGCAATGGGACTTCATTACGTCTTAGGTCAATATGTTTTTATTATCTTTTACAAAAAAGATTGTTAGAGAAATGGGGATTTCACGTAAATATAAAATATTGTTAATAGAATATGTTAGCAAACATAACTCAAGCATTTCTGAAGTCGACTTGGCCGATTATCGATTGTGACCACAGATATGATGTTTGCTTGCCTAAGAGTGTAAAGGCGCTAAGTCCAATACGTAATATTGTACAGGAGAGACAAAAAACTTGCGTTTCGTTGCAAAAAATACATTTAGGCAAAAAGTGGACTTAGCGACTTTTCACCCTTAGGTCACGATATGTTGAAATTATCAGCCATTTTGCAGTTTTTGACAGATGTGAATGTTGGAGTTGTTTTGGTTTTCTTGGCAATTTGTAGCTATTAAATGCTTTGGACTGAATTAGCTTTTTCCAAACCTTAAAGCACCAATTGTCTTTGAAAATAATCGTACTCCATCCGAGGCCAAATGACGCATTGTTCAAGCCAATTTTTTCCATTTGACTACAGATTTGCGGGACTGGATCTATTTCTACAATAAAGTTCTTCTATCATCTTCAGATTTCAATAGCAATAATGTGTATGTCTTTAACTTAAATCAGTTTGAAATACTTATAGTTCTTTTCACACCTAATTTACTACTTCCATAAGTATTTCTAGCTGGTTTAAGTTAAAGGAGTACATTATTGCTATTAAACTGTGAAGATGATAAAGTGGTGTCTATTGAAACTGCAGTCAGTTCTACCAAGCAAGTTAAACTCGCTGGCATTTGTTTGTATTTGTATTGTATTACATTTTGCATTGGACAAAATGTAACTGAACTGATATGATCTCAAACCAAACTAAATTCTCATTTTTATAAAAAAATGTAAGAAAATTTCATAGATATTACAGTTTTATAGAAAATTGAATTTTAATTTTATATAAATCATGTCGAAATTGAATTTCATTTAAGTATTTTTCTAGAAAATCTAGCTTAAATTAATATTTTCTTGCAAATTTTATATTTTCTTTATATATAAAATCCTTTGTACGTTTGTTAGTAACGCATGATCTCCGAAACCATAAAAGCGATTGGGCTGAATATTGAAAAATATATTCAGATTGGGGTCTTTGTGTTTTAGGTCAAGTTATTTGCAAAAATCGCATTTCCAGAGCGATTTAAAATGTATGTGTGGTTTGTCTTGATAATAGTTTGTATGTACGATTCTAACCGGTTGATGGCGCTGTAGTGGACATATGGTCAATATACTTTTTTTTGATGATTTTCCCTGAAAATCGGGATGTATGTACTTTTAAATAAAATAGCAATGAATAAGGAACCAATTAAATTTTTGTAAAATTTTTTCAAATTCATATTTCTAAAAAATTTCTCCTTCCGTCGACCTTTCAAATTTCGTCTAAATGGATTTTCATTGAAAATTGAGCAGAAATCGCAATTTTATAGAAAACTCAGAATTGTAATTTTTAATATATTTCGTCAAAATAGCATTTTTCTAAAAAATTTAAAAAATTTCGAAAATAATTTTTTTATTGAAAATTTTGTTTTATCTAGAAAATTATGTGAAAAATAAATTTTTTTTTCTATAGAATTTCGACGAAATTGTTTATTTGTAGAAAATTTCTTTGAAGTTGCATATTTCTAGAAAATTTATTTGAAGTTGACTTTTTCTTTAAACTTTCTTCGAAATTGAATTTTTTCAGAAAAAATCCTTCATCTGCCTTTAATCCGGGTAGAGGCCACTAATCAAGGGTTATATAAGCTGGCCATCAGTCATCGACCTTTAATCCAGTCAACAAAATCTAATTTTTTAGAAAATTTCGTCGGAATGGATTTTGATTGAAAGTTTAGTAGAAATAGCAGTTTTATAAACAATTTTGTCAATATTGCTATTTTTGAAATACCTTGTCAATATTTAATTTTTCTAAAAAAATAAAAAAAATTTCGAAAATTAATTTTTATACAATTTTGTTTTGAAATTATGAGGTCTAATTTTTCCAGAAAATTTCTTGGATTTGCATATTTTTAGATAATTTCTTCGAAGTTGCATTTTTCTTTAAACTTTCCTCGAAATTTCATTTTTCCAGAAATTAGTTTTTTCATCTGTCTTTAATCCGGGCAGCGGCCACTAATTAAGAGTCATCGTCTTTTACACTGAACATAGACTCGACTAAAAAAAGTGCATATATTTTATAGAATTTCACATCGACGGGGCAACATTTTTTCCGGAAACGAAATCGCTATTAATCAGGCCATCGACCTTTAATCTGGTCAACAAAATCATTGACAATTTTGTAGTTTTATAGCAAGTTTTGTTAAAATTGGCATTTTAAAAATATTTTGTCGAAATTAAATTTTTCTAGAAAATTCGAAAAATTTTGTAAATTTTTATTAAAAATTTCGTTCTGCTAGAAAATTATGAAATATAATTTTTTCTATAAAATTTCTTCGAAATTATATATTTCTAGAAAATTTCTTTAATATTTCTAGAGAATTTCTTTAATTTTTCTAGAAAATTTCTTTAATTTTTCTAGAAAATGTCTTTAATTTTTCTGGAAAATGTCTTTAATTTTTCTAGAAAATGTCTTTAATTTTTCTAGAAAATGTCTTTAATTTTTCTAGAAAATGTCTTTAATTTTTCTAGAAAATGTCTTTTTTAATTTTTCTAGCTAATTTCTTTAATTTTTCTAGAAAATTTCTTTAATTTTTCTAGAAAATTTCTTTAATTTTTTTTTAGAAAATTTCTTTGAAATTGCATTTTTCTTTAAACTTTCTGCGAAATTGAATTTTCTACATCGACCTTTAATCCGGGCAGTGGCCACTTATCGTCTTTAAGCTGCTATCGACCCGTAATAGTGTCATCGGTACTTAATACTGCTATTGGTCATCGGTCAACGACCTTTAATATCGTCATCGACCTTCAATCCATTTAACAAAATCAATTTTTTTTTTTGGAAATTTTCGTCAAAATGGATTTTCATGGAAAATTTAGTAGAATCGCTGTTTTATAGAATTTTTTTCGTCAAAATTGTTATTTTTAGAATATTTCACAAATATTCACAAGAATTTTGTCGAACATAATTTATTGTGAACAATTTATTCTTCTATAAAATTTCTTTGAATTACAATTTCTTCTATGTTTTACTTTTCTAGGAAATTTCTTGGAAGTTGCATTTTTCTTTAAACTTTCTTCGAAATCACATTTTTTTTAGAAAAGCTTGTCCCTTAATCTGGTAATCGGGATCCGGTTATAGGCCTTTAATCGGCTGATCGACCTTGAATAATTTGTAAACGTTGTTCAGCCGTAAGTCTTTCCATGATGAAATGCCAAACAATACTTAACAAAAATAACATGACAGCATGACACGACTCACACGTGATCTGTCAAAAAAAGGCAATTGAAAAAAGTATTTCTACTTAGATCACCCTTTATATAAATACAACCGACACACGGTACTATTTTGTTGCTAGTACTATTTTTTTTTATTGTACTGGGTGTAGAAAATTTCTTCGAAATTTCAATCAAAATTTAACCTTACTAGCAAATTCTGTTCGAAGCTGCATTTTCTTTAAACTTCTAAATAGCATCTTTCTAAAAAATTTAAAAAAATTTGTAAAAAAAAAAAATTTGTTTTGAAAATAATTTTTTTCTAGAAAATTATGAAATTTCATTGTTCTAAAAAACTCTTAAAATTGCATATTCCTAGAAAATTTCTTCGAAATTTCATTCAAAATTTAACTTTTCTAGAAAATTCTGTTCGAAGTTGCATTTTTCTTTAAACTTTCTTCGAAATTGAATTTTTTTAGAAAAATTTCCTTCATCGGCCTTTAATCCGGACTGTGGCACTAAAGGTCAACGTCCTTTAAGTCGCTCATCGAGTTTAACCGTACTCGGCCTTTAATCCGCTCTTCGACCTTTAATCAAAAATAGGGTAATCGGGTCGATGACTTTTAATCAGGTCATCGACCTTTAATCTGGTCATTGACCTTTTCGACATTTTCCAAAAAATTCAATTTTAAGGAAATTTTGTAAAAAATATTTCTATTAATTTCAATTACTAATTCAATCTTTTAGTTTTTGGTTTATAATAAAGGATTACTATAAATTCGATGTACTGATTGAAAACCTAAATCATTCAAAAGGAACTTCTTTTAAAGGTTAAACGAAAATGTGTACTTTTCTAAAAATGCCAGAAATAACCTCAGTTTAACCAGAGTTTAAAGCATTCCGGCTTTGTAATCCTATACCTGTCATTGATTTTTCTCTATTTGCTCTTTTCTTCTTCTTCTTCTTCGGCTTCTTCGATTTAAGTAGTTTTGGAAATCCATATCCAGTTCAGTTCGATCTGTCTGTCCGGCCATGCAAACAAATGCCATTATTTCTACAGGATATTAAATGTTGGTTAAATATTTGCACTTGAAGGATTTCGTGTTGAATAACAGATTAGGTTTTGCTATCGCTCCCTTTGTGTCCGACTTTATTGTTAGCCACTGAAATGTGGGCTCATGAGACTTTTCCATTTCGGCTTTGGCTTTATTTTTTTTGTCATATTGCTCCCTATCTTCTCCGCCTCTCTCTCACTCTGTCTCTTTTTATTCTGTGGTTTGTTCCAACTGGATATCATGGATAACTCTATTCAAATTTTGCAAGCCGTCCAACACCGAGAACATGACAGCCGGGACAGGATGTTAAACGAACTTCCAGGCACAAGAAGGAAATGATGGTAATAGTTTTTTTCATTTTTTTTTACAAAAAAGGTGTGAATGGAGGGGATAGAGGGATTGCAATGGAAACCGGATTCGGTATAATGGCGCTGACACATTTTGCTTGGATTTGTTATTTTTTTGGTTTAGGTTTTATGTAAAGCCTGATAATCAAAAATGGGAAGAAATCGCCAATAAATACCAAATTTTATTTAAGAAATTTAATGAGCGGCCATTGTTTTATTTGAAATTTTAAGAATGAAAAATGCTTTTTATTCTATTTAATCAAACCTTCTTTAATAATAGGCCTCAATCAATCAATTTAGAATGGAATACGATTTTGTCAAGTTTTTAAACCCCGATACAAACCAAATTTGTATTTATATACAGTATATATGAACATTTTTTTATATAACGTCTAATAAATATTTTATGTTCTTTTTCAGATCTCTACATTTATTTATTCTGGAATATATCGTTAGATACTCATATTCCATTAAGGTAAGTGGAAAAGAACATCTTCTATAGATAATAAAAAATCGATATCTAAAAATTTTAAAGTGAAATTTCGATAACAGATTATTATCGAAATGGACATTCGACAAAAATTTCTAAATATATGCAGTATAACCTCCTCGATATATGTATGTATATGTCCATATGTAAATATATCGTCGGTATACTGCATACACTGACCATGCGAATTTTCGATAAATATTGTTATCGAAATTATCGAAATAAAACTACATATAATTTACATTATGTCGTTTTCTTTCTATTTATAAGGGAGGAACTATTCTATAAATATGTAAAAAATAAATTAATAAAAATTTCGAGAAATACTCGTATATAAAAAGTCGATTTTTATAAAAAAAATATTTAACGAAATTAACTTGGCCAGTTTATGCTGTATATCTCGACATAATGGTCGACATACTACTTGAACTAATCAAGTCCATTTTCGATAAATTTTGTTATTGAAATTTAAATCCGCAATTTATACTATAAATCAGGTCATATTATTACCATATTTTATTCTAAATTTATAAAAAAATAAATCATCTACAGATTGGTAAGAAAACTCTGAACAAATTTCGATAAATATATATAAATTTCAATTTAAATCTCGATAACAAATATTATCGAAATGAAAACTCCTTACACCCTGATCAAATATATTTTCAATACATTTTGTTATCGAATATTTAAAACTATAACATACACGGTAATCGCGGCTATCATTACACCGTTTTCTTTCAAACTAGAATACTTCTTCTATAAAAAATTAAAGATTAAATTAAAAATTTCGATAAACATAATAAAATTAATTTGAAATTTTTATAATTTTTTTTTTACGAAATTAACCCATTTTTAACTGTATATCGAAGTATGTTTATATTATCAATTCCATTTTTAATAAATATTGTTATCAAAATATAAAGGCTTAATTTAAGCGAATTTTCTTTCAATTTATGTTAGAGTACATTTTCTATAAAATATTAAAGAAACGTAATAATATTAAATCAAATATATAAGAAAAAATGTTAAAAAATCGATTTGATATTTCGAAAAAAATACTATTTTCCATTGACTTAAGTCAGTTTAGGCAGTATACCCTCGATATGTGGAAATACACAACATAAAATTATCATGTATATTTCGATAAATATTTTTTTTATCGAAATTTTAATAAAATTTTTTCATGTTTATTGATTTTTAATAATAAGAAAAAACTTTAAGGATATAACCCATTTTACCAAGAAATCAATTCGATAAAATTTTTTTTCGAAATTGGTCTGTGCAAAATGCATAAACAGATTTTAATAATAAAAAAAAATTCAAAATTAACTGGGTTAGTTTATGAGAGATACACAACATCAAATTACCAAATACATTTCGATAAATATTGTTATCGAAAATTCAAATTGACATTTTTTAATGTTTTGAAATTTTTTTACTCGTATATCTTCTTTATAATTGTAAAGACAAATAATAATTAAAGTTTCCGTAAATATAGGGTGATCAAAGTAGAGATACTTTTTTAAATAGACTTTTTTTGACAGATCACGTGTGAGTCGTGTCATGCTGTCATGTTATTTTTTTAAGTATTGTTTGGCATTTCATCATGGAAAGAATTACGCCAAAACAACGTTTACAAATTATTCAGTTTTATTATCAAAATAATCGTTCGCCAATTGCGCTAAGTCCGTTTTTTTTTAAATCCAAAAAACACTTTCCAGTCGACCCACGACCTTGACTCCCATGAGCAATATTTTAGCTCTCGTTAAGAGCTATATTTTTGCCATTGACCGATTTCCGATCCGACGTACCAAAATCATCGGTCCATATTTCTTCAAAAATGATGCCGGTGAGAACGTAACCGTCAATGGCGACCGTTATCGTGCCATGATAACCGACTATTTGATGCCTGAAATTGAAGCTCGTGATCTCGGCGACATTTGGTTTCTACAAAGACGGCGCCACTTCCCACACATCGCATCAATCAATGGATTTATTGAGAGAACACTTCGGTGAGCAGATAATTTCACGTTTTGGGCCGGTGGATTGGCCACCAATATCGTGTGATATCACACCGTTAGACTTTTTCCTGTGGGGATATGTAATGTCTAAAGTATATGCGGACAAACCCGCTTCGATTCAGGCCTTGGAGCAAAACATCACGCGTTTCATTCGCCAGTTACCAGTCGAATTGCTCGAACGAGTCCTCGAAAATTGGACTCAACGGATGGACCATCTGAGACGTAGCCACGGCCAACATTTGGTAGACATAATCTTCAAAAAATAAATGCCAAATTTTCTGTGTTTTTTCTTTAAAAAAGTAGGGAACCTCGAAATGGATCAACTAATCAAGTCAATTTTTTTAAACGTTTTTATCGAAATTTAAAGGCTTGATTTACACGATATAACGGGTCATATAATTTCTGAATTTTGCCTAAACTTATATAGGAGTATATTTTCTATACAATAGTAAATAAATATAAAAATTACGATGAATATATAAAAATTCCAATTAAAATTTCGATGAAAAATATTTGTCGAAATGGTCTGTTTATGCAGAATACCCTCGACATGTCGAGATATACAACATAAAATTCTCAATTACATTTCGATAAATATTTTTTTATCAAAATTTAAATTCGTTAAATATTTATTATCAAAATTTCAATTCGATAAGTATTTTTGTATCGAAATTTGAATTCTGTAAATATTTTTTTTATCGAAATTTCAATACGTTAAATATTTTTTATCGAAATTTCAATTCGATAAGTATTTTTTTTTATTGAAATTTCAATTCGATAAATATTTTGTTTATTTTGTTTCAATTCGATGAATATTTTTTTATCGAAATTTGAATTAGATAAAATTAGTTTAAAGAAATTTCAATTCGATTTTTTTTAATTTTTATCGAAATATTTATTATCTATATTAATTTATATAAGAAAAAAGCTCTAATTATATAAACCAATTAACCTATAATCAATTTATTAACAAAATTTATCGGTAATAGATATGGTCTGATTAAGCAAAATGCTATCGATAATTTGTTTAAAATAAATGCTACAAATTCATTCTGATGAATAACTACCGTGTATATTAAGCCTTTATATTACGATAACAAAATTCATTGAAAATGTAATTGAATAGTTTGCTTTGTATATCTTGAAAAAAAGTCGGTCTACTACATGAGCAAATCAAACCTATTTTGGATAAATTTTGTTATCGAGAATGGTCATTTGAATTTAAGCAAATATGTATGACAATGATATTTTGTTTAAATAAAAGCCAAAAAGCAAGCCTTTATATTTCGATTACAAAATTTATCGAAAACGATCTTTGCCATTTTAGGCTGCATATCTCGATATACTATTTTCTTTAACAAATCAAGTCCATTTTCGATTATAAAAAAAATTTATATTTCGAAAATTTCGAAATGGTCAGTATGCAGTATAAATTAAAAAAGAAAAAAATATTAATACAAATTTCGATAACATAAAAAAAGTTTCGATAAAAAAAATATTTATCGAATTGAAATTTCGATTGAAATATTTATCGAATTTTATGTTGTATATCTCGACAACTCGATTATATACTGCATAAACTGACCATTTCGATAAATATTTTTTATCGAAATTTTAATTTGACTTTTATTATAATTATTCTTTACTATTTTATACTTCTATAAAAGTTTGAAGCTGATTCGGTAATGAATTATAGAGTATAAATCAAGAATTTATAACAAAATTGATCGAAAATGAATTAATGATTAGTCTAAGTAGTATACCGAAGATATGTCGAGATATACAGTCTAAAATGACCAAGTTAATTTTCGATAAAGTTTTTTTTATCCAAATATAATGGCTTTATTTACACGTTTAATGTTTTAAAGTATTACCGAATTTTTCAATCTATATTCGAGGATATTTTCTAAAAAATGGTAAAGAATAACTATTAATAAAAAGGTTAATCGAACCAATTGAAATTTCGTTAAAAAATATTTATCGGAATGGATTTTTTCGCTTTATGCAGTATACATACAACACAAAACGACCAACTCAATTTCGATTAATATTTTTTTTTATCGAAATTTGAAATTCGTTTATTTTTTATGTTTATCGACATTTTATTCAACGCTGTTAAAAGAATGAAATGAAAAAGTTCAACATGACGATTAATAAACTAGGTTAAAACCATTTAAATTCTTTAATTAAATCTGTTGATGGCCGAATGCCACAAATTCATCTGGATGAGTCAAACTTAGCGGATTAAGGTCATCACTTTCAACAACTATCACCTTTCATTCATTCATTAAAATGTCGATATATTAATTCGACCAATGTCGTATGCAAATTTCTTTCAATATTTGTCATTTAATTTTGAACCATACATGTCTTATTCTTTTATTTATAGTTATTCCAGTGTTTCATTTTTTTCTATTATTGTCTTTCTTATCCCGAGAACACGAAAGATTTGTATGGGAAGTGAAGCAAAACATAGTCTTATAAAAATTTCTCATATTCATGTGTATAACAGTTTTATTATTCTCATATTCATATGTACACGGAGAAAAAAAAAGGAAACAAAATATGTTTGGGAGCAATATTTAAATAAAATATTCTTTGGTGCAAATAATTTATATTTTTGCATAGCGGAGAAAATATTCGAATTACTCTTTTATCAATATTATTTTTTTCGGAGGTTTGCTGCAGATTATCTTAAAAAACGGGGAAATATTTGAATTGATTAAAGAATTTGTTTTCTGACTTATAGGAAAAAAGTTAATCTTCCCAAATATAATATGTTTCCAGAAAATATATTACAGAAGCGATTTTTTTTCTTAGGGTATAATCGTTTTATTATGGAATTTTAATAAAAATACTGGAGTTTCACAAAAAAATAGGAAACATTTCTCAGGCATATGCAATTATTTAAATCTACACTGCAAGGAAAATCATTTGAATGTCACCTTTTAAATCATTTTTAAGAGATGCTGAAAGTATCCTTGTAACTTCATTTTATTCACACGTAAATGTCGCAGCTCATTAACAATGGCAGGTTGAGATTTTTCAGCTAACCACAAAGCAATAACATTTGAATACCATTTCGATAACATTTTCTAACTGTGACGTCAAATGATATGTTTCTGTAGGCCAGTAAACAACATAACAGAATGATGCTCGTCAAAATATAAGGGATATGCCCGTTTGCTTTTTATAATAGTGGGAAGTTGGTAACTCTTTCAGAGTCGAACCCTGTATAAACATTCTTTTGATACACCCTGTATGTAAAGAATGTCGTTGTACCAAACTATGCATGGGTTAATGTCGCTACAAATAATACTTTCACAATTTCAAAAAGAAAAAAACACTTTTATTAACAATAATAACTGTCATCAAAATGTCATTTAATTTTCCTTTTTCATACAAATCTTTGTTCATTTCATTCATTATGGGCATTAACAAATGTATTCTTGTAAATATGTATTTTTTTTTTTTTTGTGTTTCACTTCGTCTCGCCAAGAGATGATCATCGATCAATGGACTCAACGATTAAGACATGTGAAGGGGTGACGATACATTCAAATGACCGATGATAATCTATTGTTGATGTTATTGGTGTGGCTGGTGTACACTGATGATGTGGACGACGTTGATCGTGGTGGGCCTTCCATCCATACCGCGCCCTGTCTACAAAAATACCCATTCATACCTATCGCCTATTTATTACTTGCGATGTGATGATATGACAGTTTGTTTGTTTCGTATGTTTGTGTGAAAGAGGTTTAATGACCGCCAATCGTGATTGTCGGCTGACTCTATGGCAGTGTGGCAAAGTCTGGCGATGCATTCCAAAACAAGTGTGAGATAGCAAATTGTCCATTGGGGCTCTTTTCTATAGGAAATCGTCCCACAAGACGAGCGTAAAGGGTTAACAAACTGGTGCTAATTGCTTTCGGTGTAATATGTTATGTTAAAATCTATTATATTTTGCATTAAAATCACTCTCTCTTGGGATATTATTGCATGTTAAAAATATTTTGTTTTAATTGTGCAGATTTACAGGGAATAACTTAATTTTTTTATCTTAATTAACTGAACAATTTTTCTAATTTTAAAGATTTTACTCAAAAGTCGTCCTCATCTTTAAAATAATGATATTTTATACTTAACATTGAGATACATTTCTTAATATTAAATAAATTGTCTTGATTTTAATTACAAAGTTTCCTTATTTTAAAGGTAAGCATTGATTTGACGAAAAATTTTACTAAAATTTTTATAACATTTTTCTCAGTGCAGGGACTTATTTACATTATTTTTACAATACATATTAAATTTAAAGTTTTGTCTAACATCCCTGTTTGTTGTAAAATATTGTTTGCTTGAATTTGCCGTCCTTTTTGTTATTCAAAACTTTTAATTGAATACTATGCAAGTTGTAGAAAAATGCTGGTACAACTCACGTGCACAGTGTTTTTAAACACACTTTATTTCATATAAAAATTAACTTTTGGAGTTTGCGCATATGTATATTTTTTGACCAAATTGATACTCTACTGTATAGTAGATTTCTCAATTAGCCGTCTACTGTAGAGTAGATAAGAAAATTGGTCGTGTACTATGGAGTAGATGACCCAATTGGTCGTCCACTGTAGAGTAGATGACCAAACTGGTGTCTACTGTAGAGTAGATGACCCTATTGGTCGTCTACTGTTCCTGTAGAGTGATCGTCTACTATAGAGTAGATGGCCCAATTCGTCGTCTACTGTTAAGTAGATGACCAATTTGGACGTCTTCTATAAAGTAGATGATCCAATTGATCGTCTACTATAGGGTAGGTGGCCCAATTGGTCGTCTACTGTTGAGTAGATGACCAATTTAGACGTCTTCTATAAAGTAGATGATCCAATTGGTCGTCTACTGGAGAGTAGATGGCTCAATCGGCCGTCTACTGTTGAGTAGATGACCAATTTGGAAGTATACTATAGATTAGATGATCCACTTGGTCGTCTACTATAGAGTAGACGACCTTATTGGCCCAATTGGTCGTCCACTGTTGAGTAGATGACCAATTTGGACGTCTTTTATAAAGTAGATGATCCAATTGATCGTCTACTATAGAGTAGGTGGCCCAATTGGTCGTCTACTGGTGAGTAGATTACCAATTTAGACGTCTTCTATAAAGTAGATGATCCAATTGGTCGTCTACTGTAAAGTAGGCGATCCAATTTGTCGTCTGCTGTAGAGTAGATGACCTAATTAGTCGTTTACTGTAGAGTTGATGATCTAATTGGTTGTATGCTACAGAGTAGATTACCTAATTGGTCGTTTTCTGTAGAGAAGATGAGACAATTGACCGTCTATGTTAGAGTAGATGAGCAAATTTATCGTTCCTTGTAAAGTAGATGAGCAAATTTTTCGCTCCCTGTAGAGTAGATGAGAAAATTTGTCGTTCCTTATCGAGTAGGTGCTCCAATTGATCATCTTCTGTAGAGTAGATGCTCCGATTGAGCGTCTATTGCAGAGTAGATTAGAAAATGTATCTTCCCTGCAAAGTAGATGATC
The DNA here is from genome assembly GCA_963930755.1 of Eudasyphora cyanicolor. NCBI lineage: Eukaryota > Metazoa > Arthropoda > Insecta > Diptera > Muscidae > Eudasyphora > Eudasyphora cyanicolor. The sequence continues at coordinate 135,961,717 of OZ005735.1, forward strand.
AAATTTGTCGTTCCCTGTGGAGTATAAGATCTAACTTGTCGTCTGCTGTAGAGTGAAGTGCCCAGTTTTTCGTCTACTGTAGAGTATTATTACCCAATGACCTTCTTTAGTAATGTAGACAAACCAATTGGTTGTTGTCTGCGGAGTACATTATTCAATTGATCGCCTGCTGTAGAGTAGATGACCCAGTTGCTCTTTTTTTGTGGTGTAGATGATCCTATCGGTCGTCTACTGTAGATTAGATGGCCGTGGAGGTTGACTACTATAGAGTAGATGGTCGTAAAGGTTGTCTACTATAGAGTAGATCCCCTTATTGGTTGTCTACTGTAGAGTAGATTAACCTGTTGGTAGTCTACTGTAGTGTAGATGATCATATTGTTCGTCTACTGTAGTGTAGATGATCCTATTGGTCATCTACTGAATAGTAGATAATCCAATTGGTCGTCTCCTGTAGAGTAGATAACCTTATTGGTCGTTTACTGTAGAGTGTGTAATCATCTACTTTGCAAGGAAGATATATTTTCTGATCTACTCTACAATAGACAACCAACTGGGTCGTCTACTGGGTGTATATGACCCAATTGGTCGTCTTATGTAGAGTAAATGACCTAATTGGTCGTTTATTGTAGAGTAGATGAGAAAATTGATCTTCCCTGCAAAGTAGATGATCAAATTTGTAGTTCCCTGTGGAGTATATGATGTAATTTGTCGTCTACAGTAAAGTGAAGAATCCAACCGGTCGTCTACTGTAGAGTAGATGGCCCAGTTGACCTTATTTAGTAAAGTAGACGAACCAATTGGTTGTTTCTGCAAAGTAGGTCATCAAATTGGTCGTCTGATGTGGAATAGATGACCCAGTTTGTCATATTTTGTGGTGTAGATGATCCTATCGGTCCTCTACTGTAGATTAGATGGCAGTATAGGCTGTCTACTATAGAGTAGATCACCTTATTGGTTGTGTGCTGTAGAGTAGGTAACCTTATTGGTTGTCTACTGAAGAGTAAATAAACCTATTGGTCATATATTGTAGAGTAGATGACCCTATCGATCGTCTACTGTTGAGTAGATGGCCGTGGAGGTTGTCTACGAATGACTAGCTGTCCTTACTGGTAGTCTACTGTAGAGTAGATTAATCTGTGGGTAGTCTACTGTAGAGTGGATGAATCTGGCGGTAGTCTACTGTAGAGTGGATGAATCTGGCGGTAGTCTACAGTAGAATAGATGATCCTATTGGTCGTCTACTGTAGAGTAGATGACCTAATTTGTCGTTTGCTGTTGTGTGGATGACCTATTTGGTTCTATGTTACAGAGTAGATAACCTAATTGGTCGTTTACTGTAGAGTAGATGATTCAATTGACCGTCTATGGTAGATTAGATGAGCAAATTGATCGTTCCTTGTAAATTAGATGAGCAGATTTGTTGTTCCCCGTAGAGTAGATTACAAATTTCTCATTCCCTATAGAGTAGATGCACCAATTGGTTGTCTACTGTCCGATTGAGCGTCTAGAGTAAAGTAGACGACCCAATTGTTAGTTTTCCGCAGAGTCGATGAACGAAATGACCGTCTTTTGTAGAGTAGATTTCCCAATCCTTCCTTTATTGTAGAATAAAAGACCCGATTCTACAATAGAGTGGTCGACCCAATTGGTCGTTCCCTGTAGAGTATATGATGAAATTGTCCAGCTAATGTGGAGTATGTGACCCGATTGACCGTCTATGGTAGAAAAGATGATCTTTCCTGCAAAGTAGATGAGTAAATTTGTCGTTCCCTGTGGAGTATATGATCTAATTAGTCGTCTAATGTAGAGTGAAGAGCTCAGCTGGTCATCTCCTGTAGAGTATATGACCCAATTGACCTTCTGTAGTAAAGTAGATTACTCAATTGGTTGTTTGCTGCAGAGTATATGATGCAATTGATCGTCTTTTGTAGAGTAGATTTCCCAATCGACCGTCTAATGTAGAGCAGATGACCCTATTGGTCGTCTAATGTAGAGTGCATGATTCAATCGGTCGTCTATTGTAGAGTATATGACACAATTGGTCGTCTACTGTAGAGTATATGACACAATTGGTCGCCTACTGTAGAGTATATGACACAATTGGCCGTATACTATATAGTAGATGACCCAATTGGTCGTCTAATGTAGAGTATATGACCCAATTGGTCGTCTACTGTAGAGCGTACGTCCCAATTGGTCGCATGCTATACAATAATGACCCATTTCGTCTATCTTCTCCAAACTATACGACCAATTGGCTCAACTACTCTAAATTAGTTCGATTTCTGCTGTAGAGATAGCAGACTCAATTAGCCTTCTACTGTAGAGTAGATGGCCCAATTGGTCTTTTTAGTCTAGTGGTCTTTTAAGTACAAATATGTAAATAACCCAATTGGGTATTTAAATGCAGACAACTTCGGCACATTTAGCCACTGTGCAATGCCAAACAAACTTTGTCGAGCTTCTGCACGCACATCCATCGTTAACTATATTAAAAAAAAGATTTAAAATATGAGAAGGGCGAACAATTTTGAGTTGTGAATTAGATGGGAACGGCCGCCGTTCATCACCTTGAGTTCTGATGGCACTTGTCTGTTCAAGTGTTGAACTCTACAGTTTCACTTAACAACGGTTGTTTATAAAAATGAAAACTTTGAAAAAACTTTTAACTAAATTTTTGTTAAAAACAAAAACAGCAACTGTACAAGAAATAAAGACGATATCCTTAAACAATTGTTTCGTATGAACAAACTTTGGCAGATAATTACAGAAGAGTTGTCTTTTCGAAACTTTTCGCCGGGAGTCAATTTCAAAACGGAAAGGAAAGATTTGCCTTTCAAGTGGGCTCTGGAAAAATATCTGGAAGATATTGTCATTGATTTCGAGACAAATATAATAAAATATTAAATGAGTGCAACAAACTGTTGTCTGTTCGAATGTTGCCAGAGAATTTGTGGACAAAAACGTCAAAATTAGTGTATAAAAACGTCAAATTGTCGAAATTATCATCACAAAAGTTACATACTGATGCCACAAATCGTACCATCGCAAGATAATATCATCACTGGTCGGCCACATTCAAACATCGGAACCCTACGACACCAACATTCTTGGTTGACTGGGACTTTTAATTGTGGTACCAGAGGACGAACCTCCCAGCACATGGAAAGCGGAAGTACTCTGATGATTTGGGTCCGACAGATTACCAGATCTGACTGATCTCAGAGAATCTGACTGAAAGATACTGAGGAAATTCGTGTCAAGTTCCGATTCTATAACTCCTGAGGGTTACAAAGTATCATAAATAAGAAGCGCATAACATTCTGATAAATATCTGTCCATGGACTTGAGAAGTTAAAATGTCTCCTTTCATCCAATCAAGCTTAAACGAGCCACTCTGACAACAGCCACTCTAACATCAGACACTTCTGCCAGACAATGATGCACGGAAAGACCGCATACCGGGTGGTATGAAATGTATGTAGTATACATACTCATGTTTTCAATGTTAACGGTAGAACTGCTCTCTGGCTCTACTCGAATGTCCTAGGGCTATAACATATAGCTCGTAGGTTATCTGATACCTGCAGTATTAACCAGGCTAAAATGTTGGCCGTAGGGGAGTTTGCAGAATATCAGAGATATAACGTCCTGACAAAGATTGTAATATATTCTAAAGCCAGACTGACATTAAATCTCTGAATTCTGTATTCCTGAATTCGTGAGCACCTTTCAATTGCTGCAGATCTTTTAACGAGGGGAATGAACAGTTGAAAATTCACCTGATATGGCTGCCAGTCTACAGGAACATATCAGAGAGTGTAGTGCACATGAGCTTACAAAGCTAGGAATAAGCTTACATGCTCCAGGGGTCTGGTATATGTCGACATGCCTCTAGAAACATGTAATCCCATCTTAAGAGATAGTGCCCCTATGGCTATAAACCGCAGATGGTTACCTGTCAAGAACTGTGTTAATTTCAAGCTGATATGGCCATGCCTAAACTAGAAATGCCTCAACGCCCTACTGTCGTTAACGATACAGAACGTCTAATGTATCGTGAGGGGTCGCTGTCTTATTGCACTGCCCTCAGTGTGACTTAGTCTTGAGAAATAACCTTTTCAGAAGCTGCATCTGTATCCCTCTCTCTCTCTAAAAGGTGTCATGCACCCCTGGGCTGACATTTCCTTGATCATTTAGCAAACTTAGATGATGTTAACATTTTTGAACACATTCATGTGAAACTGTTGAAACATTAAACATAATTTCAAGTAAAATCTGCAATTGGCGGTTCTTCTTCAAAGTGGCGAAGAAAAGCGAAGGTAAAACGCTAACAAAACTCATTAAGAATTAATTTATTGTGGTTATAACTAATGACACTTTCTGTTAACAAGACATTTGCCAACCAAACTTGTGGCAGCTTTTTTACGTCGCGTCGGTTGCCCACCATTCATTAATCTTTGCAGACACCCTACCTTAAGTTAAAGATAGAGTTGAGTGATTTATAGCATTGTCGTTTGTTTTCTTCTATTTTCTTTCTTCTACACTTTTGCTGTGTGCTTTCGTTTTATTTAGGTCGGTGTGTGTGTACTTAACAATTTCCCACAGTTCCCACATTTCGAGATGCATCAAGGACATGTGGGAGGAACGGTGGTTCGGGTATTCTCATTAAATAGAAAAATGTCAAAGAATAAACAAAATACACGGAGAACAATTTATGGGATATTAAATTTATACAAATAAGCTTTATTTATAAAACATAACTAGAGCTAAATTTAAAACACACAAAAAAAATAATATTCCAAAAATTCAAATAAAAAATTTATTGAAAATATTTTCACTTATCGCAGTAATGGTTAAATTGGGACCTACCTCTGATGTGGTGACGTAGGGATTGATACGTATCAATAATTTAAGATTAAATACATCGAGAGAAATAAATAGAGAAATCTACTCTTTAATAATTTGGGTTGGTTGTCTACTCATTAGAGAGAGCAATTTGGGTTATCCACTACATATTAAAACACCAGTTGGGTTATCTACTCCTTAGAATACGACCAGTTGGGTTATTTATTACGTAGAAGAGGGCCAGTTGGGTACCTACTCCTTAGTAGACGACCAGAAGAGTTATCCATTCCATAGTATATGACCAATTGGGTTATTTACTCCTTAGCGAGCGGCCTGTTGGGCTATATACTCTTTAGTAGACGACCAGTTGGGTTATCCAATTCTTATAAAAGGACCAGTTGGTTTATATATTCCTTAGTAGACAAAGAGTTAGGTTATCCATTCCTTATAAAAGAACCAGATACTCCTTAGCAAAGGACCAACGGGGTTATATACTCCTTAGTAGACGACAAGTTGCAGTATATACTTCTTAGTAGACGAATAGTTGGATTATATATTCCTTAGTAAGGGATTAGTTGGGTTATCTACACTTTAGCAAAATAGTTGGGTTATCTACTCCTTAGGGAAGGACCCGTTGGGTTATCCATTCCGTAGTATATGTCCAGTTGGATTATCTACTGCTTAGTAGACGACCAGATGGGTTATCTACTCCTTAGCAGATGATCGGTTGGGTTCTATATTCCTTAGTAAAGAACCTGTTGGATTATGTACTCCTTAGTAGAAGATCAATTGGGTTATCTACTCTTTAGTATCAGTATAAGCTTATCTAATTCTTAGTAGACGATCAGTTGGGTTATCTCTTCCTTAGAAAAGGACCACTTGGGTTATCTAATCATTAGTAGACGACCAATTGGATTATATATTCCTTAGCAGAGGGCCAGTTGGTCCTTAGCAGAAGAACAGTAGGGTTGCTACACCACCAGTTGGTTTATCTACTTTTTAGCATAAGATCGGTTGACGTATCTACTGTTTGCAGGCGACCTTTTGGTTTATCCATTCCTTAGTGTATGACCAGTTGGATTATTTACTCCACAGTGAGGGGCCATTTGGGTTATATACACCTTAGCAGAAGATCAGCTGGGTTATATACTCCTTAGCAGAAGATCAGGGTTATCTACTTTAAGTGTAATACCAGTTGAGTTATTTAATCCTTAGTAAAGGATCAGTTGGGTTATTGATTTTTTACTCTTTAGTGAGCGGCCACTTGGGTTATCTATAAGCTTATCTAATTCTTAGCAGACGATCAGTTGGGTTATCTCTTCCTTAGAAAAGGACCACTTGGGTTATCTAATCATTAGTAGACGACCAGTTGGATTATATATTCCTTAGCAGAGGGCCAGTTGGTCCTTAGCAGAAGAACAGTACGGTTGCTACACCACCAGTTGGTTTATCTACTTTTAAGTAGAAGATCAGTTGACGTGTCTACTGATTTGTAGGCGACCTTTTGGTTTATCCATTCCTTAGTATGTGACCAGTTGGGTTATTTACTCCATAGTGAGGGACCATTTGGGTTATCTACACCTTAGCAGAAGATCAGCTGGGTTATATGACCAGTTGGGTTATTTACTCCATAGTGAGGGGCCATATGGGTTATCTACACCTTAGCAGAAGATCAGCTGGGTTATATACTCCTTAGCAGACGATCAGGGTTATCTATTTTAAGTATAATACCAGTTCAGTTATTTAATTCTTAGTAGCGGAGCAGTTGGGTTATCTACTCCTTAGAAAATAACCAGTTCAATTTGTTACTCCTTAGTGAGCGGCCGGTTGGATTATCTACTCCTTTAAAGTGGACCAGCTGCGTCGTCTTTGAATTATATTCCTTAGCAGAGGACCAGTTGGTCCTCACATGATCAGTTGGGTTATCTACTCTTTAGTAGAAGATAATTTGGCTTATCTACTGCTTAGTAGATGACCGGTTGGTTTATCGATTTCTTAGTATATGACCAGCTAGGTTATTTACTCCTTAGCAGACGACCAGGTTTATCTTCTCTTTGTGTAATACAAGTTGAGCTATCTAGTCCTTATTAGAGGACCTGTTGGGTTATCTATTGCTTATAAAATTACTAGTTTGATTATTTACTTCTTAGTGAGCGGCAAATTGGGTTATCTACTCCTTAGCAGACGATCAATTAGGTTATCTACCCCTTTAAAGACGACCAGTTGCCTTAACCATTCCTTAGAATATGTCCAGTTGAATTATCCAATCCTTAGTAGACGAACAGATGAGTTATCTACTTCATAACTGATGATCTGTTGGGTTATTTATTCCTTAGTAGAGGATCTGTTGGGTTATGTACTCCTTAGTAGACAAACATTTGGTTTATCTACTCCTTAGTAGATGTTCAGTTGGGTAGTCTACTCTTTAGTTTAAGACCGGTTGGGTTATCTAATCCTTAGTAGACGACCAGATGGGTTGTATATCCCTTAGCAGAGGGCCATTTGGTTTATACACTCCTTAGTTGAAGACCAGTTGGGTTATTTATTCCTTAGTACACGACCAGTTACCTACCAGTTATCTACTCCTTTTTAGACGAACAGTTGTGTTATCTATTCCTTAGTAGAGAATCAGTTGGGTTATCTACTCCTTAGTAGAGGACCAGTTGTGTTATTTCTTCCTTAGTAGAGGACCTGTTGGGTTATCTACTCCTTATCAGAAGAGTAGTTGGATTATCTACTCCTTATTAGACGAGCAGTTGGGTTATCTACTCCTTATCAGAAGAGTAGTTGGATTATCTACTCCTTAGTATTTTTTCCATAATTTGTGTATATTATTCGACCTTTTTTATTATTAATTAGAATAAATGATTTTTCAAGCTCGAGGTAGACGACCAGTTTGGTTATCCATTCTTTAGTATATGACCAGTTGGGTTATCTACACTCAAACATATCTTTAATTTTCATTAAGTTTGTCTGCGTGTATGCCATGCTGTCTCAACTATAAATTCATTGTTTAATGATTGGTGATTTATCTAGAATAAAATGCTATGGTATTAGATAGCAGACAATGCCACAGAATACAACACACACAGAATCTTCGCATTTCTCCAAGAAGACATAATGACTGACAGTAAAAGTTGTTTAGTTTATTACATTCTAGAATAGCTAGCTGCGTAGAAAAAAAAACTGAGATTCACAATAGGATTTTATTTAATTTTCAGTGGAAAAATATGTTCCCTCGTTGCGGAAAATATCTCATGTAATATGAGAAAAAAATGAAAACGAAATTGGCTTTGGTTTTTTATGACAGATTTAATTCTAGTGCTAATCTACAAAACAAACAAATGTTGACAGTTGACTGTCAGGCGACATGACACATACAAGTTGGTGACATTTAAACGATTTAATTTTTTCTTTCTATGAAATGACATATGTTTTTGGGATCATTCATTCGGTCATATCTTATAGAGTATAAGAATCCATATCTACAGGATTTTAAATCCGATTTAAAGTAAACACAAAAATAAAAACAGTATCTCTCCTATTACTATAGATTTAAAACTTTGTCATAACAAAGAGCCAACATTGCAACATTGTCTGAATGAGATTCAAATCCATAACAACGCCAAATAAGGAATGTGGCATCACTGAATGTAGATAAACATTTTTTGTCTCCACTAGAGTGGCCATTGTTGCTTTAAATTCCTGACGACTATTGATCTGAAATTGAGTCTGAAATAATAACAATTTTGACATTTGGAATTAAATATAAAAAAGGACAGAGACAGATTGTCATAGATAGAGATATTTGTAATCGACTGTAGAATAAAGGAACATTTCAGTGCTCGACTCTGATACGAGTATAGAAGAATAGAGTAAGACCTCTTTGAAGTCGGCTTTAGTGTGGAGAAAAAACTCTTGGAGGTCAGCTCTGGTATTGACTAAGCCCTCTCAGAGGTAGGCTCTAGTATGTAGAAAGAACTCTCTGAGTTCAACTCTGGTATAGACAAATACCTCTCACAGATATACTCTAATATAGCGGAAGACCTCTCAGAGGTTGACTTTAGCAAAGAAAAAGAATTCTCTATTCAAACTTTCGATATTTACCACCTGGTAACCCTAGCCACAGCATCTCAAATAATGAGCACGATGATGATGAGTAAGAAGTCATAACAGAGGGAACTGACTGCCTGACTGACTGCCCGAATGACGCAGCCCACCAATATCGATTGCATCCATTTTGCCACTAACTTCTACATTGGCTGCCTCATTCTTTGAGACTGATGGAATGCCGGGATATCGTCATTTCAGTTGATGTTATATAGCGCGTCAATGTGTTGCCCACCTAGAGGGAGAGCTTATGTAAACTTCACACCCATATCAGACCCAAGACTCCAGAAATGATGTGGAATATTAAAATGCAATGCAACGCAAAGCTATGAAATGAAATGACAATGATGTCAATTTGAGTTTTGGTCATAAAACTTTATACAATGTTGCATTCAAGGGATTGACAGACGAACTAATGGGTATCAAAGTGACAGACTCAACTTCATGATGACTGTTGGTGAAGAGAAGAAGAAGTCATACAATTCAATGAGGCTTAAGCGAACCTCAGCGTTGTTCATGGATGACTCTGAGAGAGATTCAAATGTAAGATGCAGTGTGATGCTCGTCGGTATTGCAATGGATGCCGATGAATCGGTACCAAAACAACACTAGAGTGATGGAGGGCAAAAAAGCACATAGTTGACGTATACTCTTGTTTACAGTCCGTTTTGTTAAGTATAGTACTACGAGGGTTACTATTTATATTTCGGTCCTGGCAATGCTTGTGTTGCCAGATGAAAAGTGGAACTTCCATGGGAAAGTATGAAATTTTTTAGCATAACTTCACTCAGACCGTTTTGTCATTTGAGCGCGAATTGTTTTGGTTACAGTGTGCTGAAAAATCACCTCCAAAACAAGGTTTTTGAACACTTCGACAGCTGCTTCAGGCTTCGAAAAACGTTGACCAAGCAGTTTTTTCTTGATGTGAGTGAATAAGAATAAGTCACTGGGTGTCAAATCAGGGCTGTACGGCGGATGACCCATCAATTCGACGTTTTGGCCGGTCAATAAGGCGCTGATTTGAGCCGATATGTGAGCGCTCGCATTGTCATGGTGCAAAATGATTCGTCTTCTCTTATTCGTTTTTCGAATTTCTCCGAAGACTTCAGGCAAAGAAATTGTGGTGTACCACTCAGAATTGACCGTCCTACGTTGCTCAAGCGGAGCAGTCGCCACATGGCCAGTTTTGCCGAAGAAATAGGCGACCATTTACTTCGAAGTGCTTCTTCCACGAACAACTTTCGTTGGATTTGGCTCGTCTTCGAAGACCCACACGGTCGATTGCTGTTTTGTTTGGGGCTCATACGCATAGATCCAAGATTCGTCACCTGTGACGATCTTATAAACGTCTTTTGAAGCAACGCGATCATATTTTTTCAAAATTGCTTTGCACCAATCGGCACGAGCCTTTTTTTGAGCGATTGTCAAATTGTCCGGGATCCAACGAGAACAAACCTTTTTACGGCCAGGACTTCGTGCAATATCGAATGTATGCTGGTGGAAGAAATGCCCAAGGATACCTCTATCTCACGTCACATGACGATCTTGCATTATCAGTTCACGCACGGCATCAATGTTCTCTGGCACAACGGCCGTTTTTGGACGACCTTCACGATCTTCGTCTTTGAGCGAGCGTCGGCCACGATTGAATTCATTAAACCAGTTTTTCACAGTTCTATAGGATGGTGCTTCATCGCCATACAAAGATTTAAGTTCATCGATGCACCCTTGTCGTGATAATCCACGTCGAAAGTTGTGAAAAATGATCGCACAAAAATGTTCACGAATTAATTCCATTCTTTTTGCCAAATTGATTGTTTTAAGTCACTGTAAACAAAACAAATGATGGTCGTACGTCAAAACGTTCTGCGTACGTTTATGCTAAAAAATGTCAAACTTTCCAATGGAAGTGTCAGATGGCGCCAGGCAACACTTAGTGTTACCTAGGCCAGAAATATATATAGCAACCCTGGTATGTCATTAATAGTTAGGCCCGGTGTGGCCAAATTATGGGGAGTAGGTAATTTGATTCTTTTGTTCCTTTTGATTCTTTTGATTCCTTTGATTCTTTTGATTCTTTTGATTCTTTTGATTCTTTTGATTCTTTTGATTCTTTTGATTCTTTTGATTCTTTTGATTCTTTTGATTCTTTTGATTCTTTTGATTCTTTTGATTCTTTTGATTCTTTTGATTCTTTTGATTCTTTTGATTCTTTTGATTCTTTTGATTCTTTTGATTCTTTTGATTCTTTTGATTCTTTTGATTCTTTTGATTCTTTTGATTCTTTTGATTCTTTTGATTCTTTTGATTCTTTTGATTCTTTTGATTCTTTTGATTCTTTTGATTCTTTTGATTCTTTTGATTCTTTTGATTCTTTTGATTCTTTTGATTCTTTTGATTCTTTTGATTCTTTTGATTCTTTTGATTCTTTTGATTCTTTTGATTCTTTTGATTCTTTTGATTCTTTTGATTCTTTTGATTCTTTTGATTCTTTTGATTCTTTTGATTCTTTTGATTCTTTTGATTCTTTTGATTCTTTTGATTCTTTTGATTCTTTTGATTCTTTTGATTCTTTTGATTCTTTTGATTCTTTTGATTCTTTTGATTCTTTTGATTCTTTTGATTCTTTTGATTCTTTTGATTCTTTTGATTCTTTTGATTCTTTTGATTCTTTTGATTCTTTTGATTCTTTTGATTCTTTTGATTCTTTTGATTCTTTTGATTCTTTTGATTCTTTTGATTCTTTTGATTCTTTTGATTCTTTTGATTCTTTTGATTCTTTTGATTCTTTTGATTCTTTTGATTCTTTTGATTCTTTTGATTCTTTTGATTCTTTTGATTCTTTTGATTCTTTTGATTCTTTTGATTCTTTTGATTCTTTTGATTCTTTTGATTCTTTTGATTCTTTTGATTCTTTTGATTCTTTTGATTCTTTTGATTCTTTTGATTCTTTTGATTCTCTTGATTCTTTTGATTCTTTTGATTCTTTTGATGCTTTTGATTCTTTTGATTCTTTTGATTCTTTTGATTCTTTTGATTCTTTTGATTCTTTTGATTCTTTTGATTCTTTTGATCCTTTTTATTCTTTTGATTTCTTTGATATTTTTGATTCTTTTGATTCCTTTGGTTCTGTTGATTCTTTTGATTCTTTTAATTATTTTGATTCTTTTGAGTCTTTTAATGCATTTGATTCCTTCACCTCTTCAGATTCTCATGTTTTTCTTTGTTCTTTCTTTTTTCGTTATTTTGATTTTTTCCTCTGATTCGATTCTCTTGCAAACCACTGTTCTGATTCACTCATAGATAGTTTAGATCAAAGCATATTTTATCGCCGGCATCTTCGTTATTATCACGAATTTCGTTACAGCCTTAAGGTGGAGCGTAAGCATCCGCTATCGAGACGTTATGGCCATTTGGACTTTATGTGCTGCGAGTTAATGCTCTTAATGACTAAAAGCTTAAACATTTCAGCTAATATGCCACACAGATATGAATAGTTGAAATAGAAACATTCCACAAACGAGAACATATTCCATCCTTTAAAAATGTTACTCTTGTTATGATGGCCGCCGCTGAAGCTTTGAGCCATAAAATACTTTAGGAAATTATTCTAAACGTACAAAGTTTCTTAATCATTTCGTCGTTCTATACGCCACTGGCCAAATGTGGAGTGGAGTATATGGATACACGTAATGTATTTCAACTATTCCTATGAGCATGAAAAATTCTATCAGAAGGTTAAGCAAAAATGTGCGGTGGGGATTTTAGTTTTCGGAAGTCTTAGCTTGGGAATCTCCATCGACATTTGCCATCAAAGTCTATCATCGTCGTCATCATCATCATCATCATCATTGTCATACCTTTCTAAGTGAGTTTCATCAGTATGCTTGCTGTGGTCATATTCATCATCAATAATGTGTGGAGCATTAAATATGCCATTATACGTAATGGGTATATACCCACAGATGACGGATTATGCCATTGAACTTGACATTAATAGGGCTTCTTTCTGTTGTTGTTCTGTCTTCTTATTTTGTTGTTGTTTTTCTTGACCAATCTTCAGTATCTTCTAACTTACTTAAAGGCAAAGCATTACCAAGACAGTTCTGCTTAAAGTTTAGCTTGGAATGGGGAATATGATTTGGAAATATTTTAATACGATAAATAGCTAAATAAGCCAGTAAGTGGCATGTGAATCAAATGCATTCATTTTATATTTTGTCCCTAAATTTTTCAGCTTCAGATGCTTATTATTATAAAAGAAATATCTGCCTGAACTAGAGAAATCTCGTATTAACAATACTGCTTTACAACCAGCTGATGGGACGCATACATACAACAGAGCAAATTGATTTGGTTACGTGAAAATGTATGCAACTAACTTGCTTACCAAGCAGCTGAATAGAAAGCAGGTTGTTCGATGGTGCTATTAATATTGTCATGTTTTTACCTCTAGTATGGAGATTGTGGCTTAGGTTTCATCTGAAATTATATAACGGGATACTCGTAGGATAAATTCCTGAATTCATGAATAATTATACAATAATCAACATTTTCATAAAACCTCTGACTTTATATCAGGTGTGATCTTTCATCTGTTGGGCAACAATTCACTATCTTAATGGACAACGGCAAATACTGATAGGACTCTATAACTAGTCCTGACATTCTCACATCCTGAGGTTTCGTGTGACACAATGAAACAATAAATGTAAAATCTTCAGGGTGTTTTCAGAGTGATGTGCAAGTGGAAATGCTTGTAACAAACCTGATTACCAACCTGCTGAAATGGAAGCAGCTTTGTAAGCAGGTTGTTCCATACACTATATATGTATTAGCATACATATGTATATAACCTGTTCTTAATGTATTTTTGGTATGTATTTCAATATCAGGATAGAAAGAACTCTTTTGGTAGATATACATAATTGGATCGATCACCTGGAGAAATCTACCAAAAAACTCCCTAAACTTCTATCGACTGATATGTAGATGCTCGTGCGGTTCTGTCACTTTCTAAAGATACTTTTGAGACAATGGAAAACCCAAAAAGTTTATTATCTTTATGAACAACGGAAAGTGCTTACAGGACTTGGCCTGACACTCCAATATTCTGTGGATTATATTCACAAATGAAACACGTAAATATTCAATATTTTCATGAACAACTTTCTTCGGGATATTTATATTAGTTAGATGTGAAAATGAGCGTTACAAACCTGCTTACCAACCTGCTGAAATGGAAGCATTTATGAAAGCCGGTTGTTCAATAACTACATCCATACTAACGAATTTAGTGATCGTTCGTAAGATATTTATCAAAGAGATTTTAATAGCAGAATAATAATAATTACACTGGTATATACAACAGGGTTGGAAAGAAAAATATAAAAAAAACTCAAAATTACGCTAAATTTTTTGTCTGATGTGGGACATTAGATCTCCATAACATGACCTAATATTCTCCCTTTCACAGGATTTTTTTAACACAATAAAACCACAAAAACTTAGTCTCTTCATGAACAACGGCATAATGCTTATAGGACTCTAACATTTCCACATTCTGAGGATTCTTGCGACACAATAAAACAACACAAAAAATCAATATTTTCAACAACGAGAAAATGCTTACCAACATCTTCCGGGCTTTTCGGGCTGCTATGTTTTTAAAGGTACGTGAAACGTTCGGTAACAAACTTGCTTAGCAAACTGCTGAAATGGAAGCAGTTTTGTAAGCAGATTGTTCTTTTGTTATATAGAATCAAATCCCAAACTTTTTGAATATGGAATGAATTCACGTCTCTCTGAAGGTAAATAAATTAATGACTATTTGGAGATAAAACGTATTCCAAAATTTTTGAAAGCAGAATCTGTCGAAGCTAGAATCTATTCCAAATTTTTTGAAGACGAAATCGAACATACTTATAATAAATATATGTATATAGGCGAGTATATAATAAATGCGTACATTTTTAAAAATGTAATCAATTTACTACTCTCTGAAGGCAGAACAAATTTATGACTATCCGAAGGTAGAACCTGCGTTCAAATATTCAATCCCCGTTCTATAATACATAATCGAGGCAAAGATGGTTTGGAGCCAGGAGAATATTCTAGTGACAAATCAATAAATACAGAATCTATTAAATATATAGTTAATTCCCATTTTTTTTGGAGATTAAATGTAACAGCAACGCTTTTACTATATAGAACTAATTTTTATACCCTACACCACACTGTTGTACAGGGTATTATAAGTTTGTTTCACGGCAGATGTTTGTAACACCTGGAAATAACACAGCTAGACCCACCTTAAAGTATACCGATCGACTCATAATCACTAGCTGAGTCGATTTAACCATGTCTGTCCGTCCGTCCGTCCGTCTGTCCATGTAAAGTTGTTCGTCGACTACAGGTCGCAATTTCACTCCAATCGTTCTGAAATTTTGCAGTTTAGAGCATTTCGCAGCTGTTAATATCCCTATTGAATTTGGTTGAAATCGGCTCAGATTTAGTTATAGCTCCCATATATATCTTTCGTCCGATTTGGCCCTTTAGTCCTATAGAAGCTGTATTTTACATCCAATCGTTTTGAAATTTAGAATGGTAGAGTTTCTTGATCCATGAACCAACATTGCCGAATTTGAAGAAAATCGGTTAAGATTTAGCTATAGCTCCCATATATATGTTTGTCCGATTTGGCCCTTTAGATCTATAGAAGCTGTATTTTACATCCAATCGTTTTGAAATTTAGAATGGTAGAGTTTCTTGATCCATGAACCAACATTGCCGAATTTGAAGAAAATCGGTTAAGATTTAGCTATAGCTCCCATATATATGTTTCGTCGGATTTTGCTCTTTAGTCCTGTAGATGCTGTATTTTACATCCAATCGTTTTGAAATTTAGAATGGTAGAGTTTCTTGATCCATGAACCAACACTACCGAATTTGAAGAAAATCGGTTAAGATTTAGCTATAGCTCCAATATATATGTTTCGTCCGATTTGGCCCTTAAGTTCTATAGAAGCTGTATTTTACATCCAATCGTTTTGAAATTTAGAATGGTAGAGTTTCTTGATCCATGAACCAACATTGCCGAATTTGAATAAAATCGGTAAAGATTTAGCTATAGCTCCCATATATATGTTTCGTCCGATTTGGCCCTTTAGTTCTATAGAAACTGTATTTTACATCCAATCGTTTTGAAATTTGGAATGGTAGAGTTTCTTGATCCATGAACCAACATTGCCGAATTTGAAGAAAATCGGTTAAGATTTAGCTATAGCTCCCATATATATGTTTCGTCCGATTTGGCCCTTTAGTTCTATAGAAGCTGTATTTTACATCCAATCGTTTTGAAATTTAGAATGGTAGAGTTTCTTGATCCATGAACCAACATTGCCGAATTTGAAGAAAATCGGTTAAGATTTAGCTATAGCTCCCATATATATGTTTCGTCGGATTTTGCTCTTTAGTCCTGTAGATGCTGTATTTTACATCCAATCGTTTTGAAATTTAAAATGGTATAGTTTCTTGATCCATGAACCAACACTACCGAATTTGAAGAAAATCGGTTAAGATTTAGCTATAGCTCCCATATATGTTTCGTCCGATTTGGCCCTTTAGTTCTATAGAAGCTGTATTTTACATCCAATCGTTTTGAAATTTAAAATGGTAGAGTTTCTTGATCCATGAACCAACATTGCCGAATTTGAAGAAAATCGGTTAAGATTTAGCTATAGCTCCCATATATATGTTTCGTCCGATTTTGCTCTTTAGTCCTGTAGAAGCTGTATTTTACATCCAATCATTTTGAAATTTAGAATGGTAGAGTTTCTTGAACCAAGACTACCGAATTTGAAGAAAATCGGTTAAGATTTAGCTATAGCTCCCATATATGTTTCGTCCGATTTGCCCCTTTAGTTCTATAGAAGCTGTATTTTACATCCAATCGTTTTGAAATTTAGAATGGTAGAGTTTCTTGATCCATGAAGCAACATTGCCGAATTTGAATAAAATCGGTAAAGATTTAGCTATAGCTCCCATATATATGTTTCGTCCGATTTGGCCCTTTAGTTCTATAGAAGCTGTATTTTACATCCAATCGTTTTGAAATTTAGAATGGTAGAGTTTCTTGATCCATGAACCAACATTGCCGAATTTGAAGAAAATCGGTTAAGATTTAGCTATAGCTCCCATATATATGTTTCGTCCGATTTGGCCCTTTAGTCCTATAAAAGCTGTATTTTACATCCAATCGTTTTGAAATGTAGAATGGTAGAGTTTCTTGATCCATGAACCAACACTACCGAATTTTAAGAAAATCGGTTAAGATTTAGCTATAGCTCCCATATATATGTTTCGTCCGATTTGGCCCTTTAGTTCTATAGAAGCTATATTTTACATCCAATCGTTTTGAAATTTAGAATGGTAGAGTTTCTTGTTTCATGAACCAACATTGCCGAATGTGAAGAAAATCGGTAAAGATTATAGCTCCCATATATATGTTTCATCCGATTTGGCCCTTTAGTTCTATAGAAGCTGTATTTTACATCCAATCGTTTTTATACCCTACACCACACTGTACTACAGGGTATTATTTAAGTATAAAATGTCCCAAAAGTAAATTTATGTAAACAATTTATACATGAATTACAAAATTTATATTTCAGAGTTATTCAATATTACGAGAGTGGTGTAGGGTATTACATAGTCGGCCCCGCCCGACTTTAGCCTTTCCTTACTGGTTTAAAATGGAATTAATACATACCTCTCTGAAGGTAAATAAATTCATCACTATCCGAAAGCGAAGAGTGACGATTTTATTATATAGACTATCGAAACCGAACTTTGACGAATCATCCTCAGATTTTTGGATATGGAATCAATTCATTACTCTCTGAAGGTAGAATCTAAGGACGGAATCAATTAAATATGTATATTATCAATTATAATTATTTTGAGAACTTATCCGTAGATATTTGAATATAGAATCAATTAATAACTCTCTGACGGTAGAATAAATTCATGACTATCCGAAGGTAGAACATGTGTTCGACTATCTGAAAGCAGAATTAGTCAAAGATAGAATCCGTTCACGAATTGTTGAAGACCGAATTCAACAGCAACTCTTTTTTATATAGAATCATTTCTCGATTTTTGGGTATGGACTTACTACACATATCTCTGAAGGTAGAATAAATTCATGAATATCCGAAGATAGAATCAGTCCCGACTATCCAAAGACGGAATCAATTAAATATATAATCAATTAAATTTTTTTGAAGATTAAATCGGACAGCAACGCTTTATTACATACGAGGGCGGTCCCAAAACAAGCCAAACTGATAGTAGTAGTTTGAAAATAAAATTGATTTCTTGAAAAGTGGCAACCTTCTAAAACATATGTTTTAAGTTTGAAGGTGGAGCCTTGTTTAGTTATTTTTTGAGCATTCAAAAGTAAACGATCTCAGTGAATTTGTAAACATGGACAAAATTTGTCACCGATATGTAATACAATACTTTCATTTGAATTGTCTTAGTACAACTAGAATCAAATACCGAGCTTGATTCTACTTTGGGGTAGTCTGCTCCTTCGTTTACAACTATAAAATATTGAGTGGTAGAGCTTAAACGGGGCCGTACGAGCTGCCAAGTCGAACAACGTAGTGGTCGACCAATTGTGGTGTTCCCGCCAGAAATGGTTGAAAAAATCCACAAAATGGGTGGGTTGAAGGTTCCCGAGCTAGCTGAAGTCATAGGCATTTCAAAAAGTGCTATACATCGCATATTGACGGAAAATTTGATGATGACGTTTGCTCACAATCAAGACAATGCACCAGATCACACATCCACTATTGCGATGGTGAAAATCATTGAATTAAAGTTGCAATTGCTGCAGCACGCACCTTATTCGCCAGATTTAGTTCCCTAGGATTATTTTTTGTTGGGAAAAATGGCTCGGAGGAAAAAGATGTGTCAGCATCAGCGTTACCAGATGATAAGTTTAAACTTATTTTTCAAGTTTTTTCTAGTGAAAAATATTACTTTTAAGTTTTTTCTTCCAAAAATAAGTTTTTTTAAATTCTGTAAATATTTAATATTATATTATTATCTTTGAAAAACAAAACATTTCCAAGGTCAAAATGCACCATGAAGTTGCAGGAAAATTTTTCATTTAAATTTATTTCATTTAAATTTCTTGTACTATTTATCTAACTACCATTTAAAACCTTATCTATGTATATTAGGCGGGGTCGATTTGTGGGGAGGCAAAAAAAGTCGCCATTGCTCAGTGAAAATCGTATTCTAGGGATCAAAATAAGAAACTTTGTATATTAAGGGTTTCAGAAAAAGAAGCCTTCCAATTTAATTTAAGATTGAATTGCTACTATTTTTCAATTTTTTTAATAAAATAGATATAATAAGTTTTTTTGTTGCAAAATAAGTTTTTTCTTTGAAAATTTTAAGTTTTTTTCAAAAAATATCTGGCAACGCTGGTCAGCATTGATGAGGTGGTGGAGGTTGCGGTTGATGGCTATTTTCAGGAGCTAGACAGTTCTTACTATAAACAGGGTTATTTAAAATCGCTGGAAAAGGTGCATCGAGCTAAACGAGATTATATTGACAAAAAAAGAACTTTAGCCTTATTCGCCAGATTTAGTTCCCTGACTTATTTTTTGTTGGGAAAAATGGCTCGGAAGAATAAGATGTGTCAGCATTGATGAGGTGGCGGAGGTTGCGGTTGATGGGTACTTTCAGGAGCTAGACAGTTCTTACTATGTACAGGGCTATTTAAAATCGTTGAAAATTCGTAGATTTTTGAATAGGGAATCCATTCATAACTCTATGATGGTAGAATAATTTCATAATTTCACTATCGGACAATCAATCAGAGACTCTCTCTCTCTGACATGTTAGTATCAGACCAGCATTCTCTGAACATTATAATTTTCCGAAGTTATGATCAATACATTACTTTCAATTCTGGTGAATTTCTGAGTCCTTCTTTCCCTACCACAGAGGAAAAAAGCATTGCATCTGTGCCCTACCTCGCACAAGTCTGTCCAAATGTAATCAGTGACCGGAATGTTTTTATGCCCATTGCATTTCCCATTCTCATAATTTTTTATGGATGAATAGATGATCCATCCTTTTTTGGGGTGGATTGGAGCAGCGATAGTTTGTGTGCAGCACACAAACTTTTCGTACTTTTCCTAATCATTTTTCATACTTAGCTTAGATTCCTTTTGGTCGTCCGCTCGCTCGGTCGTTATGTTGTGTCTCCTGTGGCCACTACGTCGAGTCACACATCCATCATTATGGCACTTAAGCCTTAAAAAGTCGACTTATTTTTACATGGCGGCTGTTTTAAGCCAATTGCCGCCACTGCATCCGTCCGTGTGTCTGAATATGTGCTATGTTGTCCGACGTCCTCCCTCCACTTCTTCAGTGTGCCTCCCAAAATGGGAGAGTGACATGGAATGGAGCTGGAGACAACATTGTCATAAGTCTTGTTAAAGCCGCGCCTTCTAAAGTAGACACAATTCACAATTGCACAAATGTTCTTGTTGGCTGTGGCCAGCTCTATGAGTAGAGGCGATGCAATGAGGTGCTAGGCAGGCAGTTTGGAGCGTGGCCACTTGTACACACTCTTGGGTTGTCGGGTTCCGGCTGCTGCTGCATCCTAATACTGCCAACATCATCATGGCAACAACTATTTCTGGCATTTTGCCGCCGGCGGTTTTTGTTTTTTCTAAACAGAGCATGGACCGGGTATGTTCTAGTCGCACTTTTGGTGCATATGCTGCTGCAGTTTCTGCTGCTGTTACAGTTCTTCATTATATCCGTCGTGGTTGGTGGTGGTGCTGATGATGGATGCTAGGTAGCGGCGGCGACGGCGGCGGTACTTGCTCTGCACTTGGCATCCCAGACCTGTTTCAAAAGCTCGCCAGGCAGTCAGACGGCTGTATTGTATGTGTGAATGTGTTTCAGAGCTGAAGTTAAAAATAGTAGACGACTGCAAGACATCCTTTTAATGCTCGCAGCCACTTATCTGGAACTGCTGCTGTTGCTGACCCACCTCAGCCCCTTTTACCGCAGATGTTGGGTGTCTTGGGATGGTATCTTGATCTCCTTAACAATGTTGTTAGTTTTTATGGTGACACTAAAAGAAAGAAACAGAAACAGAAACGAAACCAAAACACGATTACTTGGAACATTAATATCTGGGTTTTGTTTCCTTTTTTAGATTACACGGGGTTCGTTTCACACAATTTATGAATGGATTAGGTATTCTGCTGTATACTATGAAAAGACATAATTTTGAGAGCTGTGAAGAAGGAATAAATCAATCAAAGAAAGATATAAGCTATCAATCTCGCCACACGTTATACATTTCTTGGACATGCTGAGGATAGAATCAAAGTAATGGGTGGCCCATCTACCATTTTGTGGACTATTTTTTGTGGGGAGCCGTGAAGATAGAATCAGTCAACAACTCTTCAAAGTTAGATGGATGATAGAATCAGTCAACGACTACCAAGAGGTAGAGAAAATGTAGAATCACTTCACGGCTCTCGAAAGGTGGAGATAATATAGAATCAGTACACGACACTCGATAAGTAGAGAAAATAAAGAATCAGTACACGACTCTCGTATTGTAGAGAAAAGATCCCAGGATGGGGACTGGACAGTCATCCCAGATTGGTCACCAGTCCTAGATTTTCTGGAGTCTAACTGGTAGTATCTTCAGCTACGCAGTCTGACCAGAGAACTTAATCTGGTAACACGGGAGTCAGGCATGCTCTCGGGACGCAGGTCCGGCCTGACTATTGGTGAGGACCCTATTGGGTGCAACGTGATGGCTGTGGTTGAAACCAAAATCGCTGGGAGAGAACATTCTCGGATGTGGAGTTGCAAACCAACCGGGTGCCATGAACCTTAGAACGGCAAGGAGTTTGAGATGGGCTCCGCTCCTAACCAAGGAGGAGGGCAAAAGTGACCAGAAACTCGGAATTGTTTGGTACTCATGCACATTGTGCGTGGTGGCGTTGGTCGACGCATGTATTCACCCAGGTGTTTAGAGCACGGTGGGGTTAAGCCTACCGGCAGAAACTCACCTAAATTCAGAATACCTACTGTATGTAGAGAGAGGATGCAATTAGTCGACGACTATCGAAAGATAGAGAGAAAATACATGGTTTTCCAACAAGAGGTGTTATTGGACCTTACTTTTTCGAAAATGAGGTTGGATCAACAGTTACGGTGAATGGATTGCGCTATCGAGAGATGATTAATGATTTTGTATGGTCGGAGTTGGATGGTATTGATCTGGACAACGTTTACTTTCAACAAGACGGCACTACGTGCCACGCAAGCAACGGGAAAAGTTTCCGGACCGTGTTATCTCTCGAAGAGGTGATCACAATTGGCCACCGAGATCTTGTGATTTAACATCTTGCGACTTCTTCCTTTGGGGCCAAGTAAAAGATAAGGTCTACGCCAACAGCCCAGCGTCGATTCAAGACCTCAAAGATAGAATTCGTGAGGCTATCGAGGACATAGGGCAGCACAACTATCGATAAAATAGAGAGAAGTATGAATGAATCAGTCCACGAGTCTCGAAAGGTAGACTCTCGAATTATGTAGAATCAATCGAGGACTCTCAAAAGTTTGCAAGAAGATAGAATCACTGCACTACTCCACGAGTCTCGAAAGGTAGACTCTCGAATTATGTAGAATCAATCGAGGACTCTCAAAAGTTTGCAAGAAGATAGAATCACTGCACTACTCTGAAAGGGTAGAACGATGATAGAATCACTACACAACTCTCGGAAAGTAGAGATAATTTAGAATCATACCACGACTTTCTGAAGGAAGAAACAAATTGGACGACTTTAAAAAGATTGCAAGAAGATAGAACTAGTCCACGGCTCTCTAAAGAGGATAAGCAGTCGAAAAGTGGCGAGAAGATAGAATCAGTCCATTACTCTCAGGACGTAGAGAGAAGATAAAATCAGTCCTCGACTCTCGATAAGTAGAGAGAAGATACGTAACTAATACGTAAATAAAAGCAGTTTACGACGTTCGGAATGTATAGAGAATATATAATTGGCGCACGAAAAGCAGAAATAAGTTGGAATCAGGCCACGACTCTCGATAGGTAGAGAGAAGTTATAATCAGTCGACTACTCTCAAAAAGTAGAGAGGAGATAGATTCAGTCCATGTACCTTGAAAGCTATGGAAATGATACAACCAGTTTACAACACTCTCCAGGTAGAATTAATCAATGACGTGGCATAACATCATTATTCATCGATTCTCTGAAGGTAGACTCAATACCAAGGTGAAGCCCTACGTAGAGACATTTCATGACACGCAGAAAAGTGAATCATTCCATGTCCCTAGAATCAACCTGTGCATGCCGGAATGTAGCAGCATCAATGTTGACCTCTCTTGCACCATGATAAATTCATGACTCTTTGAAGCATGATAGCGTGACCTTCTGAAGATATTTTTTATACCTGAGCCAAGGAATCAGCTGGAATCAATCCATTACGTGAGCCAGGTGGAAGTATTGCATGTATCTCCGAAGATAGGATAAATCCATAACCTTCTTAAGGTCGAACCGGTACATAAACCTCTGAAGATGGAACCGTTCCATGACTTTCTGAAGATGGAATCAAAACACGATTCGTTGGAAATTTTTATAAAGGATGGTTCAATTGTAAGGGCCGATGTTGAATGTGAACCACACCTAAACGTCATGTTTTTTTCTGCATTTCATTTGACATTTCTCAATTTCAGACTAACTCAATTTGAACCATTTGAAAGATACACAATCGAGCAACGCGTTAAAGGTTTTTAAGCCTTTTAGGAAAATGGGCGTTCAAATCAAAATGCATTTCGAGCACTTCGTGATGTTTTTTTGATCAGCATAATTGACCAAATGTGCCCACAATCGGGTGAATTGTGCGCAAATTTCAGCAAACCGGGTCTGTAGGAGATGTGAAAACACCTGTGCATGCTCGCCCAGTTCGTTTGGTGCGGCTTATGGGCTGGCGACGTCATCGGGCCATACTTCTTCGAAATGAGGCCGATCAGGCAGTTACTGTGAATGGTGTTCGCTATCGTGAGATGATAACGAACTTTTTATGGCCCGAATTGGAAGATATGGATGTGGACAATATGTGGTTTCAACAGAACGGTGCCACTTGCCACACAGCTAACGAAACAATGGCTCTTTTGCGCAACAAATTCAATGGCCGTCTTATCTCACATCGTGGGGATGTATGTATATCTGAAGATAAAATCAATCCACAAATATTTAATGATAGATTTGGTTCACGGCTCTTTGAACGTGGAAGCAATTCCCGGCAATCTAAACGTTGAGTCAATTGAGTCGGAACGCATCATGAATCCATGACTCTGTATATAGAGTCTGTTACGTGGAAATCAGCACTCCGATGACCTTTATTTGGAAGATGATTTTGACAAAATAGGAATACTTCCTTTAAAACTTCACAATCTAATATTAGAAGTACTACTTCAGAATCTAACATTAGAATTGAAATTGGTTTCATGTCGACAACTGGATTTAACTTACCATCTTTGTGACAGAATTCGATACGTCCATTTTAAAGAAGGCTAAGTAGACTTAGTAGCTTGTAGGAATAATGCATTTCCCACATTTTCTTATATATATGTATTTTCTCAATATTTGAGGTTAAGCCGCATCAAAAGTAATGGAATTCCATACAATTTGAAAATGTCAACTGAATTATAATTTACGACTTAGCCTACTTCAGAAGGGAGGTATCGATTTGTTATGTGAATTATTTTGCCATTTAGTTCTATTTTTACACCAATTAAAGCCGGATTATAGTAAAGAACCTGCTTACCAACCTGCCTTCGAGGAAGCGCTAGTTTCGGCAGGTTGGGTTTTCTTTTTAAATAGCCCAACAGGACAAATATAAGTATATCAACAAAGTCCGATATGCTATAATTGTCATATTATAGAGATGCACGTAGTAAATCTTTATGTAACACAACTGTAAATCCTATTTTGGAATATTTTTAACAAAATGGAGAGATTGAAAGAGTTCTAAGTATTTATTTAGAGTCCACAATGTATTTAGAAATATAATATTTTCCATTGAATGATTTATCTAGAAACCCAATCCATATATTTTTTTAAAATCCCCCATAAATACAGGATTTTCCAATAGGTTTAGGTTTAGGTTTAGGTTTAGGTTTAGGTTTAGGTTTAGGTTTAGGTTTAGGTTTAGGTTTAGGTTTAGGTTTAGGTTTAGGTTTAGGTTTAGGTTTAGGTTTAGGTTTAGGTTTAGGTTTAGGTTTAGGTTTAGGTTTAGGTTTAGGTTTAGGTTTAGGTTTAGGTTTAGGTTTAGGTTTAGGTTTAGGTTTAGGTTTAGGTTTAGGTTTAGGTTTAGGTTTAGGTTTAGGTTTAGGTTTAGGTTTAGGTTTAGGTTTAGGTTTAGGTTTAGGTTTAGGTTTAGGTTTAGGTTTAGGTTTAGGTTTAGGTTTAGGTTTAGGTTTAGGTTTAGGTTTAGGTTTAGGTTTAGGTTTAGGTTTAGGTTTAGGTTTAGGTTTAGGTTTGGGTTTAGGTTTAGGTTTAGGTTTAGGTTAGGGTGGCAGTCGTTTTCATTTTTTCTTCAGCTCACATAGACCAGTATAGGTCCCTAGTGGTACCACGGGCTAAAATGCCCTTCATCGAAACCAACCTGTTTGATATACAAATGTATCGATAGCACGAATATTGGAACTGAAAAGATCTCTTAGGCTGCCTAGAAAGGCCGACCCCAGTAGGTCCAGCCGTCGTTTACTCTAAGCGGGACAGTCGCATAGCAAGTGCTCAATGCTCTCCACTTCTTCCTCATCTCCACAGATTCTGCAGAAGTCATTGGAGTTAATACCCAATCTTCTGGCGTGTTCGCCGATCAGGCAGTGTCCCGTCAGAACTGATACTAACGGAGACAATCTTTTCCTTTCTAGTGCGAGGAGATATTTTGACCTTCTCAGGTCATACCTTGGCCAGATTTGTCTAGCTACCCTACAGGTGCCGATTTGTGTCCATCTTTCGTTGGACTGCCTGATAGCCTCTTGCCTAAGCCAAAGCTTGCACGTGGATAGTGGCGCACCAATATATGCAAATTCTTCGAGAATTTGTAAAGTCGTCCCTTTCCTAGCAAGTTCATCGGCTTTGCAGTTCCCCGGGATACACCACCCATACACGGGGCAAAATCGCCTTTTTTGATATGTTTGAATCGAAAGAAAATATATTTGGAACATAAATTTTTAAATATTATATATTTCTTAGCAAATACATTTTATTTGAAAATCAATAAAATATATTTGGAACGCATATATTAATATATTACAACAAATTATATTTGCAAACTAAATTTCTCAAATAAAATATGTGTTTAAATACAAATAAAATTATTATTTAGGAATTTTTCCAAATATATTTTATTTAAAAAATATTTCCAAAACTTTTGCTGAGTTTTTCTTATTTCAGTTTCAATTTTTCTTGGGTTTCGAATTGTACCTCCCAGTTATGATACCATATGCAGCATTACCTTCTGTTTTAAATCAATCATTTCAAATTTCTGAGTATTCCAAGCCATCATTAGTTGTCAATCCTCTAAGTACTTTATATTGATCCAAGATTATATGATTTCAATTATTATTTCTTACGAACATTAAACATTTCTAAAAATTTAACTTTGAATTACTGAAAAATTTAACACAATTTATGTATTTTATGAATACTTAAATGCAAATAAATATTTGTTTCGGAAATAATGGTCCCAAATAAAAACATATTGGAATGTAAACAAATATTTGTTTAGAACAACATCTTCCCAAAAACACAATTTTTGTGTGTAGCAAATATTATATGCTTAGAGTCTACCCCAAACATATATAGTTTCAAGCCGAATATGTTTGGGACAATATACTACAGAAGCGATTTTTTTTCAGCGTGTATGAGGTGTATATTAAACTGCTCAGCCATCTCGTTAAGAGATCTGCGGCAGTCGAGGGCTGTTTGTGAATTTAGGGATGTTGCCTCCAGAGAATTGATGGCAGCTTGGCTGTCCGAATAAATGACAACGCCAGTGTTGGTTACTATGTTCCGACTCAGCCACTTGGCGACTTCCCATATTGCCATTATTTCGGCTTGATAGACACTGCAGGTATCTGGTAGTCTGTGAGCTATATCCAAATTAAGTGCTTCACAGTGTACTCCGAAGCCAACCTTTTCATCAAGCTTCGAACCATCCGTATAGAAGTGGAGATGGTTTCCAATAAGAGTGATCAAATGTTGGACGCGGCTACGTCTCAGATGGTCCATCCGTTGAGTACAATTTTCGATGACTCGTTCGAGCATTTCGATTATGTTGATTATAAGTTGAGCGAAGTGCACGAAACACATTCCTCACAGAACGTGAATTTTCGTAATAAAGTTGAACGATTTGTAAACGTTGTTCAGGCGTAAGTCTTTCCATGATGAAATGCCTAACAATACTTAACAAAAATAACATGACAGCATGACACGACTCACACGTGATCTGTCAAAAAAAGGCTATTGAAAAAAGTATCTCTACTTGGATCACCCTATACAATCGATACAATTAAGTTCTAAATAAAACGTCATTCAAATGGCCTCCACGACTTTTTCTGCAGATGAACCCAATTTTCGAGCACTTTTTCCACTAAATCAAGTCGTATGTCATGAATGGCAAAAAAGGCTATTGAAAAAAGTATCTCTACTTGGCTCACCCTATACAATCGATACAATTAAGTTCTAAATAAAACGTCATTCAAATGGCCTCCACGACTTCTACTGCAGATGAACCCAATTTACGAGCACTTTTTCCACTAAATCAAGTCGTATGTCATGAATGGCACGTTCAATATTGACTTGTAATGCTTGAAGAGAGTCTGGTTTATTTCGAAAGACCAATGACTTCAAATAACCCCACAAGAAATAGTCTAATGGTCTTAAATCACAACTTCCTGGAGGCCATTCAATACCACAATTTCTTGAAATAATCTAATCTCCAATCTTTTCTCGCAACACTTCAATTGTTTCATTTGCTGTGTGGCACGTAGCCACAATCGGTCAATGGCAAAAAGATAGCTCTTAATGAGAGCTAAAATATTGCTCATGGGTGTCAAGGTCGTTGGCCGACTGGAAAGGGTTTTTTTTTTGATTTAAAAAAAATGGATTTAGCATCATCTTCAAATGTGAAGGGAATGTTTATTTTTGGACTAGCTCCTTAACGGTACGTCGGATCGGGAATCGGTCAATGGCAAAGAGATAGCTCTTAATGAGAGCTAAGATATTGCTCATGGGCGTCAAGGTCGACAGGAAAGTGTTTTTTTTTGGGATTTAAAAAATGGACTTAGGGCACGAAAAATTGCAATGAAATTGTAAACACTACTTAATACTATGAAAAACAAATGACAGATAAATGGTCGAAACGTCACTTCAAAATCATATCATCCCTATTGGAAAACCCGTTATATACATAAGTATTACAAACAATCCTCTTGAACTTTTTCGTACATATTTGGCCAAGTTGTAGGGGTGAATAATTAATTGTTGGATTTTTTTTTTAATTTTTTTTTTTTTTACTTTTTTTTTTTTTACTTTTTTGCCTAACGAAACAATTTTACCTGCATTGCTTATTTATTACCTTGAGCTGGTTAATAGTTTCTGACATTAATTGTTTATTACTTATCCACCGAACCAATCCAAACGAAAACCAAACAAACTTCCCTAGAAAGAGCGCATAATTCATAGTAGCAGCGGCGGCAGTGGCGGCGCTGGAGCAAAACCTAATGAAAAAGTTCACAAACCGAATGCATTTAACTCTTAAACGTTTGGGGTTCATTGCATTTGACGGCATAAATTATGTTTTTTCATTTCGGAAAATATAACTGAAGGTATCTGTATCTGTGGGTGATTGGTAGTATGTGTGTTGTGTGTAAATATGTGGGGAAATATGTAAGTGTGTGTGTGAGAGTATGTGTTAATCTTAACCTACATTTTTACCTTAGAGTCAAATTACAGCAAAAATTGCCAACTGTAAAAAAAACGCAAACAGAAATAACAAAAAACGACCAAAACAGAAAAATTAATTAACACGCAATTACTTGGGAGTTGAATACTATGTACACCGTTGCTTATCTACCCACGATTAACCCATGGGCGATCGGTGCATAGACATAGCTCTGTAGAAAAGACACAGGGTTATATAGGGTTTTACACTTTCATCTTTTGCTTTTGGCGGTGAGTCTCAAATCGATTGTTTATTACTGAGTCATTGATGCCAACTCATCGTGTCAAGCAACAAGATTACGGAGTACATCCAAATGTTTAAGTTCTTTTATGAAAATGAGTGTTGAGCGCCCGTTAACGGCATACGTAGTATGGCAGATACTCGTATAGCGAACAAATTTTTGGGAACACTCTTTTACCATGAAAAAGTAATGTAGTTATGGGCAATCCTGCAAATCCCAATTCCCAAAAATGGGTATTTTCAGTTTTGTATCTGCCCTACTAAAAGCCAGCATAAAAAAGCAAGAGCGCCCCCATTAGGTGAGTAATAAGCGTGCTCGCCTTTGAGTTTAGGGGTCGTGGGTTCAATTCCCACCAGAGGCTCTGGTCTGTTGCTGAAAAATCTAGCCATATGGTCTTTGTAGCCAGGTTTTCCCTGGACCATTCGACAATAAATTTACTTTTTATTGTAATTCATATAAATAAAAAAACAATCGGTTGACAGATTATGTAAGGGTGACTGAGAATGAAACCTAGCGCCCACTGAGGCCTTGTGTGATCCATTGTTACTCCTTATGTTTCTTCTTCTCCAATATGTCTATTGAGTCTACAAATCCGCTCTGATGAACATTAAAAGTCTATGAATATCTAATCCTTGAGTTCAATACGATAAATCTGGACATTGGCAAAGGAAATGAAAGGATGCTTTCTGTGCCTCATGGTTATGACACCAGCGGCACATAGCCTAGAATTGGCTATACATGTGAATACTGATTTTTTTGTGTCCTGTTATAAGTCTATATATCCATACTTAACAATACCTCCGTGTTTCGTGAAGACATTTTGCCCCAGAGTATCTGCGTTTGCTCACAGCCGAATTATGCCCGCTTTTCGTAATTCCCTCTTTGTGCAATGCTAGCTCTATATAGCAATTATTGTCAATTTCTTTTGGTCTATTATTTAAAATTTACCTTTAAAATCATGGTTCTGTTCGTCAATCTTCAAACTTCAGAGATGAAGTTCATTTTTGGTTGAATGGGTACGTAAATAAACAAAATTGTCGCATTGGAGTGGAGTGAAGCCAATCTACAAGCTTTAGTCCAAACTCCATTACATCCAAAGAAAGTTACTGTTTGGTGCGGTTTATAACATGGCGGAGTCATTGGTCCATACACGCTGACAAAAAATCGCTTCTGTAGTATATTGTCCCAAACATATTCGGCTTGAAATAAACATATGTTTAGGGTACACTCCAAATATATAATATTTTACACACACAAATATTATATGTTTGTGAGGATATTGTTATAAACAAAAATATGCTCCCATTCAAATATTTTTTATTTGGAACTAGTATTTCCGAAACAAGGATTCATTTGTAATTATTTATTTTGGCAAGGTATCAATGCCTTAACTTAAAGACAAGTTTTCTGTTTTCAAATGTTCAAAGAGCACTTTTTTTTTATTAATTTTAAATGTTTGTAAAATTTAAATAAAACTTAAATCGATGGATTGACAAAAAGTGGTAATTGGAATATTTATAAATTAAGACATTTTTAGCTATAAAGTTTAACACGAAAACTAGGAAAAACTAACTAAAATTCGAATAAGTCAGTAATGTTTTAAAAATCTTTTTAAATAAAACATATTTGGAAATCTTCTCAACACAATAACTTTGTTTGTGTGCAAGCACATATTTTATTTGTTTATTCAGTTTGCAAATAAATTATGTTCTAATATATTAATATATGTATGCGTTCCAAACAAAATTTCTTGATTTTCAAATAAAATTTATTTGTTAACAAATATATAATATTTAAAAAAATCGTTTCCAAGTATATTTTCTTTCGTTTCAAACATATCAAAAATGACGATTTTCCTCCGTGTATGTCTTTAAAAACGATGATGGGTAGAACGCAGCAGTAGATGGTAAACGGTATAGAGAAATTACACTATGCCACAAATTAACACTTTTTGAAAAATACACGGACTTGACAGTATAGGTTCGATTCTACTATCAAAGGGTAGTATAACCCTACACGCTGAAAAAAAAACGCTTCTGTAGTATATTGTCCCAAACATATTCGGCTTGATACATATATATCTTTAGGATACCCTCTAAACATATAATATTTGGTACACACGAAAAAAATATATATTTGGGAAGATGTTGTTCTAAACAAATCTTTGTTTACATCCCAATATTTGTTTATTTTGGACTATTTTTTCCGAAACAAATATTTATTTACATTTAAGTATTCGGAAAATACTTAAATTGTGTTAAATTGTTCAGAAATTCAAAGTTAATTTTTAAAAAAAATTAAGGTCTTAAATATAATAAATAATAATAATTGAAATCATATAATTTTGGATGGAAATATATACTTGGATGATTGACAACCAATGATGGCTTGGAATACACAGAAATTTTAAATGATTGATTTAAAACATAAGTTATTGCTGCATTTGGTATCGTAACTGGGAGGTTCAAACCACAAAAAAAAAATAAAATTGAAATTCGAAAAATTCAACAAAAGTTTCGAAATTTTTTTTTTAAATAAAATATATTTGTAGAAATTCCTTAATAATCATTTTATTTGTGTTCAAATAAGTATTTTATTTGAGAAATTTGGTTTGCAAATATTATATGTTGTAACATATTAATATACGAGTTCCAAATATATTTTATTGATTTTCAAATACAATTTATTTGCTCAGAAATATATAATATTTAAAAATTAGTGTTCCAAATATATTTTCTTTCTATTCAAACATATCAAAAAAGGCGATTTTGTTCCGTGTATACTCGGTTTGGCAAAATTGGTGACCAATTTTTAATGGGCCTCCAAAGTTTCTGAAAATCAGTGGGCCCCTCAAAAAAGGTGTCATCAGCTTTTGTCCAACAACTAATTCAGACTTGGTGATACCGCTTAACAATATTTGGCAATAATGTAGCTAAGAATATGCTGAACAAAGTTTCCTAAAATTTTTTGCGAAAAAACCATTTTTCCGGTACTTTTTTTTGAAAAAGTAAAGGAAAAAATTATTTTTTTTTCACATCTTTCAGCATAACTTCCAGGGACTCGTAATTTTTCAATAACAATGGTTGGCAAAATTGTAGCCAACGTAAATCTAAACAACTTTTGTGAACATATCAATACAATCTGAACGTGTCTCGGCACCCTTAAAAGCTCAAAAAACCACATTGTACCCCAAAAGTGTTAGTATTTCACTATTATGTAACAAAAATATATTTTTTTGGTATAGGGTATGTTCAGCAAATTTATAGAAAATATTAAGGCCAATATCTTTGTGGAACATATTAACACTCTAGCTCCCCCACATCAACAGTAATGTTTGGCCCCATTTTAACCTTAAAATGGGAAGGGCGGGGATGAAATGTTCTACAAAAATGTAGGCCATAAAATTTCACTATATGTGTCAGAACACACCAAAGCTCAAAACATAACACAAACACCCAAAAAAGATCAAATTCCTGTTCGTGCAGGAATGTTGTCATACGATTTAGCGGTCGAAGCAATAACGATACCAATAAAGGGCGTTTTTGACTGGAATTTGACCGTTTTTTTGGTTTTGTGTTATGTTTCGGGCTTTGTTGTGTTCTGACACATATAGTAAAAATTTATGGCCAACATTTTTGTAGAACATTTCATCCCCGCCCTCCCCATTTTAAGGGGTGTTTTTTACGTTTTGTTAAAATGGGGCCAAACATTACTGTTGATGTGGGGGAGCTAGAGTGTTGATATGTTCCACAAAGATATTGACCTTAATATTTTCTATAAATTTGCTGAACATGCCTTATACCAAAAAAATATACTTTGTTACATAATAGTGAAATACTAAAATTTTTGGGGTACAATGTGGTTTTTTGAGCTATTAAGGGTGCCCAGACACGTTCAGATTATATTGATATGTTCACAAAAGTTGTTTAGATTTACGTTGGCTACAATTTTGCCAACCAGTGTTATTGAAAAATTACGAGTTCCTGGAAGTTATGCTGAAAAAAGTGAAAAAAAAAATTTTTTTTCTTTTACTTTTCCAAAAAACAGTACCGGAAAAATTGTTTTTTCGCAAAAAAATTTAGGAAACTTTGTTCAGCATACTCTTAGCTACATTATTGCCAAATATAGTTAAGCGGTATCACCAAGTCTGAATTAGTTGTTGGACAAAAGCTGATGACACCTTTTTGATTTTCAGAAACTTTGGAGGCCCATAAAAAAAAATTGGTCACCAATTTTGCCAAACCGAGTATAGGGTTATACTACCCTTTGGTAGTAGAATCGAACCTATACTGTCAAGTCCGTGTATTTTGTCACTGTTGCACAGTGTTATTACAAGTTTCTTCGTACCTAAATTAGCTGGCATTCATCTTGCTGATATGTGGTTCCAACAGGACGGAGCCAATTTGCAATTAATTTACTCATAAATGAATGACCCTTTAAATTAGTCACCAAGTTCGTGCCATTTAACCCCATTCAATTATTTTCTTTGGGATTGTGTAAAGTCACCTATTTACGCCGATAAACCAGATACAATTGAACACCTGGAAATCAACATTCGACGAGTTATTGGGGAAATGCGGCCGCAAATGCTACGAAAAATGTGTGAAAATTGAAGTTCCAGATTTCGACACCTACGTACTGGCCATGGCGGACACATGACCCAAATCATATTTAAACATTAATGGTATAACATTATCCACCCAAGACAAATATGCGATTTTTCCTAGTCCCTCCCGTTGAACCAAACCGGTGCAACGGATTTTAACAGCCCAAGAGTTGGTGACTGCTAACATCAGCCATTTTTTGCTGACCCACCTAATTGGGTAGCCTGCCAGTTTCTGGGAAAGGAAACACAACAAATTTGCGAATAGTTTTCTTTATTTCTCAACATAATCTGCTTTTAGTTCGATACACCTTTTACAGCGATTTTCAATAGCTTCGATAGCCTGTTTATATGTAGTAAGAACTGTCTAGTTCCTCAAAATATGTAGTCATCAACCGCAACCTCTACCTCTTCATTGCCAGGAAATCTGTTTCCCTCGAGCCATTTTTTCAAGTTTGGAAAAAAAAAAAATAATCCGAGGGAGCTATATCGGGCGAATAGGTTGCCTGCTGTAGCAATTCGAAATTTAATTTGTTGATTTTGGCCATCGCTAAGTGAATGTGCGAACTGGGGCATTGTCTTGATTGTGAGCAAACGCAGCACCCAACAAATTTTCTGTCAATATGCGATACATAGCGTTTTTTGAAATGCCTATAACATCCGTTAGCTCACGAACCTTCAACCGACGGTCATCCAATACCTTTTTGAGGATATTTCTAACCATTTCTGGCGTGGGCAACTCAATTGGACGATCACTACGGTGTTCGTCTTAGCAGCTCGTACGGACCCGTTTAAACTCTACCACCCAATATTTTACAGTTGTAAACAAAGGAGCAGACTCCCCCAAAGTAGAGTCTAGTTTGGTTTTAATATTGGTTGGACTGAGACCTTACAAATGCAAGTATTGTATTACATGCCGGTGACCAATATTTTCCTTGTTTACAAATTCACCCAGATCGTTTAGTTTTGAGTGATAAAAAAAAGCTAAACAGCGTGGCACCTTGAAACAAACTGCCACCGCCATCTTTATATCAGGTCGGCAAATTTAGGGACCTCCTGTCAATGATTGCCAAATTAATTTGGCTTAAATTGTATAATAGGGACCAGTACCTCCTTCGATTTGCCACACCCACCAATACCACTCGGCCTACTTTTGGTCTTCTAACATACAGATCGAATTTCATTCTTCTTCGATTAATTGCTTCCACAGGGACGGAAGATAAAATACATGTGATTTTTGCTCATATTGCTTTAAAAAATGTCCGCTTGGCACAGACACAGATCTTGTTCTATCGATACCTACTCAGTTCACAACTTTATGTCTCTCTTTGTGCCGTCCAATAAGACAATGACCCGTCATGGCAGCCACGATATGTGAGACGTTCTATCTTGATCACGATAGCAGGGTGTTGGTGCGTTTCGAGTTTAGGCAGGACCACATTAGTTTGGAATATATATACAGCTCGTGAGTAGTGAGCATCTGCCGTTTATTGCTATAAGGTCACTATTTTAGAAGAAGAGTTTACATGCCGTTAGAGGCATGTCCATATATTACAGTTACTTGGATCGTGTAAGGTAATACCTAACCTTGTCAGCACATCTGCACTATAGTTCAATGGAATATCATGTTCTTGACTTCAGGATTTAATGGCCTGACTATCAGATAATATATATATACAATGGTGGTATACATCCTTTGTGCTAGGTTCTGCATATTGCTTGTTTACTTGCATATAGCAGCACTGTAGCTTTCTTTGCCCATTCTAGGATGTTGCACTTGATATTCAGCTTCCTGTCTAGCAAAACGCCTTAATCAATAGGATTAACCTATTATCCACCGCATGTAACTTTGCCAGCGAAACAATGTCTGGGCCGGGTCACTTAAATGGTTTAAATAAAGCCTTTTAATGTTCATAATCTGATAGATTCGGTTACAATTTCCCTCGTAATGCCACGCAGCCCCAGTTAAGGAATTATCTGCAAGTTTTGATGTACTTTAAAGTTCTAAAGGCTTCGGATGTTTATTCCACTTGTATTTTTTTTTATTTTCGTTTTATAGTTGTCACGTTGTGCTCTTGCAGACTGTGGCCTTTTAAAGAACTTCTTACAATACTTACTGAGACAACCCATCTCTGAAGGTCGCGGTTAGCAACACTGAGATTGATTTTGGGGCATGATTCATGCATCGAGTCATTTAGAACACTTGTAATGCGCTCTGTATCTGTGACAGCAAAGTCGTGGCATATGCGGACGAATTTGCAATAGCAATAACTGGCAAATTCCCTAACGTCTTAAGCGACATTATACAAGTGGATCTGAATAAATTGGGTAGATAGGCCAGAAGCAGTACTTTGGGCGTTAACCTCATCAAGACAGAATTGGTTCTCTTTACTGGGAAGTATAAGGTTCCACATGTGGATTTTCCTCGACTACGTGGAACTGAAATTTCTAGGTTTAATCCTAGATAGGCCCTTGTCCTTCAGACTTAATGTATTGGAACAGAAATAGAAGATCAACGTCGGCTTATATTCCTATAGAAAACACATAGGGACTCCTTGGGGATTCTCTGGTGAAATCGTCCACTGCACAAGTACATATCAGTTGTTGTATTTTACGGTATTGTGTTGTGGCAAGCGATCCATCACCACTCAAGCATCTGCGAAGCTTTAAGAGCTGCAGCGAACAGATTCCATATACTGCCAATTGATATTGTGGTCATTACAAGCAGAGCGTCAACCATATAATTGCAGTATAATGGCAAGAAGGGATATCAACGTTGACTATCTCTTCCTGTTCCAATATATTATGAGAAGTCGCAACATTGTGACCAACACTGGCGACGTTATTTACTCGCACAGCCAGGCTGCCACTAAAACTAGAGTTTACATCGCCAAATACACAAACTGTCCTCGACTGCGACAGATCTCTTAATGAGATGGCTAAGCAGTTTAACATATACCTCGTATGCGTACCTGGGCATAGGGATATCCCGGGAACTGCAAAGCTGATGAACCTGCTAGGAAAGGGACGATATTACAAAATCTCGAAGAATTAGCTTATACATATCGGTACGCCAACGTCCTAATGCAAGCTTTAGATTAGGCAAGAGGCAATCAGGCAGTCCAATGAAGATGGGCAGAAATCGACCCCCGTAGGGTAGCTACACAAATCTGGCCACGATACGAACTGAGAAGGTCTAAAAAAAACTCCTCGCAATAGAGGAATAGAACGTCACGTTCTGGTTAGGTATTGAGTCCAATGACTTCTATAGAAGCTGTTGTAATGAGGAAGAAGTGTAAAGCATTGAGCGCCTGCTTTGCTACTATCCCTAACACAGCACAAAATTTTTCAGTTCATTGATTTGGGACCCAATTCTGAGAATTGGACGTGAAAGTAGCCCCAAAAATAGGAACTTCTGCATCATTCGTTTAGTCAAGTTAACTAAATTAATAATTTAATGACCATACGATTTTTTTTTTGCTCATGGTAAATTTTTAGCACTTTTTTTTATATCTTTTCTCGGTATATCGTACGGAATATCTCTTTTGTGTCTGAAGCAAAGTTGCAGATATTGAATAGGAAAAAAATGCGGAACAAACCTACCCGAAAAAAGTGCACCTTAATTGGTCTTTGTGAGCTGGTAACTTCGGATGCCACTCTAACATAACCTAACCTCAAGAGCCCTACAGCTTTCTCAAAGACTCCTCATTTCATGTGATTATGTTGACCAGCCGTTTTGTCCGAAGTTGGGCGGAAAAGCGGGTATCCAGATCTCTCAACTTAATTCGAGGAAATATATCTGTTAACGAAAAAGCTAAGGTCGTCTTTAACTTTCCAGTCAATTATGTTTTGTCTAAGTATTTCGGAGACAAAGATTAGATTCAAAACCCTCTTGCCTATTTACAGTACGAAGGCTGGTCCGTTAACTCTATTGCATATATCTAGGTTACTAATTAGTATAAATTCCCTATCGATGATGTCAGTGCTTCCCCACAAATGATGTTGTGAATTGTCGTCACTGCACACAATCAGGTCGTTTCTTCTGACCTATGTGCCTTGACCAATGATCTCAAGCCTGGTAGGGCCACTTCGTTGATATTTGCCTTATAAACTGATGCTAGCCAGTGCTGGGAGTTGTTTACTCCAAGGCTGGCAACTGTCATATCTTCATTGCTATACTCTGCACGCAAAACAAAAAGAATTCGTTTCTGCGAAACGAAATTTTAGACAACTACAATTCTCGTTTGCAGGAACAGAAATTTCCTTTGTTGTGACAGAAACTTATTTTGGGTAAACAATATTTTGTTCTGACCAAAAGAAAAAAAAAACTGATGCTAGCCAGAATGGCAGTTGTTTACTCCTAGGCTGGTAACTGTCATATCTTCATTGCTATACTCTGCACGCAAAAAAAATGAATTCGTTTCTGCGAAACGAAATTTTAGACAACTACAATTCTCGTTTGCAGGAACTGAAATTTCGTTTGTTGTGACAGCAACTTATTTTGCGTAAACAATATTTTGTTCTGACCAAAAGAAAAAAACTGATGCTAGCCAGAACTGGGAGGTGTTTACTCCAAGGCTGGCAACTGTCATATCTTCATTGCTATACTCTGCACGCAAAAAAAATGAATTCGTTTCTGCGAAACGAAATTTTGGGCAACTACAATTCTCGTTTGCAGGAACTGAAATTTCGTTTGTTGTGACAGAAACTTATTTTGTGTAAACTATATTTTGATCCGACCAAAAGAAATTTCAGTCCTCGTAAACGAGAAATGTAGTTGTCTAAAATTTCGTCTCACAGAAACGAATATTTTCTTTGCGTGAGTATGCAAGAAAATATTAAGGTCTCTTCTGGTAAATACAAAGGCTCTGAGTCTACGACTACCTGTACTTTGAAGAATCTTGCACCTACGGATGTTTCTTCAGCATATTTTGTCAACAATTTAAATTAAATTTAATTTAAATTACAATTTGGAAAAATCAAATAAAATCATGATGCTGCACATCATTTAGAGCCAAGCATTAAATTTTTGTATAATTCAGATTCAAACCTTAAAATGTATCACAGAAATGTTTGTAGGGCTCTCATAACATGTTCATGCTACGAATAATGTTTAAAGGGTTAACAACTCTAAATACATCGAAATAGCGAAGTTTTTCATTTCCATTTCTTTTGTGGATGGATCTCTTGAGACAGGTTACTCGAAGCTGTTGTTGCTACTGCTGCTGCAGGTGACGCCATTTGGCGTGACTCGACAAGAAAACAAAAAAAAAACACTTGCGAAATGCAATGCATATTGTGTAATTGACACAACCTTCTCAACAACAATGGCAACACAGACAAAAAAACACACACACAACAAAAACAATAAATAAAACAAAATATGTACCACCAATGTTGCAACATTGTATATATCACAAAACGACATTGAGCCAAGTCAAACTGAGTTGGTCTAAGTTGAGAGGAGAGTAGAAGGGAGAGAAGTGCAGTGGAGAGAGATGGCGGAGTGGGAAGTTCTATTGCATTTTATTGCCGCAACTGCATTTAGCAGTTATTTATGCATTTGCTTAGAACTGTGTACATCCGCAGTCCGTACATATGTAAACATTAGGGCGGAGAGTGGTTTAGAAAAACCTTCAAATCGAATTCAATTTCAAATTTATTTGGCAAATAAATTTAAGGTCAATGTTTTTGATTGAGAAGGCTATAGTTATCAATAAGAAAAAATGAATTATAAATTAAAGTTTTGCGACTCTTTTTTTGTTTTGTTACTCCTCAATTCGCACAGCTTATTTGTATAGCCGATTGTAAAGTTCATAGCCATATTAGCGTTCTGTAGGTAGAGCTGTGTGTCTTTGCCGCTTTGGTTCTGCAGTTCGCTTGAAAACCTGCGAATTTCTGAATCTAATAGCCAAACATTAGTAACTGTTACAAAAAAAAACAAGTAAGAAAGTTCAGTCGGGTAAACCGACAAACTACCTTCCCTCACCTTGTCTCAAAAAAAAATAATAAAATAATTATTATCAATTTAATTTGCATTTAATAACTTTAAATTATGTACTGGTATTAAAGTTAAAAGTTGTTTACTTTTGGTACAAAATGGTCTATTTGTGTGAGAGGTACCAAAACGGGCGTCCCAATTACGGTCGCATTTCTAGGGACTCTAGGTACTATAAAATCATTACACTGTACAATATTTCAAGTATTTGTTTGCACTGGTACTGAAGTTTAAAGCTGTTAACCTTTGGTACAAAAAGGTCCATTTGTGTGGGAGGTACCAAAGGAGGCGTGCCAGTAACGCCCACTTTTCTTCGAAATCTAGGTACTATAAAAGCATTACATTTTACAAAATTCAAGCATTTGTATGCACTGGTATTAAAGTTATAACCTAGTAACTTTTAGTACAAAATGGTAATTTGTGTGGGAGGTACCAAAAGGGGCGTGCCAATAGCGCCCACTTTTCTCTGGACTCTAGGTACTATAAAAGCATTACACTCTGCAAAATTTCATGTATTTGTATTAACTGATATTAAAGCCATAAGCAGTTAACTTTAGGTGTAAAATGTCCATTCGCCCATTTTTCTTGACGTGTTAGCGACTATGAAACTAATACTATGTGTGAAACTTCAGAAGATTCGAGTCACTAGTATAGATGGTATTAAATAATCAATATTTCACTAAAAGTTAACCCTTTGTGGGGGAGGTACTAGAAGGAGTGGACCAATATGGCTCATCTTCGTACTTAACCGGAGATAGAGAAAAATATTACCGCATACCAAATTTGAAGTAAATCGGTTACTCATTGACATTGACATTGCTCAAATGACTTAAAATGACCCAAAACGGATTTCCG
Organism: Eudasyphora cyanicolor; assembly: GCA_963930755.1. Lineage (NCBI taxonomy): Eukaryota > Metazoa > Arthropoda > Insecta > Diptera > Muscidae > Eudasyphora > Eudasyphora cyanicolor. Next base: position 136,002,463 of record OZ005735.1, read on the forward strand.
CCCAACATACTTAGGGTCTTAGGTCACTCCTTCGATGTGTTACACTTTTGGCTCGTAGCAAATGATATATGTATATTAGGCCGGGTCGATTTGTGGGGAGGCAAAAAAAGTCGCCATTGCTCAGTGAAAATCGTATTCTAGGGATCAAAATAAGAAACTTTGCCGAAGGAACCATACCTCTAAAACGAATTCTGATGTCCCGGAATTTGGGTCGAACTTTTGGGTAGGGGCAAATTTTGAAAAATCCCACTTTGACCCATTTAGAGTGCTCCAATCGAGTCCAAATGTATGACCGACCCCCACTAACTTTGGAGGCCCGACCCACCCATGCCAGTGGCACACCCCCTGGGGGTTCCATACATTTGGACTCGATTGGAGCAATCTAAATGGGTCAAAGTGGGATTTTTTCCGGGACATCAGAATTCGTTTTAGAGTTATGGTTCCTTCGGCAAAGTTTCTTATTTTGATCCCTAGAATACGATTTACACTGAGCAATGGGCGATTTTTAAATCGACCCGCCCTAATGTATATCCTCCTCTCTAAGGTGGGGGGATAAAAATTTGTGTACTCGTACCAATATAAATAATTGGAATAATCTTGTAGAAGTCCTATGTTCCCAAGCGGAATAAATAAAGAAAAAAAATACAAGTTTTTATTTTTCAATAATTAATAGCTCCTGTGGCGTTGTGGAAGGGAACGCCATTGGAGATGCCCTAGTCCAAAGGTCAATTTATGACCAAAATCTTCGTTTAAAGTCTGAAATTATTCGTATTCACAATATTAGCTCTCCCACGTTGCTGTCGGGTTTTCAAAATTAACAAACTTTCCACCTTTATTCTGGGAATCTTGTAGTATTATTGTACTTTATCAGCAAGCATAAGACTATGTCTATGCAGGGCCAGTTAGTTATTTCTCAAAAACTTGTAAGGATCTTTGGAAGATTATTTAAAAGTATGGCGATTTTGTTACTGGAAAAAGTGCAGCATTTTCTTTGCCCTTTTCCCGAAAACTGCACTTTTCTTAATTGAAAATTGGAGTTAAGTTAAATTCAGGGGGACTACATCATTTCGACTTAAACGGTGCAAATATTCTCTAGTATTTCATGTCGACGGAGCAAATCGAAATCGTCAGGTGGCGCTCTTGTCGAACTTATAAATATTTTCTATTCATACACTAAAATTCATAAGTTGTCCACAGTTATTTTTGGTATATGGGAGGAATCTTGTATCTTACAAGAAAGGGCAAGACAACGTCTGCGCGGGCCAGATAATTCTTGCTCAAAAATGTTGAAGGATCCTTGAAAGATTATTTAAATATAGGTGGCGCTGCAGTCGATTTATTAAAAATCTTGTATTTATACACTGAAATACACAACTTGTCCACAGTTATTTTAGGAATATGTGATGTATCTTCTACTTGTATCTTGTACTTGCCTGAAGAAAATCTGCTAGTTATGTCTGAAAACTTTGAAGGATTTTTGAAAATTGCACACTAGTTGATATATCCCCAATAAATGTAGAAATACCAAAATACTATTCGTACTCAAGGTGGGAAAGATGTCACACACTAGGTCAAAGGACTTCAGGACAATTCGTCTCCTCAATAAAATAATTGTCTATAGTACACATCACATAGAGTATTATAGGCTATTATTATACTCGTATTGAAGGGAAGAATTAGTCTATCCTATGTCCAGAATACCAGGAAATAGAAAGCGTCTCCACTTCCATACAGATTATTCAAAGCTTGATGAGAAGGTCGGCTTCAGATTACACTATGAAGAACTTAGTCTCGATATATGTAGCTCACAGACTACCAGATACTTGCAGTGACTATCCAGGCGAAATAATGTAACCAACAATAATAATAACCAACACTGGCGTTGTAATTTACTCCGACCGCCAGGCTGTCATTAAATTTCTGGAGGCTACATCCCTAAATTCACAAACAGCCCTCGACATCCGCAGATCTTTTACGATATGGCTGCGAAGTTTAACACAGAGGGTAGACATTAAAAATTCTTGAAGAATTTGCATATATTGGTGCTCCATGCGTCCACATGCAGGCATTGGCTTAGGCAAGAGGCTGTCCAATTAGATATGGACAGAAATGGACACCTGTAGGAGAGCTAGACAAATCAAGTCAAGATATGACTTAAGAAGTTCCAAATATCTTCTCGCACTTCTGCCGCAGCATTGCCTGGTCGGTGAACCCTACAGCTGGTTGGGAATTGGGTCCAATGACTTCTGCAGAAGCTGCGGATAGCACTGAGGACCTGTTTTGTTAGTGTCTCGCATTCAGTAAACGACGTCTGAATATTCTGGGATGGCTGACAGATCGTATTATTTATAAAGTTATAAATAATATACAGGTTGGTTCCGATGTGGGGCAACTGGGACCGTGTTAGTACTAAGAACCTTAATTGGCAGCTGATCCACACTAACCTAAACCCAACAATTCACCAACAATTTCTAGGAATATGGGATATTTTTCTTGTTTAGCCGGAAGGATAATATAACGTCGGTGCAGGGCCAGTTAGTTCAATTTCATCTACAGGGTGGCGCAGAATGAGCTATATGGTTTATATTATTATATTTATCCCCTCACCTTAGAGAGGAGGGTATATATCATTTGGTACGAGCCAAAAGTGTAACACATCGAAGGAGTGACCTAAGACCCTAAGTATGTTCGGCGGAAATCCGTTTTGGGTCATTTTAAGTCATTTGAGCAATGTCCGTCTGTCTGTCTGTCTGCTGGCTGGTGCGCACGATAACTCTCCAAAGGAGTAACCGATTGACTTCAAATTTGGTATGCGTTAATATTTTTCTCTATCTCCGGCTAAGTTCGAAGATGGGCCATATTGGTCCACTCCATCTAGTACCTCCCCCACAAAGGGTTAACTTTTTGTGAAATATTGATTTTTTAATAACTTCTATACTACTTACTCCAATCTTCTGAAATTTCACACATAGTATTAGTTTGCTAGTCGCTAACACGTCAGGAAAAATGGGCGAAGTGGCCGCTTTTTGGTACCTCCCACACGAATGGACCATTTTGCACCAAAAGTTAACAGCTTATGGCTTTAATATCAGTTCATACAAATACGTAAAATTTTGTACAGTGTAATGCTTTTACAGTACCTACAGTCCAGAGAAAAATGGGCGTTATTGGCACGCCCCTTTTGGTACCTCCCACACAAATGGACCATTTTACACCAAAAGTTAACAGCTTTTACTTTAATACCAGTGCATATAAATACTTGGCATTTTGTACAGGGTACTGCTTTTATAGTACAGGGTTGCCCATATTCGACGGACCCATGTTTTTTTAAAAAAAATCAAAGAAAAAAATAAAAATTTGGCGGTTGGCAATCTTAATCATTTAATTTGTTCCAAGTAGATTTGTTTACATCAATTTTTGAATATGATATCTCTCAAATGGCCGCCTCTGGCGTTGATGGCGTATTGTGCCCTTTTTGCAGCATTTTCCATCGTTTTCGCCAACATTTCGGCCGGAATAGCGGCTATTTCTTCACGAATGTTGTCCTTGAGCTCTTCTACGGTCCTTGGCTTGTTAACGTAAACCTTTGACTTCAAATATCCCCACAAGAAGAAGTCAGGCGGCGTCAAATCGGGCGAACGCGGTGGCCAGTCCAAATCACCACTTTTCGACATCAAACGGCCCGGAAACAAATTCTTCAGAAAATCGATTGTTATGCGACTTGTGTGCGGTGGAGCGCCGTCTTGTTGAAACCAGAACTGCCTCATACGCTTTCGACGAATAATTGGCATCACAAAATTGGTCATCATGTCGCGATAACGCTCCTGGTTGATGGTAACAGCATGGCCATTTTCGTTTTGGAAGAAAAACGGCCCAATGACCGTTTTCGCACTAACGCCGCACCAAACTGTGACTTTTTCGTCATGAAGAGGCTATTCTTGAATCTCCTGAGGATTTTCAGTGGCGTAAATACGGCAATTTTGCTTATTTACGGTCCCAGTCAATGTGAAATGGGCTTCATCGGACATGATAATTTTGTTTTTTGAGTTTTCACAATTGACTTCTTCTGTTTAATGTAAATTTCAACTATTTCAGAGCGCTCGCGTGGCGTGTATTGTTCCATGGTAAAAATCTGCTTGGACTGACGCTTCAAACGCGGTATGTCATTAAGCGATCTGACATCTCTGTCAAAAGTTATGGCGTTGCCAGATGGGTCCGTCGAATATGGGCAACCCTGTACATAGAGTACAGAGACAAGTGACCGTTATTGGGACGCCCCTTTCGGTACCTCTCACACAAACGGACGATTTTGTGCCAAAAGTAAACAGCTTTTAACTTTAATACCAGTACATACTTTAAAGTTATTAAATGCAAATTACATTGATAACAATTTAAATAAAACAAAAAAATAAATAGATTTACTAATAATTTTTTGACACTCAAGGTGAGGGGATTCATTAGTCGGTTTACCCGACTGAAATTTCTTACTATGAAGAACTTAGTCTCGATATATGTAGCTCACAGACTACCAGATACTTGCAGTGACTATCCAGGCGAAATAATGTAACCAACAATAATAATAACCAACACTGGCGTTGTAATTTACTCCGACCGCCAGGCTGTCATTAAATTTCTGGAGGCTACATCCCTAAATTCACAAACAGCCCTCGACATCCGCAGATCTTTTACGATATGGCTGCGAAGTTTAACACAGAGGGTAGACATTAAAAATTCTTGAAGAATTTGCATATATTGGTGCTCCATGCGTCCACATGCAGGCATTGGCTTAGGCAAGAGGCTGTCCAATTAGATATGGACAGAAATGGACACCTGTAGGAGAGCTAGACAAATCAAGTCAAGATATGACTTAAGAAGTTCCAAATATCTTCTCGCACTTCTGCCGCAGCATTGCCTGGTCGGTGAACCCTACAGCTGGTTGGGAATTGGGTCCAATGACTTCTGCAGAAGCTGCGGATAGCACTGAGGACCTGTTTTGTTAGTGTCTCGCATTCAGTAAACGACGTCTGAATATTCTGGGATGGCTGACAGATCGTATTATTTATAAAGTTATAAATAATATACAGGTTGGTTCCGATGTGGGGCAACTGGGACCGTGTTAGTACTAAGAACCTTAATTGGCAGCTGATCCACACTAACCTAAACCCAACAATTCACCAACAATTTCTAGGAATATGGGATATTTTTCTTGTTTAGCCGGAAGGATAATATAACGTCGGTGCAGGGCCAGTTAGTTCAATTTCATCTACAGGGTGGCGCAGAATGAGCTATATGGTTTATATTATTATATTTATCCCCTCACCTTAGAGAGGAGGGTATATATCATTTGGTACGAGCCAAAAGTGTAACACATCGAAGGAGTGACCTAAGACCCTAAGTATGTTCGGCGGAAATCCGTTTTGGGTCATTTTAAGTCATTTGAGCAATGTCCGTCTGTCTGTCTGTCTGCTGGCTGGTGCGCACGATAACTCTCCAAAGGAGTAACCGATTGACTTCAAATTTGGTATGCGTTAATATTTTTCTCTATCTCCGGCTAAGTTCGAAGATGGGCCATATTGGTCCACTCCATCTAGTACCTCCCCCACAAAGGGTTAACTTTTTGTGAAATATTGATTTTTTAATAACTTCTATACTACTTACTCCAATCTTCTGAAATTTCACACATAGTATTAGTTTGCTAGTCGCTAACACGTCAGGAAAAATGGGCGAAGTGGCCGCTTTTTGGTACCTCCCACACGAATGGACCATTTTGCACCAAAAGTTAACAGCTTATGGCTTTAATATCAGTTCATACAAATACGTAAAATTTTGTACAGTGTAATGCTTTTACAGTACCTACAGTCCAGAGAAAAATGGGCGTTATTGGCACGCCCCTTTTGGTACCTCCCACACAAATGGACCATTTTACACCAAAAGTTAACAGCTTTTACTTTAATACCAGTGCATATAAATACTTGGCATTTTGTACAGGGTACTGCTTTTATAGTACAGGGTTGCCCATATTCGACGGACCCATGTTTTTTTAAAAAAAATCAAAGAAAAAAATAAAAATTTGGCGGTTGGCAATCTTAATCATTTAATTTGTTCCAAGTAGATTTGTTTACATCAATTTTTGAATATGATATCTCTCAAATGGCCGCCTCTGGCGTTGATGGCGTATTGTGCCCTTTTTGCAGCATTTTCCATCGTTTTCGCCAACATTTCGGCCGGAATAGCGGCTATTTCTTCACGAATGTTGTCCTTGAGCTCTTCTACGGTCCTTGGCTTGTTAACGTAAACCTTTGACTTCAAATATCCCCACAAGAAGAAGTCAGGCGGCGTCAAATCGGGCGAACGCGGTGGCCAGTCCAAATCACCACTTTTCGACATCAAACGGCCCGGAAACAAATTCTTCAGAAAATCGATTGTTATGCGACTTGTGTGCGGTGGAGCGCCGTCTTGTTGAAACCAGAACTGCCTCATACGCTTTCGACGAATAATTGGCATCACAAAATTGGTCATCATGTCGCGATAACGCTCCTGGTTGATGGTAACAGCATGGCCATTTTCGTTTTGGAAGAAAAACGGCCCAATGACCGTTTTCGCACTAACGCCGCACCAAACTGTGACTTTTTCGTCATGAAGAGGCAATTCTTGAATCTCCTGAGGATTTTCAGTGGCGTAAATACGGCAATTTTGCTTATTTACGGTCCCAGTCAATGTGAAATGGGCTTCATCGGACATGATAATTTTGTTTTTTGAGTTTTCACAATTGACTTCTTCTGTTGAATGTAAATTTCAACTATTTCAGAGCGCTCGCGTGGCGTGTATTGTTCCATGGTAAAAATCTGCTTGGACTGACGCTTCAAACGCGGTATGTCATTAAGCGATCTGACATCTCTGTCAAAAGTTATGGCGTTGCCAGATGGGTCCGTCGAATATGGGCAACCCTGTACATAGAGTACAGAGACAAGTGACCGTTATTGGGACGCCCCTTTCGGTACCTCTCACACAAACGGACGATTTTGTGCCAAAAGTAAACAGCTTTTAACTTTAATACCAGTACATACTTTAAAGTTATTAAATGCAAATTACATTGATAACAATTTAAATAAAACAAAAAAATAAATAGATTTACTAATAATTTTTTGACACTCAAGGTGAGGGGATTCATTAGTCGGTTTACCCGACTGAAATTTCTTACTTCTTTTTTTTAAATACAGTATATTATTTGGTAATTTTTGGCAATTAGCTTTGAAAAGTGATATCCTCTAAGTGATGTCCATATTCTGCTTCGCACGTATGTGTGTATTTTCCATAACTTTATTTTCCATAACTTTTCACAAAATTTCGGAAAAATTCAATTATTTTTGTACGTTGTACGATTCATAATTAATTCTCCAAGTCTCCTTCACAAAATGCTGAAAAAAAAACAAACAAAGAATAATAATTAAAAAAAGTTATAAAGAATTCAAACCATATAGCTCATTCTGCGCCACCCCGTACATTACCCGGAAGGACAAGGCAACGCCTGTATTCTTAAATTATTTGTAACTACCGCATAAATGGCTAAGAATGAAGAGATATGTTTGCACAATTGTTCGTTCCATCCCAATAACCGTTTTACCATTACACTGTGTATTTGAAGTCAAACAATGGAGTTTTTCTTGTGCCAACAATCATCAACATCATCTGGACAAATTCACATGACACACAAACGAGAAGAAGCAGTTTGAGAATTGCATTAACATTTGTTAGTTTTCAAAATGAATACTACTTCATACGATACCTACAGTAGGTTGTATCGAAAATAGCAACCGTAAAAAACACTCATAATAAAAGCTGCAACCCAATTTTCGAAATTAAATTTTTTAAGTTTTAATGCAGTCAAATTGTAGAAAAATATGTATAATCGTATGTATTAATAGATATCATTATAAAATAGGTGTAGAAATCATTTCACACTTTTACAAATCAATTTATGGTCACAACAATAACAGTAATGGTAACGACAACCCCAGTGATGGTACTTCCCACTCAATGGGACCAAATGGTACCAATCTTGTATAGCTCAAAACTTGAATATTAATATACACAAATACGTGAAAATCCTTACGGAGGAATGTTTTTGAAGAGTACACGCAAAGAAAAAATTCGTTTCTGCGAAACGAAATATTAGACAACTACAATTCTCGTTTGCCAGAAATGAAATTTCGTTTGTTGTTACAGAAACTTATTTCGCGTAAGCGAAATTTCAGTCGTCGTAAACGAGAATTGTAGTTGTCTAATATTTCGTTTTGCAGAAACGAAATTTTTCTTTGCGTGTAGAGTCCGATTTATGTTATACATTTTGTAAAACTTTGATCGCCTCTCACAAAAACACTAACTAGAGGTATAGATACGATAGTACATGAATTTCGCATTCAAGATTAGTTAGTTAGTCGTTAAATAAACAATAAAAATATATTTTTTATTCAATTTTAATTTTCTTTTATTAATAGCTGAATTGTTTTTTATTTCAGGTGAGTTGAAAGCACTTCCCCAATTTATTTTGGTAAGTTTTATTAACAATTACTCTATGCAACAAACACATATTGTTTTGTGTCTCAGACCTAAAAATTATTTTTTTTATAGATTGTGGCATACTGTTATATAAAATCAAAACCAAAAATTTGTTTATGGATAATTTTTTTTTTAAAAAATTTGTTATTAAAAATACTATTATCGTCGAAGATACCCTTAGTATTTGCACTATAATTTTTGCAGTATACATTCGTATGCCCGATCAGGTCGACATAAACGTTAAATTGAAGCTATTAATATGAGCTACAAATGTTGGAAATATATTTTTCACTTAGAAACAGTCATTAAACAAATTGGAAAAAGTAGATTTTTTTCAAAAAAAAAATTTTTCTGAGACGAAAAAACAGAAAAAAATAGAAAAAATCGAAAAAATATTATATTTTATTTTCTTAAAGTTTGCATCCTAGCGAAGAAAATAATGCCTATTTGAATAAAATCTATGGATACATGAAGTTTGGATATTAGAAATTATAGCCCTTTTGGTAGAGCGATTTTATTTGTTACTTTTATTCAGGGATGCCAACTTAGTGCTTTTCGCACTAGATTTAGTGCTTTTCAGACCCCCCAATACGCGAAAAGTATTCAGTTAGTGCCAAACGAAAGAAAGCACTAACTGTACGCTTTTCATATTTTTTGTTAGGGCTTTTGACGCTTTTAGTACATTTGTCAGATCGAAACTTGCAACATAAAGAAATTGTACCATTTTGCATCATTGCAACATCTTATTTCTATGCACTTATATTTGTCTCCCTCATTTCACTCTGCGTTTTAAATGCCGTTGGAATTAAGAATTGTGTACAACCAATAAAAACAATCGGTATTTTCAATATCATACAAAAAGAGGAGTCAAACTAAACCAAATAATTCAATGAAATTGTTCAATTTCTCTGAATTATTTCGAAAAAATTTAGGAAGAAAGATCCTAATTTCACCAAATAGCTGCGCCCAATTAAAGAATTTTAAGGCACTGGATGCACTTTTTCGGATAGATTTGTTCGGCATTTTTTTCTCGTATTCAATATCTTATTTGCTTCAGACACAAAAGAGATATTCCGTACGGTATACCAAGAAAAAATATAGAAAATGTGCAAAAAAATCCACCTTGGGCCAAAAAATTCGCATGGCCATTTAATTATTAATTGAGCCAACTTGGCTTGATATGTGTATATTAGGCCGGGTCGATTTGTGGGGAGGCACAAAAAGTCGCCATTGCTCAGTGAAAATCGTATTCTAGGGATCAAAATAAGAAACTTTGCCGAAGGAACCATACCTCTAAAACGAATTCTGATGTCGCGGAATTCGGGTCGAACTTTTGGGTAGGGGCAAATTTTGAAAAATCCCACTTTGACCTATTTAGAGTGATCCAATCGAGTCCAAATGTATGACCGACCACCACTAACTTTGGAGGCCCGACCCACCCATGCAAGAGGCACACCCCCTGGAACCCCCTGGGGGTTCCATATAAGTATAGCATCTCCCCGATTTGACTTCTTAACGTCATAGAGACCACAAGTGTCAACTGATAGGGCTGAAAATTGGTAACTGGGATTTATTTATACCCGGAATCCTTCACACGAATAACGGTAGTCATAGCTCCATGTTTTGATATAGCCTCCATACAAAGGTCCCTGTAGATTTGACTTCTTAAAGCCACAAAAACTAAAATGTCAAAGAATTGGTCTGAAATTTGATATAATGATTGTATTTGTACCCGAAACCATTCACATTATAAGATTAGGCACTTAAACCATCTTTACTTGTTTCAAGTAGAATCTAATCCATAGGTTTTTCGTGCGATTAAAAGATCACCTATTTTGAGGTCATGCATCTCTGTCCTGATACACTATAAGTTAATGAAGTTTCATTGGAATACATTGTCGGGTTAACAAACATCAGGTAGGAAACAAGTTCAAAGAAATAATTTGCAAGGAGCAATATCTTGAAAACTAGTTAAGATAAAGTATGTACAGGGTTTTCCAATAAGAGTGATATGATTTCTTTGAAAAAAAAACACAATTATTGTTAAGGAAACTCAAAAGTTTTTTATTTAATGTGAAGTGCAATCGATACAATTAAGTTCTAAATACAACGTCATTCAAATGGCCTCCACGACTTCTTCGGCAGGAACGAATTCGATGAACCCAATTTTCGAGCACTTTTTCCACTAAATCAAGTCGTATGTCACGAATGGTACGTTCAATATTGACTTGTAAACCTTGAAGAGAGTCTGGTTTATTTCAAAAGACCAATGACCTAAACCTAAATGACTTCAAATAACCCCACAATTACAACAACTTGGAGGCCATTCAATATCACAATTTCTTGATATAATCGAATCTCCCAACTTTTCTCGCAACAATTCAATTGTTCCATTTGCTGTGTGGCACGTAGCCACAATCGGTCAATGGCAAAAAGATAGCTCTTAATGAGAGCTAAAATATTCCTCATGGGTGTCAGGGTCGTAGGACGACTGGAAAGGGTTTTTTTGTTGGATTTAAAAAAAAAATTGACTTGGCATAATTTTCAAATGTGAACGGAAAGTTTATTTTTGGTCTAGCTCCTTAAAGGTACGTCAGATCGGGAATCGGTCAATGGCAAAAAGATAGCTCTTAACGAGAGCTAAAATATTGCTCATGGGCGTCAAGGTCGTAGTTCAACTGGAAAGCGCTTTTTTTGTTATTAAAAAAAGAAATGGACTTAGCGCACGAAAAGTTGCAATTGGAGAGCGATTATTTCTATATATATAAAAATGGAAAAATGTTTGTATGTATGTATGTATGCTATAGACTCTGAAACCACTGGACCGATTTTATTTGTTTTTCTTTTGTTTGAAAGGTTCTTTGTCAGAGATGGTTTAGGGAACAAATTTTTTGGAAAAATGTGGGCGGGGCAGGAGTAGGCGTGGCATTACTTAAAATCCGATTATCTCAAAAAGTGTTGACCCTAGAAGAACGAAATTTGGAACACACGTTAGTGGAGTTATTTTCTAAATCTTCAATAAAAATGGACGGAATCGAAAAACTGATATCTGGGGCAACGAAGTGGACCGGGTCCAGCTAGTTAATAATAAAACTGAATAATTTGTAAACGTTGTACTTGCGTATATCTCTCCATGATGAAATTGTAAACACTTCTGAATAAAGGGTTTTCCAACAAGAGGTGTTATTTTGGTATTCAAAGCATAATGCCATTTTTTGAGATAAATGATCGGATGTTTATTTCATAATAAAGAGGAAGGTATGCCGTTAATAATGAAAAACAACATCAGCCAAATGGACACCACGACCACGCTTACAGGACCATATCCTTTTCATGAAATTTTCCATAACCAAATCGCAAAGTGGCTGCCCTATGTCCTCGATAGCCTCACGAATTCTATCTTTGAGGTCTTGAATCGACGCTGGGCTGTTGGCGTAGACCTTATCTTTCACGTGGCCCCAAAGGAAGAAGTCGCAAGGTGTTAAATCACAAGATCTCGGTGCCCAATTGTTATCACCTCTTCGAGAGATAACACGGTCCGGAAACTTTTCCCGTAACAGAGCAATGGTTTCGTTGCTTGTGCGGCACGTAGCGCCGTCTTGTTGAAAGTTAACGTTGTCCGGATCAATACCATCCCTCTCCGACCATAAAAAAATCATTAATCATCTCTCGACAGCGCAATCCATTCACCGTAACTGTTTATCCAACCTCATTTTCGAAAAGCTAAGGTCCAATGACCCCGCCGGACCATATACCGCACCAAACAGTCACACGTCGAGGATGGAGAGGCTTCTCAACAATAACTCTTGGGGTTTTCCGAGCCCCAGATGCGACAATTTTGCTCGTTGACGTAGTCACCGAGGTGGAAATGAGCCTCATCAGTCAAGATTATTTTACGATTTTTGTATGAGAGTTTTAGTATGTTGACTTAGTTCGGCAAAATATGGGTTTGGTTAGCAGTTCTTGTTAAATTCAATTTACTGCTTCCTCAAGTATTTCAGCTGATTTAAGTTAAAGACATACACTATTGCTACTGAATTCTGAAGATGATAGAGTGGTGTCTATCGAAACTGCAGTCAATTCTACCAAGCAATTAAAACTCTCTCTTTGTATTTGTTTCTATTACTTTCTTGGAATAGACAGAAAGTAAATGGAACATATGGTCTCAAACCAAAAAAATAAATTCTGACTGGATTTTTCGAATTTTAATAATTTCAATGCGTTGGTGAGTCGTGTATCGTTCCATTTTTAGTAATGGCGTAGTTTCTACTTGTCAAATGTCAAAGAATAATAGCTTCAAAAGTGACAGCTGCCGAAATACCGGGTGATTCAAAATAACACCTCTTGTTGGACAACCCTATACAATGAAAAGCAAATGACAGATCATGACATATTACAAATGGCCGAAACGTCACTTCAAAAAATAAATTGACAGTAAAATGCACGTGAAATATCCTCTTATAAGAATACAAAAGACATACTAACTGAAAAACTGTATATACCAGAAGTATTTTACCTAGAGACCCTGTACCCCAGACCTATTTGGTCTAGAGGGACCACATTTCAAACGTAATCTCTACAATACCTCTTCTATAAGTAGGCTTGATTTAAATCATCGAACTGCTGAAGAATCTGAAAATTTATTTAAATTTTTTTTTGCAAATTCCCCCATTGTTTTTTGTTCATCCGTTTGTCTGTCTGTCCATCCATCATCCATCACTTGATATCATTACAATTCTCCTGAAATGTTACATTCACTATTTTGTTGCTTCTTTTCATGTCTAATTGTAAACGTTTATACGCTAAATTAAAGTTAAGGCTCGTTGATTCCCCGGTGCCCCTTCAACACATCGGCTGGAACCTCATCCTCGCCCCAAACGGCAACTTTAGTTCCCATTAACTGGCGATTGGTGATGACGATGATCATGATGATGGTGCCGCTGCTGGTGGAGTAGAATACCACTTCACCATCATATCTCCCCTCGCCCCAAAAAAGAATTAAAATGAAACGAACGCGAATGTTGGACTGGTGGGGAGTGATAGAGTGATGTGTTGGACAGACTGGCTTTGTTTACGGTTCCGTAATTTTCAAACTTGATTACTTTTTTTGTGCGTTTTTTGTGCTGTGCTGCTCTTCTTTTTTAGGTGTTATTGTTATTGTGTTTTGTTCTTTAATTAATGTTGTTTAGGAGGTAATAATTATATTTGTTTAATACAAAACAATTGCAGAATGTTAGGTGATATTTATGTGTGTTCATTGGTTGGTTGGCTGGTTAACAGCATAGCAGCAATTAACACTGCCAGCTATCTGAGCTATCTTTCCGTCCAAGCGTCCGTCCAACCGACCATCCATCCATCTTTCTGTTTTTTTTTTGTAGTTTTTCCATCTATGGACGTTTTTGTGTCTACCAGTCCGTTGTTTTGCTTATCTGACCATTGTTTTGTCTGTCCCATCATTTATATGTTTATTTTTGGAATTCCTGTGTTTTTTGTTTCACTTTTTCTCTAAATTAAATTAAATAAAGTGATTAACTATTGCTCGTGTTGATCTCTATGATTTTACACGCTCCGATGAGTGGAGAATTTGTTGGATAACAACATGTGAAATGTTATTAATTAAAAATGGAAAAATGATATTGTTATTCATATAACACATACATATATGCAAAAATGAGCACACCTGCTCATAATAATAGATACACCTAATCGGTGTGATATAAAATCTAATTAGATAGATAATCTCGCACTAATTTTTTCGAATGTAGTTCATTTGCAACAGTTTTTCAACATAACAGTTCAATGTGGCAATACTATTTATATGAAAAATATGGGAAGGCTTACATTCCCCTCATCGTTACCTATCTGTTTGATATACAGAGTTATCATACATATATAGTTATCGATAATAGTACGATTATCGGTACCGGAAAGATCTGTCTAACTTTCTAGAAATGCCGACGCCAGTATATCCAGACTTCGTTTACTCAATGTGGGACAGTAGCAAATCAAGTGATCAATGCTCTCCATTTATTTCTCATCTCAATTCCCAACCTCCCGCTAAATAACAATATGCAACAAAAAATTTTTTTTCTGTCCTAGACCTAAAAATTATTTTTTTGTATAGATTGTGGCATACTGTTATATAAAATCAAAACCCAAAATTTTTTTATGGATACATGTTTTTTACAATTTTTTTTTATTAAAAATGCTATTATCGTCGAAGGTACTCTTAGTATTTGCACTATAATTTTTATGGAGTATATGCCCGATCAGGTCGACTTATGCGTTAAATTGAAGCTATTAATATGGGCTACCAATGTTGGAAATATCTCTTTCACTTAGAAACAGTGGTTTAGTAACAGTCATTAAACAAATTGGAAAAAGTAGATTTCTTAAAAAAAAATCCTGGGACAACAAAAAATAGAAAAAAATATTTTTTTTTAAGTTTGCATCCTAGCGAAGAAAATAATGCATATTTGAAAAAAATCTATGGATAAATTTAGAAATTATAGCCCCTTTGGTAGAGGTATAAGAATTCCAAAAAAATTTTTTTTTTAAATTTCTGTTTAAATGGCGATTTTATGTATTACTTTTATTCATATTATGTACATTTGAGTTTATTTGCATGTACGAGTTTCATTAGAAGTAATTGTGAGTTCTTTGTTGACGTTTGTAGATTTCGGAATCGGTTTCTCTAATGAGAAACCACACGGGGCAAAATCGCCTTTTTTGATATGTTTGAATAGAAAGAAAATGTATTTGGAACACTAATTTTTAAATATTATATATTTCTGAGCAAATACATTTTATTTGAAAATCAATAAAATATATTTGGAACTCGTATATTAATATGTTACAACATATAATATTTGCAAACTAAATTTCTCAAATAAAATATGTATTTGAATACAAATAAAATGATTGTTTAGGAATTTCTCCAAATATATTTTATTTAAAAAAGATTTTCGAAACTTTTGTTGAATTTTTCGAATATAAATTTTATTTTTTTTTGGTTTGAACCTCCCAGTTATGATACCAAATGCAGCAATATCTTATGTTTTAAACCAATCATTTAAAATTTCTGAGTATTCCAAGCCATCATTGGTTGTCAATCCTCCAAGTATATATTTCGATCCAAGATTATATGATTTCAATTATTATTATTTTTTATATTTAAGACGTTAAAATTTTTGAAATAATTAACTTTGATTTACTGAAAAATTTAACACAATTTAGATATTTTCTGAATACTTAAATGAAAATAAATATTTGTTTCGGAAAAAATAGTCCAAAATAAACACATTGGGATGTAAACAAAGATTTGTTTAGAACAACATCTTCCCAAATATATAATTTTTGTGTGTACCAAATATTATATGTTTATAGTGTATCCTAAAGATATATATGTTTCAAGCCGAATATGTTTGGGACAATATATTACAGGAGCGATTTTTTTTCAGCGTGCACATATAATCTCCCATTATTCTTTCATCCCAGTGCCCTTGGTAACGCCACTCGATGGACTTCATTTCTTCGTGAAACCTTTCGCCATGTTCGTCCCTTACGTCGCCAAGATTCTCGGGGAAAAAGTTTAAATGAGAATGCAAGAAATGAATTTTGAGGGACATATTTACACCTGTTGGAATACATAAAGCGAAAAATAAGTTGGAAGAATACACACATATGTGTTATTTACATAAATATAGAAAAATATATATTTCTTACCAATTTTTCCATATTTTTTTACAAATCATTAATCATTGTTTTGCGGGCCAAGGAAGTTTGAAACTACAAGCTTAAACGACCTCCATGCTGCAATTTCATCCGACGTCAAATATGATTCGAAATTTACATCTTTCATCAGTTTCCTTATTTTAGACCCATCAAAAACGCCTTCTTCGATTTTTTGAAAAGGAAGACTTTTAAATAAACTGTTTAATTACACTGTGCAACAGTGAAAAAATACACGGACTTGACAGTATAGGTTCGATTCTACTATCAAAGGATAGTATAACCCTATACTCGGTTTGGCGAAATTGGTAACCAATTTTGTTTTATGGGCCTCCAAAGATTCTAAAAATCAGCGGACCCCTCGAAAAAGGTGTCATCAGCTTTTGTCCAACAACTAATTCAGACTTGATGATACCGCTTAACTATGTTTGGCAATAATGTAGCTAAGAATATGCTGAACAAAGTTTCTTAACATGTTTCGCAAAAAAAAAAATTTTCCGGCACTTTTTTTTTGAAAAAGTGAAGAAAAAAAATTTGTTTTTCACTTTTTCCCGCATAACTTCCGGGGACCCGTAATTTTTCACTAACAATGCTTGGCAAATTGTAGCCAACGTAAAGCTGAACAACTTTTGTAAACATATTAATACAATCTGAACGTGTCTAGGCACCATTAATAGCTCAAAAAACCACATTGTACCCCAAAAATTTAAGTATTTCACTGTTATGTAACAAAAATATAGTTTTTTGGTATAGGGCATGTACAGCAACTTTATAGAAAATATTAATGCCAATATTTTTGTGGAACATTTTAACCCTCTAGCTCCCCCACATAACTGTAATTTTTGGCCCCATTTTAACAAATCGTAAAAAACAGAGAGGGGATGAAATGTTCTACAAAAATGTTCGCCATACAATTTTACTATATGTGTCAGAACACACCAAAGCTGAAAACATAACACAAACACCAAAAAAAGGTCAAATTCCTGTTCGTGAAGCAATGTTAGTCGTACGATCTAGTAGTCGAATCAATAAAGATACCAGTAAAGATCGTTGTTGACTGGAATTTGACCGTTTTTTGGGTTTTTGTGTTAAGATTTGGGCTTTGGTGTGTTCCGACTCATATAGTAAAATTTTATGGCGAACATTTTTGTAGAACATTTCATCCCCGCCCTCCCCCTTTTACGGGGTGTTTTTTACGATTTGTTTAAATGGGGCCAAAAATTACAGTTATGTGGGGCAGCTAGAGGGTTAAAATGTTCCACAAAAATATTGGCCTTAATATTCTCTATAAAGTTGCTATACATTCCCTATACCAAAAAATATATTTTTGTTACATAACAATGAACTACTTACATTTTTGGGGTACAAGGTGGTTTTTTGATCTATTTAGGGTGCCTAGACAGGTTCAGATTGTATTGATATGTTAATAAAAATTTTTCAGATTTACGTTGGCTACAATTTTGCCAAGCATTGCTAGTAAAAAATTACGAGTCCCCGGAAGTTATGCTGAAAAAAGTGAAAAAAAAAATATTTTTTTCCATCACTTTTTCAAAAAGAAGTACCGAAAAAAATATTTTTTCGCAAACAATTTTAAGGAACTTTGTTCAGCATATTCTTAACTACATTATTGCCAAATATAGTTAAGCGATATCACCAAGTCTGAATTAGTTGTTGGACAAAAGCTGATGACACCTTTTTTGAGGGACCCACTGATTTTCAGAAACTTTGGAGGCCCATAAAAAAAATTGGTCACCACCAATTTCGCCAAACCGAGTATAGGGTTATACTACCCTTTGATAGTAGAATCGAACCTATACTGTCAAGTCCGTGTATTTTTCAAAAAGTGTTCATTTGTTGCATAGTGTTATGAGAGTGAATTGCCATCTTTCCTTAAAAGCGATGACCTCTGACTCAAACTTAAATCGCTCAGAGTTGAGTACTCAGTTGAACTTGTTGATGTTTCCGTAATTAGGCTGTTAGCAACACTTCGACACTTGGGAATTGGTATTGTTTCCGAATGTGCAACTGGCAAAGTGACAGATTTTACTTCAGCGTAATTCCATCGAATGCTCCTTCCTACTCCAATCTGTTTACTTAGACAAAAATAGCAGTCCGTATCGTGAATGAATGGTTGTCTCCAAAGCATTGGCATTCCAAATTGCACGTGTAGTCTAAAATTAAAACGTTTTATTCCACAAAACATTGTAATACATTTATTTTAAAGTACTTACCGCATTTTTCAAGTAGTCCATCGAGTAGGATTTACATACATGGCACGAATTACACAAAATACTAGGTGTCCACGGTTCGTTCATATTTTTAACTCGTATACCAAAATATTACACATATATTTCTTCTATTATTTTACTAAACGCACTTCGATTTTTTTAATTACATATTTTCCGCAGATGTAGCAGAAATTGTCGGGATCATTTACACATTGAAAAGTTCTTTGCCGTTTACTCGTACTTCGAAATATAACTTTGTAATATTTTTCAGAAAATCGACTTGTCTCCGAGATTGGATTGGGCCGAGATTGGATGTCCTCCTTGTTGACAGTATCCAGTGCAGCACCCGGTCAGATCTCACCAATCATCTTCAAAGTGCACCGGTAGAAACTCATGAGACGATTATTATACCTCTTCTTTGAAGGGCGGGTATGCTTAACGTAAAAAATCGAAGTGCCAAGTAGTACTGCCACCGTAGAAGAGAACGTTGAATCACAAGGTTTTTTGGCAGGATACATTCTCGTATGTTAGTTTTCGTATTCGTCATCGTTTTCGATGCAGTTGTGTTGCTATAAGTTATAGTATTCGTATTAGTTGTTGTAGAGTATATGTTTTAGTCTGTTTACATGGTTTCATATAGGTTCCAAGAGGTCTATCGCGTCACAGCCTCCAAAAAAGTGACAAGTCGTGGCTGAGGTGTCCAGGTATCAGCGAAGTCTTATGGCGATTTCGTTTTTGCAAAAATGTGCAACTTTTATGCCACATTTTTAATTTTGAAATAGGATCTAATTTTAATTCGAGGGACTACATCAGTTCCACCTGTTCCAGAAATTTTGCGAACTTCGCGTCGACAGTGCAAATTTTTCTTCAGAATCGAAATCACCATTAGTGTTTACCAAGCAAAACAACAAAAGTCGATATCAATATTTTTTCTATAGCCAACCTGCTATAAATAACCTGGAAAATGTCTTCCTGAACTCAAAATCTTGGCTGTCCCAGATCGCTTAAATATATGGGTGGATAGTTCAACATATGGACTTATCAAGGAATTGCAAAGCAGATTCATTTGCAAAACTTGGAACTACCTTACATGCTCCGGGGAAACTGGAATATGTTGTCATGTCTCTATCGACCTTTAAGCTCTTCGTGATAGATGTTGCCCTTACGACAACAAAAGACAGTTGGTTACTTGTCAGGAACTGCATAAATTCCATGTTCTGCTGACGTTTCGAAGCAATTTATATGTCAGCTACAGGTACTGCAACTTATGAACCTTAAACCCGGAATTTATGAATGAAATTTCTTATTAATAAATTAATGTAATTCAGCGCCTTAAAGAGATAAGTCGATTTTCTGAAAAATATTACAAAGTTATATTTCGAAGTATGAGTAAAAGGCAAAGAACTTTTCAATGTGTAAATGATCCCGACAATTTCTGCTACATCTGCGGAAAATATGTAATTAAAAAAATCGACGTGCGTTTAGTAAAATAATAGAAGAAATATATGTGCAATATTTTGGTATACGAGTTAAAAATACTAACGAACCGTGGACACCTAGTATTTTGTGTAATTCGTGCCATGTAAATCTTACTCGATGGACTAGTGGAAGAATGCGGTAAGTACTTTAAAATTAATGTATTACAATGTTTTGTGGAATAAAACGTTTTAATTTTAGACTTCACGTGCAATTTGGAATGCCAATTGTTTGGAGACAACCATTCATTCACGATACGGACTGCTATTTTTGTCTGAGTGAACAGATTGGAGTAGGAAGTGTCCAAGTAGAGCTAACAGCCTAATAACGGAAACATCATCAAGTTCAACTGAGTACTCAAGTTCAAGTCTGAGTCAGAAGTCATCGCTTTTATCTCAGTTTCAACTCAATGATCTAGTGAGAGATTTGGAACTGACCAAAGATAAGGTAGAACTACCTGCATCTCGGATGAAACAGTACAATATTTTGGCCCCAGATGTTAACATATCATATTATAGAGTCCGTGATATACCTTACAAACAATGTTATACAACTGTGGATAACAGATGCTTTTGCTAGGACATTCCCGGATTGTTCGAGGAACTTAAACAAACATACAATTCAAAGGAATGGCGGTTATTTGTTCACAGCAGTAAAGAAAGTTTGAAAGCAGTACTTTTACACAACGGAAATCAGAAACCGCCGATTCCCATTGCTCATGCTGTCAACACTAAGGAATTATACGAAACAATGGCTAAATTGATAAAATACATAAAATATGAACATGAAAATTTGTTGCGATTTAAAAGTAGTTGCTATGTTATGCCTCTGGGATAGCCGATATTTTGCCACCACCGCATATTAAGCTGGGGCTCTTTAAAAAATTTTGTAAAAGCCTTAAGGAAAGATGGCAATTCACTCTCATTTTTAAAATGTTTATTTAAAAGTCTTTCTTTTCAAAAAATCGAAGAAAGAGTTTTTTATGGGCCTAAAATAAGGAAACTGATGAAAGATGTGAATTTCGAATCATATTTGACGTCGGATGAAATTGCAGCATGGAGGTCGTTTAGGCATGTAGTTTCAAATTTCCTTGGATCCAATAAAAGCCCGCAATATGAAACAATGATCAATGATTTGTTAAAAAATTATTAAAAAATTTATTAGAAATATATTTTTTTATATTTATGTATATAACACATATGTATGTATTATAACTTATTTTTCGCTTTATGTATTCCAACAGGTGTAAATATGTCCCTCAAAATTTATTTCTTGCATTCCCATTTAAACTTTTCCACCGAGAATCTTGGCGACGTAAGGGACGAACATGGCGAAAGGGTTCACCAAGAATTGAAGTCCATCGAGCAGCGTTACCAAGGGCACTGGGATGAAAGAATGATGGGAGATTATATTTGGTTCCTCATTAGAGAAACCGATTCCGAAATCTACAAACGTCAACAAAGAACTCACAATTACTTCTAATGAAACTTGTACATGTAAATAAACTCAAATGTACATAATATAAATAAAAGTAACATATAAAATCGCTATTTAAACTGAAATTTAAAAAAAAGATTTTTTGAAATTCTCTTACCTCTACCAAAAGGGCTATAATTTCTACATTTATCCATAGAAGTAGGTATTATTTTCGTCGCTAGAATGCAAACTTTTAAAAAATAAAATAAAATATTTTTTTCGATTTTTTTCTATTTTTTATGTTTTTTTCGCCCCAGGAATTTTTTATTTTTTTTTTAATCTACGTTTTCGAATTTGTTTAATGACTAAACCACTGTTTCTAAGTGAAAGAGGTATTTCCAACATTGGTAGCCCACATTAATAGCTTCAATTTAACGTATAAGTCGACCTTATCGGGCATATACTCCAAAAATTAGAGTGCAAATACTAAGGGCACCTTCGACGATAATAGCATTTTTAACAAAACATTTTTTTTTAAAAAAATGTATCCATAAAAAATTTTTGGTTTTGATTTTATATAACAGTATGCCACAATCTATACAAAAAAATAATTTTTAGGTCTAGGACAGAAAAAAAAAATTTTTTTTGTTGCATAGTGTTATGGAAGGTTGCCACTTTTCACGAAAGTATTTTTTTTTTTTGAAACTACTACCGCCATATAGGTTCTTATCTCACTCCGCAATGTGCTACACTTTTCTGCGTATTAAATGAAATAATCGAGAATACTCCACTAAAGTAAGGATATAAATAAAGAGGTTGTTGCATAGGGTTATTGTTGGTAGGTACTGCGATTCCACCAAAGTCTGCCTATTGAAAGCATTGCGTCTTCAAAATTACAGTACTAAATTTTACAGCAAACATCTTCTGCTCTCCTGCAATTGACCTGAATTTCAATAGAGGTCGCCACGCAACTAATTTGGCGAATGTATTGGATGTATTTGGTTCTTGATGGGTCTTTAAGATACACATGTTTGTGAAGATACCACTTCCTTAACTTCGAACTCTGAATAATTTGGCCATAATCGTGTGGCCTTTCCTATCTCCCTCTCTCTCCTCCTCCAAATGTGGTTTGAACAGATGAACAACATTAATATCTATATATATATATATAAACAACATTAATATCTGATCTACCTCTCCTCTTTCATAGTCAGCAATTATTTTCTAATACTCCTCTAATTGCGGTCGTCTTTAGTGGCAAATGGCTTTAGCAGCAGCAATGTGACGGGGTGTACATACCTATCGTATAGCGTGTCTTTAAGTGATCACTTCCAGTCATGATGACGATGGTGGAGATGATGTTGATGGTGGTGGTGAAGATGATACTCCCATTCCGTGAAGATGTCACGTCACACGAACAACAAAAAGGCAACAACAGTGGCGGTAGCAACAGCAGTTATCGTCGTTTCCCTAAAATGTAGACAACAATTCCGCCTTGTGTTAATACAGCGACATACTTGTAAACACGAGCATATCAGAATACATAGATATCTTCAAACAAACATTGCACAGTGGCTTTGAACATGAAACATTTTTAAATAATTAACAGCTAAAAACCCAAGAAAAAACTCTCTATTTTTTATTCGAACAAATAAATGCAATTTTAATTCGATTAACATGCGAACATTTTAATTGGTGTAATGGTATATTTTTTGAAGCCACTGTGCAAGTAGAAAATACGTACATACTTAGCGTTCCACGAGTACATTTTGGTAATTGAAACCAGATCTCTAAACATGTGTTCAAATACCTCAACAAAAGCAACATTAATCCAAGAGAGGCACCGCCAAAGACCACACTAGTTTACACAAAAAATACAAAATTTATTCTTGGAGATAATGCAACAATTAAGAAATTTTCTGTCGGGTAAACCTTTGGAAAAAGGGCGCAACTATTTCGTCGATTTCTCTCCAGGTGTTAGTAATAAAGATAATGTAATTATGTGTGAAATTAGCGACATCGTATATTGTTTCATATAATTCCTATAAAGAATAGAACGATTTGACTGCCTATTATATAGGGTGATCCATTTCGAGGTTCCCTACTTTTTTAAAGAAAAAAAAAAACAGAAAATTCAAATTCATTAGAGAATGTTTATTATCATTTGAAAGAAAATTTTTTGGCATTTATTTTTTGAAGATTATGTCTATCAAATACTGGCCGCGTCTACGTCTCAGATGGTCCATCCGTTGAGTCCAATTTTCGATGACTCGTTCGAGCATTTCGACTGGTAACTGGCGAATGACACGCGTAAACGTTGTTCATGCGTAAGTCTTTCCATGATGAAATGCCAAACAATACTAAACAAAAATAACATGACACGACTCACACGTGATCTGTCAAAAAAAGGCTATTGAAAAAAGTAGGGAACCTCGAAATGGATCACGCTATATAATATTTACTTACATTGAGCAAACGTCCTCCGAGACATTCTACTGGTGGCTCTGAACAAATTGGTTAGATGGGCAGAAGCAGCGGTTTGGGCGTAAACCCAAACCAGACAGAATTGGTTCTCTTTACTAGGATGAACAATGTCCCACATGTGGACCCTCCACCTCGGATAAATGGAACAGATCTAGTCTTTTCTGAAAGTGCAAAATTTGTAGGAATAATTATAGATAGGAAAATGTTATTTAGACTTAACGTATTGGAACGTGTAAGGAAGGCCAACGTCGCCTTATATTCCTGCAAAAAGACTGTAGGGTCGCGGTGCGGCCTCTCTCCTAAAATCATCCACTGGATAAAATCATCCACTATATATATGTAGCAGTAGTTCGTCCTATACTGTTATACGGCATTGTGGTATGGTGGACGGCAACTGACAAACTAACCATCAACAAACTACTAACAAAGGTTCAGAGAACAGCCTGCCTGAGCATAAGCGGAGCCTTAAGGACTACAGCGACCGAGTCTCTACAAGCCCTACTCCATATACTGCCGATGAATATTGTGGCGAGAGAAGTTTCAACCAAAGCGGCAATGAGATTAAACTGCCTATCAATGTGGAGGTACAAGAACTACGGTCACATGAGGATATCAAAGTGTAGTGCTATGATAACCGACCGAGTGAACTATATACCAACTGTGTACACCTTCGAGAGAAATTACATCACTATGATTCCAGCCAGAGATTAATGGGTTGGCAGAATACCAGGTAATAGAAACCATCTCCACTTTAACACGAATGGTTCGAAGCTTGATGAAAAGGTTGGCTTCGAAGTACCTGTGAAGAACTTAGTTTGGATATATCTCACAGACTACCAGTTACCTGCAGTGTCTATCAAGCGGAAATAATGGCAATATGGGAAGTCGCCATGTGGCTGAGTCGCAACATAGTAACCAACACTGGCGTTGTCATTTACTCGGACAGCCAGGCTGCCATCAATTCTCTGGAGGCAACATCCCTAAATTCACAAACAGCCCTCGACTGCCGCAGATCTCTTAACGAGATGGCTGAGTAGTTTAATATACACCTCATATGGGTGCCTGGGCATAGGGATATCCCGGGGAACTGCAAAGCAGATGAACTTGCTAGGAAAGGGACGACATTACAAATTCTCGAAGAATTTGCATATATTGGTGCGCCACTATGCACGTGCAAGCTTTGGCTTAGGAAAGAGGCAATCAGGCAGTCCAACGAAAGATGGACAGAAATCGGCACCTGCAGGGTAGCTATTCAAATCTGGCCAAGGTATGACTTGAGAAGATCAAAATATCTCCTCGCACTAGAGAGGCAAAGATTGTCTACGTTAGTATCAGCTCTGACGGGACACTGCTTGATCGGCGAACACGCCAAAAGATTGGGTATTGACTCCAATGACTTCTGCTGAAGCTGTGGAGATGAGGAAGAAGTGGAGAGCATTGAGCACTTGCTATGCAACTGTCCCGCTCTGAGTAAACGACGACTGGACATACTGGGGTCTGCCTTTCTAAGCAGCCTAACAGATCTTTCCAGTACCGATATTCGTACTATCGATAAATTTGTATATCAAACAGGTTGGTTTCGATGAGAGGCATTTCAGCCCGTGGTAACACTATTGACCTAAACTGGTCCATGTGAGCTTGTATAAAAAACTGCTGCCACCCTAACCTAACCTACATTGAGATTTTTGTTAGAATTCGCCACTCTTCTATGACACAAATCATCCTAAAAGATCCATTCAAAAAATGTTTACTAAAAAAATAAAAAGAAGGTTTTATTATAATATCAAATTTGCATATTTTTAGTAACAAGTTCCCATATTGTCACCAACAAGTTTTCATTTCTGCGTTCTGATTTTTGTTCAGCTCCTTTTTGAGGGCATGCATAAATCCCTCTTCAGCGGACTTTTTAACAAGATCATCCACCACGTACAGCACAATACAGCCAAAATAACTACGACGCACAAGAAATAGAAGTTTCTCGAATAAATGTAGACAGCGACGTCGACGACAGAATAGCACGTACACACACGTTACTCTACAGCTTTCCTGCAGGAATATACGGCTACGTTGGATTTTCACACAGGTAGCAGTACATAAAGTCTGAATAAAAATTTCCTATTCTAGAATTATTCCAAGATATTTTGCACTATTAGAAAAGACCAGCTCCATTTATCCGACGAGGATCCACATGTGGGACATTATTCATCCTAGTAAGGAGAACCAATTCTGTCTTGTTTTGGTTAACGCCCAAACCGCTGCTTCTGGCCCATTTAGCCAATTTGTTCAAAGAAATTTGTATCGTATGATATCTCTGAGGACGCTGAAAAATTTTCCAGTTACTGCGATTACCAGTCATCCGCATATGCCATGGCTTATAGGATTCGATTCACCGGTAGGTTCCAAATAATGAGAGACAGTACTTCTCCTTGTGGGGTCCCTCTGTTCACAAACCTAGTTAGTGGACCCAAGACTTGCTGTTACTTGGATCACCCGTTAGTAGTTACAATGGATTCAGTATTATTATTGTTTAATATTTCATAAAATTCTAAAATTTCTTGAGGGAGATACCAGAAGGAGTGGATCAGCCTGAGATAGACGTAAATACAGGGTTTTCCAATAAGAGTTATATGATTTCTTTAAAAAAAAACACACTTATTGTTAAGGAAAATCAAAAGTTTTTTATTTAATGTGAAGTACAATCGATACAATTAAGTTCTAAATAAAACGTCATTCAAATGGCCTCCACGACTTCTTCTGCAGGAACGAATTCGATGAACCAAATTTTCGAGCACTTTTTCCACTAAATCAAGTCGTATGTCATGAATGGCACGTTCAAAATTGACTTGTAAAGCTTGAAGAGAGGCTGGTTTATTTCGAAATAGTCGAATGGTGTTAAATCATAACTTCTTGGAGGCCATTCAATATCACAATTTCTTGAAATAATCGAATCTCCAAACTTTTCTCACAACAATTCAATTGTTTCGTTTGCTGTGTGGCACGTAGCCACAGTCGGTCAATGGCAAAAAGATAGCTCTTAACGAGAGCTAAAATAGTGCTCATGGGTGTCAAGGTCGTAGGTCGGCTGGAAAGTGTTTTTTTTGATAAAAAAAATGGACTTAGCGCACCAAAAGTTGCAATTGGAGAACGATTATTTTGAATAAATTATTTGAAAAACGAATAAAACTGAATAATTTGTAAACGTTGTTCTTGCGTATGAAATTGTAAACACTACTGAATACAATGAAAAACAAATGACAGATCATGACATATTACAAATGGCCGAAATGTCACTTCAAAATCATATGATCCCTATTGGAAAACCCGTTGTTAACACATACCACACTTGAAGGAAATCGGTCACTTCTTTCGAGAAATGTCGTGTGTACCAGACGGACGGTCATAGCTCATAAGAATTTGGTTAGGTTATCAGTAGCAGCCTGTATAACAGACCAAGAGTCTGTTATACAGGCTGGGGAACGTTGAAGAAAACATAAGTATTCCCAACTTCCCAAAGAAATGAGAGATAACGGTTGCATGCCATTTTCTAGAGAGAGCGGGCCCCAGACATACATATAAGTTGTTCTGGTGAATTCGTCTTCCTCTTTGCCTCCACAGCTTCTGCAAAAGTCGTTACGCAGTACCTTCAATCTATCGGCGTGTCATCCAATAACACAATTACCCGCCCTGACATACACGATAAGTGAGGTGTCCGTCCTCAATAACGACAGTAGGGAGTTGATGCGTTTGGAGTTTAGGCAGGGCCACATCAGCCTAGAATGTATGCAGTTCTTGACTAATGAACTCCCATCAGTTGCTATAGTAAGGGCAATATCTCTTAAGAAGAGATTGCAGGTCGCTAGAGGCACTTCCACATATTCAAATTCCCCTGGAGCGTGTAAGGTAGTTGCTAGTATTGCAAATTCATGTGCTCTGCAGCTCCCTGGTATTCGCTGTGGTCCTGCAACCATACCAGGTGTATATTGAACTGCTCAGCCATCTTGTTAAGAGATCTGTGGCAGTTTTTGAATTTACAGAAATGTAGTTTCCAGGGCAATCTGACTATCCGAGAAAATATTGATACCGGCATTGGTCAGAACATTAATTTGCAGCCATTCTGCTACCTCTTT
Organism: Eudasyphora cyanicolor; assembly: GCA_963930755.1. Classification (NCBI taxonomy): domain Eukaryota; kingdom Metazoa; phylum Arthropoda; class Insecta; order Diptera; family Muscidae; genus Eudasyphora; species Eudasyphora cyanicolor. The sequence goes on from OZ005735.1 coordinate 136,030,484, forward strand.
AATAGCTAAGTTTTTTGCCTGGTAAACACTACAGTGATCAGGCAGTCATTGATCATGGAGCGATGGATAACTCATGTTCCCCAGAAAAGATACCAAAGCCCACTTGATTATTGAGTTTGGAACCTTCTCTATAGAAGTTATGTCCTGAAAGACTACCAAAAGAGTAAAAATCTCTGGTAATGTATTTTTTTCCATTTATTTGCAGACTAGTGTTACCTACGACAACTTATTCCTCGGAAACAGTGACATCAAAACATGAAACTTCTGCAGCTCAGCAAACAACAATTCAATTTGACGTTGTAACAAACAAAAATGTTGTTACTGACAATTTCAATTCAAAAGTCGGTCAACAACAAATAGGCACTCAGTCAGTTAGCCAAGCAACTCGTCGTCAATCCACCAACGATTGCTGCAACCAAATCATATTTGTTTCACTCAAAATGCTCGTCGACTTGATTAATTTGTGATTATTTTTTTTTGTTTTACAAAATCTGAAGCAATGGTAGGCAACACATGAACATACGTATTGGTTTGATGGCGTTCGATGAGTTCTGCACTTGTAAATTACTCTCGCAATTGCAAATGTTGATTTAAACAATTAATTATTGGCAGTTTCTTAATTAATTGGCGCGAGTACTTGTAATATTTACTTGCAGCTCTGGCGCCGCCAATTTCTGTTTGATATATTCGTTGTCGTAGTCAAGAGTCACAGAAATGAGGTTGAGTTTACTCTCCACGGAAAATGAAATGCAAACATTTGTGGGGAAATTGTAGTTTATTTGCGAATCGTAATACACTGAAAAAATATTTAAGATGTAGGCAGTGTTGGCCTTTTGTCATTCTCGTGCCAACTCACACGTGTGAGTGAGTGCCACACGCAAAAAAAAACTGACATAATCTGAATGTAATATGACATAAATGCTATGACAAGTGTAATCTGTTTTAGATCGGTCAAAGTATTGATGTCTATAGTGTTATGGAAACAATGATAATTGTCATCAGTCCAAGAACAATATGTTATTGATGCTCTACAGGTTACGTTAGGTTGTATGGGACGCCAGACAGTTGAGATTACAACTGACACGCTCACTCGGGTCCGACTAATTTCTGTTCCCTTAAGTAAAGGTGATGGAGGAAAGATTAGTCAGAGAGTCAAATATTCCAAATATTTGACAATATTTGTGATACTCTTAACATCACTACTCCTACAGTTAAATCCATCTACCGGATTAACAGCAATCGGTTAAATGGAGGTACCAATGATCCAACTATATTGGCAAATCTGACTTCACCGTACGACAAAAATTTTTTCCTAAAAAATGTTGCAATGTTCCGTAAATCAAATAAATCTGACCTAACACTGAAACATGCTGGGTTTGACTCTGATAAACCATTTTACATAAATGAAAACCTCACAAATCATAACTATAAAATCCTGAAAAATGCGTTGAAATTAAAGAAGCAACAACATTTGGAATCTGTTTTCACTAGCCGTGGTCTAGTTTACGTAAAGTGTACCAAATCTGATTCTCCAAATCAAATTGAAGACATCAGACAGCTCACTCAGCTTTTTCGGGATCCTGGCGAGTAAATACTCAGTTCATGTGAGGACAACATATATTTACTCGTATACCAATTTCCTATCTGTAACACTACCTAGCCTTCTATTTGTATTCTTAACATACACAAAATTGTTTTCTCTTAATGTTATCTCAAATTCATTCACACCCTGCAAGTCTTGTAAAGCTCATATCACAAAGCTGCTTAACTCAAATTTGCTTATGCGTACATTAACTAATCATGATAAATGAAAATGATCGCAGTTCCAGAGACAATCTGCATACCATGTTGAAAATCCTCGTTAACCAAGCGATGGGCTTAAAAATTGCACACATTAACGCCCAAAGCTTAAACAATAAAATGGATGAACTTCGTTACACCTTTATAAATGCTGGAGTTGACATAGTTTGTGTATCTGAGTCATTGTTCATACCTAACATTAGTAACAATATTTACTCTATTCCGGGATATAATATTCTTCGAGCTGATCGGTACTCTCACGGCGGGGGCGTTGTTATTTATCTAAAAACAGGCATACCTTTTACAATAAAAGCCAAGTCTGACGTAGGGAATCCTATCGAATACATTATCGTTGAAATAAAAACAAATAGAAATCCAATCTTACTTGGATGTGTCTATAGACCAAACAACAACACTAACTTTGATTCCCTTATAAATAACATCAGAATACTCTCCCTCGAATTCACAGATATTATCATAGATGGTGATTTTAATTGCAACCTTTTAAAGGATTGTAGTCTTTCAATGGAAATGGAAACCATTGGTCTATTCCCATCGAACATCACTGTTCCTACACACTTTACCAATACCTCTTCAAGCTTGCTTGACATTTTCTTTGTGAGTCGCAAATCAAAAATCTTACTGTATGATCAGCTTTCTGCCTCAGGGTTCTCTAAACATGATCTCATTTACATAACATACGATTCCAGCATAGATTCAGGTGAACAGAGTATAACATATCGTGATTTCAAGAATACAAATTTTATGTTGTTAAATCAATTACTTGAAGAAACATCATGGGAGCAATTATATTGGTTAGAATCAGTTGATGATCAACTACAATTTATCCAAAATCGAATAAACTACTTATTCAACAACTGTGTCCCTGAAAAAACAATCATCATTAGAAGCAAACAGCCTCCTTGGTTTAAGAATCATATTAAATGTCTAATGGATGAACGAAATCTTGCGTACAAGCGTTGGAAGCGTTTCTCCAGAGCTTCATGAATGTTTTAGATCTGCTAGAAGAACTGTTAAAAATGCAATTAATACTGCAAAAATTTCACACTATCGTGAAAAGTTTAAGAATGCTGTTGACAGTAGAATGAGGTGGAAAGAGATTCGCAAAATAGGTATTGGTGATAAAAACAAAGAATCTAAACTCACCAAATCTGATATAGACAAATTAAATGAGAGTTTCGTCCAATTTACAACCATACAACCCTCTGTACATGTCTATGAAAATCTGTGTACTGTCCCTGCAGAAAATGGGTTTTCATTCCGCGGAGTAAATGAAGCAGAAGTTCTTCATAGCTTTCTTACCATAAAATCAAATGCTGCTGGAACTGATGAAATATGTCCTAGATTTCTCAAAATGATAATACAGAAATTGTTGCCATATCTGACGTACTTGTTCAATAACATACTGACTAAGTCAGTTTTTCCTAGAGAATGGAAGCTAGCAAAAGTTATCCCTGTGCCCAAACAAAACAAAGAGTATCGTCCCATTGCCATTCTGTCGTACATATCGAAAGCACTGGAACGCATAATGGTCGACCAAATTAGCGACTATCTGTACCTGCATAAGCTATTATCGGACAGACAATCTGGTTTTCGGAGGAAACGAAGCTGCACAACAGTTCTGATCGATGTCGTTGAAAGTATTCGTCAGCATCTGGAGGACAAAAGTGTCTCCTTCCTAATTCTTCTGGATCACAGCAAAGCATTCGATACTGTAAATCACCGAATTTTGGTACTAAAACTGCAAAAATTATTCCACTTTTCAAATACTGCCTGCAATTTAATTTCATCATATCTCTCTGTACGCTCACAGTTAGTTGTAGCTAATAACCAAAGATCCGATATATTAGAAGTATCAAAGAGCGTTCCACAAGGATCAATCCTTGGACCCTTACTGTTTTCCATATATATAAATGATCTGCCTGATGTACCTGTAACTTGCCAAGTTCAAATGTATGCAGATGATGTGCAGCTTTACACGTGTAGCAAACGAAATGACCTTGAATACTGTGTATGGAATATTAACACAGACCTGAATCTGATATATAACTGGGCCCAAATTAATGGATTATGTCTTAATCCCTCTAAAACAAAATTAATAACAATACAAAAAAGAGCAACAGCCATCATTGAGCCCCATACTGTGAAAATTGGAAACGCTATTATAGACAGTGTGGGTACTGCATGTAATTTAGGTCTAATGTTTAATTCTGCACTTACTTGGACAAACCATATAAACTGCTCTGTCGGTAAGGTTCATAGTATCTTAAGAAATCTATGGGCAGTCCGACATTCTACACCGTTCCAGATAAAAATGCTGTTAGCAAAATCTTATCTGATACCCACTCTTCTGTACGGATGTGAAGTCTTTGCAAACTGTTCTGCTGAAGATAAAAGAAAATTAAATGTAGCCTATAATGATATAGCCAGATACATTTTTAACAAAAAACTGTCTGAACATATATCAGAATTCTCGAATAAAATTTTTAATATATCCTTTAATAATCTGTTAAGTGTCAAATGTTTGATTCTTCTACACAAGATCATATATACAAAGGAGCCTGAATACCTGTTTAGTCGCATAACATTTGCTCGTTCAAATAGAGGAATGAAACTAATTCTACCGAGATATGATTATGTAGTATCTGAAAGAAACTTCTTTATACCCTGTATACGTCTCTGGAACAACCTCCCGCACAACATACAATGCATAAGCAGTGCCAATACATTCAAAAATGAGCTATTTAATCTATTTAAATAAATGTAATGTTATTTCTTTTAGTAAAAATAGTTATAAGAATTATCAAACCTGTTACTTATACATTCATGAAACCAGCACTAACACTTATAAGATATAATCTTGTTGTGCCTGGTATAACAAATAAATAAATCTGAATCTAATCTAATCTAAAATTATAAGAGAAATGATGGGTAAAAGGAAAGGGTGTTCTGTGCCATAGCGTTCTTTGTTATTCTTAATGGATTTTCTGAACCCGAAATATGTCTTTATAAATTTCTCGAGGGGTTTAAGAGGAGCATCTGCAAGGTCGTTAAGGTATTGGAAGAGCCTGCCACTAAGTGGACGAGACGATACTCCTGCAGTACTTTACAAGAACATAGCAAGTGCTGCGCTGATTCCAACTACACGGAGGGAAATTGCCATTTTTGATATGTTTGATTGGTTACCGACTTATCGGGCGTTAAAGTTAAAAAAAATCAGAAAAATATTGCATTTTTGTTTGTCAAATGAGCTCAGTATGAAAAAATATGCAAACAATTACACGCTGAAAAAAATCGCTTCTGTAGTATATTGTCCCAAACATATTCGGCTTGACACATATATGTATATTTTTAGGGTTCCCTCTAAATATATAATATTTGGTACATACAAAAATTATATACTTGGGAAGATGTTCTTCCAAACAAATCTTGGTTTCCATCCTAATATTTTGTTTATTTGGTAATATTATTTCCGAAACAAAGATTTATTTGCATTTAAGTATTCAGAAAATATATCGATACCTTAATTGTGCTAAGTTTTTTTTAGCAAATCAAAGCCAATAGGATAACAATAAATTACTTGAAGGATTGACTACAAATGATGACTTGGAATACTCAGAAATTTAAAATGAGTGCTTTAAATAGTAGTTTATGTTGCATACGGTATTTGTAACTGGGAGGTATATTTCGAAACCAAGGAGAAAATTAAAACTGAAATTCACAAAAGTCAGCAAAGTTTTAAAAATCTTTTGGAGAAATTCCTAAACAATAATTATATTTGTACGAGTATATAAATACATACATATTTTATTTGAGAAAATTAGTTTGCAAATATATTTTGTTGTAATATTTTTTTTTATTTTGTTGATTTTCAAATAATATTTATTTGCTCAAAAATATATCATAATTAAAAATTTGCGTTCCAAATATAATTTCCTTCGATTTAAACATATCAAAATGGCGATTTTGCTCCGTGTAACTATCCCAATTATCGAAATATCGATATTATTTACTTTGTTATGTTCAGCTCATATGAATATAAAGAAAGAGAAAAAAGATCGCAAAATAAATAAAACAACATTTTTTCGGTAACTATCTTTATTTTTTTTTTGTTATTTTAAGCTACTTGATTATAAAAAAGATTACAAACGGGTACAAATTTGTGGGCCATGTTATCGATACTCCGCTTAGTTATCGGCTACCGGACGTTGAAGTTTGAAAAATCGAAAAAAACATTGCATTTATTTCTTGTAAAATCAGCTTAATATAAAAATAATTTTGAAAATTAAACAAAATCTCGGAAATTAAATTGGAAAAATCGATTTTATTTACCGGGTTTTTCAATAAGAGGGCTACAAAAGTTTTTTTTAAATAAAACAAATATCAATGAAATTCCTTATTCCTGTGAAAGTACGTTCGATGCCATTATGTATGGAACTCGATTTCTTTTGCATGGCCACCACGGGCACGCTTGCAGAAGTCCAGACGCTGAACCCAATTTTCGACGGTTTTCAAGCATAAATCGGCCGATACTGCTGCAATTTCACGTTCGGCTTGTTGGCATAGACCATAGACTTGACGTAGCCCCACAGGAAATAGTCTAACGGCGTCAAATCGCACGACCGAGGCGGCCAATCGAATGGACCATTTCGTGAGATAACACGTTGTCCAAACTTGGTTTCCAATAAATTGATTGTGGCATTCGCTGTGTGGCTTGTGGCGCCGTCCTGTTGGAACCACATGTCCTCCAAGTCCATATCATCCAATTGGGGCCAAAAATATTCGGTTATCATTGAACGGTAGCGATTCCCATTCACAGTAACGTGCCGGTCTTGATCATCACGGAAGAAGTACGGCCCAATGACGCCGCCGGCCCATAAACCGCACCAAACCGTAATTTTTTCGGGATGCAATGATGACTCATGGAGTACGTGTGGATTGCTGTCTGACCAATAACGCATATTTTGTTTATTGACGTAGCGCTCTTAACGTTGAAGCCACTGACTCCGAATTTCGGTAGTAAATTTTAATAATTTCGACTCGTTGTTGGCTCGTATATCTTTCCATCATGAAATGGCAAACCTTACTGAAGAGAAATGTCAAAAGAGCGGCAAAAAATATGGGGTCGTTTGCTGTCCCTGTCGGTCTACTTTTGTAGCGTCCCTGTTGAAAAAACCGTTACTTTGATGTTTTGAGCGCACTTGAATATAAAACAAGTAAGAAAGATCAGTCGGGTAAACCGACTTATGAATCCCCTCACCTTAAGTCCCAAAAAAATATTAGTAAATTTATTTATTTGTTTGTACAAAAAAGAGCGTACCAATAACGCCCATTTTTCACTGGACATGTGTAGGCCCTATAGGGTTTTCCAACAAGACGTATTATTTTGGTATTCAAAGAAAAATGCTATTTTTTGAGATAAATGATCGGATGTTTATTTCATAATAAAGAGGAAGGTATGCCGTTAATAATGAAAAACAACATCAGCCAAATGGCCACCACGATATCCAGGACCATATCCTTTTCATGACATTTTCCATAACCACATCGCAAAGTGGCTGCCCTATGGCCTCGATAGCCTCACGAATTCTATCTTTGAGGTCTTGAATGGACGCTGGGCTGTTGACGTAGACCTTATCTTTCACGTGGCCCCAAAGGAAGAAGTCGCAAGGTGTTAAATCACAAGATCTCGGTGGCCAATTGTGATCACCTCTTCGAGAGATAACACGGTCCGGAAATTTTTCCCGTAACAGAGCAATGCTTTCGTTGTTTGTGTGGCACGTAGCGCCGTCTTGTTGAAAGTAAACGTTGTCCAGATCAATACCATCCAACTCCGACCATAAAAAATCATCAATCATCTCTCGATAGCGCAATCCATTCACCGTAACTGTTGATCCAACCTCATTTTCGAAAAAGTAAGGTCCAATGCCCCGCCGGACCATAAACCGCACCAAACAGTCACACGTTGAGGATGGAGAGGCTTGTCAACAATAACTCTTGGGTTTTCCGAGTCCCAGATGCGACAATTTTGCTTGTTGACGTAGCTACCGAGGTGGAAATGGGCCTCATCAATCAAGATGATTTTTCGATGATTTTCGATTTTTCGAATTTTAATAATTTCAATGCGTTGTTGAATCGTGTATTGTTTCATTTTTAGTAATGGCGTAGTTTCTACTTGTCAAATGTCAAAGAATAAAAGCTTCAAAAGTGACAGCTACCGAAATACCGGGTGATTCAAAATAACACCTCTTGTTGGAAAACCCGTTCAAATCAGCTTAATATAAAAATAATTTGAAAATTAAACAAAATATCGGAAATTAAACTTGAAAAAATCGATTTTATTTACTTTTTGAGCGCACTTGAATATAAAACAATTAAGAAAGTTCAGTCGGGTAAACCTACTTATGAATCCCCTCAGTCCCAAAAAAATATTAGTAAATTATTTATTTTTTTGTAACAAAAGGGGCGTACCAATAACGCCAGTTTTTCACTGGACTATAGGTCCTATAAAAGCATTACACTGAACAAAATTTCAAGTATTTGTCTGTTTTAAAGTTATACGCCGTTAACTTTTTGTGCAAAATGGTCCGTTTTGTGTGGGAGGTACCAAATACGGCATCCCAATAACGGTCACTTTTCTCTGGACTCTAGGTACTATAAAAGCATTTTACAATATTTAAAGTATTTTTGTGCTCTGGTATTAATGTTATAAGCTGTTAACTTTTGGTGTAAAATGGTCCATTTGTGTGGGAGGTGCCAAAAGGGGCGTGGCGATAACGGCCGCTTTTCTCTAGACTCTAGGTACTATAAAAGCAATAACGGCCGCTTTCCTCTAGACTCTAGGTACTATAAAAGCATTGCACTGTACGAAATTTCAAGTATTTGTATGCACTGGTATTAAAGTTAAAAGCTGTTAACTTTTGGTAAAAAAAGGTCCATTTGTGTGGGCGGTACCAAAAGGAGCGTGGCAATAATGCCCATTTTTCACTGTTTCTTTAGGTACTATTAAACTATTACACTGTACAAAATGTCAAGTCTTTGTATACACTGGTGTATTAATGTTATAAGCTGGTAACTTTTGGTTCAAAATTGTCCATTTGTGTGGAAGGTACCAAAAGGGCCGTGGCAACTTCGCCCGTTTTTCTCGAGGTAATAATGACTAATAAACTAATACTATGTGTATAATTTCAAAGGATTCAAATAAGTAGTATAGAAGGTATTAAATATTCAATATTTCACCGACCCTTTATGGGGGAGGTACTAAAGGGTGGTTACATTTTAAGGGCCGATGTTGATTTTGAATAAAACACTAATTATTTAGGAAATTATTGTCATTTCTTTTTATTATGATAATATTGGTATGGTTCAATTATGTACATATATGGAACAAAAAATCGGCCAAATGGCCGCCGCGACCTCGGCGGCACACCTCCATCCGATGGTCCACATTTCCGATGACGCTGAGGCATAATTGAGGTTCTATGCCTTTAATGTGCCGAATTATCTAATCTATCTATATATATTGATGTATTTTTTGCGAATTGAGGGATTTTCCATTAGAAATTTCCACATTTTGCATTTGATTATTATTTCTAATATCAAAATAAAGAACTTAAAAAAAATCATCGAAATATATACATTTTTAAGAATTGTATGCCGTATTTGCGTTTCTGTCTATATGCAAAATATTTTTTTTTAATTTTTCCCTACATTCTTGTACTTATTAGTTATTATATCAGTCAACGCCACTAAAACCGGACATTGTATACCCGAGGTGGTCAACTTTAGGGCCTTGTAGTTCCGCCTCTGTATGAGATAGGGGGCCCAAGTTCCGAACTTAAACTCTCTAACACCTCTTGAATACACACCTAAAATTTCATCGCCATACGATAAGTGGTTTTGAAATGGCAGAATTATGTCCATTTTAGCCCCCTGTGCGAAGTGAGATAATACGGACATTGAAATTGTTGCGCAAAAGAGCCATTGTTTCGTTAGCTGTGTGGCAAGTGGCACCGTTCTGTTGAAACCACATATTGTCCACATCCATATCTTCCAATTCGGGCCATAAAAAGTTCGGTATCATCTCAGCCAGACAGACAGACATTGCTCATTCGACTTAAAATGGCCCAAAACGGATATCTGCCGAACATACTTAGGGCCTTAGGTCACTCCTTCGATGTGTTACACTTTTGGCTCGTGTGAGTCGTCATGCTGTCATGTTATTTTTGTTAAGTATTGTTTGACATTTCATCATGGAAAGACTTACGCCTGAACAACGTTTACGCGTGTCATTCGCCAGTTACCAGTCGAAATGCTCGAACGAGTCATCGAAAATTTGACTCAACGGATGGACCGACCATCTGAGACGTAGCCGCGGCCAACATTTGATAGACATAATCTTCAAAAAATAAATGCCAATGAATGTTCTTTCAAATGATAATAAACATTCCCCATTCAATTTGAATTTTTTGTGTTTTTTTCTTTAAAAAAGTAGGGAACCTCGAAATGGATCACGCTATATAAGTTGACGATAACTTTCGAAATGCCAAAAGCCGGCTACGCCACGAACCAAAGACTTTCTGCTTGGTTTGAAGATTTTTTTTCCTCTGGGTTATGTCCAAAGCGGCACGCGGACCAAAGTGCCTTTGCATGAAATCGATAATTATGGAAGTTATCGAATACTAAGCCAAAGCACTCCATTGTTACCAATTCCGTTAACTTTTCAATGCCGTATAGAACCTAAAAATACACTGTAAATATCTGTATATGTTTTTTATGTATGTATGTACATTAGATAGGGTCATAAAAAAAAGTTGCGTTTGTCACCCCCTAGATTTGAAGATTATTCGAAGACACTTTCAGAAAATTTTTTTTTAATTTTTTTGGTGCACCCTACATACCGCCCTTTTAGTTTTCTTTATCCTGTGTTGCTATTTGAAGTCCGATCGTAACGGAATGTATACCGTTGTTCACGTTTTGGAAAGGGCTATATTTCGTCCAATGGCCATTTTTGACTTCGAGGTCAAATTCGATTATTGACCTCTGTTATCTCTTTTTCTACCCCCCTTATTTGGACTTATTTTGAAACGATAATAAAGGCATTTAAAAATAATTAAACTTTCGTCTTTAAAGTACTCAGTTTTATTCATAAACAAAAAAGTTACATAGGGTTCAAAATTGTAAAATATGTGCTGAGGTCAAATTCGACTAGTTTCTTTTGGTCTCGTTTCTGTCTCACTCTCTCTCGCAGACACATGAATAACCCAATGCCACAAACACACAACGACTATGGCGGTTCTTTACAGCATCAACAAATTAAATTTGCGGGATTCTCTAACAAATTTTGAATCGTTTTTAAGGAAGAATATAAGAATACATTCACTTTGTTTTCCCATTCACCCTACACTCCACCAAAATAGTATTTTTCCACTAATTCCTGATTTAATCTAGTATGATATTTTTGTGTGATACGTCGATGATCATCTCTTGACAACGACAACACTTCTTCCTTACTTCAGGTTTGAATCCGAAGTAAATTTTTACTAGTGACTTCAGTTATTTGATTTCCAACCCCCGTAAATAACACTTATTTTGAAACACATGGGAAGGCATCTGGAAAATCTGGTAAAAAATCCAAAGTGACGTATGGAAGAAAAGTAGACCTTATAGAGATGATCCACGAGGTACCATACGTAAAGATAGGATAATAAATATGGAGTCAGTGGCAAAAATACTATATTAGTGGAGTGTAGGGTGAATGTGAAAACAAAGTGATTTTATTCTTCCTTAAAAAGCTTCAACATTTGCTAGAGAATCCCGCAAATTTAATTTGTTGATGCTGGACCGAACTGCCATAGCGATTGTGCGTTTGTGGCATTGGGTTATTCATGTGTGTGTGAGAGAGAGACAGAAAACGAGGTCAAAAGAAACTAGTCGAATTTGACTCCAGCATATATTTTACAATTTTAAACCCTATGTAACTTTTTTGTTTATGAATAAAACTGAGTACTTTAAAGACAAAAGTTTAATTATTTTTAATTGCCTTTATTATCGTTTCAAAATAAGTCCAAAAAAGGGGGGTAGAAAACGAGATAATAGAGGTCAATTATCGAATTTGACCTCGGAGTCAAAAATGGCCAGTGGACGAAATATAGCCCTTTCCAAAACGTGAACAACGGTATACATCCCGTTACGATCGGACTTCAAATAGCAAGACAGGATAAAGAAAACTAAAAGGGCGGTATGTAGGGTGCACCAAAAAAATTAAAAAAAATTTTTCTGAAATTGTCTTTGAATAATCTTCAAATCTAGGGGGTGACAAACGCAACTTATTTTTCTTGGTTGGGCATCGACCCTATCTAATGTACATACAGAGATAATAAAGTAATTATAACTCACCTGATGATCACAACAAACTCTAGTCTCTTCAATAATATTCTGTCAAGTGAATGAACTTTACAACCAACTGTTGGGATTTCTTAGCATGTTTCCGGGACTGATGGTATTTCAGTTGCCAATTGATTTCCATATAAATATGACCATTCTTGGAGTATCAGTGATTCCCAAATTCACCATAAAACTTCTCTTTCTTGTGTGCCGTGTAAGCGTGTCTGTCTGTCCGCCTATGTGCAGATATTACTAATGCCGTTTTAAATACATTTTATTGACGGAACTACATCACTAAAGAAAGAAATAGAAATGATACAATAATCGCCAACAACAAAGACAACAATAACAAAAAAATCGATAAACAAATAAAGTTTACGATTGAAGGAAATCATTAATGACATTAACTCCATATGACGATGACGACAACGCAACGGCAGCACCACCAACAAAAACAACAACAACAACAACGACGACGACGACGACGATCTCTATTTAAGCCATAATCGGCATATATTGTTTGGCATTAACGGTTTCTTGGTAGCCTGTCAAACAAGTGGTATTCAAGAAGAACGACCAAAATACGAAAACACAAACAAACAAAAAAATAATAATAAACAGAAACAAGAAACAAATCGGAAAACAATAAACGACAGACACCTCATGCCATAATTAACCAGTCTTGCATAAAAACCTCCCCGGGAAGAGAGTGAGAGAGGGGGAAGACCGACGAGGGTCATATGGCTAGGTAGGGGGAAAAATATATTAGATCGGGAGCTGGCAATGAATTATTTACAGTATAATTACTTAGTTGGGAATGGACAATATGTGGATGTTTGTGAGAATGTTGCTTTATAGTATCTGTTGTAGGTCTAGAGCTCCACTGGTGCAGTTTCTTAGGTATAAGGATTCGATGCCGCTCTTAGCGAGAAGCATAACACAGTACAACACATGATCTTGGGACTCAATTCTGAGCATTGGACGTGAAAGAAGCCCCAATAATAGGAATTTCTGCATCATTCGTTTAGTCAAGTTGGCTCAATTATGTCCTAGACCTAAAAATTATTTTTTGTATAGATTGTGGCATACTGTTATATAAATAAAATCAAAACCAAAAATTTTTTTATTAATACATTTTTTTTTTAATTTTTTATTAAAAATACTACTATCGTCGAAGGTACCCTTAGTATTTGCTCTATAATTTTTGGAGTATATGCCCGATAAGGCCGACTTATACGTTAAATTGAAGCTATTGATGTGGGCTACCAATGTTGGAAATATCTCTTTCACTTAAAAACAGTGGTTTAGTAACAGTCATTAAACAAATTTTAAAAAAAACCTGGGGTGAAAAAAAAAAGAAAAAATCGAATAAAATCAAAACCAAAAATTTTTTTATTTATACATTTTTTTTAAATTTTTTATTAAAAATACTACTATCGTCGAAGGTACCCTTAGTACTTGCTCTATAATTTTTGGAGTATATGCCCGATAAGGCCGACTTATACGTTAAATTGAAGCTATTGATGTGGGCTACCAATGTTGGAAATACAGTGGTTTAGTAACAGTCATTAAACAAATTGGAAAAAAAACCTGGGGCGAAAAAAAAAACATAAAAAATAGAAAAAATCGGTAAAAAAATATTTTATTTTAGTTTTTAAAAGTTATCCTAACGAAGAAAATAATGGCTATTTGAAAAAAATCTATAAATAAATGTAAAAATTATAGCCCTTTTGGTAGAGGTAAGAGAATTTAAATTGTTATACCCTACACCACACTGTGGTACAGGGTATTATAGGTTTGTTTCACGGCAGATGTTTGTAACACCTGAAAATAACACAGCTAGACCCACCTTAAAGTATACCGATCGACGCAGAATCACTAGCTGAGTCGATTTAACGATGTCTGTCCGTCCGTCCGTCTGTCCATGTAAAGTTGTTTGTCGACTACAGGTCGCAATTTCACTCCGATCGTTCTGAAATTTTGCAGTTTAGAGTATTTCGCGGCTGTTAAGATCGCTATTGAATTTGGTTGAAATCGGTTCAGATTTACATATAGCTCCCATATATATCTTTCGTCCGATTTGGCCCTTTAGTCCTATAGAAGCTGTATTTTACATCCGATTGTTTTGAAATTTAGAATGGTAGAGTTTCTTGATCAATGAACCAACATTGCCGAATTTGAAGAAAATCGGTTAAGATTTAGCTATAGCTCCCATATATATGTTTCATCCGATTTGGCTCTTTAGATCCAATCGTTTTTATACCCTACACCACACTGTTGTACAGGGTATTATTTAAGTATAAAATGTCCCAAAAGTAAATTTATGTAAACAATTTATACATGAATTACAAAATTTATATATCAGAGTTATTCAATATTACGAGAGTGGTGTAGGGTATTATATAGTCGGCACCGTCCGACTTTACCCTTTCCTTACTGTTTTTTTTTTTAATTTCAGTTTAAAGACCTTTTTTTTGTTACTTTTATTTTTTTTTTTTGTTACTTTTATTTTTATTATGTACATTTGAGTTTATTTACATGTACAAGTTTCAATAGAAGTAATTGTGAGTTCTTTGTTGACGTTTATAGATTTCGGAATCGGTTTCTCTAATGAGGAACCAAATATAATCTCCCATCATTCTTTTATCCCAGTGCCCTTGGTAACGCCGCTCGATGGACTTCATTTCTTGGTGAAACCTTTCGCCATGTTCGTCGATTACGTTGCCAAGATTCTCGGGGCAAAAGTTTAAATGAGAATGCAAGAAATTAATTTTTAGGGACATATTTACACCTGTTGGAATACGTAAAGCGAAAAATAAGTTGGAATGTTTTTATACATAAATATAGAAAAATATATTTCTTACCAATTTTTTCATAATTTTTTAACAAATCATCAATCATTGTTTCATATTGCGGGCTTTTATTGGATCCAAGGAAAATGGAAACCACAAGCTTAAACGACCTCCATGCTGCAATTTCAGCCAGATATGATTCGAAATTTACATCTTTCATCAGTTTCCTTATTTTAGGCCCATCATTTAAGTCGAATGAGCAATGTCCGTCCGTCTGTCTGTCTGCTGTCTGGTGCGCACGATAACCCTCGAAAGGAGCAACCGATTGATTCAAATTTTGTGTGTGGTAATATTCTCTTCTATCTCCGGCTATGTTCGAAGACGGACCATATTGGTCCACTCCTTCTAATACTTCCCCCACAAAGGGTTAACATTTAGTGAAATATTGATTATTTAATAAAATCTGTACTATCTATTTGAATCCTCTGAAATTCTACATATAGTATTAGTTTATTAGTCACTATTACCTCGAGAAAAATGGGCGAAGTTGCCACGCCCGTTTTGGTACCTCCCACACAAATGGACAATTTTGAACCAAAAGTTAGTAGCTTATAACTTTATTACCAATGCATACAAACACCTGCAATTTTGTACAGTGTAATGGTTTAATAGTACCTACATTGCGGTGAAAAATGGACATTATTGCCACGCTCCTTTTGGAACCTCCCACACAAATGAACTATTTTGTACCAAAAGTTACCAGCTTATAACTTTAATACCAGTGCATACAAATACTTCAAACTTCGTACAGTGCAATGCTTTTATAGTATCTAGAGTCTAGAGAAAAGTGGCAGTTATTGGCACGCCCCTTTTGGTACCCCCACATAAATGGACCATTTTGCACCAAAAGTTAAAAGCTTAAAACTTTAATACCACTACATATTTTAAGGTTATTAAATGCAATTTAAATTGATAATAATTTAATTAAAACAAAATAATAAATAAATTTACTAATATTTTATTGGGACTCAAGGTGAGGGGATTCATAAGTCGGTTTACCCGACTGAACTTACTTGTTATAACTTAAAAATAGTTAAAAAAATTTCAAAATTTATGAAGTCGTCAATCTAAAGAGTGTCGACTAAGAATCGACGTCGACGACGCTAACTGGAATATGGGCGAATGTGTTTTCTTGTTGGCCATTTCTTTCTTCTGTAATGATCTTCGCGAGCTCGGCTATCCCAGAGGCATAAAAAACAGCAATATTTTGTATATCCGCCTTGCATTCCACATAACATCCCAACTACTTTTAAACCGCAACAAATTTTCCAGTCATGTTGTTCATATGTTATGTATTTTATCAATTTAGCCATTGCTTCGTATGATTCCTTAGTGTTGACGGCATGAGCAATGGGAATCGACGGTTTCTGATTTCCGTTGTGCAAAAGTACTGCTTTCAAACTTTCTTTACTGCTGTCAACAAGTAACCGCCATTCCTTTGAATTGTATGTTTGATTAAGTTCCTCGAACAATCCGGGAATGTCCTTGCAAAAGCATATGTTATCCAAAGTTGTATCAAATTGTTTGTAAGGTATATCACGGACTCTATAATATAATATTCGTATGCTAACATCTGGGGCCAAAATATTGTACTGTTTCATCCGAGATGCAAGTAGTTCTGCCTTATCTTTGGTCAGTTCCAAATTTCTCACTAGATCATTGAGTTGAAACTGTGTTAAAAGCGATGACTTCTGACTCAAACTTGAATCGCTCAGAGTTGAGTACTCAGTTGAACTTGCTGATGTTTCCGTAATTAGGCTGTTAGCTATACTTAGACACTTAGGAATTGGTATTGTTTCCGAATATGCAACTAGCAAAGTGACAGATTTTACTTCAGCGTAATTCCAGCGAATGCTCCTTCTTACTCCAATCTGTTTACTTAGACAAAAATAGCAGTCCGTATCGTGAATGAATGGTTGTCTCCAAATCATTGGCATTCCAAATTGCATGTGATGTCTACAAATAAAACTTTTTATTCCACAAAACATTGTAATACATTAATTGTAAAGTACTTACCGCATGTTTCAACTACGCCATCGAGTAAGATTTACATGGCACGAATTACCCAAAATACTAGGTGTCCACGGTTCGTTCATATTTTTAACTCGTATACCAAAATATTACACATATATTTCTTCTATTATTTTACTAAACGCACGTCGATTTTTTTTTAATTACATATTTTCCGCACATGTAGAAGAAATTGTCGGGATCATTTACACATTGAAAAGTTCTTTGCCTTTTACTCATACTTCGAAATATAACTATAATATTTTTCAGAAAATCGACTTATCTCTTTAAGGCGCTGAATTACACTAATTTATTAATAAGTAATTTCATTCATAAATCCCGTAATTAATGTATATAAGTTGCAGTACCTGTAGCTGACATATAGTTTGCTTCGAACGTAGAAACCCATTATTTTCAAGACTGCCGCGTACTACTTTGTATTGCGTACATATAATTTTCTACCTGTATATACGACTGGGATGTCCATGCCCCTAAAAGGCGCAACTGAATGGAAACCTGATAAATAAAAAACCACAAATATTGTTGAATGACCCTATACCTGAGCGGATCTCATCCAATATAGCTCTAACATTGCATATCATGTTTTATGGAGGGTTATGAACGGCCATAAAACCGCTTCCTCTCTATAATTGTATAATGTCTGACATCAATCCTCATAAAATAAAATGCAAGTGCAATGTCTCTTATATGTCTCTCTCACATATGGCAAATTCAATATAAGCAAAAACATCATTTAAAAACGAAAAAATATGAAAGAAGATTTTTTTGAATTTCCCTAACATTTACAAAATGGCTCATAACTTTTACATCTATCCATAGATTTTTTTCAAATAGACAGTGTTTTCATAATTTTTTTTTTAATATTTTTTCGTGTTTGTGACACCTAAGTGCACCAGAAACTGTTATCCACATTCCTTGGACAAAAATTTTTTTGCATAGTGTAATTTAATAGCCATACGATTTTTTTTGCTCAAGGTTGATTTTTAGCCATTTTTCTATATTTTTTCTTGTTTACCGAACGGAATATCTTTTTTGAATCCGAAGCAAAGTTGTAGATATTAAATAGTAGAAAAAATGCAGAACAAACCTACCCGAAAAAAGTGCATCCAGTGTCTTAATAATAGCAAACATTTTCTGTTCAGTTTTATAACGTTCTGTTTTAATGTCCTGTTTTATACGTACTACGTATACGTATACTTATTTTTCAATATTTTATTGACAGAGTTTTTATGACTTTTTGGACATTTTTGCGATTTTTAAGGCACTGGATGCACTTTTTTTGTTCTGATTTTTTTTTCCTATTTAATTTCTTGTTTCAGACAAAAAAAGATATTCCGTACGGTAAACCGAGAAAAAGTATAGAAAAAGTGCTAAAAATACACCTTGAACAAAAAAAATCGTATGGCCTTTAAATTATTGAGGCAACTTGACTAAACGAATGATGCAGAGGTTCTTATTTTTGGGGCTTCTTTCACGTCCAATTCTAAGAATTGAGTGCAAAAATGTGTCATGTGTTGTACTGTGTTAGGGTCACTTTCCAACTCCTCTGGAACCCATTCAGAGAACACATGCCGTTGCCTAAGGTAGTTTACCTTCAGCTCCTGGGTCAGTTGAATTTTGCACAGATGAGGCCCAAGTCACGACGCAAAATTCGCAAAGCTGTGGTCTGCGAAAGGGCGAGTTCTTGTGAGCGCAACACGAAATCTATGGTCTCGGATTCTTCAGCACAGACAGTGGCTATGTTTTTTGGCAGAACTTGTGTTTCGTCTACGTACGGATGTTGGTTGATTGTTTACTGAACCAGTAAACCATATGACCATAGTGGGCGGTTTCTAGGTCTGTGTCTGACCTCAGGAAGGGTCGGCAGAATCCACAACATATTGTAACACATGGATATAAATAGATGAACCCTGGGCCGTTCGACGGCGATATTCCAGAACTATCCGGCAAAACCTAGAAAGTCTCAAAGCACGCTCTCTGTTTCATCGTCGTTAAGTTAATGGTGTAGGTTCACTTGAGTTTGTTCTGATTTATACGGGTCATGATCAAATGCATGGATTGGAATTGGATGAGATCGTTGGTCGCCCCATTGTATTCACTCTCTCTCTTGAGAGCACAGTGCACTTAGGCTACTTATATTCAGACGGCAGGGCCGGTTGCTATGTAGTCGTGTAAGCCGTACTTTAAACTTTAATTTTTTTTACAAAAATGTGAGCAAAGTATCGAGGAATTTTTTTTTGCAAAGTTAACCATTGTATGTCTTTAGCCTGATCTAAAAAATATAACAAGTTCACATTTCTTTGTCGAAATTCCTTAATTTGAATGACTTAGTTCTGCAAGTCTTCCCACCTGTAAAGTAAAACCCTCGTATTTATGTTGAATGACTCTTCCTCCTGCTTTCGATTCAATCAACAATCTCTTCTCTTCGACTAGGAACCCATTGGTTTGAGTACCGACAGCTTTTGCAGCTCACAAGGCCGTTTCATATTTTAGCTACTAACCAATAAACTAACCCAGCCTGGAGGTGTATCCGGCGGATTCATATGCCCGCAAGTGGTGGTGCTTCCAATTCGGATAGTGGCTGAATCGCAGCATAATACTTGTACACACACACACAAATGTATGTTGGGGGTTCTGTTTTGGTTTTCCAATTTCAGGTTTCTCCACTTCAATTTTTATAGGTGAATGTATATCTACATATGTCCAAGTGTCGGTTCGTCTGTCTGTCCATCCATCCATCTGACCATTGGTTACATTTGTTTATCCATATTTTCTGCTGTGCAAAAGTGTTTGCGGCGGGTTTAGCTCCAATGGCTATTGGGATTTTTTTTCCAATTTTGGTTTGGTTTGGTTAGGTTAGCCAACACAACCTGAACTTCTTGGCCGGATGGTTCGATCGGTGGATGGGATGAATGGATGGTGGCGGTGGTGAGGTACGTTGGATATGCTTATGGGACTGCTGCGTGTATGAGTATTTTTTTTTTTATTAATTTCACAGATGATTTTGTTGCCATTATTTTATTATAGTATGTTTCTTTCTCAGTAACTGGAGAAGAAGAAATTGTTCGCAATGCTTTTATTGGCAAATGGTGAAGTGAATCAAAGTGAAATCCTACATATGTTGTACAAAATCATTACAAGACACAGCGGATGATGATGGGGTATTGGATGGATGAATGGATTGGTTGTAGAGCCGCCGCCACACTCTACGTACTATCCAGTGGAGCGCTAGGATTGGGATAGTGATATTGACACCACCATCATCAGAAGCAGAAACAGTAACACCAGTTTTCTTAGGCTTTGTCATCTCTCAGCAGCAATGTCGGCCAATGTTATTTAAATGCTGTATCTCTTATAGGGTCTACTTTTTTTCCTTCTTCTTGGATTTGACATTGATACTTGAATGGATTATTCAGGTGATGATATTGATGACTTTTGCTGTCATAGATATTGGTTGAGTTCAATTTGCGATGACTCGTTCGAGCATTTCGACTAGAATGATACGCGTGATGTTTTGCTCCAAGGCCTGCATCGAAGCGGGTTTGTCCGTATAAACTTTAGACTTTACATATCCCCACAGGAAAACATCTAACGGTGTGATATCACACGATCTTGGTGGCCAATCGACCGGCCCAAAACGTGAAATTATCTACACACCGAAGTGTTCTCTCAATAAATCCATTGATTGATGCGATGTGTGGGAAGTGGCGCTGTCTTGTTGAAACCAAATGTCGCCGAGATCACGAGCTTCAATCAATCATGGCACGATAACGGTCGCCATTGACAGTTACGTTCTCACTGGCATCATTTTTGAAGAAATATGGACCGATGATTCCGGTACGTCGAATCGGGAATCGGTCAATGGCAAAAAGATAGCTCTTAACGGGAGCTAAAATATTGCTCATGGGTGTCAATGTCGTGGGTCGACTGGAAAGTGTTTTTTTGGATTTAAAAAAAGGACTTAGCGCAATTGGCGAACGATTATTTTGACAATAAAACTGAATAATTTGTAAACGTTGTTCAGGCGTAAGTCTTTCCATGATGAAATGCCAAACAATACTTAACAAAAATAACATGACAGCATGACACGACTCACACGTGATCTGTCAAAAAAGCCTATTGAAAAAAGTATATTTACTTAGATCACCCTTTACTTTTCGTCATTCTAAATGGTAAAATGTGAAGATATTCATTACTAATTGGCCAAGTTTCATTGTCAATGTATAATATATTTATTTAAAATTTTTATAATAATCATCTCTAATTATTTATTGTGGTACAAATTTACGTCATATAGGGTACACAAAACATAGCTAGATCTATACCAATAGAAGGCCCTTCTTCCCACGTTGTGCGCAATGATTTATTGTACTATATAACACACAGCAGTATAAATCTGTAGAACAGGCCAAAACGCTCATATCAACCTAATGCTAGTCGAGAAAAATACTCTTATTTCTTATAGATGTCAGTTGTTTTTGATTGAAAATGTACAACGCCTAAAAAGTTGACTCCGTTTTGAATTCTCCAGTGCTTCTAAAAGTCATTTGCCATTTGCTTATCGAAAGTCATTTGCCATTTGGACTTTTCTGGTTTAGCTCCAATTTCAAATTTTATCGTATCGTGAATATTATTTGTCTATATGATCACTATGTCGTAAGAATAACATTAATTATAATATTCATACGAACAAGTGGTCGAAGCAATAATGATACCAGTGAATAGGGTTTAGACTTAAATTGTTCACATTATTTGGTGTTTGTGGTAAGTTGTGGGCTTTGGTGTGTTTTGACATACATACCCGTATCTAGCAAATCATGGTCATCATTTTTGTAGAACATTTCATCCCGTCCTCCCTATTTTTAAGGTTGTTTGAAAGTAGTGAAAGTAGCCCCAAAAATAAGAACTTCTGCATCATTCGTTTAGTCAAGTTGGCTCAATTAATAATTTAATGGCCATACGATTTTTTGCTTAAGATGGATTTTTTTGCACATTTTCTATATTTTTTTCGCGGTATACCGTACGGAAAATCTCTTTTGTGTCTGGAAAAGTGAAATCAGTGCCTTAAAAATCGCAAAAATGTTAAGTTCTGTTTTATAATGTTCTGTTTTAATGGTCTGTCTTATACGTAGTCCTTGGGATATGTCCAGCAATATTACATAAAACACTACGAGGAACATTTTTGTGGAACAACATAACGATAATTTTTGGATCTATTTTAAAGAATACACAGTTTTCGTATTTTTTGACATAAGAAAAATAGTAGAACTAAAGAGATCTATAAACTATCTTTTTAACGCGATCTTGTAAGTACAGGGTTTTCCAATAAGAGTGATATGATTTCTTTGAAAAAAAACACACTTATTGTTAAGGAAATTCAAATGTTTTTTATTTAATGTGAAGTACAATCGATACAATTAAGTTCTAAATAAAACGTCATTCAAATGGCCTCCACGACTTTTTCTGCAGGATTCTGCGAATTCGATGAACCCAATTTTCGAGCACTTTTTCCACTAAATCAAGTCGTATGTCATGAAGGGCACGTTCAATATTGACTTGTAAAACTTGAAGAGAGTCTGGTTTATTTCGAAAGACCAATGACTTCAAATAACCCCACAAGAAATTGTCTAATGGTGTTAAATCACAACTTCTTGGAGGCCATTCAATATCACAATTTTTTGAAATAATCGAATCTCCAAACTTTTCCCGAAACAATTCAATTGTTTCATTTGCTGTGTGGCACATAGCCACAATCGGGCTAAAATATTTTAACGAGAGCTAAAATATTGCTCATGGGTGTCAAGGTCGTAGATCGACTGGAAAGTGTTTTTTTTGATTTAAAAAAATGGACATAGCATCATTTATAAACGTGAACGGAAAGTTTATTTTTTCTCTAGCTCCTTAACGGTACGTCGAACCGGGAATCGGTCAATGGCAAAAAGATAGCTCTTAACGAAAGCTAAAATACTGCTAATGGGTGTCAAGGTCGTAGGCCGACTGGAAAATGTTTTTTTGGATTTAAAAAAAATGTACTTAGCGCACGAAAAGTTGCAATTGGAGAACGATTATTTGATAATAAAACTGAATAATTTGTAAACGTTGTTCTTGCGTATATCTCTCCATGATGAAATTGTAAACACTACTGAATACAATGAATCATGACATATTACCCGAACAGATGACAGATCATGACATATTACCCGAAACGTCACTTCAAAATCATATCATCCCTATTGGAAAACCCGCTACACATTTGGGAAATTTTCTAACGACCGAATAAGATTTGTTTCCCTATATCTCTCGTATTAATGATTGGAAAAAGATTGGATAAAAACATTTTTATTGATCTATAGATATATAGATAGATACATGTTTATAGATTTTGACCTCAACAATTTTGCTTATGACGATAGAATTCTAAATCTGTTAAAATATGACGAAATTCTGGCACTTGGAAATGTCCATATGTGTCAGAACACATCAAAGCCCAAAAATTAAAGCTTTGTATAGACGATTGCCAGATCGGACAAAGTTATCATACCTGTTCAAATGCTGCAAATGTACAGACAATTACAGATCGTTAGGCAAAGGTGAATTCACAGTTCAGACGATTGCAGGAAAACCTAATATTTTCATATATTTACAATATATTTTGTAAATTTGTATATGCAGGATTGCCAATATAAATATTTTATAGACAATGTTGCCAATAAATTGTTTCTCTGACAATGGCGCCATTGTCACATGCACAAACTTCGCACATCTAACAATCTGCAAATTATCTCACAATGACTTTTCTGCCAACGTTGCATTTTTCCGAAATTTTTCTGACAATATTGTCCGATCTGGCAATCACCTATACATTGCTTAACACAAACGCCAAAAAAAACAATCAAGTTCCAGTCAAACTATCCAGTTCCTGTCCAGGCAAGATCCCAACATTTCGGGTCCGACATATTACCAGACTTGACTCATCTCAGAGAATATGACTGGAAGATACTGAGAAAATTCGTGTCTAGTACCGATTTTCTGTAACTCGTGAGGTATAAAAAGATCATAAACAAGGAGCGCACAACAGGCCGAACCACTGGCTTAAGTGTATGTCCATAGACATGAGACATTTAAACGTCTCCTCTCTTCAACCTAACCTAACCTAACCTCCAGTCAAATTCCTCTTTAGGTTTAGGTTTCGGTTAGGGTGGCAGCCGTTTGTTTTTGCTTCAGCTCACATAGACCAGTTTAGGTCCCTAGTAGTACCACGGGCTAAAATGCCCCTCACCAACCTGTTTTATATACAAATTTATCGATAGTACGAATATTGGTACCGGAAAGATCTGTTAGACTGCCTAGAAAGGCCGACCCCAGTATGTCCAGTCGTCGTTTACTCAAAGCCGGATAGTCACATAGCAAGTGCTCAATGGTCTCCACTTCTTCCCCATCTCTACAGCTTTGGCAGAAGTCATTGGAGTCAATAGACCAATCTTCTGGCGTGTTCGCCGATCAGTCAGTGTCCCGGCAGAACTGATACTGATACCATATTTGTCTAGCTAACCTACAGGTGCCGATTTGTGTCCATCTTTCGTTGGACTGCCTGATTGCCTCTTGCCTAAGCCAACGCTTGCACGTGGATAGTGGCGCACCAATGTATGCAAATTCTTCGGAGAATTTGTAATGTCGTCCCTTTCCTAGCAAGTTCATCGGCTTTGCAGATCCCTGGGATATCCTATGGCCAGGCACCCATATGATGTGTATGTTCAACTGCTCTGCCATCTCGTTAAGATATCTGCGGCAGTAGAGGGCTGTTTGTGAATTTAGGGATGTGGCCTCCAGAGAACTGATGGCAGCCTGGCTGTCCGAGTAAATGACAACGCCAGTGTTGGTTACTATGTTCCGTCTCAGCCACTTGGCGACTTCCCATATTGCCATTATTTCGGCTTGATAGTCACTGCAGGTATCTGGTAGTCTGTGAGCTATATACTCCTTTTTACTGGTATCGTTATTGCTTCGAACACTATGTCGTATAAGTAATGTAATTCATTCAACCTAGTGTCTCGAACAGGCCAAAGAGGCTTTTGCTGAAATTTGACTGTTTTTTTGTGGTGTTTGTGTTAAGTTTTAAGGCTTTGCTATGTAGTATAATTGTATGGCCAACATTTTTGTAGAACTCTCCATTTTTAGTAGTTTTTTTACGATTTATTAAAATAGATCCAAAAATTTGAGGATTGAAATGTTCCTCGTTCCTCCTTAAGTAATATTGCTGCACATATCCTCTACAAGGCTTCCTATGTCGATTCAACATAACAATGTGAAAAAGGGGGAAATATTGAGACCCCTCTAAAATGATCACCATACATAAACATTCAAAACGTATATTCTTTTTTTACCCCCTCTATCAAAATCCTTTGCCACAACATCTATATTTTTTTGTGTGTTCCACAGTGTTATAAGCTTATAATTAATTGTCTACCGAATATAGTTCTAAAAAAACAGATACATATTTTTATAGATAGATCAGCAATTAATTTTGTTTTTTAAAATCCCTCAACAAATTAAAAGAAATAAAGAGCAGTGGCAGTGCATTAAACAAAACCAGTGCATTTAAAGCTATAACTTGTCTACTTTCTACTCAACGACTTTGTTTTTATTATCTTGTTGATCTTTACTACTACTCTTCACTGAAACAATTGTACATATAATATTAAAATGAAATTAACATTATTGTTTTTATTTTTCATATTAAAATAATACCGTGATACTAATGTCGCATATTCACGAATCAAGATCATTCTGTTTATCTAAAACCATATTTTGTTAAAACGGCTAACTGTTCAGCCGTATGTTTGACATTTAAGAAGTGCAGCCATTTTGCTGCGATAGCAGAGAATTTACTGTAATACACGGGGCAAAATCGCCTTTTTTGATATGTTTGAATCGAAAGAAAATATATTTGGAACACAAATTTTTAAATATTATATATTTCTTAGCAAATAAATTTTATTTGAAAATCAATAAAATATGTTTGGAACGCATATATTAATATATTACAACAAATTATGTTTGCAAACTAATTTTCTCAAATAAAATATGTGTTTAAATACAAATAAAATAATTATTTAGGAATTTTTCCAAATATATTTTATCTACAAAGATTTCCAAAACTTTTGCTGACTTTTTCGAATTTCAGTATATATTATATATTATTGTAATAACAGTGATACGAGTAGTTGTTATATTAGTGTTAATAATGATGTCACAGTCAGTTGTATTTATTTATTATTTCTAAAATATTTACAATATTTTTAAAAAAATTCTTGAATTTCCAAATATATGAACAATTTTGAAAATGTCAGTTACTGCAGTTGGTCATCCAAGCGACGATATGTTCGCCTATGTCCATATTCACACTGGCAATTTTTTCTACAATTCTTTTGCATTTGTGTACGGAAAACTTTTTCTCCCCCCCCTTTAGCGACTTCGTTCCTCTCCCACAAACACTGCAATTCTGCGGGGGAATATTGCAAGTGTGAATATTGACAAATAAAATCAGTAAAGTCCATATCCACACTTGCAATTTTTTACCTTTGAATTACTTAAAAACGTAACACAATTTATGTATTTTATGAACAATTAAATGCAAATAAATATTTGTTTCGGAAATAACAGTCACATTTGGATGTAACCAAATATTTGTTTATAACAGCATCTTCACAAATACACAATTTTTGAGTGTACCAAATATTATATGTTTAGAGTGTACCCTAAACATATATATGTTTCAAGCCGAATATGTTTGGGACAATATACTACAGAAGCGATTTTTCAGCGTGTATGAGACATAACATCAATTTGGGCCGTTCCAGACAAGGCCGATACATCTATGGAGGTCTGTTGACCCTAAGCTAGCAGAAATGCCTATCTTAATCAGAAGATTATGAATGAACCTTCGTGTACTGCGGCTGGATTTATATTATTGAAGGCCCCCTTCTTCATCTAAGAAAGCTACCATAGTATATTCCGTAACAGAGAGAGATCCTTTAATAAATCTGAGTAGATCATGCAGAACGATTTCGGTGGATATGACCTTGTTGTACGAGGGCGGTTCGGAAACTTCTTAGCCTATCAATGAAAGAGAATAGTTAGTTTTTCAGAAATATTTTTATTTTTCAATATAATCTCCTGAAACTTCAATACACTTAGTCCAGCGCTGTAATTGCATCTTCATTTGAGGTAAAACGCTTGCCAGCAAGGAATTTTTTTTAGATTTGGGAACAGGTAAAAGTCACTGGGAGCTAAATCAGGAGAATAAGGTGGGTGGTCAAGAAACTCGTACTTTAATTCGTTGATTTTAGCCATTGTTAAAACACTCTTGTGCGCTGGTGCGTTGTCTTGATGAAAAATTATTTTTTTGTGTTGTAAGCCAGGACGTTTTTCTCGAATTTGTACATTTAATTGATCCAAAAGGTTGCAATAGTACTCTGAATTTATTGTTTTACCCTTTTGCAGATAGTCAATCAATAAAATACCTTTGAAGTCCCAAAAAACCGTTGCCATAACCTTACCAGCCGATTGAATTGTTTTTGCCTTCTTTGGGGCACTTCCTCCAGATTCAGTCCACTGTTTGGATTGTTCTTTTGTCTCTGGAGTATAGTGGTGGATCCATGTCTCATCAACAGTTATGAAACGACGCTTAAAATCCATTTTATTTCGCTTAAAACGATCCAAACAAGCTTGAGAAATGTTCATTCTTATGCGTTTTTGGTCGACTGTTAACAAGTGCGGCACCCATCTTGCAGAAAGCTTTTTCATCTGTAGTTCGTCATGCAAAATTAAATGGACTCGATCATTTGAGATGCCCATGATAATAGCTATTTCACGCACTTTTATTCGTCGATCATTTAATACCATATCATGCACTTTGGCTACAATTTCTGTTGTTGTTGCTGTTTTTGGACGTCCACTACGTGGTTCATCTTCAATGCTTGTACGACCACGTTTAAATTCAGCAACCCAATTGTTTACTGTTGCATATGAAGGAGCACTTTCACCTAACACATTCACCATATCATTATGAATTTCTTGTCCCGATAAACATTTTTTTATGTAAATATTTAATGACACCACGCATTTCTAATTTTTCCATTGTAAAAAAATCGCCGATGCGTCTTTTGTGAACACCTGTTTTTATATGAAGGAGTTGCCAGATCGAAACAAAATTTAACATGTGTTCATAGCAGAGATGGAAGTTTCCAAAACACTTAACTTTTTTCTGTTTATACCGCGCTTTTTGTGCTAGGCACACCGTCTTCTGCATTGCATGTTGGTTAAAATCCTTCATTTGTTTATGGTTCTTAGGAGACTGTCAATTGTGGTAACCCACTGCTGTCAACCCCATGGGTTGCTAGAGCCTTATGTATAACTACTTAATTGTTATTAAAGGCCTCTCTATAACTTATAAAGCTACCGCGGTATATTCCGTAACAGAAAGATCCTTCAATAAAGCTGACTAGATCATGCAATACCGGTTCGGTGGATTTGTTCTTGCTATAGGCATGCTGCTGATTGGAAATATAACATTGCAAGTTCTGCATTGCAAGTTGGTTAAAATCCTTCATTTGTTTATGTTTCTTAGGAGACTGTGTGTTTTTGTGGTAAACCACAGGAAAGGTGATAAAATTAGATGCTGTGGCGATCTGTAATTTCAACGTTCTACGATTCGCAATTAATCGTCCTACTCCCAATCAGAAGACAGCCACACCCTGTGTGTGAGATTTCTGTAGAAAACAAACATTTTCCGGTAAACTAGTGTAATCGATCACTCCTCTCTAATATGTGCACTCCAATGAAGGGCAAATAGGTGGCTATTCTTATCTACCTTTATAGTTCCTTAGGTAATAAAGTTTAGCAATGAAGTACTTAATTGTTAAACTCTCTATTTATTTTGTGCTATAATCAAAGTGCTAGTGGGCTTACGCCTTAATTTGCGTTTTCCCTGAAGTAGGCACCTATCATCCATTCATTATGGGGGCCCTTCAATGGCTCTACTGCTTCTTACTTGAAGTGTGGGATTTTCCGTTGTTCGGTTGTTGTTGTTGTTCTTATGGTCTTCATTGTGGTGGGATTTGTGGTGGTGCTGCATTCCATTTTCCTTCGATTGGCGTACCTCAGTGGTGTCGCCGAACATGTGATTTACATTCAAACAATTCATGCCGGAATACGTGATTCTATTGATAAATTTTCTTTTATTTTTTGTGAGCTCTCCTAAGTTCTCTTGACTGCCATTGTAGTCGATAGCCGTTTCGTTTTTCTCAAATTAATGAGCGGTGCAGTAGAGTTTTTGCAGTTGTAAGCCGAATGGAACATGCTCGCCAATCTTCCTCCAGACTAATTTCACCGTATTCGCCGCAGGGCCGGGGTATTGGTAGCTAATTACTAATGTGGCGGCAATAGTCGTATGATTATTAAATAAATGTTGGGTTGGGCCACTGTCGCCTTACCTCAAATAGTTCTCATTGGCAACTCTCACCTCCCTCCACTCCCATCATCTTCTTCGCCTCCTCCCGCTCACCCAGCTGAGGTTTACACTGCCCTTGCTCACATCAGTTGAAGTGGAAATGGTTAATTTATGGGAAGACGACAGACTACCAAGTGAAAGATAGCTGCTATGAATGGTGTCCGTCCTTCCATCTGTCCGTTCTTCTGCACTACTCTATGTCTCTTTATACTGTGGGTCTGTTAAATTGTCATTCATGGTAAGAAGTAATATTTACTTTTGGCCACGTTACTGTCATATTAAAAAATTGGCAGCACATTCCGCCATGTCTGTTTCGCTTTTAGAATACTATTCGCATAAATATGTACATATACGATACCAGCAATTTGTGGTAGATAGAAATTTGGCTCGGAAATCGGGTCAATTTTATGGTTAGATAGATAACAATAAATACACATAGAAAAACAATCTGCAAACTATATAAATATAGTCAGTACTATCATAATTTTAAGTTATTACCTACCACTTAGGAGTACATTGTGCCAGAGCCATTTCCCCCTAAAGAACCTCGAGGCCAGGGATGCTCAAATGGGGGAGCTGTCACTCCCAAGGATGCTATTTCGCTACTGCATGGTAGTTATTTTTAGGTAATTTCTACATGAGAATGTTTGCCTCACCTATTGACAGGTCTTCTGAGGAGTTGCCGCGCCAAAACGGCTGTGCTATAGAACATCCCGTTAAACCATTGCCTTAAAAATGTCATAAGTTGGTCTATGTCACGGTTGATCAAATTCGAAAGCTATCCTAAAAAGTAGGAGCATCCGGTTTCTATTTGTTATCTCGTCCACAGCTTCTGCATAAATTTTGTCACGAGAAACACAATTAGCGAGACATCTAATTTTGAGTGTGGTTCAGTTTCAAATTTTTGCAGGGCCACAGATGTCCGGATTATACTTCATTGGAGCCTAATGGCATATCTCTATCGCTCTCACATTGTGCATTTCAGTCTGCAAAGACCATTGCGATACCACCGTTCTGGAGATGCAGAACTTCTAGACCATCCCGTTTAAACATTTCGATTGACTTAAGAATCCCAGAAGTTTGTCTATGGAAGTGATGGCCAAATTCGAAAGCTACCTCAGCAGTTGAAGTACATATTCGAAACAGCAGTGTAAACACATAGGAGGTGTTTTATAGGTCCCTTCTCGTCTTCGTCTTCACAGCTTCTTTAGAAATCCTTTGATGTAAATTTCAGTCTCATTGTGTGCCTTCCTCCCATACATTGTTCCGTGGAAGTGTAGGCAAAATTCGACAGCTAACTTGAGATGTATAATATCTGCCTTCTATTCGAAAGGGCAGGTACACACGAGGTTTTTTTATGTAATCCTCCTCCTCTTCGTCTCCGCAGCTTTTGCTGAAATCGTTTGAAGCGACTTATCGGTCTCATTACATGCCTTCGTATCAGACAGTGTCCCGCCTTGACGAACGCGATTAGCAAGACATGCAGCCCTGATAACGACAGCAGAGCGTAGGACTATTTCAAATTTAGGCAGCACCGCAGCTGTACAAAGTTTACTTATTTTAATGATTAACACAGTACAGCACATGATATTAGGACTCAATTCTGAGAATTGGACGTGAAAGTAGCGCCAAAAATAGGAACTTCTGCATCACGTTGGCTCAATTAATAATTTAATGGCCATACGAATTTTGTTGCTCAATTTTAATATACACGGTGGTTAGATCCTACAGTGTTATCAACTCTGTCAAAGTACTGCCAATGACAGATTGTTAGAAATGCCAGAGCGGCATTTTGATTATACTGTCTATCAATACGGAGGTATAAGAACTACGACCTCATGAGGATATCACAGTGTGAAGCTATGGTAACCAACCGAGTGGACTGGTTTACAGCTTCGAGAGGAACTTGACCACTAAAATACCTGCTGGAGATAAATGGGTTGACAGAATACCAGTGCCAAGTGGCCGAGTCGCAATGTAGTGACTGGCACTGGCGGCGTTGTCATTTACTCGGACAGTCAAGCTGCCATCGATTCTCTTGATAGCACATCCCTCAATTCACAAACAGCCCCCCGACTGCTGAAGATCTCTTAACAAGATGGCTGAGCAGTTAAGCATATACGAGTACATACCGCATATGCGTGCCTGGGCATAGGGATATCCCCGGAACTGCAAATCCAATGAACTTGCTAGAAAAGGGACTACATTACAAATTTTTTAAGAATTTTCATATATTGATGGCAGTTTAATGAAAGATTAACAGAAATTGACACCTGTAGAGTAGCTAGACCAATCTTGCCAAGATACGACCTAAGAAGGTCAAAATATATTTTCTCACTGGGGAGGAAAATAGTGTCAGTTCCGATGGGACACTGCCTGATCAGTGCATGCTAGAAGGTTGGGTCTGCAGGAGCTGTGGTAATGAGGAATAAGTGGAGAGCATTAAGCACCTGCTTTCCTACCGTTACGCATTGAGTAAACGATGTCTGGTTATACTGGGGTCGGCCATTCTAGGAAGTCCGACTTGTCTTTCTAGTGCCGATATTCGATAACTTTGTTAATCAAACAGGTTGGTTTAAATGAGCAGGGTTACCATACGACCTCCTTTTTTACCGTTGTCCTCACGTCCTTCCTCCTTTTTCAAAAATGTGGAATTTGTCCTCCTTTTGTTACTGATTCAAATGAATTTTATAGTTCAGCCAATCGGGGCTTTCCTTATTCAAGGTTCCATTTGAATGAGTAATGCAACGGTGGAAGTAATTATTTAGTTTATATATGTATACCTTACATATGGGGGATTTCAAGTCAAGTGAGCGAATTTTTAAGTTTAGTCCTATTGGATAGTATGTAGTTAATTGTTATGTTGAATTTTGACAGTTTTCTCAAACGGTCTTTTTTCCATCCATAGAACTAATTATCTTGAGTGACTTTTTTAAAAATAAAAAAAAATTCTCAAAAATATTTATCTGTGAATTTTTTTTTGCAAAATTATTGTTTACATTTATATAAAAAACTGTATTTTTATTTTATATTTTTTTGCTCAAACGAAAGCTTAATGTCATTTGATTTAATAGCTCAAAGGCAATTTTGTGGAATGCGACCTGCTTATGAAGGGAGTATCACAAAAAGGATTTTTTTTAAATTGTTTTTTTAATTAAATATTAATTTAATTAAATAAAATTAAATATTTTTCAATGATTTGTGCCTTTATTGAAATGCCTCAACATTCCGGTTAATGATGGAACACCACTTCATTCATATGGCTGTTTTATAAATGGTTAGCCCATTCTGTGTCGACCCATTTTTTCAACACATTTTCGATTGTGCCATGGAGGGTAAGGCTGCAAATTCGTGTTTCAAGTCATGAATCGTCTCTGGATGGTTAGCGTAGCACTTATCCTTAACTGCTCACCACAAATAATAGTGCAACGGAGTCAAATCGCAGCTGCGAGGCGGCCTCAGTTCAAAAAACAATCGCTAGATGGACCATACATTATAATATAGGAAAAAGATACACAGAAAGAAAAAAATTTAGTAATCCGTACTTGAACGGATTTTCTTAAACCAAGTACGAAATACTTGAATCAAGTGCGGATTTTTAAGCCCTGAATTCTTAATCTTAGCGCTTATTAAGCCTGATTAGGCTTGATTTTAAGCCGAAAAATTCTTATTTCAAGCATAGAGCGATTGATTTAAGAATTGTATCGGATTAATTTGAGTGCGAAACGGGCTTCAATGAAGAAATTTTTGATTGAATTAAGCCTGTCCAATACTTGATTTAAGCCTGATAATACTTTATTTAAGCCTGATCAGTTCTTGATTTAATCCTTACCAATACTTGATTTAAGCCAGACCAGTTCTTGATTTAAGCCTGGTCATACTAGATTTATTGTGCTTTCGTTCGTTTTATACCTATATACCATTTATATTAATTATACCATTTATGCCACTGTATTTGCAAAGAATCCAATTTTTTAAAATGGTATGTCAAAACACATTTGCTTGACAGCAAAAGTAAAAGTTTTGCTGCATTTATTCGATTTAAATATAAAACATATAAGGAATAGCATCAACGAAACGAATAAGAATTATTAACAACTTCAAAAAACTAAAATAAAAAAAAAATCACGCCAAGTAATGCATTTGCAAACACTGCTTGAACGAGAAACGAATTGGACATGGTCGCGCACAAATGTTTATCCATATACATCTCGACAATTTATATGCATGTGTGTTTGATGTTGCGTCAGCCAAAATCAACCACTTGCATGAGAGTGGTTGAGAGGGTAATTTTATTGTGCTCTATAATGGTTCTGTCTCTCAGAGATTAAAGTAAGTTTTTTTTCTTACTTTAAGCCATTTATCATAATTGGTTCAGGAAAGGTTTAAATAATCCTAAATTAAGTAGCCTTCATCTTCAATTAATTAATTAATAATAATATCAATTGTTCATTCCATCAGCGGTTTCAAAGAGATATTACAAAATATTGCGAAAATACGAAGTTTTAGAAAATATTAATAACCCTTTAAAACATTATTTGTTGATCATAGTAAAAAGTTTATTTTTTCCAATTACTGCAATTTTTTATTTAAAAAAAATTCCTCCGAAGGTTCCACGGGTTCTTTGTAAATGCCACAAATGCCTTCCTTTTCTGGCACAAATGTCCTCCATTTAGAAAAATGTTTATGGCAACCATGTGCATGAGGGGCATCTGAGCCCGTAATACCAATAGCAACCTACATTGGTCTATCTATGTAAGCTATTGGCTCGAGTGAATCAGGACTTATCGTCAGACCTATATTGCTCTACTGTGTTATTGTTTGGTAGACGACACATAAAAAGTTGGCCTACTATAGGGTGATCTAAGTGGAGATACTTTTTTCAATAGTCTTTTTTTGACAGATCACGTGTGAGTCGTGCCATGCTGTCATGTTATTTTTGTTATTGTTTGGAAGTTCATCATGAAAAAAGACTTACGCCTGAACAAGGTTTACAAATTATTCAGTTTTATTATCAAAATAATCGTTCGACAATTGCGCAAAGTCCATTTTTTTTTAAATCCAAAAAACACTTTCCAGTGGACCCACGATTTTGACACCCATGAGCAATATTTTAGCTCTCGTTAAGAGCTATCTTTTTGCCATTGAACGATTCCCAATCCGACGTACCGGAATCATCGGTCCATATTTCTTCAAAAATGATGCTGGTGACAACGTAACCGTCAATGGCGACCGTTATCGTGTCATGATAACCGACTATTTGATGCCTGAAATTGAAGCTCGTGATCTCGGCGACATTTGGTTTCATCAAGACGGTGCCGCTTCCCACATATCGCATCAATCAATGGATTTATTGAGAGAACACTTCGGTGAGCAGATAATTTCAAACGTTTTGGGCCGGTCGATTGGCCACCAAGATCGTGTGATATCACACCGTTAGACTTTTTCCTGTGGGGATATGTAAAGTTTAAAGTTTATGCGAACAAACCCGCTTCGATTCAGGCCTTGGAGCAAAACATCACGCGTGTCATTCGCCAGTTACCAGTCGAAATGCTCGAACGAGTCATCGAACATTGGACTCAACGGATGGACCATCTGAGACGTAGCAGCGGCCAACATTTGATAGACATAATCTTCAAAAAATAAATGCCAGAGAATGTTTTTTCAAATATAATAAACATTCCCCATTCATTCGAATTTTCTGTGTTTTTTTCTTTAAAAAAGTAGGGAACCTCGAAATGGATCACGCTGTATACATATATAGGGGCTATATCTAAATCTGAACTGATTTTGACTGATTTCAATAGGGATCGTCCTTGGGCCAAAAAAGAGCGCTGTGCTAAATTTCATCAGAATCGGACCATAAATACGACCTGCACTTTGATTACAACGATACATCTACATACAGACGGAAGTGATTCCAAGTCGATCAGTATAATAAACGATGGGTCTATCTCTTCTCCTTCTGGGTGTTACAAACAAATGCACAAACTCATAATACCCTGGACCACAGTGTGGTGTAGGGTATAAAAACGAACACTGAAAAATTTGGTATTTATGACTTAAATTAGCATATTTGAGAACTAGATCTACACGGGGACTACAACAATATAAAAACTGATTTGTATACATTTTATTGAGACAATTCTAGTCAAAATAGAATACAAACTGCAAAGTTGCTGCTAAATTTCTTAGAAAATGTGGTGGTTGGGAGCGACATCTATAGTTTGACTATAACAAAATATGAACTGATTTGAATTCATGTTTACTGCGATGAATTCTTGTCTTCATTAAATACATACTGCAAAGATTCAGTCAAAATGCTTAGAAAATGTGGTATTTATGGCTTAAATACGTATATTTTGGAGCGACCTCTATAGGGTGACTATAACAAAATATGAACCGATTTGTAAAATTTTTGCTGCGATGAATTCTTGTCAAAATAAAACGCAAACTGCAAAATTTATGGTAAATTGCTTTAAAACTGTGGTGTATATGGCTCAAAAACCGTATTTTGAAGCGACCTCCGTTTTTCCTAAATTTTTTGAAATTGTCACAATTAAAAAAACAGTAAGGAAAGGCAGAAAGTCGGGCGGGGCCGACTATATAATACCCTACACCTCCGTAACAATGCGATAAAGGTCATTGCGATACTAATTTGGAATAATTGGTAAGTCGGCAGCAACATATTATCTAATTCTGAGCCGATAATCGCCATATTAAGCAATATTTGTTCCTAAATTGAGAAACATCTTTCCGGTAAATATTAATGATCGGAAGTAAAGTACAACTTCTATAGCGCTTTGATACCAAATCAGGAGGAACATGTATATGGAGGTTATATATAAATCTGAACCGATTTTCCCTGAATACTCATTCATGTAAAAAGACCTCTTTCTGCCGAATTTCGCACTGATCGTATATAAAATACAGTTTCTACAGCATTTACATGCCAAATCGGGGGTAACATATGTATGGGGGCTATATCTAAATCTGAACCGATTTTCTCCGAATTTGGCAGTATTCCTTCGAGTAATAAGAAACCTCTTTCTGCCGAATTTCGCACTGATCGGATATAAAATATAGTTTCTACAGCATTTACATGTCAAATCGGCAGTAACCTATATATGGGGGCTATATCTAACTCTGAACCGATTTCCCTCAAATTTTGCAGTGTTAATTCATGTAATAAGAAACCTCTTTCTGCCGAATTTCACATTGATCGGATTAAAAATACACTTTTTACAGCGCTTACATGTAAAATCGGGGGTAACATATATATGGGGGCTATATCTAAATCTGAACCGATTTTCTCCGAATTTGGCAGTATTCCTTCATGTAATAAGAAACCTCTTTCTGCCGAATTTCACACTGATCGGATTAAAAATACACTTTTTACAGCGCTTACATGTAAAATCGGGGGTAACATATATATGGGGGCTATATCTAAATCTGAACCGATTTTCTCCGAATTTGGCAGTATTCCTTCATGTAATAAGAAACCTCTTTCTGCCGAATTTCACATTGATCGGATTAAAAATACACTTTTTACAGCGCTTACATGTAAAATCGGGGGTAACATATATATGGGGCCTATATCTAAATCTGAACCGATTTCCCTCATATTTGGCAGAATTAATTCATGCAATAAGAAACCTCTTTCTGGCGAATTTCGTACTGATCGGATTAAAAATACACTTTTTACAGCGCTTACATGTAAAATCGGGGGTAACATATATATGGGGGCTATATCTAAATCTGAACCGATTTGCTCCGAATTTAACAGTGTTCATTAATATAATAAGAGACCTCTTTCTGCTGAATTTCATACTGATCGGATATAAAATAAAGTTTTTACAGCGCTTACATGTCAAATCGGAGCTAACATATATATGGGGGCTATATCTAAATCTGAACCGATTTTAACCAAATTTAATAGGGTTCGTCCTTGGGCCAAAAAAAAATATGTGTAAAGTTTCGTCGAGATCGGACCATAATTGCGACCTGTACTTTGATTACAAGAATACATGCACAGACAGACGGACAGACGGACAGACATACGGACATAGCTAAATCAACTCAGAAAGTGATTCTAAGTCGATCGGTATAATAAACGATGGGTCTATTTCTTCTCCTTTTGGGTGTTACAAACAAATGCACAAAGTTATAATACCCTGTACCACAGTGTGGTGTAGGGTATAATTAATATTAATCGATAAGTGCATGGTTCAATCAATGTTCGCGGAGGACTGTTTTTTTCGCGTGTGACTGTTCATTCCTATTCGTTCGTACCTAATAGATTTGACGTTTCGTCCCGAAGGAATGTCTTTTTATTCTATTTGTCTGTGGAAGAAAAGAAAATAAAGAAATTAGATTTTAGTCGGGTGATTTTTTTGCGTATTTAAGGACCGATTTTCCAGATTTGTTTGTAATTATCACATTAAGAAAAGTAATATCGATCGTTAAGTACAAAAAAAAGTTCAAAAAAGACTCTAGAAGACTATTTTTTTCGCGTTTGAAAATCATTTCTATTCGTTCGTAACTCACGAAAATGTAAACAATGTCACGACCATAAATACTCAAAGTACTAGATGGTCCGTCGTACTCTTAAGCAATTTTCTCGAGTTACGAACGATTAAATTTTTGACATTAGTAGTTAAGAGAAGAAAGAGCACAAATTTGTTTTTATTTTTTATTCATATTTTTGGCATTTTTTCTCAAACATTTCACTTTACAATCACAATTGGAGCAAACACAATTGATTTTTAAAATAAAATTGCAAAAAACACATCTTTAAATCAGCAAATTAAATCTCGAGAGCTAAGAAGAGAGTGCCAAAATATCTCGAAGAGAGCAAAACAACTGTCAAAAATTTAATCGTTCGTAACTGTCACTTTTTAAAGAGTACGACGGACCATCTATTACTTTGATTGTTTATGGTCACGACGGCACATCCACAGACTCTCTATTATACAGGTGTGCTGTCGCGACTTTGTTTACATTTTCGTGAGTTACGAACGAATAGAAATGATTTTCAAACTCGAAAAAAATAGTTTTCTGTATCATTTTTTGAACTTAACGATCGATATTTATTTTCTAAATGTGATAATTGCAAAAAAATCTGGAAAATCGATACGCAAATACGCAAAAAAATCACTCGCTGAAATCAAATTTATATTCGTTCGTAACTGATAGACTACTCGCTACTGGGCGGAACCTCTTTATAACTTTATTTTCTTTGGCACATCTGTCCGTGAGCTGCAGTCATTGCAAATCTTATTATTGCTGTTATATAGGGCTTATTTCCATTTACATACATACACACATATGTATGTATGTACATCTTTTCCCCAAATCATTTTCGGTGGGGAACTAAATCCATGTTTCCTTTGATGTACCTTTGCCATTAGTTCATCTTCATAAATTTTGATGAAGCATTGGAGTGTGGCGCATGAATTGACTTGCATACATCTCATTTGTATAGTTTATTGTTTTCTATTTGATTTCGTTTTGCTTTATTTTTTTGTGAAACCAAACAAAACCGATTTACAATAATGTGTTTCTTCTTATTTCGCTCTTCTTCTTTTAGATTGAAACCAAACAGTCTGGCAAAAGGAAAGGGGAAGGAACAGATTGGATGCACCACATCACACGAACACACACAAACACATTTATCCAGCCAGCCAGCCACCCATCCATGCAACCGACCCGATTTGCATTGCCTAAGATCTCAATCAACCGGCCCGACCCAGCCCGACAGTCCGTCTGTCTGTCTGTCTTTGCGAACAAAGAAAACAGATCAAACTTTGGGGAGAAAATTTGCATATTCATCTTTTGTTGTTGGTGTTTTTTTTTTTGGTTTTGTCGGCACTTTTTCTCCTTTGAGTGAGTGAATGACTGACTCAACGGAGTGAATGTATGCGAAGTGGTTGAGTGCGCAGCTGCACCCGAACGCCCGAACTAAATGCACGAAGGAAGCCAAAAAATCCGCTTTGAATGAAACTTAAAGAAACGCCACAAATGAAACATTTGTTTTTATTGCAACTTAAAGTAGCAAAACAACCGCAACAAATCGACCAAAAAGAAGAAAAATCTCCTCTCTAAGAAACGCGCCAAAGCAACAAAAACAAAAAGGAATTCAAAACAAACACATGTCGTTGTTTTGTTGTTGGGTTTTTGTGTGTGTTATGAATCCGGACACAGCTGCAGGCAAATAAAGCTATGATAGTGTGAAGGGCCCCCTCCCCCGGTAGCATACACGAAGCGCCCAACTGCTTGGCCTTGCTGATCCGTCCCCCTCGCGGCCCCAGCAAAGTTTCTGTTGCAATAAACACAAACACACACACACACACCCATTGACAAAATGCTACAACAAGCAAATGCAGTGACAGCAGCATTAACAAAACAACAACAGCATATACTACAACAGCACCGCACTAGTCTTCTCAGTTACAAGCAACAACAACAAGAACAGCAACATCAGCATTTATATCTGCAGCAGTTGTCAGAGTCAGAGCCACAACAACTTCACTTGTAAACTACAGCAGTGAGGTGAGGGAACGCACACACACCCCGCTTACCCTTGCCAACCACCACTCATCAGCTGCATTCAACGCTAAAGTGACAGTGAGAACAAGAATCACCCATTCACTCTTCTCATTCTCTGTAACTCGACGTATCTCTTACACACATCGCGCACTTACATACGAAATCCATACACGACAGCCACACACACTCACGTTTAGTCATTACAAGTAGAACGAACACTTTTCGAACAAAAACAACAATAAAAATTATGTAAATAACAGCAAAAAAATGAAAAATAAACATCAAAACAAATAGACTAACAACAAAAGTATATTTGTTAAAAATAAAAACTACAAAAAACAAAACATAGTAAACATTTGTTGGGCATTCAACGTCATCTCACAACGAAGAAACTTCAGCCGCCACCAAAACAAAACCTAACGAAGGAAACATAATCATTATCGTCATCGTCATCGTCATCGTCATCGTCATCGTCATCGCCATCACCATCACCATCAGCATCAGTCTAACATCTAAGCCAGTATAATCCAGATTCTGTGGAATCTGTGTAATTTATATCTACAACAAATAGATAAAACAACAAGAACAACAACTACTATAAAGCAACAACAAAAGACTTGCAACACATTCCCGGAACAAGTATACATTGTCCCACAACAAACACGAACCCATAAGCAGTATTGTTTATTTATATTTCAATAAAACGAAGGTAAGTTGTTTCAAATATTAAATCCATACATACTTACATATTTTTACAATTAATGATGACATACATATGTGTGGAATATCTATCACAGTCAATTCTTAATGACTATATACTCAATATGGGACTAGAGTAGTGCAACAATTTCATACAAATGAAAATAAGACAGGTCCAGATCAGTGTTGCCAGACGAATTGGGCCCAAAATCATCAGAATGAGGGCACAAAAATTGTCAATTTGTCTAAATTATTTTTCGAAATCGTCAGCACTAAAATCTACCACTTACATACAGACAGGGTTACCATAATCTTTATTCGGAAAGGAGGACTTTTGTGTCAGAAAAGGAGATCATTTGTAACATTTACAAAGAGAGTTTGTAACTTTCGGAGGACATTTAAAAAATACAATTTCCAATGATAATGATTTGTACAACAATTTGTATTTTATAGCACTTAGATGCCTAATCGGAGGACTATCTAAATCTGAATAAATTTTCTTAACATTTGGCAAGGTTTGTACTTGGGTGCTACATGTAAATCTGAGCCGATTTACACTAAATTCGACAATGTGGGGCCCTTGGATCAAGAAACTCCATCCTGCTTAATTTCAAAGTGATTGGATATAAAAAAAGCTTCTGTAGCGCTAAAAGGCCAATTCGGAAAGAAAATTTATATAGGGCCTATATCTAAATCTGAAACGACTTTCTTCCTAGGTATGAAAGAGTACTTATTGTCAAATTTCAGCAAGATCAGAATGAAAATGCGACCTGAACATAAGGAACAATTTAAAATAGACAGACAGACTATCGGTGTACTTTAAGGTGTGGGTCTCCAGTGAAATTTGCAATCTCTACACAGAAAGAAAAAATTGAGTAATCCGTACTTGAATCAAGCCGTAGCGGTGTCAAAAGTACGTTAAGTACGGATTTTCTTAAACCAAGTACAAAATACTTGAATCAAGTACGGATTTTTAAGCCCTGAATTCTTAATCTTAGCGCTTATTAAGCCTGATTAGGCTTGATTTTAAGCCTGATTAGGCTTGATTTTCTTAAACCAAGTACAAAATACTTGAATCAAGTACGGATTTTTAAGCTCTGAATTCTTAATCTTAGCGCTTATTAAGCCTGATTAGGCTTGATTTTAAGCCGAAAAATTCTTATTTCAAGCATAAAGCGATTGACTTAAGAATTTTATCGGATAAATTTGAGTGCGAAACGGGCTTCAATGAAGAAATTTTTGATTGAATTAAGTCTGTCCAATACTTGATTTAAGCCTGATAATACTTGATTTAAGCCTGATCAGTTCTTGATTTAATCCTAAGCACTACTTGATTTAAGCCAGATATGTTCTTGATTTAAGCCTGGTCCTACTAGATTTATTGTGCTATCGTTCGTTTTATACCTATATACCATTTATATTAATTATACCATTTTTGCCACTGTATTGCAAAGAATGCAATTTTTTAAATGCTTGACAGCAAAAGTAAAAGTTTTGCTGCATTTATTCGATTTAAATATGAAACATATAAGGAATAGCATCAACGAAACGAATAAGAATTATTAACAACTTTAAAAAACTAAAATCAAAAAAATCATGCAAACAGTGCTTGAACGAGAAACAATGGATATGGTCGGCACAAATGTTTATACGTATACATCTCGACAAGTTATATGCATGTGTGTTTGATGTTGCGTCAGCCAAAATCAACCACTTGCATGAGAGTGGTTGAGAGGGTAATTTTATTGTGCTCTATAATGGTTCTGTCTCTCAGAGATTAAAGTAATCTTTTTTTTTTTACTTTAAGCCATATTAGGCTTAATTTTCCTTTTCAAGAAATGTTTACTTGATTTCAAGTATTAAATGCTATTGTAAGTCTTTCAGCGCTTGATTTTTTCAATTTAAGCCGATTTATACTTGTTTTAAGAAAAACTTAGTACGATCATACTTAAATTTTTAAGTACGATTTCGGCTTAAATTAAGAATTTTTTTCTTGAATTTAGTATGGCATTTTTCTTTCTGTGTATGGCGTTAATAAGTCAAATCGGACAGAAGATGCTAAAATTTGATCGATATTGCCTATTTTCAATCCCAAGTTATTTGCAGCTATAAGAAGTATCTGTTCCAAATTTCAGTCATCGAGCTCAATTATTGTAGTACTAACTTTATACGGATAATCTGCTGAAAAAAATATCTTAGTGTAAATCTGGACTAATTCATGTAGAGGGTTACTGTTTGTGAAAAATTACTGAAACACTAAGTGTTGCCTGGCGCCATCTGACATTTCCATTGGAAAGTTTGACATTTTTTAGGATAAACGTACTCAGAACTTTTTGACGTACGACCGTCATTTATGTTGTTTACAGTGGCTTGAAAAATTAAATTGGCAAAAAAAAATTTCACAACTTTCGACGTGGATTATCACGACACGAGTGCATCCATGAACTTAAATCTTTGTATGGCGATGAAGCACCATCCTATAGCACTGTGAAAAACTGGTTTAATGAATTCAATCGTGGCCGACGCTCGCTCATAGACGAAGGTCGTGAAGGTCGTCCAAAACGGCCGTTGTGCCAGAGAACATTGATGCCGTGCGAGCTGATAACGCAAGATCGCCATGTGACATACCGTGAGATAGAGGCATCGTTGGGCATTTCTTCCACCAGCATACATTCGATATTGCATGAACACCTGGCCGTAAAAAAGGTTTGTTCTCGTTGGATCTCGCTCAATTTGACAATCGCTCAAAAAAAGGCTCGTTGATTGGTGCAAAGAAATTTTGAAAATATACGATCGCGGTGCTTCAAAATCTTGGATCTATGCGTATGAGCCCGAAACAAAACAGCAATCGACCGTGTGGGTCTTCGAAGACGAGCCAAATCCAACGAAAGTTGTTCGTGGAAGAAGCACTTGGAAGCAAATGGTCGCCTGTTTCTTCGGAAGACGAATCATTGTGCACC
Organism: Eudasyphora cyanicolor; assembly: GCA_963930755.1. Lineage (NCBI taxonomy): Eukaryota > Metazoa > Arthropoda > Insecta > Diptera > Muscidae > Eudasyphora > Eudasyphora cyanicolor. The sequence goes on from OZ005735.1 coordinate 136,074,292, forward strand.
ATGACAATGCGAGCAATCACACATCGGCTCAAACCAGCGCCTTTTTGACAGGTCAAAACGTCGAATTGATGGGTCATCCGCCGTAGAGTCCTAATTTGACACCCAATGACTTCTTCTTATTCACTCACATCAAGAAAAAACTGTCAACTTTTTTCGACGCCTGAAGCAGCTGTTGAAGCGTTCAAAAACCATGTTTTGGAGGTGAATTTTCAACACACTGTAACCAAAACAATTCGCGCTCAAATGACAGAACGGTCTGAGTGAAGTTATGATAAAAAATTTCATAATTTCCAATGGATGTTCCAGTTCCAAGTTCTGGCAACACCAGCATTGCCAGGACCGAAATATAAATAGCAACCCTTGTAAACTTGCCCTTGTTAAAAGCCTGTTGGTTCCCCGACAGTTCTTTTCAATGCAGGTTTTCTCCAATGAATGAAATTAAAGGTCTTTCGAGTCCTTTCAATAGGAAGGATGATAGGCTAGTTGGCCTGAAGTCCTAGTGTGCAACATTGGTAACCATCCATCGATGGGGGATATATGAGACCCTGATACAGCCTTCACTTTAACATTTTCTAAACAACCTAGCGCACTTGTGGTCCACTCGTTCTCTAGTTGATCCTGCTGTTTCTCGAGATTTGTAGTTGAGTTCCCCGGCAAATGTGTGTCGAGCAGGAATGAATGTGCAACACCAGTAGATTTACCCCCTAGCAGATTTCTCCATACATAGCGAACCAGCGATTTTAAATGTATGTATCTAGAAGTTTTGTCTAAAATGTAACACTTTTTGTCATTTAAGGTCTGAATTTAAAATAGACAAGTATGAAATATGACTTTCATGCCAGAGAAAAAAAAAAGGTAAATTTTGTATATAGCCATACCGCGCCTCCGTAGATTAGAACTGGTTCGACCACAGATTTGTAGATCCGTTCTACCAAAAAAGCTTTGCGAGCTCATCTACATTACAGATCCCTGGAATCTCGCTGTGTTAGACTATAAACTGCTAAGATTTCGTTAAGATATATGCAGTAGTTGAAGACTGTTCTTGACTCTTTAAGCCCCTGTTAGTATCTTACGATATCTGGGCTTGTAGCACCGTACCGCGCCTCCGTATGTGGGAACTGGTTTGACCACCGATATGTAATTCCATTCTACTAAATATAGCTTTGCAAGCTCATGCATTACAGTGCCCTGAAATCTACCTGTGGCAGATCGGGTAGATTGTAAACTGCTAAGACATCTCGTTAACATATATGCAGTAGTTGAAGACTGTTCTTTGGTACAGGAATACAAAATCCAAGAACTTAATGGCAGCCTGTGTATCCGAGAACAGATTTACTATTATACATTTATTCCACAGAACTCCACAGATTTCATACCACCCTGAATAGGTCTTTACATTCATACCTGTCTGCCAAAGAACTGTAGACATTTGCCATCACTTGAGCTCATGTTACTAAACCGTAACATAACTATGAACCTTCCTCTCGCCTAGACGGACATTTTGTGCGAATATGAACTCAGTAGTTTCAACTGTTTTGGAGATCATAGGCGACTAACAAAGGCACAGATAAATTGTATTTATATCAATTAGCCATCCCTAGTTCCTTCAATGTAAAACGTGTATTTAGAACTTTTCCGCCTCAAATTGATATCCGAAATGATTGAAGCCGTCCTTGGATCGTTCGATCCATTCCCGTGATGTGTACAAGATTCGCATGATGTCGAAAGAGGGTCTTACTTTTTAGAAAGTCCCAAAAACCCGACGCGAATGACGATGCAAAGGAAGACAATTTATTGAAGAAACCGGAGGAACGGTAGTGAAATGTGGCCACTAGTCAGGATGTGTATATATCCCAAACTAATGTGGCCCTACACAAACTCGAAACGTACCAATGTCCTGCTGTAGTTATCGACACGAGGAGTGAGACATAGTGTCTGTCCTGACGGGTCACTGTCGTATTGCACTGCCCGCAGAGAGAGAGAGAGAGAGAGAGAGACTGAATTGAATATCTTTCCAAATGACTTTTGCAGAAGCGGTGTCGCTTGGTTTTTTAAAGCAAGCGGGATGGTTCCACGGAAGGGTCTAAGAAAATCTCATATTTTTACTTCCTTCCCCGCTGTATCACAATGGACTACACAGTCTGAGCGAGCCTGACATATGAGCTACCACATTAACCTAAACCAATCCTAGCCTCCGCCCCAACTTAATATACCATCCCCGTTTTTTTGCTTGCTGATCCAATTACTGCTTCCTTAAATGGTCCAATGTCATCATTGACCACAGTATCAATGTTTGCTGCACTTTCATCCAAAGGCTTTTGTTTTTCATATGGACCTCAATTAGCAAAAAAATACGAAAGTTTTTGTTTGGCGATTCACACACAATTTGAAGTGTCATTGAACACTCCAAACACTTCACAGTTTCACGATGACTGCTAAAAATATATAAATTGGATGACACGTCCCGAAATGGTTTGATAGGGGGGGGCGATTTTTGTCCGCAAAGCTGCCGCCATTTCGACATTCGAGGGTCTGTGTGTCATTCATTATACCAGAAAGTGATGAAAAAATAATGGAACGTGAAATGTTGTATCCAAAAGAAAGAAAGAGAGAGCGATGGTATGATATGCAATGCAATCAATATACGATAATTTATTAATATCAGAATGATTGTTTTATAAATTTTATATGAATCTGTGTACATTACTTAATTTTAAAAATTTTGCTCTAAAGTCCTAATAATCTTTAAAATAAAGACAATTCTTTCATAAACTGTGGAAATTTTACTTAATGTTAAGGAAATTGTCATAAGTTAACGAATAAATTGCTCTTGTTTTAAAGATTGGGATTTCTTTTGGATCAAGTCCTTAAAATTTAGCACAACATTTACTTAATTTTAAAGACTTTGCTCCTAAGTCTTCCTAATCTTTAAAATAAGGAAAAACCATTCATAAAATTTTGAAATTTTACTTAATGTTAAGAAAATTTCCATAATTTTACGTATGAACTGACCTTGTTTTAAAGATTAGGCCGCCTTTGTGACAAATCTTTAAAATTCTACACATTTTTTTCCAGTGTAGTGTAATATGCCAGATATTACTATTGACCTTCAAATAGTTTTCCCTTGTTTAGATTTTGCTCCATATGTACAACTCCGGTCGCTTATAGAATATTAAAATTTGAATAACAATGGCCATAAGCCGTAATCTCCATACGACCGACCATACGAGAGTATATTTGTGGTGCTACTCGTGTTTAGGTGCCATGGGAAAATATTCTTGTTCCCACCCAACATTCATTGCAACAGTTATGACGCGAAACAGACCGTTCAGCCATAACCGGCTTATAAGAATTTAATTTTCATTCATGGCAAAAAAGCCCACTAAACATTGGCATTGCATTGCATACTTTTGGCTGAGCACATGGAGCTCTCTGTATCAAAAGCTGGTGGTAGTATTACACTACTTTTTGGTCAGTTTTAGTTTTTCCAATCGATAGATTTTCTAAGTCAGCGGAAAGGGATTCTTTCATTCAGGCTAATTTGACGAGTATTCGACCACAACAGTTTTATGGAATTTGGGAAACAGAAACATTTTTCATATTTACATATGAAACTTTCTTAGGGTTTCTTTGTTTTCAAGGCTTTGGCTTTAAGAAACTCGTTTAATGTACACCAACATATCGATTGATTTTAGTTCTTTTCTATCTTTAATCAGATAGCCAGCCGACAGTAGTGTCGCGTCGCTCAGTGGCGGGTCCGGATGTCTACCTTAAGGTGAATTTTTTCTTTATTTAAAGTAAATAGGTTATCTGTGCTGCTCTGAAGATGGTTTGGCCGGGTGCGACTCTGGAACATTCATTACATGAATGGATTTCGATCTCCCGTGACAAGGGAAAAATCATTATCATCTGGTAGCCCTGATAACGATTCCAAAGGAAACATCCAGTCGTCGTGATTATTTGACGGAGACAAGTTTCCCATCCTTTTCTGATGTACCTTGAATCTTACCAGGGCTGTGGAGTCGGAGTCGGCGTTGTGTAAATCTAAACCCCAATGGTGGACTTCTGAGCTAACGACTATGAAAAAGACCTGCAACAAGCTATTCAACAAGGCTAAATCTACTGGGGTCGCTAATGTTTGGGATACCTATAAAGAGCAACTCAAGATCTATAAGAAGGAGCTTAGAAAGGCGCAAAGACACTCTTGGTATACCTTCTGTGGCGAAGTGGAAAAGGTCTCCGACACCGCAAGGCTGAGGAAAATACTATCAGCTTCACCCTGTACAGTGGGTTACTTGCAGGATGAGGCAAATAACTGGACAAAAAACAGCGAGCAGTCGCTCAATGTACTGCTCGAAACACATTTCCCGGGGAACCCTCTAACAGAACCAGTCGCAACATAGTAACCAACACTGGCGCGTTGTCATTTACTGATACGTTAGTATCAGTTCTGACGGGACACTGCCTGATCGGCGAACACGCCAGAAGATTAGGTATTGACTCCAATTACTTCTGCAGAAGTTGTGGAGATGAGGAAGAAGTGGAGAGCATTGAGCTCTTGCTATGCGACTGCCCCGCTTTGAGTAAATGACGACTGGACATACTGGGGTCGGCCTTTCTAGGCAGCCTAACAGATATTTCCAGTACCGATATTCGTACTATTGGTAAATTTGTATATCAAACAGGTTTGTTTCGATGAGGGCATTTCAGCCCGTGGCAACACTAGGGACCTAAACTGGTCTAGTGAGCTTGTAAAAAAATACGGCTGCCACCCTAACCTAAACCTAAACCTAGGGGGTGAGTTTTAGATGGCCATAGCTCTTCAGATCACAGATATATTGCCCTTAATTTAGTTGAGAAAGCGCAGGTTCCTGCTTTTCCGCCCAATATCACATTCAACAGGAATATTCTAAGAAAGACAGATCGAAGTCAAAGAAACTGTGGAGCGCATTATATTATGTTAGCTTTAGAGTGGGAGACTATTATGTGAGGCTCAAGTAGAACGTGTAGACCTATCCACCCAAATCAGGTGGACATTGAACTGTTCCGCCATTCCGTTAAGAGATTTACGACAAGCGAGGATTGTTCTTGAATTCGGAAAGACTGTTTCTTGTTTGACTATAAGCAAAAATGAAGTAGTTGATCTCAGGAACTGCTGCAGAAAGTTCTTTAACAAGGGGAAGTCTACAAGAGCACCATCCCAGTAAAAAATTACTGGTTATATTTGTAACTGACTCACCCAGAAATACTTTCAGTTTCGTTTGCCAATATTCAATTAAGCATTACTCTCTGCATTCTATTTAAGTAGCTGTAGAACTAGCGCCAAGACATTAATTCTTCATTGTATTTTTTCCTTCCGGAATATAATGCGCTTTATTTGTTCTGGATTTTCTAATAAAGAACTTAATTCCAAAAATCCGCAAAAGTAAGCGAGACTAAAAATAGAATTGTCAAATTGCCAGCTAAATTCCAAAAATCTCAAAATGGAAGCGAGACTATCGACAAAATGTGGTTCCCTTAAATACTTAGTAGATAAACTGGATCAACAATATTCTAAGGAATAGGTGGATTATTTGTGGGTCATATGGCGTAAAAATCAGAGACAAGGTAAATCGTGGTATACCTCAGGGGGGCATTTTATCGCCTCTCCTATGGGTTACGACATTACACAGTCTCCTTAAAGCCCTCACCAATAAAGGACTTAAACCAGTCTGTTATGCAGACGACGTTATAATACTCCTAAGGGGCACACATCCAAACCAACTATGCAGAAGAGCTCAGGAGGCACTTAACATAGCATATAACTGGGCACAACCAAGGGGATTAAATGTCAACCCAGACAAAACAGAAATATGTCTATTTACAAGGAAAAGGTAGATTCACTTGGGAGTAATCTTGGATCAGAAACTGTACTGGAAAGATCATATTGAAGAAAGACTTTCAAAGGCCCAAAGATGTTGGTCGTTGTGCAGAAGTGCTATAGGTTCAAAATGGGGACTACGTCCAAATATGACACACTGGCTTTATATGAGCATGATTAGACCAATAATAACCTACGCCTCTGTAGTGTGGTGGACATCAATGGACAAAAAGTACAACGTAATACCATTGCCACAAGTGCAACGAATGTGCTGTCTAGGCATAAGCGGGGCAATTAGAACCGCACCATCAAGAGCGTTGGAGACTATACTGCATATCCAACCAATAGTTATCCGTATAAAGTATGAGGCAGCCCTCACAGCAAGACGTCTACAAGTGATGGGTGAATGGATAAATCGAGACCACAAGTCGTACCATCAGAAGATTTTAGAATCTCTAGTTGGTCACATTCAAATGCCAGAAATCTCCGACCGCATTCCTGAAGTGCGGCTTACAGCTACCTGTGATACGTTTGTGACAGACAGACGCTCCTGGGAAAACGGAACACTAGCTCATGCGCCAGTGGGAACCAGCTGCTACACTGATGGGTCCAGGCTAGGAGGAAGGGCGGGACTTTTTATTGATGAACCAGGCACATCTTCATCGTATAGAACTAGCAGAAAACGACAAGTGCAGGGCATGCAGGCAAAAAAACATCGAAACGATGGAACATTTTCTATCACTGCCCAGCTTTCACACATGCAAGATCCTGATATTTCGATTCCGACATATTGCCAGACTTGACTCATCTCAGAGGATATGACTGGAAGATACTGAGAAAATACGTGTCCAGTACCGATTTTCTGTAACTCGTGAGGTATAAAAAGATCATAAATAAGGAGCGCACAACAGGCCGAACCACTGGCTTAAGTGTATGTCCATGTCCACATTTTCTATCACTGCCCAGCTTTCACACATGCAAGATCCTGATATTTCGATTCCGACATATTGCCAGACTTGACTCATCTCAGAGGATATGACTGGAAGATACTGAGAAAATACGTGTCCAGTACCGATTTTCTGTAACTCGTGAGGTATAAAAAGATCATAAATAAGGAGCGCACAACAGGCCGAACCACTGGCTTAAGTGTATGTCCATGGACATGAGACGTTTAAACGCCTCCTCTATTGAACCTAACCTACCCTAACCTAGAAGAAATAAGCGTTGATGAGTACGAGAACGAAGGTTTATTTAACCTTTCATATACATCCAAAAATCGGTAATAAGGTAGTATTTGTACCTAATATAGGAAAACCTTTCAATGGGGGACTACCGGACTTCTGGCCCCTCAGTCTGTAATACTTTCTGATGTAGATTTTGGAGCGATTAATGGAAAGGCTATTCTCTTTATTTGTAATGGTATGTCCGCTTATACAGCATTGCTGGATCTACTTAGCTTTACTGCATGTTTCTCGTACCTCGTACCATTCTATCATTCCTTGTCGAAAGGTCCTGGAATGGCATGAATCATTGATTGGATTCTATCCGATCCACATTTTCAAAAGATCACACACAACCAACCTTGTGTGTATGAAAAGGGGGCATTGTGGGCTGTAAAAGATGCAAGATCTATAATGCAAACTTATTGATAGGTTTGGACTCGGAGTCTACTCGACATATGTATGTAGGGCTATGTATAAGTATACCTGCCTGATCACTGTAGTGTTTATGTGTCTATTGTGGAGGTAGAAGAATGGCTGAGATATAACATTCTGACATTAGAATAATGTATTGCCTTCAGCTGCAGTAGATCTATTAATGGGTTGCCAAGTAGTTCAATATTCATCTGTTGTCGGTGTGGCGCCACAGGGACAGTCCACAACTATAGTGTAGATGAGTTTGCAAGGCTATGCTCCAAGGCAACTGGAATACGTGGATATGCCTCTACCAACATGAAATCTCATGTTGAGAGCTAGCATTCCAAAATAATGCTGCACCGCCTGAACTCGTACCAACGCCTTAATGTCGTTATCCAAACATTATACTTAGCTTACTATTTATTATTTTAGCTTAATCCCCCGGTAAATGCGACAGTACCTGACAGTTTGCATCTCAGTGTTTTCAGAACTACTTGATATATGTAGAAGAGCTCAGGAGGCACTTAACATAGCATATAACTGGGCACAACCAAGGGGATTAAATGTCAACCCAGACAAAACAGAAATATGTCTATTTACAAGGAAAAGGTAGATTCACTTGGGAGTAATCTTGGATCAGAAACTGTACTGGAAAGATCATATTGAAGAAAGACTTTCAAAGGCCCAAAGATGTTGGTCGTTGTGCAGAAGTGCTATAGGTTCAAAATGGGGACTACGTCCAAATATGACACACTGGCTTTATATGAGCATGATTAGACCAATAATAACCTACGCCTCTGTAGTGTGGTGGACATCAATGGACAAAAAGTACAACGTAATACCATTGCCACAAGTGCAACGAATGTGCTGTCTAGGCATAAGCGGGGCAATTAGAACCGCACCATCAAGAGCGTTGGAGACTATACTGCATATCCAACCAATAGTTATCCGTATAAAGTATGAGGCAGCCCTCACAGCAAGACGTCTACAAGTGATGGGTGAATGGATAAATCGAGACCACAAGTCGTACCATCAGAAGATTTTAGAATCTCTAGTTGGTCACATTCAAATGCCAGAAATCTCCGACCGCATTCCTGAAGTGCGGCTTACAGCTACCTGTGATACGTTTGTGACAGACAGACGCTCCTGGGAAAACGGAACACTAGCTCATGCGCCAGTGGGAACCAGCTGCTACACTGATGGGTCCAGGCTAGGAGGAAGGGCGGGACTTTTTATTGATGAACCAGGCACATCTTCATCGTATAGAACTAGCAGAAAACGACAAGTGCAGGGCATGCAGGCAAAAAAACATCGAAACGATGGAACATTTTCTATCACTGCCCAGCTTTCACACATGCAAGATCCTGATATTTCGATTCCGACATATTGCCAGACTTGACTCATCTCAGAGGATATGACTGGAAGATACTGAGAAAATACGTGTCCAGTACCGATTTTCTGTAACTCGTGAGGTATAAAAAGATCATAAATAAGGAGCGCACAACAGGCCGAACCACTGGCTTAAGTGTATGTCCATGTCCACATTTTCTATCACTGCCCAGCTTTCACACATGCAAGATCCTGATATTTCGATTCCGACATATTGCCAGACTTGACTCATCTCAGAGGATATGACTGGAAGATACTGAGAAAATACGTGTCCAGTACCGATTTTCTGTAACTCGTGAGGTATAAAAAGATCATAAATAAGGAGCGCACAACAGGCCGAACCACTGGCTTAAGTGTATGTCCATGGACATGAGACGTTTAAACGCCTCCTCTATTGAACCTAACCTACCCTAACCTAGAAGAAATAAGCGTTGATGAGTACGAGAACGAAGGTTTATTTAACCTTTCATATACATCCAAAAATCGGTAATAAGGTAGTATTTGTACCTAATATAGGAAAACCTTTCAATGGGGGACTACCGGACTTCTGGCCCCTCAGTCTGTAATACTTTCTGATGTAGATTTTGGAGCGATTAATGGAAAGGCTATTCTCTTTATTTGTAATGGTATGTCCGCTTATACAGCATTGCTGGATCTACTTAGCTTTACTGCATGTTTCTCGTACCTCGTACCATTCTATCATTCCTTGTCGAAAGGTCCTGGAATGGCATGAATCATTGATTGGATTCTATCCGATCCACATTTTCAAAAGATCACACACAACCAACCTTGTGTGTATGAAAAGGGGGCATTGTGGGCTGTAAAAGATGCAAGATCTATAATGCAAACTTATTGATAGGTTTGGACTCGGAGTCTACTCGACATATGTATGTAGGGCTATGTATAAGTATACCTGCCTGATCACTGTAGTGTTTATGTGTCTATTGTGGAGGTAGAAGAATGGCTGAGATATAACATTCTGACATTAGAATAATGTATTGCCTTCAGCTGCAGTAGATCTATTAATGGGTTGCCAAGTAGTTCAATATTCATCTGTTGTCGGTGTGGCGCCACAGGGACAGTCCACAACTATAGTGTAGATGAGTTTGCAAGGCTATGCTCCAAGGCAACTGGAATACGTGGATATGCCTCTACCAACATGAAATCTCATGTTGAGAGCTAGCATTCCAAAATAATGCTGCACCGCCTGAACTCGTACCAACGCCTTAATGTCGTTATCCAAACATTATACTTAGCTTACTATTTATTATTTTAGCTTAATCCCCCGGTAAATGCGACAGTACCTGACAGTTTGCATCTCAGTGTTTTCAGAACTACTTGATATATGTAGTTAGGTAGTTATCATGAATGATTTTGTATTGCGAAGATTTCAGCTTGGAATACACAGCAGTATCAAACAGTTTCAATGCTTGATTTATTCCCAGAAGATCAATAAGGGTCCAGTCTTCAGTTCCCTCGTTCATTTTGAACCATCAGTCCCTCGAACGAAGGTATTTCTTCAAAAGGAAGTTTTCCATTTGACCGCTCTGATGTGCCAAAGAAGACAATTTCAGTCGACAAAGGGTCGCGATAGATAGTTAGTCGGTCCTGCTACATCACTTGTCAGTTCGAGACCTACCATTTCATTGAATGCTAGAACGGCCCAATTTGGAGTATCATTATCTTATTATATTAGAGAAGTCACACTTATTATAGTAGAGAAGTCAAAAAAATTCCCAAAATGTAAACATTAAAAACCCAGTATCTTAATTTCCGGGCTATTAGCGTAGGGTATTTTAAATCCATTCATGGCAAATCTACTCATTGTCCGAGTGGTTTTTGTTCGCCTAACAAACGTCCAAATCCATAAGAATCTTGTTAACCAACCACAAACACCACCTATTACCATAAATTGATTGGAAACTAATTGTTACAATTGTTTGATTTGTCAATAAATAACAAATTCATTTTATTCTACATAACAGAACAAAGAAACCAAAAAGAAACAACACTCGACATTGACTTAATAATCCCCACAATAATCTCCACCGGAGCAAGATATTCATTCATTCATCCATCCATAAAAAAGCCCACAATTTGGCCTCCATAATCAGTGGCTGCAGCACCAGCAACTACGGGTACATATATCGCATACGCCTCTCCGTCGTGGAAGCATAAAACTCACAAATGAGACAAGTCGACACTTTATTCAAATTTATTATTAATAATTATGATGGCAATAACTCTGGAAATGTCTCGTTTATTTTCTCACCGTCATTGTCGTCGACACCGGTGATCGATGATATAGCCCACAAACTCTGATACTGTCTGTCTGTGCTGGTGCAGATTAAAATGGGTACATTAGAATTTAAGGGGGGAAATTTCAACAAACAACGACAAAGAAAGAATCAGAATCGCATATAATAGAATAGATAACATAACTGGTCGCATACTGTAGATAACATGACCCAACTATCTACAACAGAGAAGATGACCCAACTGGTAGAGTATACGACTCAACTTGTAGAGTTACTGACCCAACTGGTGTCCACTATAGATAAGACCCAACTGTATAGTAGATGTCCCAATTGGTCGTCCACTATAGAGTAGATGTCCCAATTGGTCGTCCACTATAGAGTAGATGTCCCAATTGGTCGTCCACTATAGAGTAGATGTCCCAATTGGTCGTCCACTATAGAGTAGATGACCCAACTGGTCGTCTACTATAGAGTAGATGACCCAACTGGTCGTCTACTATACAGTAGATGACCCAACTGGTCGTCTACTATAGAGTAGATGACCCAACTGGGCGTCTACTATAGAGTAGATGACCCAACTGGTCGTCTACTATAGAGTAGATGACCCAACTGGGCGTCTACTATAGAGTAGATGACCCAACTGGTCGTCTACTATAGAGTAGATGACCCAACTGGGCGTCTACTATAGAGTAGATGACCCAACTGGTCGTCTACTATAGAGTAGATGTCCCAACTGGTCGTCTACTACAGAGTAGATGTCCCAACTGGTCGTCTACTATAGAGTAGATGACCCAACTGGTCGTCTACTATAGATTTGATGACTCCACTGGTCATCCATTAAAGAGTAGATGGTCGTCTATTATAGAGTAGATGGCCCAACTGATTGTATATTATAGAGTATATGACCCTACTGCTCATCTACTATAGAGTAATAATCTGTGTTCTACTGTATATGCCCACCTCACTCATTCCTAATTAACGCTTTTTTCTACCTTATTAATAATGTTTACTATACAAAAAAAACAGTAGTAAATAGTTTAATTAATTTTGTGACTAGTCAAACACGCAAAGGGAGACCACAAAATTAAAATAATAGAAACGTGCAAATATGCACCTCTTATCAGTTGTGTGGATCTCAATAAATTGGTTACGGCGACACATGGAAATCCCTCCCCCCATTCCAGAGGCAATGGGATATTATTTTGCAAATCTTTATCAGTTCTTAGTATGTAATCGTTTATATCAAATTAAATGAATTAATTTTTATTTTTGTAATACCTAGTAAAACTTAATTAATTTAGGTTGTTCCTATGTTAATATCAATCAGTCACATTTATAGGGATGTTTATAACATTATAATTGAATATCAAAGAAATGGGCCAAACAAAAAAATAGTTCAACTGCGACAAAAATAATGAATTATGAAAGAGTAGCAGTGCTCCGCCGAATTTTTGAATAATGAGGTCTATCTGAAAATTTTTTATTTCCTTCCAAAACTTTAAACAGTCATAACTGCATAAACAAGCGACCTGAAGCGAAAAGAACAACCATTTTTAATTAGTAATTTGGCTTAAAACGTGCATAACTCTTTAAATAAGCCCCTTACAGCGAGATGAATGTTTGTGGCCAAAAAATACGAGATTACCATAATTTAAAACGGCAATTATTATTTGGAAAATTTGAAATTCCTTGAGAAAACTTTAAAATGTTTTTACTCCTCGAATAAGCGCCCTACGATGAATAAGCGTCCTACGATGTCATCAACGATGACCTTTTTTTATAGAAAAGTCATCAACGATGAACTTTTCTTATAGAAAAGTCATCAACGATGAACTTTTTTTATAGAAAAGTCATCAACGATGACCCTTTCTTATAGAAAAGTCATCAACGATGAACTTTTCTTATAGAAAATTCATCAACGATGACCCTTTCTTATAGAAAAGTCATCAACGACGAACTTTTCTTATAGAAAAGTCATAAACGATTAAATTTTCTTAAAGAAAAGTCATCAACGATGACTTTTTCTTATAGAAAAGTCATCAACGATAACCTTTTCTTATAGAACGATGACCTTTTCTTATAGAAAAGTCATCAACGATGAACTTTTCTTATAGAAAAGTCATCAACGATGAACTTTTCTTATAGAAAAGTCATCAACGATGAATTTTTCTTATAGAAAAGTCATCAACGATGAACATTTCTTATAGAAAAGTCTTCAACCTTTTCTTATAGAAAAGTCATCAACGATGACCTTTACTTATAGAAAAGTCATCAACGATGAACTTTTCTTATAGAAAAGTCATCAACGATGAACTTTTCTTATAGAAAAGTCATCAACGATGAACTTTTCTTATAGAAAAGTCATCAACGATGAACTTTTCTTATAGAAAAGTCATCAACGATGAACTTTTCTTATAGAAAAGTCATCAACGATGAACTTTTCTTATAGAAAAGTCATCAACGATGAACTTTTCTTATAGAAAAGTCATCAAAGATGACCTTTTCTTATAGAAAAGTCATCAAAGATGACCTTTTCTTATAGAAAAGTCATCAACGATGACCTTTTCTTATAGAAAAGTCATCAACGATGACCTTTTCTTATAGAAAAGTCATCAACGATGACCTTTTCTTATAGAAAAGTCATCATCGATGACCTTTTCTTATAGAAAAGTCATCAACGATGACCTTTTCTTGTAGAAAAGTCATCAACGATGACCTTTTCTTGTAGAAAAGTCATCAACGATGACCTTTTCTTGTAGAAAAGTCATCAACGATGACCTTTTCTTGTAGAAAAGTCATCAACGATGACCTTTTCTTATAGAAATGTCATCAACGATGACCTTTATTTATAGAAAAGTCAACAACGATGACCTTTTCTTATAGAAAAGTCATCAACGATGACCTTTTCTTATAGAAAAGTCAACAATGATGACCTTTTCTTATAGAAAAGTCAACAACGATGACCTTTTCTTATAGAAAAGTCATCAACGATGACCTTTTCTTATAGAAAAGTCATCAACGATGACCTTTTCGTATAGAAAATTCATCAACGAAGACCTTTTCTTATAGAAAATTCATCAACGAAGAACTTTTCTTATAGAAAAGTCATGTACGATGACCTTCGTTGATGACCTTTTCTTATAGAAAAGTCATCAACGATGACCTTTTCTTATAGAGAAGTTATCAACGGTGACCTTTTCGTATAGAAAAGTCATCAACGATGACCTTTTCATATAGAAATGCCATCAACGATGACCTTTTCATATAGAAAAGCCATCAACGATGAATTTCTCGTAAAGAAAAGTCATTAACGATGACTTCTTCCTTCAGAAAAGAGACGCCGCTCTTTTTTTCAAAAATGTGAAATTAATTTCCAAAACTTTAGCGGTCCTAATCCATTAAATAAGCGTAGCTTTAAACGGTCATAACTTTGTCAATAATTTGGAATATCTTTCCAATGCTTTACTTATTCATAACTCCATAAATATGCGTTCTACAGCGAAAATTTGCGTCACTTTTTATTAGGTAAAAATTTTCTTATAGAAAAGTCAGCAACGATGACCTTTTCTTATAGAAAAGTCAACAACGATGACCTTTTCTTATAGAAAAGTCAACAACGATGACCTTTTCTTATAGAAAAGTCAACAACGATGACCTTTTCTTATAGAAAAGTCATCAACGATGACCTTTTCTTATAGAAAAGTCATCAACGATGAACTTTTCTTATAGAAAAGTCATCAACGATGACCTTTTCTTATAGAAAAGTCATCAACGATGACCTTTTCTTATAGAAAAGTCATCAACGATGAACTTTTCTTATAGAAAAGTCATCAACGATGACCTTTTCTTATAGAAAAGTCATCAACGATGCCCTTTTCTTATAGAAAAGTCATCAACGGTGACCTTTTCTTATAGAAAAGTCATCAACGGTGACCTTTACTTATAGAAAAGTCATCAACCATGAAGTTTTTCTTATAGAAAAGTCATCAACGATGAATTTTTCGTAAAGAAAAGACATCAACGATGAATTTTTCGTAAAGAAAAGTTGTTAACGATAACTTTATCTTACAGAAAAGAGTCCCGCTTTTTTTTTTTCAAAAATATGAAATTCATATCAAAAACTTTAAGCGGCCCTAATCTTAAACGGTCATAACTTTGTCAATAATTTGGAATATCTTTCCAATGCTTTATTTATTCATAATTCCATAAATATGCGTTCTACAGCGAAAATGTGCGTCACTTTTTATTTGGTAAAAAATTATAAATTTCTTTCCAAAACCTTAAAGGGTCAGTAGTCCTCGGATAGAGCAAAATAATCACCTTTTGCTGTAACAAAATGAAAAATGTCTTCTTAAACCTTGAACGGCCATAACTCTTTAAATAAGCGTTCTACAGCGAAAAGAACTGTCACTTTTTTTGTTAAAAAATGTGAAATTTCAGTGCCAAAAAAAAAACTTCAAAGGACGAAAATGTGAGATGTCTTTTTTGGACAAAACTTTAAAAGATTATATCGCCTGAAATAATAAAAGTGGTGTTGCCTTTTTGTTTAGAATTGTGAAATTCCCAAAACTCCTTAAATAACCATTCTATTCCGAAAGGACGAATAATTTCTTATATAAGCGTCCTCGAGCAAAAAATACTGACATTTGGAGTATTTTTTATTCAGAAATGTGAAATTCATTTGCCAGAATGTTAAACGGTCATAACTCCTTGAGAAAGTGTCATACAGCGAAAAGGACTTCACTTGCGTGCCATTGTAACGTGCAAAGGTCGGAAACATTTTGTTCACACTTTAATGTTGCAGCTGATTAACAGTGGCCGGTTTCGTGTTTCCAGTCAAATAACACGGTTGTGTTTGAATTTCATTTCTCTAATTTTTTAACTGCATAAAAGCAATATGCTTCCGTAGGCTTGTAAACAATATAACAGTCTGACGCTTGTCAAAAATTTAGCGATTTGCCATTATTCGTTTAGTTGGTAATTGTACATTTCAGTTCTTCAGAATATTTTTAAAATAGTTTCAAACAATAATTTCAAAATGAATTTATATGAATTTCTCTTTTGGTCAATTACATTTTAGTTTCGGCAGATATTTCATTTGGATTTGGCATTGATCTGAAATGAAATGGAATTTTAATCGAATCAATCAATCAATCATGTGCAAATGAACACAGCTGACAGCTATAATTTCAAAAATAAAACCTATCACAACCACTGTGTCTCGGATTTTTTTTTTGGAAAAACATGTCGATATTCCATTGAATGAAAAACAATTTAATTAAAAATCCATTTCGGTCGAGGACTCTTTTTCCGAGAAGAGGCTTTTTATTATTTACCCACAGACATGGAATCAAGCCCACAATTGCACACCTGCAAAACAATACAAACATAAATGAATACTAACACGTACGGACATCACCCACATGGATACTCTGGCAACACCTACACAGGGTCATACAAACGAGTGTAATCAAATACATTGTAGATATAAACCAACCAACGGTTGAAAGGAATGTCCTTATGAATGCTCATTGTGCAGTCAGTGCACTCCAGAGTGGCATAGAAAATGTGTGTGTATGTGGGTGGTGTCTGTGGGTGTACGATAATGTTTTGGTTGGACATCGGCAGCATCGCCCACGTAGGTATTCCATTTAACGGAACAAGCTGAGGAAGAACCAAAGGGTCAGGACACACTGAAGCTAATTCAAAACAATCACTGTCAGGCAGACGGAAGGACAGACAAACGGAAGGACCGACGAACGGACGGACCTACTCTTCACAACACCTCCACAATCTGGCGATAGATAAAAGCACCTTCATCCTTCGGTGTTCCTGTCCTTTCGCCGGTTTGTCTTATTGTCTCTCGCTTGTTTGCTCCACTTTGTATATACTTAGTTTGTGGCAATGGTCGTAATGGTGCCAGGTTACTTCTGCTCTTTGACTGACTGACTGACTGAGTGACTGCTTCAATGACGTCTGTACATCAAATGATGATTCATAACTGATGTTCAGCATTTCTCGGTCTGTGGAAATTGAAAACGATTCAAATGAAATGAAAAACTATTGCTGCCATAAAATGAATGAGAAAAACAAAACGGCAACAATTACAAAAATGACTTGGACATGGGACATAGACGACGACTTTGCAGAAACCCTAAACAGAGAAAAGAGGCCAGAAAATGTCTGTGGAGTAAAGTGGAGACTGAAGTATATCGTCACCCGAAATCCAAAATAACGTAACTCACATGTTCGTGCTTTTTCAGGAGAAGCCAAAAACAAATTAAAGTAATTTAAATCTTTTGACCAGATTTATGGATTTTCTGGCTATTAAGGCGAAATCAAATCACAAATATAGTGCAATTAGTTGTGGCGTACATTTTTAATAAAAAAAAAAAAAGATTTTATGAATATTTCCACCTTTTTAATGACCTTGTTTGCTGTGACGTCTTTTTGAATTTCACTCATAAAATGGTCAATTTTAGATATTCAACTCTAAAATGTTGTAGGAATGTGTAGTTTAGTGCAAAAGACTATAACACTATGCAACAAAAAAAAATTTTTTTTTTGTGTCCTAGACCTAAAAATTATTTTTTTGTATAGATTGTGGCATACTGTTATATAAAATCAAAACCACAAATTTTTTTATGGATAAATTTATTTTTAAAAATTTTTTATTAAAAATACTAATATCGTCGAAGGTACCCTTAATATTTGCACAATCATTTTTGGAGTATATGCCCGATAAGGTCGACTTATACGTTAAATTGAAGCTATTAATGTGGGCTACCAATGTTGGAAATACTTCTTTCACTTAGAAACAGTGGTTTAGTAACAGTCATTAAACAAAATGGGAAAAAGTATTTTTTTTCAAAAAAAAAAAAAAAAGATCCTAGGACAAAAAAAACATAAAAAATAGAAAAAAATCGAAAAAAATATTTTATTTTATTTTTTAAAAGTTTGCATCCTAGCGAAGAAAACAATGCCTATTTGAAAAAATCTATGGATAAATGTAGAAATTATAGCCCTTTTGGTAAAGGCAAGAGAATTTCAAAATAGCGATTTTATTTATATTATGTACATTTGAGTTTATTACATGAACAAGTTTCATTAGTAGTAATTGTGAGTTCTTTGTTGACGTTTGTAGATTTCGGAATCGGTTTCTTTAATGAGGATCCAAATATCACAGACCTTAGATTGTATAGATGTGCCGTCCCCGAGCGAGTAAGTTATCAGTTACGAACGAATAAAAATTTCAACGAGTAGGACTTCAAAGAGTGATGTTTTACGAGGATTTCGGACCGATTTTCCCGAATTTTTTGTAATTGTCACAATTAAAAAATTAATATCAATCGATTAGTGCAAAAAAAGTTCAAACTATGTTCGCGGAAACCTGTTTTTTCGCGTGTGACAATTCATTCCTATTCGTTCGTAACTGATAGATTTTGACGTTTCTGGCTGACGGCACATCTATACAATCTAAGGTCTGTGCCAAATATAATCTCCCATCATTCTTTCATCCCAGTGCCCTTGGTAACGCCGCTCGATGGACTTCAATTCTTGGTGAAACCTTTCGCCATGTTCGTCACTTACGTCGCCAAGATTCTCGGGGAAAAAGTTTAAATGAGAATGAATGAAATTAATTTTGAGGGACATATTTACACCTGTTGGAATACATAAAGCGAAAAATAAGTTGGAAGAATACATACATATGTGTTATATACATAAATATAGAAAAATATATTTCTTACCAATTTTTTCATAATTTTTCAACAAATCATTAATCATTGTTTCATATTGCGGGCTTTTATTGGATCCAAACAAATTTGAAACCGCAAGCTTAAACGACCACCATGCTGCAATTTCATCCGACGTCAAATATGATTCGAAATTCACATCTTTCATCAGTTTCCTTATTTTAGGCCCATCAAAAACGCCTTCTTCGATTTTTTGAACAGAAAACTTTTTAAATATGAGAGTGAATTGCAATCTTTCCTTAAGGCTTTTACAAAATTTTTAAAGAGCCCCAGCTAAATATGCAGTGGTGGCAAAATAATGTTTTCTTTTTGGACGAGAGGTGTGTATTTTATGTTGTTTTCACCCAATGTTATGTGTCTTCTTGGTGGCCATTTCTTTCTTCTGTAATGATATTCGCGAGCTCGGCTATCCCAGAGGCATAAAAAACAGCAATATTTTGTATATCCGCCTTGCATTCCACATAACATCGCAACTACTTTTAAATTGCAAAAAATTTTCCAGTCATGTTGTTCATATTTTATGTATTTTATCAATTTAGCCATTGTTTCGTATGATTCCTTAGTGTTGACGGCATGAGCAATGGGACTCGACGGTTTCTGATTTCCGTTGTGCAAAAGTACTGCTTTCAAACTTTCTTTGCTGCTGTCAACAAATAACCGCCATTCTTTCGAATTGTATGTTTGATTAAGTTCCTCGAACAATCCGGGAATGTCCTTGCAAAAGCATATGTTATCCACAGTTGTATAAAATTGGTTGTAAGGTATATCACGGACTCTATAATATGATATGTTAACATCTAGGGCCAAAATATTGTACTGTTTCATCCGAGATGCAAGTAGTTCTGCCTTATCTTTGGCCAGTTCCAAATCTCTCACTAGATCATTGAGTTGAAACAGTGTTAAAAGCGATGACTTGAATCGCTCAGAGTTGGGTACTCAGTTGAACTTGCTGATGTTTCCGTAATTAGGCTGTTAGCTATACTTTGACACTTGGGAATTGGTATTGTTTCCGAATGTGCAACTGGCAAAGTGACAGATTTTACTTCAGCGTAATTCCAGCGAATGCTCATTCCTACTCCAATCGGTTTACTTAGACAAAAATAGCAGTCCGTATCGTGAATTAATGGTTGTCTCCAAATCATTGGCATTCCAAATTGCACGTGATGTCTAAAATTAAAACGTTTTATTCCACAACCCATTGTAATACATTAATTGTAAAGTACTTACCGCATGCTTCCACTACTCCATCGAGTAAGATTTACATGGCACGAATTACACAAAATACTAGGTGTCCACGGTTCGTTCATATTTTTAACTCGTATACCAAAATATTGCACATATATTTCTTCTATTATTTTACTAAACGCACGTCGATTTTTTTAATTACATATTTTCCGCAGATGTAGCAGAAATTGTCCGGATCATTTACACATTGAAAAGTTCTTTGCCTTTTACTCATACTTCGAAATATAACTTTATAATATTTTTCAGAAAATCGACTTATCTCTTTAAGGCCCTGATTAACACTAATTTATTAATAAGTAATTTCATTCATAAATTCCGGATTTAAGGTACATAAGTTGTAGTACCTGTAGCTGACATATAGTTTGCTTCGAACGTAGAAACCCAATACATATAATTTTACTACCTGTATATACTACTGGGATGTCCATGCCCCTAAAAGGCGCAACTGAATGAAAACCACATAAATAAAAAACCACAAATATTGTTGAATATCTCATCCAATATAGCTCTCACATTGCATATCATGTTCTATGGAGGGTTACGAACGGCCACAAAACCTCGTCCTCTCTAAAATTTCATAATGTCTGACATCAATCCTCATAAAATAAAATCCAAGTGCAATGTCTCTTATATGTCTCTCTCACATATGGCGAATTGAACATGAGCAAAAACATCATTTAAAAACAAAAAAATATGAAAGAAGATTTTTTTGAATTTCCCTAACATTTACAAAAAGGCTCATAACTTTTACATCTATCCATACATTTTTTTATATAGACAGTGTTTTCTTCGTTAGCATGCTGGCTTTTTAAAAATATGATAAAATAATTTTTTCGATTTTTTTTTTCTATTTTTATGGTTTTTTTTGTACCAGGAAAAAGTGTGAAAAAAATAATTTTTTCTCATATTTTTGACGACTGTTACTAAATTACTATATTACTATATTTGCAGCATAGCCCTCATAATTCCCTTTAATTTGAGGCATAACACGAAAAATTATGACTTGAAAATTTATAACTTGAAAAATTATGGTCCAAATACTGAATGTACTTTCCATGAAAGCTGGAATATAAAAAAAAAAAAATTAAAAAAAAATGTACCATAAAAATTTTTTTAAATTTTTTTTCGTGTTTGTGACACGTAATTGCACCAGAAACTGTTATCCACATGCCTTGGACAAAAATTTTGTTGCATAGTCTAATCAATCATAAAATTAATTTTGATTTTTTTTGATGTTACGTTATTTTGGATTTCAGATGACAATATTTCTCAAATACATAAATTATTTGTTCAATGTTGACCTACTTCAATCAATATTAATATCAATTTTAACCCATTTCCATGAGTTAAAATACTTGTGCCACCAATTTTTTCCTCCATTTGTAATATGTCATGATTTGTCATTTGTTTTTCATTGTATTTAGTAGTGTTTACAATTTCATCATGGAGAGATATACGCAAGAACAACGTTTACAAATTATTCAGTTTTATTATCAAAATAATCGTTCTCCAATTGCAACTTTTCGTGCGCTGAGACAATTTTTTTTAAAATCCGAAAAAACACTGCAGTCGACCAGCGACCTTGACACCCATGAGCAATATTTTAGCTCTCGTTAAGAGCTATCTTTTTGCCATTGACCGATTCCCGATCCGTCCATTTTTTGTTGAATCCAAAAAAAAACACTTTCCGGTCGACCTACGACCTTGACACCCATTAGCAATATTTTAGCTCTCGTTAAGAGCTATCTCTTTGCCACTGACCGATTGTGGCTACGTGCCACATAGCAAATGAAACAATTGAATTGTTGCTAAGAAAAGTTTGGAGATTCGATTATTTCAAGAAATTGTGATATTGAATGGCCTCCAAGAACTTGTGATTTAACACCATTAGACTATTTCTTGTGGGGTTGTTTTAAGTCATTGGTCTTTCGAAATAAGCTAGACTCTCTTCAAGGTTTGAAGAGAGTCAATATTGAACTTGCCATTCATGACATACGACTTGATTTAGTGGAAAAAGTGCTCGAAAATTGGGTACATCGAATTCGTTCCTGCAGAAGAAGTCGTGGAGGCCATTTGAATGACGTTTTATTTAGAACTTAATTGTATCGATTGTACTTCACATTAAATAAAAAACTTTTGATTTTCCTTAACAATAAGTGTGTTTTTTTTTTCATTGATTTTTTCCGATTTCTCAAGGCTTAAGGGATTTTTCTCCCTACCTATGTTTAACTAAATATTTTTGATTGCTCTAAGTTAGCAAAGAAAAATATAATTTTGTTACTGCACATCTTTGGAAGATAATCTTTCCACTGATATATATATTATTACAAATTACGTGAATGTAAGTCTTCAAAAATGTACCACAAAAACTCGACTGCTTATAACATGATGGCCCTTGAACTCGATTATAATACTTTTGAATACTTATGCTAAAAATTTACTATAATTCCTATAGTTTAATTTAATACCGGCAATATTTTGTTTCTATATTTCTTGAACAATATTTTCTTAAATATCAAATCATTACATTTATCTGCAAACGTTAAATGCCATCCCCTAAAGTAGGGTATACCTACAAATTACTAAGAAAACAAATCTACAAAATGAATTAGTTCATTTCACTGCATTTTACCCGATAATTGCAAAAACTGGGAATTGCATTTTCTGCAATTAAAATTTTAATACATTTTATAAATTGCGAACGAAAAATCTAAAAATGAAATAAATTTCATATTCTCGTACATATAAACTTTGAGTGAAGGTTGGGAGGGAGTTACCTCCTATTGCAAAGTTAGTGCTTTGGGGTTGTTCGTTCTAGTTTTGCAAATGAGAATACATCATAGTATTTGTGCATCAAATATTTGAAATTGAATTTTCTTCTATCGTATTTTATTATTAAATAAAAAATGTTTGAATTAGTAAGTACAATTTACATATAACGGGGTTTCCAATAGGGATGATATTAATTTCGAAGTGACGTTTCGGCCATTTGTAATATGTCATGATCTGTCATTTGTTTTTCATTGTATTCAGTAGTGTTTACAATTTCATCGTGGAGAGATAATCAAAATAATCGTTCTCCAATTGCAACTTTTCATGCGCTAAGTCCATTTTTTTAAACCCAAAAAGAACACTTTCCAGTCGACCTACGACCTTGATACCCATGAGCAATATTTTAGCTCTCGTTAAGAGCTATCTTTTTGCCATTGACCGATTCCCGATCCGACATACCGTTAAGGAGCTAAACTTTCCGTTCACATTTGAAAATAAGTTCAGTTTTTTTTAAATCAAAAAAAAACTTTCCACTCCACCTACCACCTTGACACCCATGAGCAATATTTTAGCTCTCGTTAAGAGCTATCTTTTTGCCATTGACCGATTGTGGCTATGTGCCACACAGTAAATGAAACAATTGAATTGTTGCGAGAAAAGTTTGGAGATTCGATTATTTCAAGAAATTGTGTTAGTGAATAACCTCCAAGAAGTTGTGATTTAACACCATTAGACTATTTCTTGTGGGGTTATTTGAAATCATTGGTCTTTCGAAATAAACCAGACTCTCTTGAAGCTTTACAAGTCAATATTGAACGTGCCATTCATGATATACGACTTGATTTAGTGGAAAAAGTGCTCGAAAATTGGGTTCATCGAATTCGTTCCTGCAGCAGAA
Source organism: Eudasyphora cyanicolor (assembly GCA_963930755.1). NCBI lineage: Eukaryota > Metazoa > Arthropoda > Insecta > Diptera > Muscidae > Eudasyphora > Eudasyphora cyanicolor. The sequence continues at coordinate 136,098,105 of OZ005735.1, forward strand.
GTCGTGGAGGCCATTTGAATGACGTTTTATTTAGAACTTAATTGTATCGATTGTACTTCACATTAAATAATAAGTGTAGTTTTTCAAAGAAATCGTATCATTCTTATTGGAAAACCCTATATAGATGCCTTCGATATTAGAAAATAGAAAAATGAAGGCTTCGTTGACCGAGAGCGCTTCTATAATAGCATAGAAGAAAATTGAGAAGATGTTGAATATATATTTGAACCACTTGTGGGGGTATATCTCAATGTGGAGACTAACATTGAATACAGATAAATGCTGATCTATAATAACACTATGCAACAAATGAACAATTTTTGAAAAATACACGAACCTGACTGTATAGCTTCGATTGTACTACCAAATGGTAGTATAACCCTATACTCAGTTTGGCGAGATTGGTGACCAATTTTTTTTATGGGCCTCGAAAGATTCGGAAAATCAGTGGACCCCCTGAAAAAAGGTGTCATCGGTTTTTAAGCAACAGCTACTTCAGACTTGGCGATAGCGCTTAAATATAGTAAAATTTTATGGCGAACATTTTTGTAGAACATTTCATCCCCGCCCTCCCCCTTTTAAGGGGTGTTTTTTACGATTTGTTAAAATGGGGCCAAAAATTACAGTTATGTGGGGGAGCTAGAGGGTTAATATGTTCCACAAAAATATTGGACTTAATATTTTCTATAAAATTGCTGAACATACCCTAAACCAGAAAAATATATTTTTGTTTCATAACAGTGAAATACTTACATTTTTGGGGTACAATGTGGATTTTTGAGCTATTTAAGGTGCCTAGACACGTTCAGATTGTATTGATATGTTTATAAAAGTTGTTCAGATTTACCGTGGCTACAATATTGCCAAATATTGTTAGTAAAAAATCAGCGATCCCTTAAAGTTATGCCGAAAAAAGTGAAAAAATAAATTTAATCCTATGTTTTTCGAAAAAAAAAGTGCAGGAAAACAAAATTTGTTTGGCATGAAATGTTAACAGACTTTGTTCAACGTGTTCTTAGCTACATTATTCCCAAATATAGTTAAGCGCTATCACCAAGTCTGAAGTAGCTGTTGCTCAAAAACCGATGACACCTTTTTTCAAGGGTCCACTGATTTTCCGAATCTTTCGAGGCCCATAAAAAAAAAATTGGTCACCAATCTCGCCAAACTGAGTATAGGGTTATACTACCATTTGGTAGTAGACTCGAACCTATACACGCAAAGAAAAAATTCGTTTCTGCGAAACGAAATATTAGACAACTACAATTCTCGTTTACGACAACTGAAATTTCTTTTGGTCAGAACAAGTTTCTGTCACAAGAAACGAAATTTCAGTTGTCGTAAACGAGAATTGTAGTTGTCTAATATTTCGTTTCGCAGAAACGAATTTTTTCTTTGCGTGTACCGTCAGATCCTTGTATTTTTTTCACTGTTGCACAGTGTAATCAATGAACTTAACGGTGTATATTACAGGAATGTTCAAAGACATATCCCTGCTATAAAGCTAAGAAGCGGCACCATCATTAGTATGGAAACGATAAAATACTTAGGAATTGTTTTTCAGGAGAGCAAGACCTTCAAGAGGCACGTATACGAGTATCACACCACGAAGAAGGGGATTGCAGCATACAAACTGTTTCTGCAAGTTCTGCAAAGAAAAGGTGCTCTGAGCAGGAAAGCGAAGTTGGCCACCTATAGACAAATGGTTTTGGCAGACAATATCGTATGTTTTTCCAATTTGATACGCAAATAGCGATTTCGTTTCTGGAAAAAATACTAGAAAATATTTGCACCTTTTAAGCGGAAATAATATAGCCAAAATAATAATATAAACTAGAATTTACTTAACTCCAATTTTCAAACTTCAGAAAATGTCTTAAAAAGGTGCAGTTTTCGGGGAAAGGACAAAAATGCTGCATTTTTTCCAGAAACTAAATCGTCATAAATGTCTTGGAGAGGAAAGTTCTAACACAATGCTTTGACTTAGAGAAGAGAGTAACGGCGAAGGCCCATTATACAGGGGTTTCCAATAAGAGTGATATGAATTCTTAAAAAAAAAAACACTTATTGTTAAGGAAATTCAAAAGTTTTTTTTATTTAATGTGAAGTACAATCGATACAATTAAGTTCTAAATAAAACGTCATTCAAATGACCTCCACGACTTCTTCTGCAGGAACGAATTCGATGAACCCAATTTTCGAGAACTTTTTCCACTAAATCAAGTCGTATGTCATGAATGGCAAGTTCAATATTGACTTGTAAACCCTGAAGAGAGTCTGGTTTATTTCGAAAGACCAATGACTTCAAATAATCCCACAAGAAATAGTTTAATGGTGTTAAATCACAACTTCTCGGAGGCCATTCAATATCACAATTTCTTGAAATAATCGAATCTCCAAAATTTTCTCGCAACAATTCAATTATTTCATTTGCTGTGTGGCACGTAGCCACAATCGGTCAATGGCAAAAAGATAGCTCTTAACGAGAGCTAAACTATTGCTCATGGGTGTCAAGGTCGTAGGTCGACTGCAAAGTGTTTTTTTTTTGGATTTAAAAACAATGGACTTAGCATCATTTTCAAATGTGAACGAAAAGTTTATTTTCTCTAGCTCCTTAGCGGTACGTCGGATCGGGAATCGGTCAATGGCAAAAAAATAGCTCTTAACGACAGCTAAAATATTGCTCATGGGTGTCAAGGACGTAGGTTGACTGGAAAGTGTTTTTTTATTTAAAAAAATGGACTTAGCGCACGAAAAGTTGCAATTGGAGAACGATTATTTTGATAATAAAACGGAATAATTTTTAAACGTTGTTCTGGCGTACATGATGAAATTGTAAACACTACTAATTACAATGAAAAACAAATGACAGATCATGATATATTACAAATGGCCGAAACGTCACTTCAAAATCATAACATCCCTATTGAAAAACCCGTTATTACTACCTCCTGGTGGGAGATATATTGGGAGAGCGGTTTGGGTGGTGTCGACGCATTCATGGCCAGTGCCACCATTACCTGCCTCCAACGATGTCAGACTAGGGTTTTATCGGATCTTCTATTGGTAACAGTGATTTTGCCAATACGGCGTATTGGCAAATACCTGCCACTTCAGAAACCCCACCAAAGAAGTTAAGTGGGGTCAAGTCGCACGATTTTGCGGCTAATTGGGATACTCTTCCAAACGTCTATAAATTATTTGGTAATAAACGGGTCTGTTCTGAAGCAAGGTGATTTGATATCACGGTGATTTTAAAATCACCGGCGACTTACAATCACTGTTGGAGTTCGAAATCGCCCGATTTATTATTCATAGCCTGCCAAAAAAGATTGATATTGACCGTGATATCAAATCGCCGTGATTACAGAACAGACCCGATAGTAGCATTTCCACCCTAATTTATGGGAATAATGTCCGGGACATTACCCTAATCCATTTTTGGGGTTATATCCTCTGTCTTGTGGACATTATCTCCCAAAATCATTTTTGGTGTTATGGCAGTGGGAGTTAAGTCCGGGCACCTCCACAGACTATATACATCAAACCGCCCTAATGGCGAAACCCGCTATAAACTTTTGTTAGGAGACATTACAAAGACGCGTTGCATTTATCTTATCTACAGCGACTGCACGAACAAAATGTAAACAATTGTGAAGTTGGTTGCACCACCTCCACCACCACCACCACTGGTAACTAATTGTGAAAGTGGTGAATTGATTTTTGTTTAAATTTCCACCACCAAATGACGAATAATTTATTTAGCTGAGATAAGCACCGCCAGCAGCAGCGGCAGAGATAACTTACATAAGATAAGTACACAACGAACGGATAGATAACGACTCTTTTTAATTGTGACTAATTGCGGCGTTAACCATATATACGAGTACTTACTTCACGATTCTTTGCTCAAGCAAATAGGATTGGTATGTAAGCTATGCGACCAAAAGCGTAGAATCCAACAATCTAAATGGGGGAGAGAGAGATAAAGAGTGAAATGTTGACTGGTGGTATATTCACCTATGGCAAATGAATTACACTAGGCAACATGAGAACACTAGGCAACATGAGAATGGCTTAGGTTTTAGGTACTTCTTTTTAAATATTTATTAACGGTGTTTCTTTTAATACAGAGTTTTCCAACAAGAGGTTTTATTTTGAATCACCCGGTATTTCGGCAGCTATCACTTTTGAAGCTTTTATTCTTTGACATTTGACAAGTAGAAACTACGCCATTACTAAAAATGGAACGATACACGATTCAACAACGGATTGAAATTATTAAAATTCGAAAAATCGAAAAATAATCTTGACTGATGAGGCCCATTTCCACCTCGGTGGCTACGTCAACAAGCAAAATTGTGTCATCTGGGGCTCTGAAAACCCAAGAGTTATTGTTGAGAAGCCTCTCCATCCTCAACGTGTGACTGTTTGGTGCGGTTTATGGTCCGGCGGGCTCATTGGTCCTTACTTTTTCGAAAATGAGGTGGATCAACAGTTACGGTGAATGGATTGCGCTATCGAGAGATGATTAATGATTTTTTTATGGACGGAGTTGGATGGTATTGATCTGGACAACATTTACTTTCAACACGACGGCGCTACGTGCCACACAAGCAAAGAAACCATTGCTCTGTTGCGGGAAAAGTTTCCGGACCGTGTTATCTCTCGAATAGGTGATCACAATTGGCCACGAGATCTTGTGATTTAACACCTTGCGACTTCTTCCTTTGGGGCCACGTGAAAGATAAGGTCTACGCCAACAGGCCAGCGTCGATTCAAGACCTCGAAGATATAATTCGTGAGGCTATCGAGGACATAGGGCAGCCACTTTGCGATTTGGTTATGGAAAATTTCATGAAAATGATATGGTCCTGTAAGCGTGGTCGTGGTGGCCATTTGGCTGATGTTGTTTTTCATTATTAACGGCATACCTTCCTCTTTATTATGAAATAAACATCCGATCATTTATCTCAAAAATTGCATTTTTCTTTGAATACCAAAATAACACCTCTTGTTGGAAAACCCTTTAGTTTGGAAGTATTTCTCAAACTTGGAACAATTTATGCAAATACATAACACAATTCCACAAAGACGTTCTAATCACTAAAAAAATGACCAACCATTCCTATAATTAGGAAAATATACTTAGTATTAAGGAAATTGTCTTATAAATAAATACAAAATATTGAATATTTGGTTAATTTTTTTCGGTGTGTTTCTTCTTTTTTATATTATGAAAAATTAAAACAAATATTTGTTTTTAGACATTAAGACAAAAATTCAATATTCAATACATTGAAAACCGAAAAGTGTATTGCAAAATAAATGTACAACTTTTTTTTACAAAACATTTTAAGTTTGCAACACCTTGTAATATTAATCTGGCCTTATAAATAATACATATTCTTGATCGTCGTAAAATTATAATATAATGTAGCCTTTGCCCTACAGTCTCTAATAATAGAGCTGGGTTGATCATAGACGAATTGAGGTCCCTAGTGGTACCACAAAGTTATAAATAGTACGAATAAGAAAGACCGATCCCTATGTATCCAGGCGTTGTTTACGCAATGCGGCACAGTAACAAGACAGGTAGTCAATGCTCTCCATTTCTGCTCAATACCCAACATCCTGGCGGGTTCGCCGATCATGCAATGTCCCGTCACAACTGATACTAACGTAGAGTATTTTCCTCTTTAGTGCGAGGATATATTTTGCCTTCTTACGTTGTATCTTTCTGGGCAGATTTGTCCAGCCACCCTACAGGTGCTGCTTTCTGTCAATCTTTCATTGGACTGTCTGACTGTCTCTTGCCTAAGCCAAATCTCGCATGTAAAAAATGGCGTACCAATATGTGCAAATTCGCCCCTTTTCTACCCAAGTTAATTGGCATTGTAGTTCTCCGGTATATCCCTATGGCGCCGTACCCATATGAGGTATGTGTTAAAATAAATCCACCATCTACTTAAGAGATCTACGGCAGTCGGGGGTGTTTGTGAATTTAAAATGTAGCCTCCAGAGATTTAATGTCAGTCTAGACCACGTCCAGCACGCAGTGAAGAAAATGTAGCGGCCGTAGCTGATAGTGTACACGAAGACCGTAGAGAGTCGATTCGGCGCCGTTCGCAGCAACTCGGACTGACGTATGGAACGACTTGGCGCATTTTACGTCGAGATCTTAAATTGAAAGCATACAAAATACAGCTTTTGCAAGAACTGAAGCCGCCCGACCTTCCCAAGCGACATCGCTTCGCTCTGTGGGCTCTTGAAAAGTTCCAAGAAGATCCGACGTTTTCGAGCCAAAGTTTGTTTAGCGATGAGGCCCATTTCTGGCTCAATGGATATGTAAAAATTGCCGCATTTGGGACGAAGAGCAACCTGAAGAGATTCAAGAGCTGCCACTTCATCCAGAAAAAACAACGGTTTGTGGGCCGGTGGAATCATCGGTCCATATTTCTTTAAAAATGATGCCGGTGAGAACGTAACCGTCAATGGCGACCGTTATCGTGCCTTGATAACCGACTATTTGATGCCTGAAATTGAAGCTCGTGATATCGGCGACATTTGGTTTCAACAAGACGGCGCCACTTCCCACACATCGCATCAATCAATGGATTTATTGAGAGAACACTTCGGTGAGCAGATAATTTCACGTTTTGGGCCGGTCGATTGGCCACCAAGATCGTGTGATATCACACCGTTTGACTTTTTCCTGTGGGGATATGTAAAGTCTAAAGTTTATGCGGACAAACCCGCTTCAATTTAGGCCTTGGAGCAAAATATCACGCGTGTCATTTGCCAGTTACCAGTCGAAATGCTCGAACGAGTCATCGAAAATTGGACTCAACGGATGGCCCATCTGAGACGTAGCCACGGCCAAAATTTGATAGACATAATCTTCAAAAAATAAATGCCATAGAATGTTCTTTCAAATGATAATAAACATTCCCATTTTTCTTTCAAAAATTAGGGAACCTCGAAATGGATCACGCTATACAGCCATGGTAATAAATATACTACCACAAGTCAATGTTACTCTAAAAAGTCACCTATGCGCAAAAATGCAACTTTGTTTGTTAATATTTCTTTATTTACCAACAAGATAAATTCCATCGGTTACATTGAACTTTTCAATGATGTCCTTATCTCCTTTTTGGACGATATTTATGAGTCGTCGATTATTTTTCAATAGGATTAAGCCCGAATACATAAAGCTAAAATTGTGTCGGACTGGTTTAACACCAAAAATATACCACTGCAGCGATGACCTGCGTTAAGTATAGATCTAAATCCGATCGAAAACGTCCTGGGGAATATCGCAAATCAAATTTATGACAATTGGCGGCAATTCTCCAATCTAGGAGACCTCCGAGCAGCGATAAATAAAACTTGGAGTGGAATACCCACATCACTGCTTACAAACTTAATTTATTGCATATCATAATGACTTAAAGAAGTAATTATGGTGTCTGGCGCTAATACTCATTATAAGACAAATTATGTTTTCTAAAAAAAATGTATTGTTTCAAAATTGTTTAGTCTAAATTAATTTGGAAGTATATATTTTACCAATGAAGTACTTTTCATTTTTCTTTTAAAATTCGGATACTTTTAATAAATTGAAATGTCAACACATGTTTTGGTTAACAAATCATTTAAGAACAATCTTCCAATAAAAAGTTTTTCCAAAATATAAAAACACAATTGCATCGTCCTTTTTTTATGTGGAAGTATAATTATTACCATGGGTGTATTACATATCGATGACCAATTTTTTCCATGTTTTCAAATTCACTGAGATCGTTTACTTTTGAGAGCTCAGAAAACAAACTAAACAACGTGGCGTCTTGAAACTTAAAACATAAGTTTTACAATGTTGCCACTTTTCACGAAAGTAATTTTTTGTCAAACTACTACCGCCATCTATATGTCAAGCCGGCTAATTTAGGAACCGCCCTCGTACCATAGCAGTTTCCTTAACAGAGTTAGATCCTTCAATAAAGCTAACTAGATCATGTAGGTCAAACTACAATCTGTTAAATAGAGCTAAGTTGATCAAATTCGGCAGATGTATTTGTTGCTGTTCATTTGGGATTGAATATGGACCGTATTAGTTAATGTTTTGATATAGCTGTTATGCCATAAAAAGAAAAATTTTCTAAGCAATTTAGCTGAAACTTTGCAATTTGTATTGTATTTTGACAGGACAAATTACCTAAATCAGTTCATACTTTGTTATAATCCCCATATAGAGGTCGCAAATATTTTTATTCAAACCATAAATAGCATATTTTTCCGGACGATTAGTCTGAAATTTTGAAGCTTGTATTGTATATCTACTTATATTCTGCACTACGAACATTTACCGTTTCGGTACAGGTTTGCTGATATAGCTCTCCTACAGATGGAGCTCTAAAATATATTAAACTAAGCAGTATATGTTAACCTTGTAAAAGAATTTGGCTGAAACTATGAGTTATGCATTTGTTTTGGACAAGAATTCTTCTTAACGAAAAAGAATTACATCGATCTACATTTTTATGTAGTCACCATTATAGAGGTCGCTTTCAAATTTGCTTCCTTATGCCACAAAGACCCCATGTTCGAGTCGATTTGTATGAAAATTTGCAGTTTTTGTTTTATTTAAGCTAAAATTTTGCACATAAATTATTCTAACAAATCGGACTGTGTTTTGGTAGAATCCACATATAGAGGTCGCTCTTTGGCTTAGCCATAGATGTTAAATTTTTAAAAAAAATGAGAATGAAAATTTTCAGCTTTTGTTTTATTTTTAAAAGAATTTGCTACAAAATATTATGTCGATTCATGATTTGGTTCTTTTCCACTTTTTTTTTGTTTTTCCGGCTATAATATTTAAGGCAATTATTTACTTATTTCCTTTTATATTTGTTTTATATTATAACGTATCAAAAACTAAATTACAAATATAACTCTGCACATCTTTGGGGAATAAGATCTACACTGATATATAATGTTCTATTCTTTGAGTACTGAAATTACCCTAAAAATGTACCACAAAAATCAGTGTGGCGATTTTATTATTTGCAGATATAGCTCTCCTACAGATGGCGCTCTAAAATATATTAATCTAAGCCATATACGTTAAATTTGTGAAAGAATTTGGATAGAACTATTAGCTATGGATTTTTTTTGACAAGAATTCTTCTCAAGGTAAAAGAATCACATGGATCCCATTTTGATGTAGTCACCATTATAGAGGTCGCTTTTCAATTGGCTTCCTTATGCCATAAAGACCCCATGTTCCAGTCGAATTTGTGTTTTATTTATGCTAAAATTCTGCACAACAAATTAAAACAAATCGTTCTGTGTTTTGATAGATTTCACATATAGAGGTCGCTCTTTGGCCAAGCTATAAATGTTTTATTTTTAAAGGAATTTGCTACAAAATATTATGTCGATTCATGTTTTGCTTCTTTTCCACTTTTTTTAGTTTTTCTGGCTATAATATTGAAGTCAATTATTTACTTATTTCCTTTTATATTTGTTTTATATTATAACGTATCAAAAACTAAATTACAAATATAACTCTGCACATCTTTGGAGAATAAGATTTACACTGATATATGATGTTCTATTCTTTGAGTACTCAAATTACCCTAAAAATGTAACACAAAAATCAGCGTAGCGATTTTATTATAGTGATTATGATTAAGTTATGATAAATGTATTTTTTTTTATTCCCATTCCCTTATTAATGTTTTAGATCTGTTACCGTTTTTTTTATTGCAAATTTTTTCGTTTTTTTTTTTTTAATTTTATTTTATTCATAATAACTGTTGTCCAGTGTACCTCACTTTTAATTCACCACTCCGTGAAATAGCCAAGATATTTAGTATAACAAACGAAAGCAACGACGAATCAATAGCGGTGGCGAGCGCGATATTGAAATCTATTAAAATTGTACATATTTCTTCGAAAGTGCTAAGTTCTGATTGATTATAAAAAAAAATATTGCAAAGTATTATATATAAACTTTGCTATTTTATTATAAAATTAAATAAGTATATCAGTGAAATTTATTTTAAAATTAAAAATGGGACCATTGTTCTTATTTATTACGACACTGTTGTGATTGATTTGTAAATTTAAATAAAAATTCATGTGCATTTATTTCTGATTGAATTAACGTTTCATATCTTGTGCGGTATCTTTAGTTTCTGTTGTTTTTATAAGTGTAAGTATAAGTATCTAACTTAATAGTGTTAAAACCTTAAATTTCCCTGAAGGTACTTTCTTTTTTTTTGAGAGAAGTGCATACCAAAAACCTAGTTAAAAAAAAAACTTACGGGAATCAAAATATGTTTCAGATATAAATTTAAACTATATATATATGTTATAGATATCTATGTCTATGCAAACAAAAAACCTAATCAATTCATAGGATGTCCCAGAGGAATGTTTATATTTAGTGGATTTATAAAAAAAGAATACATGTTTTATTATTTCGGGAGTATAAAACAATATCGTCCAAATCCATACCTAGATTCCAAAGTATGCTAAGTCGACTTAGCACGTTTTAAACAACTTTGTCTTTTTATATTCTAAATATTTCAAATTATTTTCAGCCAAAATTGATTTTGTTCATCCTATTCAAAAGTTACAACCGAATCGGTAGAGGTCATTCGATTTATTCTAAAAAGGAAATCAACAAATTCGATCGACTCTCCTGGAAAAAACCTGTTTTGACTTAGCATACATTAGAACGAAGATATCGAAATGTAAAACGAAATGCTATCGCGGCATATATTTAATCGAACAGAAAAAAAATTTATGACGTCGCGACAGGCCGACTCTTGGGTCCTATTCATAAAAGTTATAAGAGGTTTATAGAAGTGATTTTCAATATCAGAACCTCTAATAAACTTGCCATAAATTATTGTGAATCATGTACATGGTTTTTATTCTTTGCACCAATTGAAATTTATAGGGGTGCAGCTTTAGGTCTTTGTGTCACATGCGGTGTAATCATGATGTAAACACTTTGGCGAATCTGAAGGTTCGGCTCGTCAGGAGTATTGGAGATCTCCGTGCTTCATTCCGAGAGCCAGGCTTCCGATTGATATAGTATCCCCCCGGATTCCTTGCATTCCCGAAGTGACTACACAAATATGAGCTTTCTTTTTAATATCCCCAGTTATCCTACTGTTATCGCTGTCAAAACTTACACAATTTTCAATTGCAATTCTCAGGTTACACTAAGCAAAAAATATTTTTTGTGTCCTAGACCTAAAAATTATTTTTTTGTATAGATTGTGGCATACTGTTATATAAAATCAAAACCAAAAATTTTTTTATGGATAAATTTTTTTTTAAAAAATTTTTTATTAAAAATACTGTTATCGTCGAAGGTACCCTTAGTATTTGCACTATAATTTTTGGAGTGTACGAGGCCGGTTCGGAAACTTCTTAGCCTTTCAATGAAAGAGAATAGTTAGTTTTTCAGAAATATTTTTATTTTTCAATATAATCTCCTGAAACTTCAAAACACTTAGTCCAACGCTTATCTAGCAATTCTATCCCTTGATTAAAATAGTTTTCCTCAAGGTCTTCAAAATAGTGGTTTACAACTGTAATTGCATCTTCATTTGAGGTAAAACGCTTGCCAGCAAGGAATTTTTTTAGATTTGGGAACAGGTAAAAGTCACTGGGAGCTAAATCAGGAGAATAAGGTGGGTGGTCAAGCAACTCGTACTTTAATCCGTTGATTTTAGCCATTGTTAAAACACTGTTGTGCGCTGGTGCGTTGTCTTGATGAAAAATTATTTTTTTGTGTTGTAAGCCAGTACGTTTTTCTCGATTTTGTACATTTAATTGATCCAAAAGGTTGCAATAGTACTCTGAATTTATTGTTTTACCCTTTTGCAGATAGTCAATCAATAAAATACCTTTGAAGTCCCAAAAAACCGTTACCATAACCTTACCAGCCGATTGAATTGTTTTTGCCTTCTTTGGGGCACTTCCTCCAGCTCCAGTCCATTGTGTGGATTGTTCTTTTGTCTCTGGAATATAGTGGTGGATCCATGTCTCATCAACAGTTATGAAACGACGCTTAAAATCCATTTTATTTCGCTTAAAACGATCCAAACAAGCTTGAGAAATGTTCATTCTTATGCGTTTTTGGTCGACTGTTAACAAGTGCGGCACCCATCTTGCAGAAAGCTTTTTCATCTGTAGTTCGTCATGCAAAATTAAATGGACTCGATCATTTGAGATGCCCATGATAATAGCTATTTCACGCACTTTTATTCGTCGATCATTTAATACCATATCATGCACTTTGGCTACAATTTCTGTTGTTGTTGCTGTTTTTGGACGTCCACTACGTGGTTCATCTTCAATGCTTGTACGACCACGTTTAAATTCAGCAACCCAATTGTTTACTGTTGCATATGAAGGAGCACTTTCACCTAACACATTCACCATATCATTATGAATTTCTTGTCCCGATAAACATTTGTTATGTAAATATTTAATGACACCACGCATTTATAATTTTTCCATTGTAAAAAAATCGCCGATGCGTCTTTTGTGAACACCTGTTTTTATATGAAGGAGTTGCCAGATCGAAACAAAATTTAACATGTGTTCATAGCAGAGATGGAAGCTTCCAAAACACTTAACTTTTTTCTGTTTATACCGCGCTTTTTGTGCTAGGCTAAGAAGTTTCCGAACCGTCCTCGTAGAACTGACGTCTTCACAGATCTTCCTCTATATCCTTCAGAGTTCTCATAAATCCTTTATGAAATAGTCAACCTCAGAGTTGTATTTCTACTAAAGATTGTTTCAGAGATGATATAATGGAATCGGCCTCAAACGTCTTCCACTTAAGATATAATTCTTCGTCTAAAGATGGGTCAAAAGAGTCGGCTTCAGAGGTCTTCTGCAAAAGAAGAGTTGGTCATGTTTATCTTATAGAATAGTCAATGTCATAGGTATTCCACTTTAGAAGAGAAGTATGATGTATGAAGACGACTATCCAGAAAAATTTCTCAATAAAATAGTCGTCTTAAATTATCGTACTCTTAGCCTTTCATCTATACAAGAATCGTCTTCATCTATGGAATAAGTGTCCTCACATGCGTTTCTCAATGATGAGTCTTCTGTTATAGTAAATACGGTCGACATTAGGGACCTTTCTTTTATAGAAGAGTCGTCCTTAGTCCTACCTCAACATCGGCGGTAGAATTAGTGTCTATAAAGGCCTTTCTCTATGGATAAGTCGATCTTAGCGATCATAGGTCTTCTGTTATAGAATTGTCTACCTTAGAGTTGGTATTATAGAAAAAGTCAACTCCAGCTGTCTTTCAATCATCAGAGGTCTTACTCTATAGAACATTCGACTTAGAGCTCTTATGCTATAGGATAGTCAAGCTCAGAGGTCTTCCTCTATAGAAGAGACCACCTTAGTGGTATTGTTCTATAGCAGAGTTGACTTCAGAGATGTCTTTCTCTTTAGATGAGTTGTCTTCTGATGTTTTATTCTATCGAAGAGTGGATTTCTGATGTCGTACTCTCTCTTATAATAATCGATCAAGAGATCTTCTGTAAGTAGGGTCGGCCTCAGCCGTGACCTCAGAGGTCTATGTCTATATAATAAGTGTCCGTAGATGCCTTTCTATACAGATGAGTTAGCCTCGTCGATCTTCCTCTACAAAAGAGTCGAACTCAAAGGCCTACTTTATAAAGTAGTCGATCAGAGGTCTTTTGCTATAGAGGTCGCCAAACCTCCGAGATTTTCCTCTATAAACGAGGCGATCTAAGAGACACGAATTTTACACTGTAGAGCTGTCGAACCGTTCCTTAGTGTTTTTTCCGAACTCTGGGTGTGAGAGAAGCGACCGTGAGCGCTGTTTTGCCTACCTCCGCTCTATGTATGTAAGAGTCCTTCTCAAAGGTGTCACCTCAAAGTTCTTTGCTCTAGAACGATTGAAGATAGATGTTATTACAAAGAAAGTCTACCTCGAAGATCTTCCTATTTAAAAACACAAGTAAGAAAGTTCATTCGGGTAAACCGACTAATGAATCCCCTCACCTTGAGTCAAAAAAAAATATTAGTAAACTTATTTATTTTTTTGTTTTATTTAAATTATATATTGCATTTAATAACTTTACAGTATGTACTGGTATTAAAGTTAAGAGCTGTTTACTTTTGGTACAAAATGGTCCATTTATGTGAGAGGTACCAAAAGGGGCGTCCCAATAACGGTCAATTTTCTCTGGACTTTAGGTACTATAAAAGCATTACACTGTACAAAATTTCAAGTATTTATATGCACTGGTATTAACGTTATAAGCTGTTAACTTTTGGTATAAAATGCTTCATTTGTGTGGGAGGTACCAAAGGGGGCGTGTCAATTACAGCCACTTTTCTCTAGACTCTAGGTACTATAACAGCATTGCACTGTACGACATTTCAAGTATTTATATGCACTGGTATTAAAGGTAAAAGCTGTTAACATTTGATACAACAAGTAAGAAAGTTTAAGTCCAGTAAGGTACCAGAATGTTTTTAACAAATACACCTATTTTTCTCTGAATAGTAGATTCTTTAAATACATTGCACTGCGCCGAATTATAAGCGTTTTTTGCACTGGTATATTAACGTTATGAGATATTAAATTTGGTATGATTTGGCCATTTTGTGTGGGAGGTACAAAAAGGGGCGTGGTGATAACGGCCATTTTTGACAGGGCTATAGGGACTTCAAAAGCGTTACACTGTGCAAAATGTTGTTGCATTGGTACTCATGCTGTGAGCTATTAACTTTTTGTGCAAAATGGTACCTTTGTGTGGGAGGTACAAAAAGGGGCGTGGCAATAGCGCCCATTTTTCACAGTGCAAAAGACACTATAAAAGCATTACACTGTACAAAACTTCAAGTGCTTTTATACACTGGTATTAATGTTATAAGCTGTTATCATTTGGTGCAAAATGGTACCTTTGTGTAAGAGGTACCAAAAGGGGCGTGAATATGACACCCATTTTTCACTGGACTGTAGGTACTATGAAAGCATTACACTGTACAAAATTTCAAGTATTTTTATACACTGGTAACACTTTGTGGGGGAGGTACTAGAAGGAGTGGACCAATATGACCCATCTTCGAACTTAGCCGGAGATAGAAGAAAATATTACCACATACCAAATTTGAAGTCAGTCGGTTACTCCTTTCGAGAGTTATCGTGCGCACCAGCCAGCAGACAGACAGACAGACGGACGGACGGACATTGCTCATTGGACTTAATATGACCCAAAACGGATATCAGCCGAACATACTTAGGGTCTTAGGTCACTCGTTTGATGTGTTACACATTTGGTTCGTAGCAAATTATATATACCCTCCTCTCTAAGGTGAGGGGATAAAAAGTTGATCTCAAATATGTATGTTGACCTTTTAAAAAGTCGACCCCAGGCATTATAGACTAACAAAAAAAATAATGCATTTCGTAAAGCGGATTATTTCCTGGTTGAGGTTAACGTTAGCCACTGTGTCGGGTTCGCCCCCCCCACTTGCTAGTGTCAATGCACCTTTTTTCACCTCAACTCAACGCAAACACCCCCGACCCAAGTGCGGCACCTCACCAGTACTTAATGTTTACGTTGACATTTCCTTTTTTTAGGTTTATGTTTTCATCATATTTTCTTCAATTGTCGCTTTGCAATGTTTGTTTACAGTTCGTTAATCATTTTCATTTCCATTGGTGATTATTCACACTTTCCACTCACACACTCTCTTCTGCCACACACCGTGGCTGATGATTTTTGTTATTATTTCTTATTTTTGTTTCGTTTCGCTTCTGCGGCTGATTGGTTCTGCTGTTGACAGTTCAGTCTTCGATTTCGAAGTCGAATTCGAATTCTCTAAGCACCTCCAGCGTTGAGTTGAGGTGATACAGGTACTGAGTTTGAGTGCATTATTTTCTTCTGTCGAGGTTTGGTTGGTTTGTTTCTTGTCTCGCCCTGAAAATCAATTTCATGTTTTTTGTGTTCTTTTTCACGATAAGACAGCGGCAATAATTGGCACATCGGACGGACGGACAAGTGTATATGTGCGTGCATATGTATGTGCGTTCTTAACTGTTTTGCTCGTACGCAGACCGCCTCTGCCTCTGCCACGATACTAGCCCTGTTTTCATTTTGTTTTTGTTTTCTGTTGGTGTGTTGTTTTTTTTTGCTTTCAATTCATTTTATAATTTGTCACTTCTGCTGAACTCTGATTTTTCTATATTTTTCATGTACGACAACGCAAGATATCAGTGCTTTGTTGTTCAAATCTGCCATCTGAAAAAGTGGAGGAACGCATATTGGATTTATCATCAGTTTTGTGACACCTTCATATGCTTCAAGATTGCGGAAAATCTTGTCAGGTTCTA
The DNA here is from genome assembly GCA_963930755.1 of Eudasyphora cyanicolor. Taxonomy (NCBI): domain Eukaryota; kingdom Metazoa; phylum Arthropoda; class Insecta; order Diptera; family Muscidae; genus Eudasyphora; species Eudasyphora cyanicolor. The sequence goes on from OZ005735.1 coordinate 136,114,523, forward strand.
TGTGTTAAAAATGTTTTCTAAAATTCGTCCTTATATGTACCTTTTTATGCCCTAACCGAACGAGAATTATTTCTAGCTTTTTGAAAGACTAGTAATCATAGATTAGGATAGGTTGGTTGAGAATAACTCGAAGCACTGGTAGTAGCCAATTGATTATTCCGTGCCATTTGGATGCCTTAATGAATAAAAGAATTCGGGATGGATGTACACATACCTCTAACAGAGTTGCCATTTACATTGAATTACATAGGTCGTTTGCTACAGAAGAAACGACCTCATCTATGAAAGAGACGACCTCAGAGGCATTTCTCTGTAAAATAGTTGTCTTAAAGCATCTCACTCCATAAAAGAGCAAACTTTAGAGGTATTACTCTATAGAACAGAGAAGTCGATCCTTCTATAGTTATAAATGGGAGCTTTTCATCAGTAGATGTCTCAGAAATCCGTATACAAATTTTACGAGGCAAAATGGATGACAAGTATTTCATTGCGTACTCAAAGTAAAGGGTGATCTAAGTAGAGATACTTTTACTTTAATAGCCTTTTTTTGCAATGTCATGCTGTCATGTTATTTTTGTTAAGTATTGTTTGGCATTTCATCATGGAAAGACTTACGCCTGAACAACGTTTACAAATTATTCAGTTTTATTATCAAAAAAATCGTTCGCCAATTGCGCTAAGTCCACTTTTTTAAAATCCAAAAAACACTTTCCAGTCGACCCACGAACTTGACACCCATGAGCAATATTTAGCTCTCGTTAAGAGCTATCTTTTTGCCATTGACCGATTCCAGATCCGACGTACCGGAATCATCGGTCCATATTTCTTCAAAAATGATGCCGGTGAGAACGTAACCGTCAATGGCAACCGTTATCGTGCCATGATAACCGACTATGTGATGCCTGAAATTGAAGCTCGTGATCTCGGCGACATTTGGTTTCAACAAGACGGCACCACTTCCCACACATCGAATCAATCAATGGATTTATTGAGAGATCACTTCGGTGAGCAGATAATTTCACGTTTTGGCCACACATCGCATCAATCAATTGATTTATTGAGAGAACACTTCGGTGAGCAGATAATTTCACGTTTTGGGCCGGTCGATTGGCCACCAAGATCGTGTGATATCACACCATTAGACTTTTTCCTGTGGGGATATGTAAAGTCTAAAGATTATGCGGACAAACCCGCTTCGATTCAGGCCTTGGAGCAAAACATCACGCGTGTAATTCGCCAGTTACCAGTCGAAATGCTCGAACGAGTCATCGAAAATTGGACTCAACGGATGGACCATCTGAGACGTAGCCGCGGCCAACATATGATAGACATAATCTTCAAAAAATAAATGTCAAAGAATGTTCTTTCAAATGATAATAAACATTCCCCATTCAATTTGAATTTTCGGTGGTTTTTTCTTTAAAAAAGTAGGGAACCTCGAAATGGATCACGCTATATATGATTTCTGAGGCGTGACCCCCGTCCTCAGTAATCTACATGGCTGGTTTTTTGAGCAACCCTTGATTGATAGTTCGATAACCAAACTCTCAGAGACTGTACGGGGATGCCACACACAGGCCAATGAGAATTATACCCAAAGACTCACTTTTCGGCTAACGATCATGTAGAACAGTAGTTTTGCTCTTTAAAAAAGTTTACCTTAGGAGTCTTTCTCGATATATGAATCTTTTCGCTCTTTCGCTATAAAAAAGTCAACTCAGGGGTCTCTCGCTGTAAAATATTCGACTATAGAGGTCTCTCGCTATAAAAAAGTCAGCCTCAGAAGTTTTCTCTATAAAATAGTCCATTCCATCAGCTAGCAAGTCGATGCCAAACATCGTCCTGATAGCTGAGACGACTCATAGGCTTTCCTCTATCATCTACCTAATAGGTATTCCCCTACAAAAAAGTCGACCACATACTGTCTAATCAGCAGCATGTCTACAGCAAGGGCAAATCCACCGAAACCGCCCTACATCATCTAGTCAGCTTTATTGAAGGTTCAGTTCTGCTTCTCTGTTAAGGAATCTTTAATAAAGGGAAGACATCTTTAATAACGTAAATACAGCCGCAATATATACGGCTCTGTGAACCCTGGGGGTTGATGACAATATACGAAGGTTCATTCAAAACCTTTTGATTAAGATATGCATTTCAGTTAGCGTTATTTCAGAAGATTTCTCAACAGAGGAATTCGTTCTGTCACCTCTACTGTGGAATCTCTCCATGAACAATATAGCGCAAAATACTAGACCGGAAATTAAACATAAAATCCAATATGCTAAAATAATAGCTAAGAATGAATTTTCTGCTTAATGTAGGTATCAGCATTTTCTCTGATATTCAGGCAGCTATAAAGTCTCTAGAAACAGTCATCCTGAATTCAAATATACCCCTATACTGTGCAGATTTCTTAACCAGATGGCTGCCAATTTGAAGTTCAGGAAACTGCTGTGCATATGAGCTTTCAAGGCTAGGAATTACCTTACATACTCCAGCGGAACTGTAATCTGTCTTGGTGTAACACATGACTATATTCTGAGCTAGTCGGGCTATTTTAAAGTCCCTTGAAACTGTTGTCATCTTAAAGCGATAGATTTACAAATCACTTGATTTGGGTACCTACCAAAGAAATCACTTGATTTGGGTACCGGTCCTGCAAAGTAATAGAAGAAATTACAAGACTAGCAAATACCTAACTCGCCCCAGGGGAACTGGAAATGGAGCATGTTTCTAGCGACCTGCAAGCTCTTCTTGGGAAACAGTGCTCTTATGGCAACAAATGACAGGTGGTCAACGGTCAGGAAATGCATACATTCCAAGCTGATGGTGTGTGTGCCTAAACTACAAAAGCACCAAAGCCCTGCTGTCGGTAGATATGTGTCATTTGTCGGTCTTGAAGGTCTAGCGAAATTACATTTGCTGAAGCTGCTAAGAAAAGGAGGGATAATCTATAGGACAACTTTTTTTGTCTGTCTCCCGCTCTCTCTAGAAGGCGGCAGGCTACCCTAGGCTCTCATTTCTTTGAGGACTTAGCAAACTTCACAGATGTCAAAAATCCGCCAAATTTTGAGCTTTCTAATGCAATCAAATTGGTTCAGCGGGAGCAGCTAGGTAAAACTTAAATTTTCCCTTATGTCCCTGCGGTAGCACAATTGACTATATTGAAAGGCAGGGGAACTAAAATATGTGTGACATGCCTCTAGAGAACCTACAAATTTGACTGGAGAGATAGTACATTTAGGACAGGTGTTCACTGGTAGAGAACCGCATACTTTCCAAGCTGTTGTCGCAAAAGCACCAACGCCCTGTCGTTGTTATCGAGACCGAACCGCAAGCAGATAGATTGAAGGTCTTGTGTAAAGACTTTTGCGGAATCTGCAGTGACGAAGATGAGATACGAGTACAACCTACCAAATAAAACACAATACATTTTGGAAAAATTTTCTTTATTTCTCAGCATAATCTCGTTATAGCTCGATACACTTTTTTCCGCGATTTTCAATAGCTTTGATACCCTGCTTATAGTAGAACTGTCTAGCTTCTGAAAATAGCCATCAACAGCAACCTCCACATCTTCACTGCTGGCAAATCTTTTTCCGCCGAGCCATTTTTTCAAGTTTGGAAATATAAAATAATCCGAGGAAGCTAAATCTGGCCAATAAATTAATTAATTGATTTTGGCCATCACAATAGTAGATGTTTGAACTGGTGCATTGTCTTGATTTTGAGCAAACGCGGCACCCATCTTGCGCAAAGCTTTCTTATCATCAAATTTTCCGTCAATATGCGGTGTACAGCTCTTTTTGAAATGCCTATGACTTCAGCTGGCTCAGAAACCTTCAACCGATGGTCATCCAATACCATTTGTGGATTTTTTAACCATTTCTGACGTAGACACCACAATTTGTCGACTACTACGGTGTTCGTTTTGGCAGCTCCTACGGCTCCGTTTAAACTCTGTCACCCCATATTTTTTAGTTGTAAACGACATTTTTTAGTTTCCATGTTTCCATAAATTCACTGAGATCGTTCACTTTTGAGTGCTTCAAAAAAAAAAAAAAAAATAAACAATTTGGCTCCTTGAAACTTAAAACGTATGTTTAGAAGGTTGTCACTTTTCACGAAAGTAATTTTCTTCAAACTAACTGGTGATTCAAGTAGAGATACTTTTTTCAATAGCCTTTTTTTGTTTGATCACGTGTGAGTATTGTTTAGTATTTCATCATGGAAAGACTTACGCCTGAACAACGTTTTGACAACAAATTGACAGATTAAGTAGTATAATGTTATAACGGGTGATCCGTTTACGTGTGTCATTTGACAGTTACCAGTCGAAATGCTCGAACGAGTCATCGAAAATTGGTCTCAACGGATGGCCCATCTTAGACGTAGCCACGGCCAACATTTGATAAACGTAATCTTCAAAAAATAAATGCCAAAGACGGTTCTTTCAAATGATAATAAACATTCCCCATTAAATTTGAATTTTCTGTGTTTTTTTTTCTTTAAAAAAGTAGGGAAATGGATCACCCTATACTACCGCCATATACTCTACAGGTCGGCTAATTTTGCAAAGGCTAATAACCTGCTAGTTCTTCTTGACAGATAGCGCCCTTGCGACAACAAATGACAGGCGATCACTTGTCAGCAAGTGCATACATTCCAAGCTGATGCGGTCATGCTAAAACTCCAAAGCAACGGCCTGTTGTCGTTATTGGGACCGGACGGCTTCTGCAGATGCAGCGGATACGAAGAAGAGAAGAAATCGATGGAATACTTTCTGTGTATGTGCCCGATCTGTCGAGAATGCGGCAGGATAGACTCACCTTTCTTTAGGTGGGTTGGTAAACTCGGCCGATCATCGAACATCCGCCAACTATTGAGCTTTTTAAAACAATCTGGATCTTTCAACTGGAAGGGCCTGTAGTCTAATGGTGAATTCGATTCATAAAAAATGCTGCCCTGTCGACACGAAATTATTGAAAATGTTTACCCTTTTTAGTTGGAACATAAACTAAGCTTAGCTCCTTTTTTAAAATTCCAAAATGTGGTATACAAGTCTAGTTTTCTGCACTGTTTTGCAGAAACGGAATCGCCATATCTTTAAGGTCTTGAATCTACGCTGGGCTGTTGGCGTAGACCTTATCTTTCACGTGGCCCCAAAGGAAGAAGTCGCAAGGTGTTAAATCACAAGATCTCGGTGGCCAATTGTGATCACCTCTTCGAGAGATAACACGGTCCGGAAACTTTTCCCGTAACAGAGCAATGGTTTCGTTGCTTGTGTGGCACGTAGCGCCGTCTTGTTGAAAGTAAACGTTGTCCAGATAAATACCATTCAACTCCGACCATAAAAAATCATTAATCATCTCTCGAAAGCGCAATCCATTCACCGTAACTGTTAATCCAACCTGATTTTCGAAAAAGTAAGGTCCAATGACCCCGCCGGACCATAAACCGCACCAAACAGTCACACGTTGAGGATGGAGAGGCTTCTCAATAATAACTCTTGGGTTTTCCGAGCCCCAGATGCGACAATTTAGCTTGTTGGCTTAGCCACCGAGGTGGAAATGGGCCTCATCAGTCAAGAGGATTTTTCGTTGATTTTCGAAGTTTAATAATTTCAATGCGTTGTTGAGTCGTGTATCGTTCCATTTTTAGTAATGTCGTAGTTTCTACTTGTCAAATGTCAAAGAATAAAAGCTTCAAAAGTGACAGCTACCGAAATACCGGGTGATTCAAAATAACACCTCTTGTTGGAAAACCCGTTATTTGTATGCACTGTTATTAAAGTTATATGCTTTTTACTTTTGGTGCAAAACGGACCATTTGTGTGGGAGGTACCAAAAGGGGCGGTACAATAAAGCCCATTTTTTTTATCGGACTATAAAAACATTACACTGTACAAAATTTCATATATTTTTATCCACTTGTTTTAGAGTAATAAGCTGTTAACTTTTGGTGCAAATTTATCAGTTTGTGTGGGAGGTACCGAAAGGGTCGGGGCCACTTCGCCCATTTCTCAAGGTGATAATTACTAATAAACTAATACTATGTGTCGAATTTCCGAAGATTCGAATAAGTAGTATAGAAGTTATTAGCGAATCAATATTTCACTAAATTTTAACCCTTTGTGAGGGAGGTACTAGAAGAAGTGGACCAATATGGCCCATCTTCGAACTTAGCAGGAGATAGAAAAAAATATTACCACATTCCAAATTTGAAGTCAATCGGTTAATCCTTTCGAGAGTTATCGTGCAAACCAGCCAGCAGACAGACAGACAGATAGACGGACGGACGGACGGACATTGCTCATTTGACTTAAAATGACCTAAAACGAATATCCGCCGAACATACTTAGGGTCTTACGTAACTCCTTCGATGTGTTACACTTTTGGCCGTAGCAAATGTTATATACCCTCGTATCACTAAAGTGAGGGTATAATAAATAAATAAAAATCTGATTTGATGTATTGTACTTAGGATATAGTCGATCACTTCAGAATTGCTATCTAAGGATCTCTAAAAGGGGCACATTCGATTCGTCTTAGCCGATCTCGGCACTGGTTATTTTTTGCTTCACTGTTTTTCGTTGTTGTTACACTTTCTGCCATAAAAGTAATTTATGATTTTGTTGTTTTTTAATATTTTTATTGTTTTCTCTGTTCTAAACTATTGTCGTTGTCATTGTCGCTGTCGCTGTCGTTGTCGTTGCCGTCGTCATCGTTCCACTTCAGACGTTTACGCTGACGACAAATAAAAGTAGTATCAACAGCCAAGACACGACGTTTGCGGCGGCCCGGCCACACAAATGTGTGAACTGAACCCAATGAAACCAATTCCGATTTAGTTTAAATTGTATTTCGTCGCTCTTCATTAATGCGCTGAAAATTCTAAGAAAACGGCAAAAAAATAAACGGAAAAAAATCACAAAAACTGAAAAATTACTATTTTTTCCATTTCATGAAACTAATTTCTAAATCGGATTTGTTCTTGAATTACATCCCAAAATATATGAAAATAAGAACCGAAATTTGATCGAATACCAGAAGAAAAAAAAAGAGAAATTTGTGGTGTCATCATTGCATTTTCTCGGCGTGAAGGTGTGGATGGCGGTGGACTAGTTTCTGGTGAATCGGCAAAATATCAGAATTAAGTGAAAATGGTAAAGAACTTAAACTGTAAAAGTTAAAAATCGAAACCGAAAGAAGAGCAGATGTGTTTTTGTCTTCATTAAAATGCAGTTCAGGGATAAATGCAATACCGTTTGGTCCACCGAAAAAAGTAATCGTTTTGCAAAATGTTCATCTTCCTAACAAACGAAGAACTTCCTAACACAACCAACTCCTTTCCTATGTGGCAAAATATCTAGACGTATGTGGAAAAAACGGGGAATGAAAACCGATAACGAAAAACCAAAAACATTTTAAACAAAAAATAAAAATAGATCAACAGTTCAGAAAAAAAAGATAAAAAAATAAATGTACAAATGTCAACTAAAGTGGAAAAGTTGAATTAATAAAAAAGTTTGTGTTATTTTTCTTAGATTTTTGTAGAATTTTTAAATTTGAAAACGGAATTTTGTTATTTAACATAAATAAATATTATGGAAATTGAAATAATTATTCGAAAATAAGATTTGCAATTGAAAAATAAAAAATGTATACTCAAGATGTGCGGAAATGTTAAAGATAAGATAAAGAAGTAATGTTTCCGTCTTAGAAGATATTCTAAATAGTGGAAGTGACTCCGAGACGTATTAAAATACTTCATATTTTTATTTAACAGTGGCAGAGATCGTGAAACGTGCCAAATCCCAATCTTAGATATCTTAAAGTACACCAGTTTACAAAAAAAAATATCTACTTCATAATCACTAAGTGTATGTTGTGTTAGTCGACCTTGCAGGTCTTCATTAATAACAGGGAACAGTTGACCACAGTCTTTATTTAAATTAAAGTCGACCTCAGAAGTCCAACTCTACTCAGCAAGAAAGTATGGAAGTTATTCCTACTGAATAATATTTGAAGTACTTCTGAAGTAGCAGTTAGTGAAATTGTTTTACCTGCAAATTCCGTTATTTTACTGTAGTCCTGAAAATATTTATATTCTATGACAAAATAAAAAACGTTGTTACGGAAATTCGATTTAAAAAAAATTAAACATGTTTGAAAGATTTAAAAAAAGAAGATCAAATGTAAATACCCGCTGCGGGATTTGAAAGAGAGCATCCCAAGCAGTAGATAGGGGTCGCTAATGTTTGGGATGCCCATATAAAGAGCAACTCAAGATCTATAAGAAGGAGCTTAGAATGGCGCAAACACGCTCTTAGTATACCTTCTGTGGCCAAATGGAAAAGGTCTCCGACGCCGCAAGGCTAAAGAAAATACTATCAGCTTCACCCTGTACAGTGGGTTACTTGCAGGATGAGGCAAATAACTGGACAAAAAACAGCGAGCAGTCGCTGAATGTACTGCTCGACACACATTTCCCGGGGAACTCACCAACAGAACCCGAAGATCAGCAAGACCAACAAGAAAGCGAGTGGACTGCGAGTGGACTGCGGACGTCGCTAGCTTGTTGACTGAGAGACCCAGAATAAACTGGGCTATGAACAGCTTTGAGCCCTTCGAGTCACCTGGACCAGACGGCATCACTCCAGCAGAAATGCAGAAAATGTTAAAGTACATTATCCCCTGGCTGGAGAACATTTATGTAGACTGTATCAGGCCTTCATACATCCCGAATCGATGCAGGGATACCAAAGTGCTATTCATACCTAAAGCGGGGAAGATATCACACACTAGGCCAAAGTCTTCAGACCAATTAGCCTATCATCCTTTCTATTGAATGGTCTGGAAAGACTTTTAAATTATTTCATTAGGGAAAACCTGGATACAAAACTCCTGTCGGTGAACCAACAGGCTTTCAATAAGGGAAAGTCTACAGAATCAGCCCTGCACGAACTTGTGAGCACTATCGAATCGTCACTGCATTTCAAGGAATTCACCATGGTGGCATTTCTTGACATAGAAAGGGCTTTTAACAACATTCACTCATTTAACTCTAGTTTGATTAGACTAATTCAAAGTCTGCTCAACAGAAGACGCATAACAGCATTGGTTGGGTCCACAACTCTAACAAGGTTTGTAAACAGAGGGACCCCACAAAGAGGAGTACTGTCTCCACTAATTTGGAACCTAGCGGTGAATGAAATCCTGCTAGATCTAGAACGTTGTGGCTGCAAGGTCGTGGCATATGCGGACGACGTGGCAATCGCAGTGAGTGGCAAATTCGAAAACGTCCTCCGAGACATTCTACAGGTGGCTCCGAACAAATTGGCTAGATGGGCCAGAAGCAGCGATTTGGGCGTAAACCCAAACAAGCCAGCATTGGTTCTCTTTACTAGGATGAATAATGTCCCACATGTGGACCCTCCACCTCGGATAAATGGAACAGATCTAGTCTTTTCTGAAAGTGCAAAATGTTTAGGAATAATTCTAGACAGAAAACTGTTATATAGATGGTTCTTTTCTTTTGTAAACCCGGTGAGGGCTCTTGGGTGACTAGTGATATCGGTTTTCTATACAACATCCAACTTGGCGCCCTGTCAGACCTCACATGACTTTCTCAAGGTCATATCGTCGCCACATTTGTCTGCCTAGCTATTCTACAGCTATATCTCTCACTGGACAGCCTGCCTCTTGCCTGGGTTTAGGTCAAGGTGGCACCCGGGCTCACAAAGATCAATTAAGGTGCTTAGTGATACCCGTCTCAGGCGCCCTCATTGAAATCAAACTGTTTGATACATAATGTTATCACTAATATGAATATCGGTACCGAATGAATATTGAAAGGTCGACCTCAGTATATCCAGACGTCGTTTGCTTCATTACCTTCTCAGGACATATCGTGACCAGATATGTCTAGCTACCCCACATGTGTAAATTTCTGTTCATCTCTAATGGGACAGCCAGGCTATCTTTTGCCTAAGCCAAAGCGTCTTTTCAGTTCCCCAGGATATTCCTATTCTCAGGTACCCATATGAGGTAAAAGTTAAATTGCTCAGACATCTCGTAAGGAGATCTGCGTCAGTTGTGGACAGTTTGTGAATATTCCCTATATTTGTTGCCCTCCGAGATTTAATGACTGTCTAGCTGTCCGAGTAAACGGTAACGCTAGCGGTGAATGAAATCCTGCTAGATCTAGAACGTTGTGGCTGCAAGGTCGTGGCATATGCGGACGACGTGGCAATCGCAGTGAGTGGCAAATTCGAAAACGTCCTCCGAGACATTCTACAGGTGGCTCCGAACAAATTGGCTAGATGGGCCAGAAGCAGCGATTTGGGCGTAAACCCAAACAAGCCAGCATTGGTTCTCTTTACTAGGATGAATAATGTCCCACATGTGGACCCTCCACCTCGGATAAATGGAACAGATCTAGTCTTTTCTGAAAGTGCAAAATGTTTAGGAATAATTCTAGACAGAAAACTGTTATATAGATGGTTCTTTTCTTTTGTAAACCCGGTGAGGGCTCTTGGGTGACTAGTGATATCGGTTTTCTATACAACATCCAACTTGGCGCCCTGTCAGACCTCACATGACTTTCTCAAGGTCATATCGTCGCCACATTTGTCTGCCTAGCTATTCTACAGCTATATCTCTCACTGGACAGCCTGCCTCTTGCCTGGGTTTAGGTCAAGGTGGCACCCGGGCTCACAAAGATCAATTAAGGTGCTTAGTGATACCCGTCTCAGGCGCCCTCATTGAAATCAAACTGTTTGATACATAATGTTATCACTAATATGAATATCGGTACCGAATGAATATTGAAAGGTCGACCTCAGTATATCCAGACGTCGTTTGCTTCATTACCTTCTCAGGACATATCGTGACCAGATATGTCTAGCTACCCCACATGTGTAAATTTCTGTTCATCTCTAATGGGACAGCCAGGCTATCTTTTGCCTAAGCCAAAGCGTCTTTTCAGTTCCCCAGGATATTCCTATTCTCAGGTACCCATATGAGGTAAAAGTTAAATTGCTCAGACATCTCGTAAGGAGATCTGCGTCAGTTGTGGACAGTTTGTGAATATTCCCTATATTTGTTGCCCTCCGAGATTTAATGACTGTCTAGCTGTCCGAGTAAACGGTAACGCCAGTGTTGGTCGCTATGTTGCGACTCAGTCACTTTTCTACTTCCCTTATTGCCATTATTTCGCCTTGATAGACAAGTATCTACCAGTCTATGATCTATATCAGAACTAAGTTCATCACAGTGTAATATGAAGCCAGCCTTCCTATCAAGATTGGAACCATCTGTATAGAAGTGAAGATACTTTTCATTTCCTGGTATTCTACCAATCCATTCCTCGCGGGCAGGTATCTTAGTGCTAAAGTTTCTCTCGAAGGTGTACACCATTGGTATTTAGTTTACCTGGTTGGTTACTATTGCACTACAATATGATGTCATCATTTATTTGTAGTTCTTGTACCTCCATATTAATAGACGGTTTAAACTTAACTACAGTTATCTGAACTTTCATTAATTGATTGGTGATGGATCGTTCTTCAGTCGCCGTTCACCACACTGCAATGCCGTTCAATAGTATTGGCCCACTGCTATGTACTCGAATATCCAATGAACGATTTTAGGAATCAGACTCACGACTTTCTTGTTTGTTTGTAGAATGGTCTACATCAGAGGACCCTCCTTAATTTTCCTTTATAATATCGTCTAAATCAGAGGTGATCCTATATAAAATAGTTAACCTCAAAAGTTGTCTACTATAGAAAGGCCGACCTCGTCCGTTGTCTTACTCTATAGAAGAGTTGACTCCAGCGATTTTGTGCGACAGCAGAACCGACCGCATAATTCAATCTACAACATATTCTAAATGAGCCTGGCATATAGACTGCCAGTAAAAATCTAACCTATCCTAATGCGGGTGGTAATGACTTGTCATTACTTAATAATGCTATGGATGATTTCATGAGAGAGATCTCCGATTTCCTTGAATGTCTTTTTAGAATTGTCTTCATCAGGGTACCCTCTTGGTTTGCCTTTATAAAATCATCTAAATCAGGGGCCTTCATTTATAAAATACTTTATATCAAAACTTTTCCTCTATATAAAGGTAGACCTCATCCGTAGTCTTACTCTGCAGAAGAGTAGAACCTACCTCAGAAGTCTTAATGAAAGTCGATAGTCTATAGAAGAGTCTACCTCAGGGGACTTACTTTATGGAGGTGTCGACCTCTTTGGTTTTCCGTTACAAAACATTCGATCTCGCGGGCCTAACTCTATCGAAGAATCAACCCAGGAGATGTTCTGCAGTAATAGATTTGACATCCTCGGAGGTTTTCCACTACAGAGTTGACACTAGGGAGTAGACCAACAGTGGTTATCTCTATAGCAGAGCTGAGCTCAGGGACCTTCTTCTATAAAAGATTCGACCAACAGAGGTGTAACCCTAAATCATAGCTTATTTTAGGGATCATCCTCTATATGAAAATCGACTTCTGAGGTCTTCGTCTATATGAAAAGTTGACCTCAGAGTTATTCTGCTATACAAATACAGATCAGATTTTCTTCACCTCAGGGAACTTCCTCTATATAAATAACTCTACCAAAGAGTCAACCTCAGAAAAATGTAGACCTCAGAGGGTGTTCCTCAACCTAAAATTCTACCTTTGAGTTCTCCTGCTACAGAAGAGTTGACCACGTTTTTCGTCCTCTTAAGAAGAGTCAATGTCACAGGTCTTTAGAGATGAGTCGATCTCAGAAGTCTTCCACTGTGGAAAAGTAAAGCTCAGAGATCTATAGAAAAGTACGCCCCGGAAGATATCCTCTATGGAAATGTCGACCTCTGATGACATTCCTCTACCTAGGAGTCAACCTCAGAGTTCCCCCGCTATCGAAGAGTTGACCACAGATGTCGCCTTAGATAGGCCAACTCCTTGTTTACTAAGGATTAGCTAACCCAAAGTCGACTACTTACCTAACGTAAGGGGTGGATAACTCAACTGGCCGGCTGCTAACGATTAGATAACTCAAATGGGCGTCTACTTAGCAGTAGATAAAGCAACTGACATTGTACTAAGTAGTAGATAACCCAACTGACTGTCCGCTAAAGAGTACATATATAAATGTAATGGTCCTCTAATCGGGAGTAGATGACTCAACTTGTTGTATACTAAGCATTGCATTTATGTAATGCAGTTGTTTGATGGCACCACATCCTGTAATATTGAAAAGTAAAGTTTTTTTTTCCAAATTACAGATCGTAATTGTTATACGTTATTGAAACAATTTACGAGCAGATCTTTATGATGATGAGTCTTCCTAGTTTTTGAAGAAACAGTTTAGGAAACCAACATTGATCAAAGTTGGCAATATTTTCTCATTCTACAACAACAGGGTGGTCAGGTGCATCTTCATCTAGTCTTACATTAATTGTTTTTATTTAATTTTTAGTCAAACATAAAATTAATATCAAACTTTCCCCTCTGTCTTCTTTCCAGACATCTCTTGTGCCACAAACACCTTTTTTAAGGAAACAGCAACAACACAGCCATCGCCGCCAACATGGAGAAGCCCATGCAACCCGTTGGTAAGGTTTCGCAAATTGCGAATCTCTTCCAACGCAAACCCATTGAAATTCAACCCGTCGAACAGTTAAGTGCTGCCGCCGCCGCAGCAGCTGCAGCTGCAGCAGCCGCCGCTGCCGCCAATCCATCGGGAAATCCCGTAACGGTCTCACGCACAGAATCCCACTCGGCGCGGTTCAATAACGCCCGAGCTCTTTTCGAAAAACTCGGAGTGGAGAGCAATTCAAATCTCAGTGTTAAACGGTCGGGTTCGCGCGAAGATAACCTCTGCGGCGACATCAATCATTCGGATCGTTCATCGTCTCGTTCCTCCGATCGTTCTGTCTCACCACCCAAACGACGTTCACCTTTTCCGTCCGGCTGCCAAGTGGCCGCCTCCATGGCCAACAACAACTGCAATCAATTGAATGGTGGCATTGCTCCGCCCTTGACAAATTCGAAATTCATAATGGAACCAAGTCCGAAATTCCAACATAACATTTCACGCTTGAAGTCGGAGGAGAGTGTGACCTCTTCGTCGTCGACGGTGGGCAGTGTCAGTGCCATATTGTCAGGGTCGGGTGGCGGTGATAAGCCGGAAAAGCCTGAGCGCAAATTCAATTCTCGCGAATTGATTGAGAAACAGAAGAAGTGGACCTCGCACTTTACCAAAACTAAGACAACACGATCTCATGGTGATCTCAATCGATGCGATATCATACGCACCGGACCGGGTACCGTTTTAATACCCAGTTCCGTGATACAAATGAAAGACACGGCGAATACGACTTCGCCACCATTGAATAATCACAAAATCCCCAATAACCAAATTATCGAAACTCGATCGCCCATTCTGTCGAATCTGGCGCATCAGGACAAACCACCCAGCCCTCCGATAAGGCATTCGGTACAACCGCCCGAAATAAAACCGCGCAGTTCCAATAAAATCGGTAGCCCCGTCAAATCACCGCCATTGCCACCTATACCGGCAGTCAAACCGAAAAATGTCAGTCCAGTCAAATTCAATCCAGAACGTGTTCGATCACCCACCAAAATATCGGAACCACCACCACCTCCGCCAGCCAAATCAGCGGCGGTGGCAGCTGCCCAACAGCGCTCCATTGATGAACAGAATGGTATAGCACCCATACCACCGGAGAAGCCACGTAAAAAATCCATAGACTTGGTGGAGACTGAGGAACGTATTACACCCTCATCACCAACATTACAGGCACCCGGTTACGCCGGCTATGCCGCCAAACGGGCCTCAATCGATAGCGCGGGCAATAGCGTTTCGATTGCCAGCGCCAATGGCCTGCTGAGTGGCAGCAGCAATTCGGCTGCTTCACCGGGGGCCAGTGCTTCGTCGGGACCCTCGTCACCGGTACACACTGAGGATGAGAAACAGGAAAATGAATCGACCGAGAAATCGGAAATGCAGCAGCAGTATTATCACAGTATGCCACGCAGACGTAGGAGCGAAAATGAAGGTGAGTTCAGTTAAACTTAAATGGGATCAGGTAAATACGATGTTAAGGGCTTAGGGATGGGAATTCGGGTGCCTATTATTATTCTCCGTAGCCCTGATAAAATTGGCATAGGAGATTTACAGAATTATGCACCTAATATATCGTCCATTCAATATAATAATAGCCTATAATACACTACACAATGTTATTATATTATATTGTGGTTACAATGTATCTTGACTACCACAGGAGAAATTGTTATAGCCGCGGAGTACTCGTCGTGTCCTAGTTTCTCGTTCTCGATCAGAAATCCCAAGAGAATAGCGTATTCGTATCCTGGTCAATTTCAATCCACTAATCCACTTTTCATTAGATGATGTCCACTAATCATTCGTGAGTTTTGATTCGGTTCTCCTCTCTGTCTGACATCTTATCAACTATCATGTTTTCGTCATGACAATTTGACCCGGTATTCGTAACTGTAACACTTTTGAATGATATACCATTTAATTTTGAGATGTTCGACATTCCTGGACCGCTGGGGATGTTGTCAATTCCCAATAAAGGATTTTCAGGCCGCCTGACTATTTAACACTGATGACTCAGAGATGTTTGCAGTATACTCGTTGATAATGTATCTAGTCGGTGCCTAGTTTTACGGTATAGTATACCTACGCGAAATGTGGATCTATCACTGATTTGATCTCAAACGGATTGATTGATTTGTGGCAATGAATAGGCATTAAATACACCAAGGTATACAAATTTCTCAAAGTAGTACATCCCCAGCAAAACATAATGATCCATAAGGGAGATATTGGTTTGCTTACCATCTTACTGAATCACCGCTGATTTGAGAGGTGACGCTTCTATTTAGCATACATCTCCATCCCCTATGATTTTTAACTTTTTCAATGCAAGAAGGAGTGAGAGAAAGAGAGTGCGGGTGTTACTACGGCCTGTTTTTGTATATCTAACGAAAGTCTCTGCGAAAGAAAATCTGTCACTCACTTTCGTCAGGAATTTGGTTTCTCTAAGGTTCGTTCGTTCGTTCGCCTGGCCTTACGTCAATGACGTTAGCAATTTACCAATTGGAAGATAATGTAATTGCCAGGTCAATTCTATGGTCGACCTTAGAAAATACACCTCTGTACTCTTTACACTAGCTGTGGCCAAAAAATCAACCCTGGGTGGGTCAGCTGAGCTGAACCAAGACTCTTATTCCTTTATCTCTCGCTCACGGCTCTCTCATTGTGCACAGATGATTTTGTTTTTCATCTTGGCGAGCTGCCAATGTTGACTTTTTTATGCTTAAATATGTATACATATATACACAATTTGCTTATTATTTAATTGGTTTACCTTAATTATATTACTATCTACTTATTTTTCCTACCAATAAGGTTTTTTTTTTGTAATTTTTCCTATCAGTCGACAAATAAAACAGAGTGACTCGATCTGACATTTGTGTTCGCCCAGATGACAGCAAAGAGAGATAGAGAAACCAAAATTTACACTGAAATGTTTAAGTTTCCGTACGAGTTCATTATCGTGTCGTTGTTGTCGTTGTGATGATAGTTAGTGAAACCCAAATCAGCTGTTTGTCGTCTGGCAGGCGAACGAAAGCAAAATTTTAAGTTTCAGAATTAGGCTGCTAGTTTTGCTCAACCAATTCATGCAGACTTTCAGCATTCTCGGTCTTCAATAAGGAATATGATGATCATTTCGGTTATCTACCAGTAAGTAGACGACTAGATGGGTTGTCTACTTTTTAGTTGACTAGCAGTAGGGTTATCTAGACGACCCGTTGGGTTATCTACTCCATTTTAGATGACCAGATCGGTGTTAAATCCTTAAAAGAAGGAATGTTGGGTTATATACTACTTAGTAAAATACCAGTTGGTTTATTTACAGCTTAGTAGACGTGTATTTGAGTCTTTTCGGTTATCTACTCCTAAGTACTACACTAGACCGTAGTGGATGACCAGTTCGGTTATGTACTCCTTAGTAGAGGACCAGTAGGATTATGTACTACTTATGCCAGATAGTTCATCTACTCTTTATTAGACATCAAGTTGTGTTATCTACTCCTTAGTAGACGACAAATTGGGTTATCTACTCCTTAGTAGACTACTAGTTTGGTTATCTGCTCCTTAGTAGACTACTAATTTGGATATCTATTCCAAAGTAGACGACCAGTTGGGTTATCTACTCATTAGTTGCTAAATAGATCGAAACTCGATCGCCCATTCTGTCGAATCTGGCGCATCAGGACAAACCACCCAGCCCTCCGATAAGGCATTCGGTACAACCGCCCGAAATAAAACCGCGCAGTTCCAATAAAATCGGTAGCCCCGTCAAATCACCGCCATTGCCACCTATACCGGCAGTCAAACCGAAAAATGTCAGTCCAGTCAAATTCAATCCAGAACGTGTTCGATCACCCACCAAAATATCGGAACCACCACCACCTCCGCCAGCCAAATCAGCGGCGGTGGCAGCTGCCCAACAGCGCTCCATTGATGAACAGAATGGTATAGCACCCATACCACCGGAGAAGCCACGTAAAAAATCCATAGACTTGGTGGAGACTGAGGAACGTATTACACCCTCATCACCAACATTACAGGCACCCGGTTACGCCGGCTATGCCGCCAAACGGGCCTCAATCGATAGCGCGGGCAATAGCGTTTCGATTGCCAGCGCCAATGGCCTGCTGAGTGGCAGCAGCAATTCGGCTGCTTCACCGGGGGCCAGTGCTTCGTCGGGACCCTCGTCACCGGTACACACTGAGGATGAGAAACAGGAAAATGAATCGACCGAGAAATCGGAAATGCAGCAGCAGTATTATCACAGTATGCCACGCAGACGTAGGAGCGAAAATGAAGGTGAGTTCAGTTAAACTTAAATGGGATCAGGTAAATACGATGTTAAGGGCTTAGGGATGGGAATTCGGGTGCCTATTATTATTCTCCGTAGCCCTGATAAAATTGGCATAGGAGATTTACAGAATTATGCACCTAATATATCGTCCATTCAATATAATAATAGCCTATAATACACTACACAATGTTATTATATTATATTGTGGTTACAATGTATCTTGACTACCACAGGAGAAATTGTTATAGCCGCGGAGTACTCGTCGTGTCCTAGTTTCTCGTTCTCGATCAGAAATCCCAAGAGAATAGCGTATTCGTATCCTGGTCAATTTCAATCCACTAATCCACTTTTCATTAGATGATGTCCACTAATCATTCGTGAGTTTTGATTCGGTTCTCCTCTCTGTCTGACATCTTATCAACTATCATGTTTTCGTCATGACAATTTGACCCGGTATTCGTAACTGTAACACTTTTGAATGATATACCATTTAATTTTGAGATGTTCGACATTCCTGGACCGCTGGGGATGTTGTCAATTCCCAATAAAGGATTTTCAGGCCGCCTGACTATTTAACACTGATGACTCAGAGATGTTTGCAGTATACTCGTTGATAATGTATCTAGTCGGTGCCTAGTTTTACGGTATAGTATACCTACGCGAAATGTGGATCTATCACTGATTTGATCTCAAACGGATTGATTGATTTGTGGCAATGAATAGGCATTAAATACACCAAGGTATACAAATTTCTCAAAGTAGTACATCCCCAGCAAAACATAATGATCCATAAGGGAGATATTGGTTTGCTTACCATCTTACTGAATCACCGCTGATTTGAGAGGTGACGCTTCTATTTAGCATACATCTCCATCCCCTATGATTTTTAACATTTTCAATGCAAGAAGGAGTGAGAGAAAGAGAGTGCGGGTGTTACTACGGCCTGTTTTTGTATATCTAACGAAAGTCTCTGCGAAAGAAAATCTGTCACTCACTTTCGTCAGGAATTTGGTTTCTCTAAGGTTCGTTCGTTCGTTCGCCTGGCCTTACGTCAATGACGTTAGCAATTTACCAATTGGAAGATAATGTAATTGCCAGGTCAATTCTATGGTCGACCTTAGAAAATACACCTCTGTACTCTTTACACTAGCTGTGGCCAAAAAATCAACCCTGGGTGGGTCAGCTGAGCTGAACCAAGACTCTTATTCCTTTATCTCTCGCTCACGGCTCTCTCATTGTGCACAGATGATTTTGTTTTTCATCTTGGCGAGCTGCCAATGTTGACTTTTTTATGCTTAAATATGTATACATATATACACAATTTGCTTATTATTTAATTGGTTTACCTTAATTATATTACTATCTACTTATTTTTCCTACCAATAAGGTTTTTTTTTTGTAATTTTTCCTATCAGTCGACAAATAAAACAGAGTGACTCGATCTGACATTTGTGTTCGCCCAGATGACAGCAAAGAGAGATAGAGAAACCAAAATTTACACTGAAATGTTTAAGTTTCCGTACGAGTTCATTATCGTGTCGTTGTTGTCGTTGTGATGATAGTTAGTGAAACCCAAATCAGCTGTTTGTCGTCTGGCAGGCGAACGAAAGCAAAATTTTAAGTTTCAGAATTAGGCTGCTAGTTTTGCTCAACCAATTCATGCAGACTTTCAGCATTCTCGGTCTTCAATAAGGAATATGATGATCATTTCGGTTATCTACCAGTAAGTAGACGACTAGATGGGTTGTCTACTTTTTAGTTGACTAGCAGTAGGGTTATCTAGACGACCCGTTGGGTTATCTACTCCATTTTAGATGACCAGATCGGTGTTAAATCCTTAAAAGAAGGAATGTTGGGTTATATACTACTTAGTAAAATACCAGTTGGTTTATTTACAGCTTAGTAGACGTGTATTTGAGTCTTTTCGGTTATCTACTCCTAAGTACTACACTAGACCGTAGTGGATGACCAGTTCGGTTATGTACTCCTTAGTAGAGGACCAGTAGGATTATGTACTACTTATGCCAGTTAGTTCATCTACTCTTTATTAGACATCAAGTTGTGTTATCTACTCCTTAGTAGACGACAAATTGGGTTATCTACTCCTTAGTAGACTACTAGTTTGGTTATCTGCTCCTTAGTAGACTACTAATTTGGATATCTATTCCAAAGTAGACGACCAGTTGGGTTATCTACTCATTAGTTGACGACAAATTGGGTTAACTACTCCATAGATGAGGGTCTATTGGGTTAACTACTAGTTCATGACAAATTGGGTTAACTTCTCCTCAGTATATAACCCAACTTCCTCTATTATGGCCCTCATAATAGAGGAAGTTGGGTTATTTACTCCTTAGTAGACGATTGGGTGGGTTATCAACTCCTTAGTAGACGACCAGTTTGATTGGGTCTGCCATTAAATAATCAGGTAGGTATTCTATTACTCGTAGACCATTACTTGGATATGTCACAAAGTGACAAATCACTTCCTCCAATGACAGAGTCATGTAAAGGTCACCGATTGTTTTCTTATAGAAGGAATAACTGATCTCTGTTCTTAGTGAATCTATCTCACGTTGGTATTGTACCGGTTCAATTTCCTGCAGGATTACTCTATTACATTTAATTCATGCAGTGTTTCAACAAAATTGACTGTGTGGCATGTACAGGAGCGCAAAAATGATTATACTGCACAAAAAACCTATTCATGCTGGGTCAGTATACGACATCTATAGAGAAAGATTTCCCGTCGGGTTACTCATTGCATTTAATTCATGCATAGTTTCAACATAATTGACTTTACATGGTTAATACTGTAGAGAAACATTTTTTGATATTTAAAGACTCCTTGAAGTAGGTATTAATTCAACTACTCAAATGACAAAGCCATGTAAAATATGCCTGTTGTATGTCATATAAAAAGGGTCACTACGAGGACCGGTCCGTATTCTTAAGGATCATATCACGAATGTGATTTTATTTCGATCCCAATTTCCCTTCAGCTTCTGCAAGTCCGTTTGTGGCTGTATACGAGTATATTCGATTTTGCTTCTAAAATATATTAAATCCTTTTCATCCGAATTGACGTATATTTTCTAATTTTCCCGTTGCTAAATAAGTATTTCCTTATTGAAAATGCCGTGACCTTCTTGGCCAACCTTAGTTTATGCGAGTTTGTATGGAGAAGAAGTGATTCTGTAACGAATTAATTTCTTCTTCTTCAAACACACAGCAATAACATCAAGGAAAACCACGACGCAACAACAACAGAAGTTTTCTTTATTATTGTTGTTCTTCTGCTTTCTTGCCTCCTTCACAAATGTTCATTGCCCTCAGAGTGTGGCATCGGCAGATTTGCACTTTGCTTTGAGTCTTTACACTCGCTGACATCAATGTCTCGCTTCTATCTGCAAATGGTCTGCAACAACCAGTGTACTCGTATATCGCATCTCTTTACTTTTTAAAGACGTAAGATGTTTTATTTATGGTACACTCGAGAGAAAATATCTAAATATGTTGGTGACATAGTTAAATTAGGGGAAGATTTGCTAGAATTTCTATTAGTTTTTTCGAGATAATACTAGGTGGACCCTACTACTTACTACTAGGAACCATATACATATGACTAAAAATATGCTTGCTCATTTATTTTGCATGGGATCCTGCTATGTTGAATATTGACCATAGCATGTTTAGAAGAGGTTAATACTATAGTTGTGAGGAATATGATTTCAATGAGATCAACCAAAAAATAATATAGTCCAAAATTTATTAAAAAAGGGTTACATATAATGCCGGGGTGCGAGGTTAGCTCCTGACACATTAACTATAAATAAGAAGTGTTTTTTCGAATTTCATCCTTTAGAGGCACAGTGGGGCAAAAATGGTTATATATGATACAGTGGAACAAAAATAAATATATGTATATATGTGATACAGTGGGGGAAACATGTGTTACATATGGTTAAATTGAGCACAAAGGTTTATATATGGACCCAGGGTGCGAGGGTAGTGCATGTGGAACATATACTACAGATAAGAAGTGTTTTTCGAAATGCAAACTTTTAGTGGCAAGAAGGGATAAATATGTCGCAGCGGGCAAAAAGGGGTCGAATATGGCCCCAGTTGCAAAGGTAGCTTTTGAAATATTTTTTATTTATTTATATGAATTACAATACAAAGTAAATTTATATTCTAATTGTACGGTCCAAGGAAAAGCCGGGCTACAAAGACCATGTGGCTAGAGTTCGCAGCGACAGACCACAGCCTCTGGTGGGAATTTTCGTTTGTTTTTTAAACAACATTTTTCCTTGAGTGTATTTTAGAGGCTTGATAAACTTTAGAATCTTTCGCCGTTCTATGTCGCCTTTTGGAGTGTTTGTTTATTTATTCGAAGAGTCAACTTATGTTTCTTATTTCTCCATTTTTTTTGCCATATGCCACTGTTGTTGCCCGTATTTGCCATTGTCATTGTTCTGCTGCTTTTGCCTTTGCTATTCTTTCTGCAGCTGATGATGATGGGATGGCGGTGTCCGTCCATCCGTCTATCAGTCGGTCGTTGAGTTTTGCGCCTTTTCAACTTGAATTGAATTTTCTATAATGTCGTTGTCGTCGTTAATGTTTGACCCATATTGAATTTAAGCCTTGAAGTCATAGTCACGATGCGAAGCGAATACACTCCCACCCACCCACTAACTAGTTTCAGCTATGGCATGGGGAGATTATTCCCCATTTGGAAATCCAGGAAATCACACATAAATAACACAGTGTTTGCCGTTGTTGGCTTTGTTGTGGTGGTACATAAGCTTTGACACGATTCTGCTGCAGTCAATGCGAGTTAAAAATGGAGTTTTTATGTTATTGCCGTAATTGAATTGACCAAAAAAATAAAATCTCGGAAAAAATTGAAAACTCATAATAATTGGCTTACTCGAAATTGGAGTTTTTGTCAAGAGGAAAAATCAATTTTGTGGGATCATATTAAAAATCTGTTGCATGTTTGGGTTTAAATTTCATTTTTTATTAACAAAAAAAAAAAAACAAATCCAAATGAAAAAAATTTTTCGATCTATTGAAATTTGGTTGTTGTCACTCTCAGCACAAGATAAGATAGGTGCATAATTACCAAAATAGCAGATAGTAATGAACAACTTTTTTAAAGCCAATGGTTTAGAACTAGAATGTGAGTACCTTTTCTCGAACCATCCAATGTGCGGCAGAAGTTAATTTTAAGATATTAAAATTAGAGGATCTCTTATTTTGGCCGAGGATCTCTTAAATATAATTAAGCGGTTATGCCTCCCAAAACATTCTGTGTTAACCAGGACCTGCACTGCACTCCTTAGAACGAAATCTATGTCGCGAAAGTTAAAAAACCGCAAAAGCTTAATATCTCAAAATTACTTAAATGGAGATGTTACATTCTTTCGTAGGAGGGAAATACAGCTCTGCAACAAATTTAAGGTAAGTATCTAGAAAACTTCCACAAACAAAAGTGTGACAGGTCCAGTCATAATTTTCAACAAAAACGTCTTAGAAATACATTAAATCCTTCGAACCGTTCATACAAACAGTGGATTTAACGACCTGTTTCTGTATTTCTAAGGAAAGTATCTGCGAACGAAAACCAGTCACTCACTTTCGTCAGGAATTTGGTTTCTCTAAGGTTCGTTCATTCGTTAGCCTCGCCTTACGTGAATGACGTTAGCAATTTACCAATAGGAATATAATGTACAGGGTTTTCCAACAAGAGGTGTTATTTTGCTATTCAAAGAAAAATGCCATTTATTGAGATAAATGATCGGATGTTTATTTCATAATAAAGAGGAAGGTATGCCGTTAATACTGAAAAAAAACATCAGCCAAATGGCCACCACGACCACGCTTCCAGGACCATATCCTTTTCATGAAATTTTCCATAACCAAATCGCAAAGTGGCTGCCCTATGTCCTCGATAGCCTCACGAATTCTATGTTTTAGGTCTTGAATAGACGTTGGGCTGTTGGCGTAGACCTTATCTTTCACGTGGCCCCAAAGGAAGAAGTCGGAAGGTGTTAAATCACAAGATCTCGGTGGCCAATTGTGATCACCACTTCTAGAGATAACACGGTCCGGAAACTTTTCCCGTAACAGAGCAATGGTTTCGTTGCTTGTGTGAAAGTAAACGTTGTCCAGATCAATACCATCCAACTCCGACCATAAAAAATCATTAATCATCTCTCGATAGCGCAATCCATTCACCGTAACTGTTGATCCAACCTCATTTTCGAAAAAGTAAGGTCCAATGACCCCGCCGGACCATAAACCGCACCAAACAGTCACACGTTGAGGATGGATAGGCTTCTCAACAATAACTCTTGGATTTTCCGAGCCCCAGATGCGACAATTTAGCTTGTTGACGTAGCAACAGAGGTTGAAATGGGCCTCATCAGTAAAGATGATTTTTCGATGGAATTCCGGAATTTTGTGTATAGTGAATTTTAATAATTTCAATGCGTTGTTGAATCGTGTAAAAATCAACCCTGGGTGGGTCAGCTGAGCTGAATCAAGACTCTCCTTTGTTTCTCTCTCTCACGCGAGTTGTCGTTGTGATGGTAGTTAGTGAAACCCAAATCAGCTGTTTGCGAACGAAAGCAAATTTGTAAAAGTTACTGTTTTAATCCTTCTTGTCTTCCCTGCGACACCGAAAAAACCCTCTATGTAAGCCACGGCTACCCATTTGAGAAGGCCTGTTTTAGGGTATGAAAATGAACATACTATATGGGATGAATAGGGGGCACTGTAGTCTAGACTCTAGACCAAATGACTTATGCTGGAAAAATTAAATTTGTGACCTCATCCTGCAGGGCTTTCTCGAAATTCCTACATTTAGGATGCATGGGATAATTCTGCATATCTGGGGTAACCTGCCGCCTACATTGCCCTCCTAAGAAAGAAAGTCACATCTCCATATTAATAGTTTTGAGATATTTGGCTTTCAAATTGTTAAACATTCGCGCCTTTAGGTTTTACGCTAAAGTTAAAACCGTAAAAGCTAAACATCTCAAAACTTAGTCATAATTTTCAACAAAAACGTCTTAGAAATATGAATTCTTCGAACCATTCGTAAAAACAATGGATTTAAATGTTACTGTTTTAACTCTTCTTGTCTTCGCTGGGACACCGAAAAAAGCTCTCTATGTACGCCACGGCTACCCATTTGAGAAGCCCTGTTTTAGGGTATGAGAATGCACATACTATATGGAATGAATAGGGGGCACTGTAGTCTAGACTGTAGACCAAATGACTTATGCTGGAAAATTAAATTTGGAACTCGATTTCTTTTGCATGGCCACCACGGGCACGCTTGCAGAAGTCCAGACGCTGAACCCAATTTTCGACGGTTTTCAAGCATAAATCGGCCGATACTGCTGCAATTTCACGTTCGATATTCGTACGAAGTTCATCAATCGTCGCTGGCTGGTTGGCATAGACCATAGACATGACGTAGCCCCACAGGAAATAGCCTAACGGCGTCAAATCGCACGACCGAGGCGGCCAATCGAATGGACCATTTCGTGAGATAACACGTTCTCCAAACTTGGTTTCCAATAAATTGATTGTGGCATTCGCTGTGTGGCTTATGGCGTCGTCCTGTTGGAACCACATGTCCTCCAAGTCCATATCATCCAATTGGGGCCAAAAATATTCTGTTATCATTGAACGGTAGCGATTCCCATTCACAGTAACGTGCCGGTCTTGATCATCACGGAAGAAGTACGGCCCAATGACGCCGCCGGCCCATAAACCGCACCAAACCGTAATTTTTTCGGGATGCAATGATGACTCATGGAGTACGTGTGGATTGCTGTCTGACCAATAACGCATATTTTGTGTATTGACGAAGCCATTCAGCCAGAAATGAGCCTCATCGCTGAAGATCATTTTTCGCGCTCTTAACGTTGAGGCCACTGACTCCGAATTTCGGTAGTAAATTTTAATAATTTCGACTCGTTGTTGGCTCGTATATCTTTCCATCATGAAATGGCAAACCTTACTGAAGAGAAATGTTAAAAGAGCGGCAAAAAATATGGCGTCGTTTGCTGTCCCTGTCGGTCTACTTTTGTAGCGTCCCTGTTGAAAAACCCTTTAGTTCGGTCTAAGTCGGCGTAACACCAAGATCATTATCGGAATCCCATCTTGCGGTTGTATGAAGGGTCTGCTATAGGATGCCTCATAGAGTATCCAGAAACTTTCCTCTAACGGCTATTGCCACGTCATCTACATATGCAACAACTCTGACACCCATCATCTCCAAAAAGGAAGATTAGTGTTCATGGTGAGATTCCATAGCAGAGAAGAAAGATCACCATCTTGAGACTTTCCCCAGTTGACAAATATATGTAGGTCATTTGACCCTAAGCTAACAGAAATGCGTCTCTTAATCAGAAGGTTATGAATGAGCCTTCGTATACTGCTATCAACTCCCAGGGTTGTTAGAGCCGTACTTACAGCGGCTGGATTTATGTTATTGAAGGCTCCCTCTATATCAGAGAAAGCTACCATTGTATGTTCCTTAACAGAAAGGGATCCTTCAAAAAATGCAGACTAGATCATGCAGACCGGTTCCGTTGGACTTGCCCTTGCTGTAGTTAGGTGGACAGTGATCTGTGATAAATTTTAGCGCTTAGACGAAAATTTGAATATGGGTACATATGGGGGTCCATATATAAATCTGATCCTATTTTCTTCAAACTTCTTAAAATAAAACATGTAACGTTCACCATACGGACAGACAGACATGGTTAAATTGAATCTGAGTCGACCGCTATACTTTAGGGTGGGTCGGTATACTTTAGCACGGTATCACACACATCTGGCCCAAAACTAAAGTATAAAACCCTATGCCACTGTGTTATGTATAACAACTGAGAACAGTCAAATCAGCTGCTACAGAAATTAGTGTTGCCAATTTTAAATACTCCATCATAACGCCTGTACGTCATTCGTACGCCAACATACGTCCTACGGTAACTATCTCTTAATCTCTCCAGAGTTTTAAAAATAAATGGCGATAGACTAATTGGCCAGAAATCCAGTATGGGACGGCTTTCCCGCTTTTGGAATGAAAACAATCTTGGTTTCTCTCCACACTGTTGTATCAGCCACCGCCTGTAGCTCTGCCAGCGAGATTCCGTCTTAAAAGGTTTAAAGCCTTTGGTACCCCTAACATTTCTACAATCTTGCTGGCGACCTCTGATGGCTGCACTTCCAGGGAATCACCAATTGAAGTATTCAATGTCTCTTCAGAATTGCCCGGGAAATGTGTATACAGGAATATCGGTACCGGAAAGATCTGTTCGATTGCTTAGAGAGGCCGACCCCAGTATGTCCAGTCATCGTTTACTCAAAGTGACAGTCGCATAGCTTCTGCAGAAGTCATTGTGGTCAATATCCAATTTTCTGGCGTGTTCGCCGATCAGGCAGTGTCCAGTCAGAACTGATGCTAACGTAGACAATATTTTCCACTCTAGTGCGAGGAGATATTTTAACCTTCTCAGGTCATATCTTGCCCAGATTTGTCTAGCTACAGGTGCCGATTTCTGTCCATCTTTTGTTGGACTGCCTGAATGCCTCTTGCCTGAGCCAAAGATTGCTCGTGGACAGTGGCGCACCAATATATGCAAATTCTTCGAGAAATTGTAATGTCGTCACTTTCTAGCAAGTTGTGCAGGTACTCATATGAGGTTTATATCAAACTGCTCAGCAATCTCGTTGGCATGCAGTTCACTCTCGGTTATCATAGCACTACACTTTGATATCCTCATGTGACCGTAGCGCTTGTACTTCCACATTGCTGGGCAGTTTAGTCTTAGTGCCGCTGTTGTTGCAACTTTTCTCGCCACAATATTAATCGGCAGTAGGGCTTGTAGAGACTTAGTCGCTGTTTTCCCTTAGGCTTGCTGAGTTTAAACGTGGTCGTACGAGCTGCCAGGACGAACAACGTAGTAGCCGACCAATTGAGGTGTCCAAGCAAGAAATGGGGAAAAATCACAAAATGGTATTGGATCACCGTCGGTTGAAGGTTCGTGAACTAGCTGAAGTTATATGCATTTCAAAAAGTGTTATGTATCGCATATTGTTGGAAAATGTGATGATGAGAAAGCTGTGCGCAAGTTGGGTGCCACGTTGGCTCAAAATCAAGACAATGCACGAGTTCACACATTCACTATTGCGAGGAAAAATCAATGGATTAAAGTTCGAATTGCTTCAGCACGCTCCTTATTCGCCAGATTTAGCTCCCTCGGATTATTTTTTGTTTTACAAACTTGAAAAAATGGCTCGGCGGAAAATGGTTTGCCAGCACTGAAAAGGTGGAGGCTGCGGTTTATGGCTATTTTCAGGAGCTAGACAGATCTTACTATAAACAGGGTATCGGAGCTAATGAAAATATTTTTTGTGACTGCCCTCATATTTTTAATCATCGTAAAATTCTAAGACGATTTGCCAGCACTGAAGAGGTGGAAGTTGCGGTTTATGGCTATTTTCAGGAGCTAGACAGATCTTACTATAAACAGGGTGTGGGAGCTAATGAAAATCGCTGGAAAAGGTGTATCGAACTAAAAAGAAATTCTATTGAGAAATAAATAAACATTTTCCCAAATTTGTTGTGTTTTCTTTGTTAGGTCGGCTAATTTTGGGACTGCCCTCATATTTTTAATCATCGTAAAATTCTAAGACGATTTAGCCATGTCAGTCTGTTGAAATCACGGTACAATCTACAATAATTGAGCTAGATGACTGAAATTTGGTACAGATACTTCTTAAAGCTACAGGTAACATGGGATTGAAATTGAGCAATATCGGTCCATTTTTTCATATAGCCCACGTATATGTATAGCATCACCCCGATTTGTCTTCTTAACGCCATAGAGACCACAAATATCAACTGATTGGGCTGAAAATTTGTAACTAGTGTTTATTTATACCCAGAAACTTTCACACGAACAACGATAGTCATAATTCCATGTTTTGATATAGCCCCCTACAAAGGTCCCTCTATTTTTGACTTCTCAACACTACAAAAACCACAAATTTCAAGGAATTTAGCTGAAATTTTGTAGTATGAGTTTATTTGTACACGAACCAATTCACATGTGATCCATGGTGGAGGGAATATAAGATTCGGCATGATCGATTTTAGGGCCGCCTCCTCTTGTTAGGTATTACAAACATCTGGCCCAAAACTAAAGTTTAATACCCTATACCACTGTGTTATGTAGAGTATAACAACTTAGAACAGTCAAATCATCTGCTACAGAAGACAGTGTTGCCAATTTTAAATTCTCCATCGTAACGCCTGTACTTAATTCGTACGCCAACGCACGACGCATTATCAAAATCTGTCTTTTAATATGAAGGCGTGACAACACGTCGAGCATTGACGTACAAATTAGGTACATGCGTTAAAGAAACTTTTAAAAAATTGCCTATTTTTTAATAAAAAAAAACTTAAGGCATCAAATTGTTATAGAGGAATTTGCAACTCATTTTTGTTGTTGCCTAGTGTTATTTCCCTTAAAGCATTTGCATTATTAATGATTTTACAAATTATTCCAATGCATTTTGTAATCATAAAATGCTCAGATGTGCGTCTCTACAATGTCAGTTGACATTTTGTCTATTGACAAATAACTGCTCAAGCCTTTGAGGCAGCCTCTGGATCTTTCGCACACATCCTTTTCTTAGTTGTTTCGAGGATAACAAACGTACTTGACACCTTATCCACCCATCCATCCTTGCATTCATTGTGTGTGTTCAGCACAATTTGGAAGAATGATTGTAGTTTTCACATCAAATGTGACGTCCTCCAAACTATTCTGGGAAACAAATGATAGGCATGACATTTGCCTCCCATCCCCCATCACTATTGTCTTTCTTTTCCAAAGTGAAAAGGGGATAAAATTCTTTTCTGTCGTCCCTCAAACAAGGATGGATTTGTATACAACATTTGTATGAATATTTATTTCCACAAGACAAAAATAGAAACAATGACGTAAATGCCTTTCTTTCCACATTTTATTTATTTACATATTTTACCAAAAATGTCTTAAATTCTTCTGAACTCTTTGGTTTGAATGTGGGGAATTTTGTAATAGTACCTCAATCTCTTCCTTCCAAGTCGTCGTCGATGTCTTTGTCACTTATCTTTGTCTCATCCACAATTGAATGTTGGTTGGTTGACTTCGTTTCCCCGTTTCAACATTTCCTCCTTTGCCGCTTTTCTTTGTTTGCTTTTCGAACTGAAATATTTTTATTGATTATTTTCCCTGGAATAAATACTCGTACATTGTATGCTTAACATGAACATATAAGACTGTATTGAGTTCAGCTTAAATGCAAACAAATGTAACTAATATAAAATGTTTCGTTATACAAAATGTAATCCTTTGAAATACTCTATAAATCACAAGGCAATGAATAACGTAGAGTCTCATGTCTAACAACAAAAACAAATCAACTCTTGGTGCCTTATGTATCTTGTCAAATTCAGCTAGTTGCATTTTTCTTTTATTTGCTAAATTAAGAACAACATAAATCAGCAGATTGTTTAACACTACCTCTACTATTGTACCATGGCATATAGTTTTCCCAATAGGTTTTTTACAGAAAGTTTTTCATTTCTCGAATATCTGGAAATATATGTCATTTAAGCTCATTTCTTCATGCCAACTAATGAGAAACACATTATTTATTCAATTGTCTGTTTTACCATATACAGTGTAGTGCAAAACAAAGCCAACAAACTTGAAAAGTGGATTTGAACAGATCAAATTCTATTTATCACTGTCTTTGCAGAACCCAAATCAAAGTATAGACACCTTATCAGAGCTGATTGTTAATATAACAACAAAGCTTCCCATAGATGACATTCGCAAATACTTCTGACATCTTGTGAAAAGCTTGGTCAAATGTCTTAGGGTATCTACACCTTCAACTGTCTTTGGTGTTCTGCCCTTTTCGGTAATTAAAACAATTTCTCTCGTTCTCCTCATGTATATAAGATGTGCTAGACAAATCTGACCACAATACGATCTGAAAGGTCAAAATATCATTCCGCGCTAGAGAGGATAAAACAGCCTACAAAGGTGGACTTCTGAGCTAAAGGCTAGGAAAAAGACCTACAACAAGCTATTCTACTGGGCAGAGAACGAAGACGAGGCAAAACTGTCGGCGGCGGCCGCTTTTGATCTACTGTGGTTGTCTTCGGTGGCCTATCGGCTAAAACCTGGCTGGCTTCTCTCTGCTACTGGGTTCACCAAAGACTGGGATGCCTATAAAAAGCAACTAAAAATCTATAAAAAGGAGCTTAGAAAAGTGCCCCCCTGTACAGTGGGTTACTTGCAGGATGAGGAAAATAACTGAACAAAAAACAGTGAGCAGTCGCTAAATGTACTGCTCGACACACATTTCCCAGGAAACTCACCAACAGAACCCGAGGATCAGCAGGACCAACGAGAAAGCGAGTGGACTGATTGCATCGCTAGCTCGTTGACTGAGAAATCCAGAATAGCCTGAGAAATCCAGAATAAGCTTGAGATCTTTAAATCACCTGGACCAGATGGCATCACACCAGCAGAAATGCAGAATATGTTGAACATTATCCCCTGGCTGGAGAAAATTTATGAAGGCTGTATCAGGATCTCATATATCCTCAATCGATGGAGGGATACCAAAGTGGTATACATACCCAAAGCGGGGAAGATATCGCACACTAGGCCAATAGACTTCAGACCAATTAGCCTAAAGGTCCGGAAAGGTTTTTACATTATTTTATTAGGGAAAACCTGGATTCAAAACTCCTGTCGGGGAACGAACATGCTTACAACAAGGAAAAGTCTACAGAATCTGCCCTGCACGAACTTGTGAGCACTATCGAATCGTCCCTACATTTCAAGGAATTCACTATGGTAAACATGAACTGAATCAACAGAAGATGTATAACCGCATGTCTTGGGTCCACAACTTTAACAAGGTTTGTAAACAGAGGGACCCCACAAGGACGAGTACTGTCCCCATTAATTTGGAACCGAGCAGTGAATGAAATCCTGCTAGATCTAGAAAGTTGTGGCTGCAAATTCGTAGCATATGCAGACGACAGTCAATCGCAGTAACTGGCAAATTTTTCGGAGTCTCAGAGACATCCTAAAGGTGGCTCTGCACAAATTGGCTGGATGGGCCAGAAGCAGCGGTTTGGGCATTAACCCAAACAAGATAGAATAAGTTCTCTTTACTAGGTTGAATAAGGTTTCACATGTGGAGGATCCTTGGATAAATGGAACAGATCTAGTCTTTTCTGAAAGTACCAAATTTCTATGAATAATTCTATATAGGAAACTGTTATTCAGACTTAATGTACTGTAACGTGTAAGGAAGGCCAGCGTCGCCTTATATTCCTGCAGGAAGGCTGTAAGGTCTCTCCTAAAATCATCCGTGGAAGATTAAACTGTCTATCAATATGGAGGTACAAGAACTACGGCCACATGATGATATCAAAGTGTAGTACCTATGGTGTACAACTTAGAGAGGAATTACATCACCATGATATCAGTCAGAGATGAATGGGTTGGCGGAATACCAGGTAATAGAAATCATATCAACTACTATACGGATGGTTCGAAGCTTGATGATAAGGTTAGCTCCGGGATACACTGTAAAGAACTTAGATCGGATCTAGCTCACAGACTATCAGATACCTGCTGTGTCAATCAAGCCAAAATAATGACAATATGGGAAGTCGCCAAGTGGCTGATTCGCAACATAGTGACCAACACTGGCGTCATTTACTCAGACAGCCATGGAGTTCATTCATTTCTCTGGAGGCCGCATCCCTAAATTCACTAACTGCCCTCGACTGCCGCAGATCTCTTAACGAGATGGCTGAGCAGTTTAATATACACTTCATATGGATGCCTGTGCATAGGGATAACCCGGGGAACTGCAAAGCCGATGAACTTGCTAGGAAAGGGACGACATTACAAATTCTCGAAGAATTTGCATATATTGGTGCGCCACTATCCACGTGCAAGCTTTGGCTTAGGCAAGAGGCAATCAGGCAGTCCAACGAAAGATGGACAAAATTCGGCACGTGGGGGGTAGCCAGACAAATCTGGCCAAAATATGACCGGAGAAGGTCAAGATATCCCCTCGCACTAGAGAGGCAAAGATTGTCTACGTTAGTATCAGTTCTGACGGGCACTGCTTGATCGGCGAACACGCCAAAAGATTGGGTATTGACTCCAATGACTTCTGCAGATGTGGAGAGGATTGAGCACTTGCTATGCTACTGTCCCGCTTTGAGTAAACGATGACTGGACATACTGGGGTCGGCCTTTGTAGTTTTTGTTGCTTTACAAGCCAAATATTGAAAATTTCTGAATTATTCAAATAGAAGAAGCCTGGAAAAAACGTATTTTTCTCAGACACACAAATTATTGTCATTTCCACATCCATATCTTCCAATTCGGGCCATAAAAAGTTCGTTATCATCTCACGATAGCGAACACCATTCACAGTAACTGCCTGACCGGCCTCATTTCGAAGAAGTATGGCCCGATGACGTCGCCAGCCCATAAGCCGCAGCAAACGAACTGGGCGAGCATGCACAGGTGTTTTCACATCTCCTACAGACCCGGTTTGCTGAAATTTGCGCATTTGTCCCGATTGTGGACACATTTGGTCGATTATGCTGATCAAAAAAACATCACGAAATGCATTTTGATTTGAACGCCCATTTTCGTAAAAGGCTTAAAAAACTTTAACGCGTTGCTCGATTGTGTATCTTTCCATGGTTCAAATTGAGTTAGTCTGAAATTGAGAAATGCAGAAAAAAACTTGACGTTTAGGTGTTGTTCACATTCAACATCGGCCCTTACAATTTACCCACCCTTTATTAAAAAAGAGGACACTTCAAATTTATTTTTTACCGTAGACAGGGCTAGACATACATTTTAAAGTATTACTAGATTCAGTAAACATTAAACATTTTAAGATCGGTTTAAACAATCCTTCTATTTTCTTATATCAGTCTACTTTTTTTCAAATTTAAATTTTTTGTATTATTTAACACACCAATATCTTCTATTTCCATTTGATGCATTTCTTAAACTTACTTCTTCTTAAACTATAGCAAACAAAATCAATTTTCCGAAATTAAAAATATTTTTACTCTTAAACAATGGGTTTTGAAGGCTTGTTGTCGAACGTCAAATAAGAGGCTACTAAAAAAATAGATTTTTCTTGTATTTTGGAGTGTTTACTATTATATAGTGTTATTAGAAAGCTCTTTGGACAATATCAAATATTTGAGTTTTGGCCAAATAAATGGGTTTTTGAGACCACTGTGCGTTGTTTGTTTGGCAAAGTTTAAATGAGGCCATTCGAGCTGCCAAGACGAACACCGTAGTGGTCGACAAATTGAGGTGTTGGATGACCGTCGGTTGAAGGTCCGAGAGTTAGCTGAAAATCGATGGAAAATTTGATGATGAGAAAGGTGTGCTCTAGATGGGTGCCGCGTTTGCTCACAATCAAGACAATGCCCCAGTTCACACATCCACTACTGCGATGGCCAAAATTAATGCATTAAAGTGTGAATAGCTTCAGCACGCACCTAATTCGGCAAATGAAGCTTCCCCGATTAATTTTTGTTTCCAAACTTGATAAAATGGGTCGGCGGAAAAAGATTTGCCAGCAATGAAGAGGTGGAGATTGCTGTTGATACAAAGTAAATTAATATTCTAATTTTACGGTCCTGGTAAAGGCCGGGTTACAAAGAACATATGGCTAAATGTTTGCAGCGACCGACCAGAGCCTCTGGTGGGAATCGAACCCACGACCCCCAAACTCATAGGCGAGTACGCTACCAACTCGCTTACTGGGGCGCTCACCATTTCGATTTATATTAAACAGCTTTACGTTTCTAACACTTTGAGCGCTGATTCCTAAATAATGAACATAAATATAGCTTTTATTTGTTATATTATAACTAATTGTGTTTACTTCTTTGAGTGTATAACTATTCGACACACAGCATACTTATCACTTGTTCTATATCCCCTGTTTCAACCAAAATAAATCTTGATGGACATCCCTAATTTATACAATGGCATGTCTGTTTGGCTGCGGATAATGAATGTGAAGAGATTAACAAATACCGGCGAAATTCACACATGTAGAGACGGATGGGATTTCTGTTTGGTCACTCTCATATGTTCCAACTTTTTTTGTTTACATTTCTGCAGAAGAGCAATAACTTTATCGGGTTCTCTTTGGTGTATTTATTTGTTTTACTGTGTCATGTGCATTTTCAGTGGGGTTTCTGCTATGTAAAAGCTTTTCGTCTTCTAGGGTTTGCGATGTGTAGGTAACCCTGTGCACATACCAGTATAGAAAGCTTTCTCGTTAACATTATGTCTGATGTTTGTTTAGAGATGACAACAGATGGCGCTACTTTACCCTATGTATAATATGATGTTTTGTTGGGATGATGGATGGGTGTCACGCCTTTTTTGGCATATGTCACGCAAATATCAAATTCAAAATGACCAATCTCAAGTTTGAAGCAGTCAATTCAAAATTTCTTGCGACGTGTGACCTTAAAATCGTATTAAGCGTAATAATAATAATATGCGAGAAGAACAAAATATACCACTAAGCAACATTTTTTGTATAGATTGTGGTATACTGTTATAAAAAATCAAAACCAAAAAATTTTTTATGGGTACATTTTTTTTAAAAAAATTTTTTATTAAAAATGCTATTATCGTCGAAGTTACCCTTAGTATTTGCACTTTAATTTGTGGAGTATATGCCCGATCAGATCGACTTATACGTTAAATTGAAGCTATTTATATGGGCTACCAGTGTTGGAAATATCTCTTTCACTTTGAAACAGTGGTTTAGTAACAGTCATTAAACAAATTGGAAAAAGTAGATTTTTTTCCCAAAAAAAAAAATCCTTGGACGAAAAAAAACAAAAAATAGAAAAAAATCGAATATAATATTTTTTTTAATTTTTTAATAGTTTGCATCCTAGCGAAGAAAATAATGCCTATTTGAAAAAAATCTATGGATAAATGTAGAAATTATAACCCTTTTGGTAGAGGTAAGAGAATTTCAAAAAAAAATTTTTTTTAATTTCAGTTTAAATAGCGATTTTATTTGTTTCATTCATTTATATTATGTACATTTGAGTTTATTTACATGTACAAGTTTCATTAGAATTAATTGTGAGTTCTTTGTTGACGTTTGTAGATTTCGGAATCGGTTTCTCTCATGAGGAACCTAATATAATCTCCAATCATTCTTTCATCCCAGTGCCCTTGGTACCGCCGTTCGATGGACTTCCATTCTTGGTAAAACCTTTCGCCATGTTCGTCACTTACGTCGCCAAGATTCTCGGGGAAAAAGTTTAGATGAGAATGCAAGAGCGAAAAATAAGTAGAATGTTTTTATACATAAAT
Organism: Eudasyphora cyanicolor; assembly: GCA_963930755.1. NCBI lineage: Eukaryota > Metazoa > Arthropoda > Insecta > Diptera > Muscidae > Eudasyphora > Eudasyphora cyanicolor. Next base: position 136,150,963 of record OZ005735.1, read on the forward strand.
ATAGAAAAATATATTTCTTACCATTTTTTTTATAATTTTTTAACAAATTATCAATCATTGTTTCATATTGCGGGCTTTTATTGGATCCAAGGAAATGTGAAACTCAAGCTTAAACGACCTCCATGTTGCAATTTCATCCGACGTCAAAAATGATTCAAAATTTACATCTTTCATCAGTTTCATTATTTTAGGCCCATCAAAAACGCCTTCTTCGATTTTTTGAAAAGAAAGACTTTTAAATAAACTTTTTAGATATGAGACTGAATTGCCATCTTTCCTTAAGGCTTTTACAAAATGTTTAAAGAGCCCCAGCTTAATATGCAGTGGTGGCAAAATAATGTTTTCTTTTTGGACGAGAGGTGTGTAGTTTATGTTGTTTTCACCCAATGTAATGTGTTTTCTTGTTGGCCATTTCTTTCTTCTGTAATGATCTTCGCGAGCACGGCTATCCCAGAGGCATACAAAACAGCAATAATTTGTGTATCCGCCTTGCATTCCCCTTAACATCCCAACTACCATTAAATCGCAACAAATTTTGCAGTTCATATTTTATCAATTTAGCCATTGTTTCGTTTGATTCCTTAGTGTTGACAGCATGAGCAAGGGAATCGACGGTTTCTGATTTCCGTTGAGCAAAAGTACTGTTTTCAGACTTTCTTTACTGCTGTCAAAAAATATCCGCCATTCCTTTGAATTGTATGTTTGATTAAGTTCCTCGAACAATCGGGGAATGTCCTTGCAAAAGCATATGTTATCCACAGTTGCATAAAATTGTTTGTAAGGTATATCACGGACTCTATAATATGATGCTCGTATGTTAACATCTGGGGCCAAATATTGTACTGTTTCATCCGAGATGCAAGTAGTTCTGCCTTATCTTTGGTCTGTTCCAAATCTCTCACTAGATCAATGAGTTGAAACTGAGTTAAAAGCGATGACTTCTGACTCAAACTTGAATCGCTCAGAGTTGAGTACTCAGTTGAACTTGATGATGTTTCTGAATTAGGCTGTTAGCTATACTTGGACACTTGGGAATTGGTATTGTTTCCGAATGTGCAACTGGCAAAGTGACAGATTTTACTCCAGCCTAATTCCAGCGAATGCTCCTTCCTACTCCAATCTGTTTACTTAGACAAAAGAAGCAGTCCGTATCGTGAATGAATAGTTGTCTCCAAATCACTGGCATTCCAAATTGCACGTGTTGTCTAAAATTTAAATTTTTTATTCCACAAAACATTGTACTACATTAATTTTAAAGTACTTACCGCATTCTTCCACTACTCGATCGAGTAAGATTTACATGGCACGAATTACACAAAATACTAGGTGTCCACGGTTCGTTCATATTTTTAACTCGTATACCAAAATATTGGACATAAATTTCTTCTATTATTTTAATTACATATTTTCCGCTGATGTAGCAGAAATTGTCGGGATCAATTACACATTGAAAAGTTATTTGCCTTTTACTCATACTTCGAAATATAACTTTGTAATATTTTTCAGAAAATCGACTTATCTCTTTAAGGCGCTGAATTACACTAATTTATTAATAAGAAATTTCATTCATAAATTCCGGTTTAAGGTTCATAAGTTACAGTACCTGTAGGTGACATATAGTTTGCTTCGAAAGTAGACACCCAATATTTTTAAGACTGCCGCATACTATGTACTTTGTATTGCGTACATATAATTTTACTACCTGTATATACGACTGGGATGCCAATGCCCCTAAAAGGCGTAACTGAATGGAAACCTCATAAATAAAAACCACAAATATTGTTAAATGACCCACTATCTGAGCGGATCTCATCCAATATAGCTCTCACATTACATATCATGTTTTATGGAGGGTTACGAACGGCCATAAAACCTCGTCCTCTCTATAATTTTATAATGTCTGACATCAATCCTCATAAAATAAAATGCAAGTGCAATGTCTCTTATAAAGGGTCCGCCAAATAACTTTTTTTTTTTTGAAAATGCTATAAAAAAAAACTACTGAAAACGCATTGGATGGTCAGTTGGCTTCAACTCCTGAACCAATTGGACTTTGTATGGCGTCATACCAAGGTCTTTATGCAAAATTCGTCTCAATGATGTCTCCGAAATGTTCAATTGTTGAACATCTCCGCACACTTTCTGCCACAGCAGCAATATTCTCGGGTGTACGCACTGTTTTTGGCTTTTCACGCTTTGGGTTATCGATGAGGATGCCAGTTTCTTTCACTTTTTTCACAAGATAACGAACATACGAAGTGCTTCTCTTCTTCCAAAATCCGTACGCAATTTTCGCACACATTCTGCAACATTACCATGATTTTCAAAGTAATGTCGCAATATTCGCAATATACACATATTCGTTCAGCGGAAGGATAAAAAAGACTTACGCCTGAACAACGTTTACACATTATTCAGTTTTATTATCAAAATAATCGTTCGCCAATTGCGCTAAGTCCATTTCTTTTTTAAAACCAAAAAAAAACACTTTCCAGTCGACCCACGACCTTGACACTCATGAGCAATATTTTAGCTCTCGTTATGAGCTATCTTTTTGCCATTGACCGATTCCTGATCCGACGTACCGGAATCATCGGTCCATATTTCTTCAAAAATGACACATCACGTGTGAGTCGTGTCATGCTGTCATGTTATTTTTGTTAAGTATTTTTTGGCATTTCATCATGGAAAGACTTAAGCCTGAACAACGTCTTCAAATTAGTCAGTTTTATTATCAAAATAATCGTTCGCCAATTGCGCTAAGTCCATTTCTTTTTTAAAACCAAAAAAAAAACACTTTCCAGTCGGCCCACGAACTTGACACCCATGAGCAATATTTTAGCTCTCGTTAAGAGCTATCTTTTTGCCATTGACCGATTCCCGATTCGACGTACCGGAATCATCGGTCCATATTTCTTCAAAAATGATGCCGGTGAGAACGTAACCGTCAATGGCGACCGTTATCGTGCCATGATAACCGAATATTTGATGCCTGAAATTGAAGCTCGTGATCTCGGCGACATTTGGTTTCAACAAGACGGCACCACTTCCCACACATCGCATCAATCAATGGATTTATTGAGAGAACACTTGGGTGAGCAGATAATTTCACGTTTTGGGCCGATCGATTGGCCACCAAAGATCGTGTGATATCACACCGTTAGACTTTTTCTTCTGGGGATATGTAAAGTCTAAAGTTTATGCGGACAAACCCGCTTCGATTCAGGCCTTGGAGCAAAACATCACGCGTGTCATTCGCAAGTTACCAGTCGAAATGCTCGAACGAGTCATCGAAAATTGGACTCAACGGATGGACCATCTGAGACGTAGCCGCGGCCAACATTTGATAGATATAATCTTCAAAAAATAAATGCCAAAGAATGTTCTTTCAAATGATAATAAACATTGCCCATTCAATTTGAATTTTCTGTGTTTTTTTCTTTAAAAAAGTAGGGAACCTCGAAATGGATCACCCTATATATTACATATTTTCACATCCATCCACTACAAGTACATAAATATTTCATTGCGCAACATTGAAGGAGAGTAGCAGAGCTTTTTAGTTTCAAAATACGTGAAGCGATTAAGAAGATATGGCTAATTTGACAATTGGTTATTTTGAGAAAAATGCTTGAGATAGGCAACTTTGGAGCTCTGTACCACAAAAACTACAATGAATTTTGAAAAAGAAAAAACGCCATTAAATTCATACACATTTGTATTTCTATAATCATTAAAATCAATAGGGGTCATCTTTTACATGTGGGTTTTTTGATTCATATGATTTGGAATTACCCTTAACTTATGGTGAATTCTTTTCTGCAAAAAAGTGCAACACTTGCATTGCCCTTTTACCGAAAACAGCACTATTATATCGCTTTTTTGAAATTTTTAAAATTTAGTTCTGCTAAATTCGAGTAACTTAATTACCAGATTTCAAAAAAATATCACAAAAGTGCCGTTTTCGGAAAAAGGGCAATGAAAATGTTGTACTTTTTTGCAGAAAAGAATTCGCCATTAGTTAATTTTAAAGCATTTTTTCCAATTGGTAATTGTATTACAAAAGTTTCCCACAAATTTCTGCTTTTTGCATTGTTTTGCTGTTTTTTTTTTTTCAATCATAACCTCAATATTTAATCAGCTGTTTCCGGCGGTTTACCCGACTGAAACTTTCTTACTAGTTTTTTTTCATCATAACCTCAATATTTAATCAGCTGTTTCCAATTGCACATAAGCATAACGTACAAATCAAAATGATCTACATTACAGCGACGTTTGTCTAACCTAGCCTTTGGTATTTTTTACAGTATACTTATAGTTTATTGTTTATACACAATTCGTATTATACACTCACTGTTTACGAATCATTCATCGGCGTTGTTCTTTTTAAATTCTCCCATTAGACAATGGTATTTTGCTCAGTGTATATGTAGTCGCAGTCATTTGTTTAGTTCCAATTTATCATAATTGTCACTAGATCAGTGCTCTCCTCCATCTGCCTAGATTCTTATATCTGTTTTATTAATATATTTTACAATTTCACCATTCTTCTGATATGAATTTACGCACTCGTACTCTATGTACGTATTTGTAATTTAATGCTCGTTTTTTGTCATTCTGTTCTAAATTGTGAGGCATTGTGAAAAAAAACTTATTTATTGAGGTTTGATATTTGTTTTTACGGCAGAGGTGACAAAAAATTCATGGAAATTTTCTTAAGTAGTTATTTTTGTCATCTTTGAATTAGAATGACCGCAAGAGATTATTTGTTTTGGCAGGCGATGAGACACTTTTCGATAGCACAATAAAATGAAATGTGTCAAAAGCTCAGTCTCTGACAAGCATAGACATTTCTCGTTTTCAAAAGACAACTGACTGTTTTTCCTTTACATCCTTATGTTAGTAATTCGTTTCAATTTATCTAATAGATGTCGCTAGCATTATATTAGGCAAATGTTTCGTATTTTTTTAGTTATTTCCTTGGATCAACAACACATTGTATTGTAAAGAATATTTACCGATATGCCAGAAGATGGCGCTGTTATTCACTGTTGTGGTGTCTGTTTCTTGTAAAGATTTACAGCCTGCTTCTCTATGTCGCACGAAAGCGATGCGAACGAAAAACAGCTGATTTTAGACCTACTAACTAGCATCAGCCAGTATATTTACATTCGCGTTGTCGTTCTGATACCTGTTAGTAGGTCTAAAATGCTGTTTTTCGTTCGCATCAAACAGGCTGGTAATGATATCATTTAAAATAATTTTTGAAAGAATTATTATGAAGTATTTCTATTGTAACATTTACCCTCATTTTCACCATCTTTGTTTAGAGCTACAGTTATAATAAAATGCAAACTTCATACAATTGACAGCTATAACTGAAGGCTGGCTCTCATTGTAGGAGAATAATCAGAGATGGTGAAGATGGCATATAAGTGCAATTTTCTAGCAACATTTTCTGTTATTTTTGTTGTTGTTGTATCCAAATTGTTAATAAAATGGTTGACGACTCTAAAAATGGTAGATAAAATCGGCTATACTGTAAATCTGGGTTTCTCAAATTAGGAGCAAAGATTCATAGGTAGCCTTTTCGGCACACCTAGCGAGCCGGGAAGAGTCAAAAATGTGTACTCGTAAACCATAAGCGAATTAAGTTTAGGGTTTTTTGTGTGAGAATGTTTGATTTGACAATTCGGGAAAAGGGCAAAGAAAATGCTGCATCTTTTCCAGAATCGTAGTTACCATTAGTTAGGCCATTTCTGTGTGAGAATCTTTGCCGTCTACCGTATGAATTCTTTTGGCGTTTTTTTTTATTGACATTTTAGTGTCGTAAAATGTGGAATTTGACATTCATAAACCCTGATATTTATTTATTTATTTTCTACGAAATCGGCTAGAAATGTTTATGCAAACATCAGGGGTGGAAATTTGATTTCTGAAATTGTACTATAATTATACTTTTTAAAGTAAAAAGGAACTTAGGTTGATTTTTTCTTTAAAAATATTAATTTAAGGAACATAATAACGGGTTTTCCAACAAGAGGTGTTATTTTGAATCACCCGATATTTCAGTAGCTTTCACTTTTGAAGCTTTTATTCTTTGACATTTGACAAGTAGCAACTACGCCATTACTAACCAGTAAGGAAAGACAGAAAGTCGGACGGGGCCGACTATATAATACCCTACACCTACCTACCAATGCGAAAATCGGCATTGCGATAAGAATTTGGCAGTTTTGTAATAAGCAAACTCTCTCTGCCGATTTTCGATCGGATATAAAACACGGTTTCTACAGTGCTCACATGTCGAATCGGGTGTAACATATGTATATATTGGGACTATGTTTAAATCTGAACCGATTTTCCTCTCTCTTCCAAATTTCGTACTGATCTGATTTAAAATACAGTTCCTACAGCGCTTACATGTCAAATCGGGTGAAACATATATATGGGGGCTATATCTAAATCTGAACGTATTTTCTCCGAATTTGGTAGTGTTCATTTACGTAATAATAAAACTCTCTCTGCCGAATTTCATAAAGATCGGATGTAAAATGTGGTTTCTACAGCGCTTACATGTCAAATCGGGTGAAACATATATATATGGGGACTATATCCAAATCTGAACCGATTTTAACCAATTTCAATAGGGATCGTCCTTGGGCCAAAAAAGAGCACTGTGCTAAATTTCATCACAATCGGACCATAAATACGACCTGCACTTTGATTACAAGAATACATGGACAGACAGACGGACAGACGGACATGGCTAAATCGACTCAGAAAGTGATTCTGAGTCGATCGGTATAATAAACAATGGGTCTATCTCTTCTCCTTTTAGGTGTTACAAACAAATGCACAAAGTCATAATACCCTGTACCACAGTGTGGTGTAGGGTATAAAAATGGAACGATACACCATTCAACAACGCATTGAAATTATTAAAATTCACTACAAAAATGGTGAAAATCGTGCACCCACAGTTCGCGAAACTAAAGCATTTTTGGGTCGTCGTGAAGCACCTTGTCGGACCGCAATACAAAAATTGGTGGAAAAATTCAAGCTGTTGGGACAAGTTAGTGATGTGAAGACTAAAACCCGTGCACGTCGCTCAAGAACAACTGAGAATATTGCTGCTGTAGCCCAAAGTGTTGAAGAAAACCCAGGTATGTCCATTCCTCGTCGTTCTTTGGAATTGGGCATTCCACAAACGTCATTACACCGTGTCTTGCATAAAGACTTGGGTCTTAAGGCTTATAAAGTTCAGTTAACACAAGAACCAAAGCCGGCCGATCATCAACAACATCGTGTCTTTGCTGATTGGGTGCTTGAAATGCATGAAAATGATCCGGAATTCCATAGAAAAATCATCTTGACTGATGAGGCCCATTTCCACCTGGGTGGCTACGTCAACAAACAAAATTGTCGCATCTGGGGCTCGGAAAACCCAAGAGTTATTGTTGAGAAGCCTCTCCGTCCTCAACGTGTGACTGTTTGGTGCGGTTTATTGTCCAGCGGGGTCATTGGACCTTACTTTTTCGTAAATGAGCTTGGATCAACAGTTATGGTGAATGGATTGCGCTATCGAGAGATGATTAATGATTTTTTATGGTCGGAGTTGGATGGTATTGATCTGGACTACTTTTACTTTCAACAAGACGGCGCTACGTGCCACACAAGCAACGAAACCATTGCTCTGTTACGGGAAAAGTTTCCGGACCGTATTATCTCTCGAAGAGGTGATCACAATTGGCCACCGAGATCTTGTGATTTAACACCTTGCGACTTCTTCCCTTGGGGCCACGTGAAAGATAAGGTCTACGCCACCAGCCCAGCGTCGATTCAAGACTTCAAAGATAGAATTCGTGAGACTATCGAGGACATAGGGCAGCCACTTTGCGATTTGGTTATGGAAAATTTCATGAAAAGGATATGGTCCTGCAAGCGTGGTCGTGGTTGCCATTTGGCTGATGTTGATTTTCATTATTAACGGCATACCTTTCTCTTTATTATGAAATAAACATCCGATCATTTATCTCAAAAATGGCATTTTTCTTTGAATACCAAAATAACACCTCTTGTTGAAAAACCCTTTATATGGATGGGATAAAAGGACCGTTTGACCAAAATGTCAATATTCAACACCCTCCTACTCGGACGGTCCTTAACCGATCTCTTTGAAATTTTGTGTCATAACTACTATCTGATAGGATTAAACTTGGTACAAGTTTCATCCCTGTCAGAAGACAGCGCTTGTAAAAATTGACTCATGAAATGCCCCTTATATGTGAATATTTAAACATCTGATTTTGTTTTAATTGTTATTGGAACAAATTCAACCAGATGATTTTTTATAAATGTGAATTAGTTTTTTCGAATAGTTTAATATATTAAAATCTTTGATAATCGAATATATTGCTGCTTTTCTTGTTTTGGATACATAAAACGCTAATTATTTTTATTTTTCGAAGAAATGTCGTGTAATTGGTTCTGTTTGAGCAATATAAATGATTTCGGCGGCTTCAGTGGGGCCGCCCAGCCAAAACGGCGGAGGAGGAGGAAACACTTTTGTATATTTAATTACGTGAAATTATTTGAAAAATGTCAGCAATATTATTCATGAAATTTCAACAATTTCTAAGTATGTCTATAATGAAATGTCAAACCAAACTAAACAAAAGACTACTATCAGCTGTTAAATCGATTGTCAAATAAAGCAGTGTTACTAACCAAAAGTTCTGAACCAGTAAAAAAACACCCTGTAGTAGTTTTTGTATACACTTACCTTTCTAATAAAATCAATTTGCTGTTTTAATTTAAGGTTCTACTTATCTAAAAATAAACCCTTTATTCTCTACAGTATTGCTGATTGTATTTGTTTAATTTTTTCGAGTGTACAACTCTCCGTGGGCTCACAGTAAATAAACAAAATTGCTTGATCTCTCAACAAAACGCATTTATTTGGTTCAGTGAATAATGAATAATTAGACTTTTCAATCAAATCACTTAATATTTCGTTAAGCAGCTACATACATTAGGGTGCAACAGCAAAAAATATTATGTGTAGTAGGTGTATGTTTGGTATTTGTTTTCGTTTTGACTGCAAAGTAGTCTACTGGAACTTTTGTTATGGCGCCACCAACCGTATTCTTTATTGTCTTTAAAGTTGGAGCACTCAAATGTAAATACAAAAAAATCAAATTGAAAATAAATAAACATTTCTATTTGACGAAGAGTGGAAAATATATTACCTTGCGTAGTTTTCATCACTCTTTCTCATCGTCATCATTACACTGGAAAAAAATAAAAAAACTGGTATTGAAGATTGATTTCGAAGACAATAAAATTTATAATAAGAACATTTTATAACTTTTTATTTAATATTAAGTAAATTGTCCTCTGTTTAAGTCTGGAATATAACGGGGTTTCCAATGGGGGTGATATGATTTTGAAGTGACGTTTCGTTTTACAAAAATTATTTTTTGTTTTACGAAATTGTTTTACTATAATTATTATTAATTTAAATTGCATTTAATAACTTTAAAGTATGTACTGGTATTAAAGTTATATGCTGTTAACATTAGGTGCAAAATGGTCCATTTGTGTGGGAGGTACCAAAAAGAACGTGGCAATAACGGTCATTTTTATTATATTCACGGGGCAAAATCGCGTTTTTTGATATGTTTGAATCGAAAGAAAATATATTTGGAACACAAATTTTTAAATATTATATATTTCTTAGCAAATAAATTTTATTTGAAAATCAATAAAATATATTTGGAACGCATATATTAATATATTACAACAAATTATATTTGCAAACTAAATTTCTCAAATAAAATATGTGTTTAAATATAAATAACATTATTATTTAGGAATTTTTCCAAATATACTTTATTTAAAAAGATTTTCAAAACTTTTGCTGACTTTTTCGAATTTCAGTTTTAATTTGTTCTTGGTTTCGAATTGTACCTCCCAGTTATGATACCATATGCAGCATTAACATATGTTTTAAAGCAATCATTTCAAATTTCTGAGTATTCCAAGCCATCATTAGTTGTCAATCCTCTAAGTACTTTATATTGATCCAAGATTATATGATTTCAATTATTATTTTTTACAAACATTAAAAATTTCTAAAAATTTAACTTTGAATTACTAAAAAATTTGACACAATTTATGTATTTTATTAATACTTAAATACAAATAAATATTTGTTTCGGAAATAATGGTCCCAAATAAAAACATATTGGAATGTAAACAAATGTTTGTTTAGAACAACATCTTCCCAAATACACAATTTTTGTGTGTACCAAATATTACATGCTTAGAGTCTACCCCAAACATATATATGTTTCAAGCCGAATATGTTTGGGACAATATACTACAGAAGCGATTTTTTTCAGCGTGTTGCACTGGTATTTATATGCAACGGTATTAAAGTTATAAGCTGTTAGCTTTTGGCGTAAAATGGTACATTTGTGAGGGAGGTACCAAAAGGAGCGTGCCAATTACAGCCACTTTTCTCTAGACTCTAGGTACTATAAAAGCATTGCACTGTACAACATTTCAAGTCTTTGTATGCACTAGTAATAAAGTTAAAAGCTGTTAACTTTTGGTACAAAAAGGTCCGTTTGTGTGGGAGGTACCAAAAGGGGCGCGCCAATAACGTCCATTTTTCTCTGGACTCTAGGTACTATAAAATCATTACACTGTACAAAATTTCAAGTATTTGTATGCACTGGTATTAAAGTTATAAGCTGGTAACTTTTGGTACAGAATGGTCCATTTCTGTGGGAGGTACCAAAAGGACCGTGGCACTAGTGCCCATTTTTCACCGTATTTTAGGTACTATTAAACCAGCACACTGTTGAAAATTTTAAGTCTTTGTATGCACTGGTATTAAAGTTATAAGCTGGTAACTTTTCGTTCGAAATTGTCCATTTGTGTGGGAGGTACCAAAAGAGGCGTGGCAACTTCGCCCATTTTTCTCGAGGTAATAGTGACTAATAAACTAATACTACGTATAGAATTTTAGGGGATTCAAATAAGTCGTATAGAAGTTATTTAATAATTAATATTTCACTAAATGTTAACCCTTTGTATGGGAGGTACTAGAAGGAGGGGACCAATATGGCCCATCTTCGAACTTAGCCGGAGATAGAAGAAAATATTACCACATACCAAATTTGAAGTCAATGGGTTACTCCTTTCGAGAGTTATCGTGCGCACCAGCCAGCAGACAGACAGACAAACGGACGGACATTGCTCATTCGACTTAAAATGACCCAAAACGGATATCCGCCGAACATACATAGGGTCTTAGGTCACTCCTTCGATGTGTTACACTTTTGGCTCGTAGCAAATGATATATACCCTCCTCTCTAAGGTGAGGGGATAATAATCGTTCTCCAATTGCAACTTTTCGTGCGCTAAGTCCATGTTTTTTAAATCAAAAAAAAAAAACACTTTCCAGTCGTCCTACGACCTTGAGCAATATTTCAGCTCTCGGTAAAGCTATCTTTTTGCCATTGACCGATTCCCGATTCGACGTACCGCGAAGGAGCTAGAGCAAAAATAAACTTCCGTTCACATTTGTAAATGATGCTGTCCATTTTTTTAAATCAAAAAAAAAAACTCTCCAGTCGATCTACGGCCTTGACACCCCGGAGTAATATTTTAGCTCTCGTTAAGAGCTATTTTTTTTTGCCATTGACCGATTGTGGCTACGTGCCACACAGGAAAAGGATACAATTGAATTGTTGTGAGAAAAGATTGGAGATTCGATTATTTGAAGAAATTATGATATTGAATGCCCCCCAAGAAGTTGTGATTTAACACCATTAGACTATTTCTTGTGGGGTTATTTGAAGTCATCGGTCTTTCGAAATAAACCAGACTCTTTTCAAGCTTTAGAAGTCAATATTGAACGTGCACTTCATGACATACGACTTGATTTAGTGGAAAAAGTGCTCGAAATTTGGGTTAATCGAATTCGTTCCTGCAGAAGAAGTCGTGGAGGCCATTTGAATGACGATTTATTTAGAACTTAATTGTATCGATTGTAATTCACATTAAATAAAAATCTTTTGAATTTCCTCATATCATATCATATCACTCTTATTGGAAAACCCTGTACTTATTTAGGAAATTTTTAGTCTTTGGCTCGAAATCAACTAAACTTTATTTAATAACAAATATAAACAAATAGTTTTTCTGTGTATTATTATGATCAGACACTTTATGTTCACAATTATGATATTTATATATAATCATCATCTTCTAGTTTTTCTTTCGACGATCAGTCATCAAACACTTTCATTCTTCAGTATCTGTCTGTTTGTCCGTCCTTCTGTTCGTTTATAATGAACTGAAGAAAGCACCCATAGAGTAATTGGGGATGCGTTTAATGTTTCTCCATACTACCTCTCCACATACACCTCTTCTCCACCACTCCGGCAACTACAATAACAACAAATACCATATGCTATTTCTCTTTGAATTTGCCGTGGTGGTTCTTTTATTATTTGGCGTTGCCATTACTACTCTCAGTTTTCACTTTTGTTATGCTCCAAGAGATCTTCATTTGTTTTGTTTTTCTTTTTCAATGCAGGGAGTGAGATAGAGAGGAAAGTACTCCTATATATCTCTCCGAAGTGTATATACAAAGCTTATAATTAATAAAAGATGGAATGTCTAAGGTTGGGCGGTGGTGACTGCAAAATACTTTCAACATATAACATAATTTGAAATAAACCGAAGAATATTTTTAAATCAAAATTTAGGAAATAATTTGTTTAATATGATAATATAGCATTGTCATGCAGGATTATGCTCTTTCCCATGACCTCAATTTACTAACCTCTATGTCAAATTACCCAGGGTGACTCAATGCCAAGAAACAGCTGACAGATAAAACCATGAAGGTACAAATACTGTTAGAATAAATGTTGAGGTTTATTGCCTGCCTACCCCCAATTATTCTCCGTTTGCCATTGTAGCTTCTCACTGAAATAGTTTATTGTAACAACTACATATATTCGCATCAATTCATAGTGCTGTGTGTAGGGTATATCAATCTGCTGTTAACTGGCGCATTATGTGTGTGAAGCTTTTTGTTCTTTCAATTCATTGACGGGCATTGTGCCAAAAAGAGCAATAATTATCCAAGAAACAATTACTTTTACAGTCGGTTCTACAAAATTGATTTTTATTTGCATTTTTATAGCATTTCGAAAAATAGTAAAAATCAACTATGCTTTAACAATAGCAAATATCAGATGTTAAATATCATGTAGCAAATAGCAGATCCACCAACAGTGTTGCCAGAAATGACAATTGTTAATAAAATCACGATTTGATTTTTGCCCCGAAATAACGGTTTTAATGATATGAAAAGAATGTATTAATTGATATTATGGATTTTGATAAATCCTTAACAAGTAACTTAACAGTTCTATTCATTTATTAGTTATGCAAATTACACCCAGGGAAATAATTGGTTGGAATTCGATTGTAACAATATAAAAAATAGTACCAGCAACAAAAAGTATATTGCCTACACCGTGTGTCGGTTGTAATTATACACACGCTGAAAAAAAAATCGCCTCTGTAGTATATTGTCCCAAACATATTCTGCTTGAAATATATATATTTTTAGGGTGCACTCCAAATATATAATATTTGACACATACAAATATTATATGTTTGGGAGGATGTTGTTCTAAACAAAACTATGTTTACATCCTAATATTTTTTATTTGGATATGTTATTTCCCAAACAAAGATCTATTTGCGTGAATATATATCTATTCTTAAATTGTTATAAGTTTTCACCAATTGAAAGGTATTTTTTAGAAATTTTTAATGTTTGTAAATTTTTCTTTATAATTAAAAATAATGAATTGGAATAGTTAGAAAATAAAAATAAGTGGTTTCAAATAGAATTTAATGCTAAGTATGCCATTTTTAATAAAAAAAATAAAAAATTAAAACTAAAATTCGAAAAATTCAGGAAAGTTAAAAAAAAAATTTATAAAATATATTTGGAAACATTCATAAACAATAATTTTATTTCTATTTAAACACATATTTTATTTGAGATACTTAGTTCGCAAATATATTTTATTCTAATATATTAACATATGCCTTCTAAATACATTTTATTGATTTTCAATTAAAATTTATTTGGTCGAAAATATATAATATTTAAAAATTTTTGTTCCAAGTATATTTTCTTTCGATTCAAACATATCAAAAACGGCGATTTTGCCCCGTGCAGGGTTTTCCAATAAGAGTGATATGATTTTTTAAAAAAAAAACACTTATTGCTAAGGAAATTCAAAAGTTGTTTATTTAATATGAAGTACAATCGATACAATCAAGTTCTAAATAAAACGTCATTCAAATGGCCACCACGACTTCTTCTGCAGGAACAAATTCGATGAACCCAATTTTCGAGCACTTGTCAACTAAATCAAATCGTATGTCATGAATGGCACGTTCAATATTGACTTGTAAAGCATGATAAGAGTCTGGTTTTTTTCGAAAGACCAATGACTTCAAATAGCCCCACAAGAAATAGTCTAATGGTGATAAATCACAACTTCTTGGAGGCCATTCAATACCACAATTTCTTGAAATCATCGAATCTCCAAACTTTTCTCGCAACAATTCAATTGTTTCATTTGCTGTGTGGCACGTAGCCACAATCGGTCAATGGCAAAAATATAGCTCTTAACGAGAGCTAAAATATTGCGCATGGAGGTGGTAGGTCGACTGGAAAGTGTTTTTTTTTTGGATTTTCAATGGACTTAGCATCATTTTTAAATGTGAACGGAAAGTTTATTTTTGCTCTAGCTCCTTAACGCTACGTCAGATCGGGAATCGGTTAATGGCAAATGTCAATGGCCAATGTATTCCCAGCAGTACGGCGCGTCAAAAAATCATTTTTTTTATTAAAATTTGAAGCATTTTTATTTATTCATTCCTTATAGAGTCAAATTGCAGTAACGAAACCTATAAAGGCTTTTCTTTCAGAGTATATTTCAAATTCATGTTCTTCTTTAATTCTTGATGAAATCTAACAATTTATATGTTTTCTCTTTTCATTTTAGGTAAGCTTACCAAAAAATTCTGATTGAGAAGCAAACTAAATATACTAAAAATACTACAAGTAAGTAAGCAAAATGTCAAATAGCAAAAAACGATACGAAATAATGTCATCGTAAAACACACCCCTAAAAATTGGGAGGGCGACCTGTTCGTGGGGCAATGTTATTTATACGACCTAGGGGACGAAACAAGTAAAGAGGTTTGACCGGTTTTTGGTGTTTGTGTTAAGTAATGGGATTTGGTGTGTTCTGACTTATATAGGAACATGTTATGGCCAAAATTTGGTAGAACATTTAATCCCCGCCCATCCCATTTGATTTGTTCGAATATAGCCCAAAAAAATATATAAATTGCCAATTAATTATTTGGTAAAGTTACCGGGTTAAAGTGTAAAAAAAAAGAAAAAAAGTTCAGTCGGGTAAACCTACTTATAAATCCGCTCACCTTGAGTCTCAAAAAAATATTCGTAAGTATTTTTTGTTCTTTAAATTGTTATAAATTTAACTTGCATTTAATAACTTTAAAGTATGTACTAGTATTAAAGTTAAAAACGGATAACATTTGGTACAAAATGGTCCATTTGTGTGAGAGGTACCAAAAGGGGCGTGCCAATAACGTCCTCTTTTCTCTGGACTCTAGTTACTATAAAAGCATCGCAAGCACCGTACAAAATTTCAAATATTTATATTCACTACTGTTAAAGTTACAATCTGTTAACTTTTGGTACAAAATGGTCCATTTGTGTGGGAGGTACCAAAAGGGGCGTACCAATAACGGCCACTTTCCTCTGGACACTAATTACTATAAAAGCATTACACTGTACAAAATTTCAAGTATTTGTATGAACTGATATTAATGCTATAAGCTGTTAACTTTTGGAGCAAAATTGTCCATTGGTGTGGGAGGTACCAAAAAGAGAGTGGCCACTTCACCCATTTTTCTTGACGTGTTAGCGACTAGCAAACTTGCCTATGTGTGAAATTTTAGAAGATTCGAGTAAGTAGTATAGAAGGTATTAAAGAATCAATATTTCACTAAAAGTTAACCCTTTGTGGGGGAGGCACTAGAAGGAGTGGGCCAATATGGCCCATCTTCGAAGTTAGCCCGAGATAGAGAAAAATATTACCGCATACCAAATTTGAAGTCAATTGGTTACTCCAGACAGACAGACAGACGTACGGACGGACGGGCGGACATTGCTCAAATGACTTAAAATTACCCAAAACGGATTTCCGCCGAACATACTTAGGATCTAAGGTCACTCCTTCGATGTGTTACACTTTTGGCTCGTAGCAAATGATATATACCCTCCTCTCTAAGGTCAGGGGATAAAAAATACCCTTAGTATTTACTACAAAGTTGCTGAACTTACCATACACATCAGATGAAAGGAACAGATTGATTCACACACCGACAAAGAATCGACTTCGGAGTAGTTTTTAAAATAAATTATAAAATACGACAAACTTTCGGTTCTTGGAAATGCCCATAAATACATACAGTGCGTAAACATTGGATAGCTTCACCTTCTTGATTAACGGAATAACTGCAATATTATGTAATATAATATAATACACACTGAATACAGCTTGGTTACCGCAACCGAATTTTGGTAGTTCTGTCTACTATCATGCGATTCCATCAAGACAACCAACATTTTGGTTTTGGTATATTTCTGCTTGCATGTTGACAACAATCATATTTGGTTGCGCCAAATAAATTTGGGAAATTGGATAACCAAAAAATGATTATTTATTAATATTTTTTCTGTTGTGGTAACCAATTATTCGTTGCAATAATTATCTTTGGTCTATTGATACAATTTCTGTTGTCAAGAATAAAACATTGGTTGTCACAACCAAAAGTCGATCATATGGTACTAAAGCGTGATCCATTTCGAGGTTCCCTACATTTTTAAAGAAAAAACACAGAAAATTCAAATTTAATGGGGAATGTTTATTATCATTTGAAAGAACATTCTTTGGCATTTATTTTTTGAAGATTTTGTCTATCAAATGTTGGCCGCGGCTACGTCTCAGATGGTCCATCCGTTGAGTCTAATTTTCGATGACTCGTTCGAGCATTTCGACTGGTAACTGGCGAATGACACGCGTGATGTTTTGCTCCAAGGCCTGAATAGAAGCGGGTTTGTCCGCATAAACTTTAGACTTTACATATCCCCACAGGAAAAAGTCTAACGGTGTGATATCACACGATCTTGGTACCCAATCGATCGGCCCAAAACGTGAAATTATCTGCTTTTCTCAATAAATCCATTGATTGATGCGATGTGTGGGAAGTGGCGCCGTCTTGTTGAAACCAAATGTCGCTGAGATCACGAGCTTCAATTTCAGGCATCAAATAGTCGGTTATCATGGCACGATAACGGTAGTCATTGACGGTTACGTTCTCATCGGCATCATTTTTGAAGAAATATGGACCGATGATTCCACCGGCCCACAAACCACACCAAACCGTTGATTTTCTGGATGAAGTGGCAGCTCTTGAATCTCTTCAGGTTGCTCTTCGTCCCAAATGCCGAAATTTTGCTTGTTTATATACCCATTGAGCCAGAAATGGGCCTCATCGCTGAACAAAATTTGGCTCGAAAACGTCGGATTTTCTTGGAACTTTTCAAGAGCCCAAAGAGCAAAGCGATGTCGCTTGGGAAGGTCGGGCGGCTTCAGTTCTTGCACAAGCTGTATTTTGTATGCTTTCAATTTAAGATCCCGACGTAAAATGCCCCAAGTCGTTCCATACGTCAGTCCGAGTTGCTGCGAACGGCGCCGAATCGACTCTCCACGGTCTCCGTGTACACTCTCAGCTACGATCGCTACATTTCATTAATTGCGTGCTGGACGTGGTCTATTCGGTCGAATATTATCCAATAATGAATGCTGGGTCTCAAGATGGGTGATGGTGTTGCGAATAGTACGCTCAGTAGGCCGATTATTTTGATCATAAGTTGAGCGAAGTGCACGAAACACATTCCTCACAGAACGTGCATTTTCGTAATAAAGTTGAACGATTTGCAAACGTTGTTCAGGCGTAAGTCTTTCCATGATGAAATGCCAAAGAATACTTAACAAAAATAACATGACAGCATGACACGACTCACACGTGATCTGTCAAAAAAAGGCTATTGAAAAAAGTATCTCTACTTGGATCACCCCTTACAAACGAACCGTAACTTAACTTTAGCGCAGCCGGAACGTTTCCCGCTGAAGCAATTTCGCAAAATTACATTTCAGCATTCGTTACGCTTCAGGGGCGTTATGGTTGCGTTTGCCTATCTTGTCTTTTAGGGCCTGTTTTTGTAACTTATTTTTTGTCACTTCGCACGTCTATTGGCAAGCGAATGAAAATTTTGGTTTTTGCATACTTTGATTTGATTGTAAACAAAGAAGCTTTCAATTATCGCCAACATTTTGGTTCTTATAAGACAGCAACGAACGAAATGAAATGTCAAATTAGACAATCAGAAAAATTCATCCGTGTCGGTTATATTTACAGCAATTTTGAATGATAAACAGTGTTACCGTTGTGCGACTAAAGTTGCAATTTGCAACTTTTTTGACAGCTTGCGACTTCTTGTGCGACTTTATCATTTTGACACTTTTTTGCGACTTTTTGGCCTTTTTGCGACCTTTTCCCCTTTTTTGTCAACAACAATTTGTTGTGAATGTCGATGTTTCGAAGGAATCACTTTTGCATCATACATATAGCCTTCTCAATGCAATTATCTGACGTTTTAATCCAATAAAACGGATAGAAATCTGCCAATTTTAAGTAAAGTCTCAGAACAAAGTGTTGTGTTATTTTAAAAGCAATGAACAAATAATTGTCTATCAAAAATAATACTTTAAACTCTTTCATTCATGGGTCAGAATTTTTAATATTAACCTTATGAATTTTATTTTTTACTAAAAAGTTTATAACATTTTCTAAATGGTAAAATAAGATTTAGCTGTCATTTGTTTTTGGAAAATTTTTTATGGGGCTTGAAATTTAAAAAAATATATATTTTTGTTTTTTACGAAAGTTTTAATTGGTCTTGACTGCTGAACCGAGTTTTATAACGTTTATGTCGTTGGAAAGACATTTTTAATTGAATTTTTAATTCATACATTTTCTGATTTTTTTTAAATTTAATTTTAAAAAATGCTACACTTCCAAAAAAATTACAAAATGTACCAGATCTGCCTTAGTATTTCCCTATAACTTCTACTAGTATTAACGGCCTGTTTCTGTATTTCTAACGAAAGTATCTGCGAACGAAAACCAATCACTCGCTTTCGTGTGGAATTTGGTTTCTCTAAGGTTCGTTCGTTCGCTCGCCTGGCATTACGTCAATTACGTTCACAATTTACCAATTGACAAATAATGTAATTGCCATGTCAATAATTTCACAACTTCCGGTCTAAAAAGGCACACATTTTTGTATGGTCGACCTTAGAAAATACAACTCTGTAGCCTTTACACTAGTGGTGGCCAAAAATCAACCCTGGGTGGTTCAGCTGAACTGATCCAACACTCTCATTTCTTTCTCTCTCTCTCTCTCTCTCACGTCTCTCTCATTGCGCACTGATGAATTTTTCCATCTTAGCGAGCTGCCAATGTTGACTTCTTTATGCTTAAAAATGTAAACATATGTATAAAATGTTATTATTATTTAATTGTTTTCACCATAATTATATTTATATCTACTTATTTTTTGCTTTTAATCACGTTTTTATTGTCATTGTTCCTATCAGTCGACAAATAAAATAAAGTGACTCGATCTGACATTTGTGTTCGTCCAGATGACAGCAAAGAGAGATAGAGAAACCAAAATTTACACTGAAATGATTACGTTTTCGTACGAGTTCATTATCGTGCGACTTGCCGTTGTGATGGCAGTTAGTGAAACCCAAATCAGCTGTTTGTCGCCTGGCAAGCGAACGAAAGCAAAATTTTAAGTTACAGAAACAGGCTGTAAGTCTCTAAAACTCCAATTACTGTTTTGGATTTGTGAGAGTCTTTTGCATATTCTGCTTCGAATGTGGAGCATTTTTATACCCTACACCACACTGTGGTACAGGGTATTATAAGTTTGTTTCACGGCAGATGTTTGTAACACCTGAAAATAACACAGCTAGACCCACCTTAAAGTATACCGATCGACTCAGAATCACTAGCTGAGTCGATTTAACGATGTCTGTCCGTCCGTCCGTCTGTCCATGTAAAGTTGTTCGTCGACTACAGGTCGCAATTTCACTCCGATCGTTCTGAAATTTTGCAGTTTAGAGTATTTCGCGGCTGTTAAGATCGCTGTTGAAATCGGTTCAGATTTAGATATAGCTCCCATATATATCTTTCGTCCGATTTGGCCCTTTAGTCCTATAGAAGCTGTATTTTACATCCAATCGTTTTGAAATTTAGAAGGGTAGAGTTTCTTGATCCACGAACCAACATTGCCGAATTTGAAGAAAATCGGTTAAGATTTAGCTATAGCTCCCATATATATGTTTCGTCCGATTTGGCCCTTTAGTCCTATAGAAGCTATATTTTACATCCGATCATTATGAAATTTAGAATGGTAGAGTTTCTTGATCCATGAACCAACATTGCCGAATTTGAAAAAAATCGGTTAAGATTTAGCTATAGCTCCCATATATATGTTTCGTCCGATTTTGCTCTTTAGTCCTGTAGAAGCTGTATTTTACATCCAATCATTTTTAAATTTAGAATGGTAGAGTTTCTTGAGTCATGAACCAACACTACCGAATTTGAAGAAAATCGGTTAAGATTTAGCTATAGCTCCCATATATATGTTTCGTCCGAGTTGGCCATTTAGTCCTATAAAAGCTATATTTTACATCCAATCGTTTTGAAATTTAGAATGGTAAAGTTTCTTGATCCATGAACCAACATTGCCGAATTTGAAGAAAATCGGTTAAGATTTAGCTATAGCTCCCATATATATGTTTCGTCCGATTTTGCTCTTTAGTCCTGAAGAAGCTGTATTTTACATCCAATCATTTTGAAATTTAGAATGGTAGAGGTTCTTGATCCATGAACCAATACTACCGAATTTGAAGAAAATCGGTTAAGATTTAGCCATAGCTCCCATATATATGTTTCGTCCGATTTGGCCCTTTAGTTCTATAGAAGCTGTATTTTACATCCAATCGTTTTGAAATTTAGAATGGTAGAGTTTATTGATCCATGAACCAACACTACCGAATTTGAAGAAAATCGGTTAAGATTTAGCTATAGCACCCATATACATGTTTCGTCCGATTTGGCCCTTTAGTCCTGTAGAAGCTGTATTTTACATCCAATCATTTTGAAATTTAGAATGGTAGAGTTTCTTGATCCATGAACCAACACTGCCGAATTTGAAGAAAATCGGTTAAGATTTAGCTATAGCTTCCATATATATGTTTCATCCGATTTGGCTCTTTAGATCCAATCGTTTTTATACCCTACACCACACTGTGGTACAGTTTATTATTTAAGTATAAAATGTCCCAAAAGTAAATTTATGTAAACAATTTATACATGAATTACAAAATTAATATATCAGAGTTATTCAATATTACGAGAGTGGTGTAGGGTATTATATAGTCGGCACCGCCCGACTTTAGCCTTTCCTTACTGGTTTAAATTAAAGTTTTTAAAATTTTTTATAAATTAAAAAAATTCAGAAAAATTAAACATTTAAACTTCTTATTACATACAAATAATTTCTCATTATTTTCGTAAGTGTTTTATGGAAAGAACACACGCTTCTTATGAACATAGGAAGTGTGACCCTTTTTTAGTTAATTACGACTCTTTTGTGCGACTTTATTTTTAAAAAAACGACTTTTTGTGCGACCTTTTCAAAATTCTCAACGGTAACCCTGATGATAAAGTGAAAGTTGTTGGGTAAATGAATGAAAAAATGGATAAATGAACCAAAAAGCATAAACATGTATCTTTTGTAGAAGTATGGTGCATAATTTCAAAAATGTCTGTTTTTTAGTTCGTTTTAATTTTTTTTTTTAATCTTACTACCACATTGTTGCATTTTGATTTTTTTCATAATACCTTAAATTAGATGACCCAAACAATCGTTTAATATACATATCGACCTAGAATCTCTTTCTGAATTGTTTTGGTTTTGTCCGTCCGTCGGTTTGTAGATGCATCCAAGCAACCAAGTACAGGTCACAATTATGCTCAGATCACTATGAAATTTAGCAAGAACTTTCTTTTTAACTCAGGGACTTACTGGAATGTGTACAGAACGTTTCCGATTTAGATATAGCCCCTATATATACATAATCTGATCAATCAAGCAAACAATTGTATTTGTTTTCGGTTGCTTGATTATTTCTCATTGTCTAGAATCAGCTGGTGCTACTTTTACAGCTGTTGGATAGGGTTGCCCCCGATCGGATATTTTCGTGTGTAAAAAGCTTTAAGAAATGTCAATAACAACACGAAGGTAATATTGGTATTTGACAGGAAGACGATGAAGAAAAGAGCTTTCTTACCCGAAAGATAAGTGACAATGAACCAAATTAAAAACATGATCGCTTGGGTGAGAATAAGAGGAAGAAAATTATTGCTTGGGTAGCTATCGCACGTCTGCAATTTGGTAAAATTAGCTGAAGTCTTGAGAAATCGATAGAACGCTTTCTGCGGCTATGTCCTGCTTTCTCATTTTTATGTACCTTGCTCCTTCTAACAGAAGCAGGGTTGCTCAAGGCGGCTCCTATGTCTTCAGAAAGCCTTCATATTTAGTTGATATTACCGCTGATCAGCGTATGAGTTTTTGAATGCAATTGAAGTGGTTCTATGGGTTGAATTGAATTAGGACACTAACCTTTCAGTGTATGTTTGGCAGACTTCACACCACCATCATTTTGATTCTAGTGTAAAATACTCGCCGCACTTGTACAACTCTTTTTAAATTTGATCGCATTTTGCTACTCGTAAATTATTTTGACTCTTGCGCGCTACCACAAAAGTGAGTGCTGATTCTGCCTCCGCCGTCTCGGAGAGCCGCTATTTAAGTGATCTTTTTTCTGTTATTGTAGTACTCACAGAAAATGTTCCGAATGATCATCCTCACCATCATTAAAAAACAAAAAAATATCTCATGATCATTTGGATAGCGCAAAAATTGAACTGAAGCGAACCAATTCGCGCAGAACAGAACCAAAACGACCGCCAGAGAAAACAATCGTGTTTTGTTGTTTTATTTTCGCTTTTTGAGTTTTGAATGAATGCCGCCGCTGCCGCCGTCACTTCCTCGGAAAGCGAATGTTTTCTGTTGCAATGTTCTTCAGTTGTGCGGCGACGGTTGTCGGTTGATTTTGAAAACGCTTTCCTTTCCGCAACGAACGCACGAATTCAAAGAACGCCTCGAGGAAAACGGGAAATATGAACCGGGAAAAAAACAATAAAAAAAGAATTGAATTTCTCTGAATGAAAACGAAAGTGCTTGCAATATCCAGAAGCAAAAATAAACGTCATAATTAATGAAATTTCATATACATAAATGTACATACATAACGAAAAGTTAGATAGAACTAGATTTAAAAGCGAAATTAAATTGAAAAACAAAATAATAATATTTTAAATGATCATATAAAATGTTCTGTTAACCCTGAACGCTTGTGAATTATAGAAAAAAATTTGATAGAAATTAAAGAACAAAGTAATCAATTAAATAAACAAAAACCAATAAACGCCGCCATTGCCGCTATCAAAACAAACTTTGATTTATTTCTCCATGAATATGAACAATTAAATTTAAATGCTGCTGCTACTACTACATATTCTCGTTCGCTCTCTTCTACTATTATAAACAAAAAAGTAACAACAACAAGAAAAAATTATGCAAACAAAAAAACAACAGCAATTTCGGTATTTGTTTATCATTAAACAAAATCTCAGCGCGAGATTTTCTGTGAATGTTCAATGAAATCGCAACAAAACCGTCAATTGTTTTATTTGTATTTACTATTTTTTTTTTAAATCAAATCAATGCATTTTTGGTTACACGGCACTAATTTGCTGAAAATTAGTGGGCGCTGTAAATTTTTTTTGTGTGAAAATCTTTTACGTCAATGAAATAGCAAAAACCAGATACATTAAATTAAGGATAAATGAGATACTTAGTGATTTATGAAATTACCTTTTTGTCTAGCGTCCCTTGTTCGTCATTCTTTTTGCACATTAAATGAAACTATTATTATATTATACAGACATGACTCAACTCAGAGGATATGACTGGAAGATACTGAGAAAATTCGTGTCTAGTACCGATTTTCTGTAACTCGTGAGGTATAGAAAACAACTGCTCTCTTCAACCTAACCTAACCTTACCTTAATGAAACTATTAAAAATGTAGCAGTAGCGAAATCAATGTAAATCCGAATGACAAAGATTATCCTGAATGACAAAGCCGGTCTGGATAATCTGGTCGAACATATCACCATCTCATTCGATAGTTCCCTTGAAGAAGCCTGACCAAAACCGAAATACAATGGTAAAACTAAGCCACAATGGTGAACTGCAAAAAGCTCTTCTACATATAAGGCCAAATATACTGGGATCACTAATGACTGGGATGCCTATAAAGAGCCACTCAAAATCTATAAGAAGGAGCTTAGCAAATAGTAAAGTCGTTCTTGGCACACCTTATGTGGATAGGTGGAAAAGGTCTCGAGTGTCGCAAGGCTGTGTAAAATATTATTTACTGGACCCTGTACAGTGGGTTATTTGCAGGATGAGGCAAATAACTGGGCAAAAACAGCGAGTAGTCGTTGAATGTACTGCTCGACACAAATTTCCCGGGGAACTCACCAACAGAACCCGAAGATTATCAGAACCAACTAGCTTGTTGACTGAGAAATCCAGAATAAGCTGGGCTATTGACAGGTTTAAGCCCTTCAAATCAACCTGGACCAGTCGGCATCAACTGGACCAGTGGGTTATTTGCAGGATGAGGCAAATAACTGGGCAAAAACAGCGAGTAGTCGTTGAATGTACTGCTCGACACACATTTCCCGGGGAATTCACCAACAGAACCCGAAGATCAGCACGACCAACTAGCTTGTTGACTGAGAAATCCAGAATAAGCATATTGACAGGTTTAAGCCCTTCAAATCAACCTGGACCAGTCGGCAAATGCAGAAAATGTTAAAGTACATTATACCCTGGATGGAGAAAAGTAATGCAGGCTGTATCAGGCTCTCATACATCCCCAATCGAAGAAGGGATACCAAAGTGGTATCCCTTCATTCCACTAGGCCTAAGCACCTCAGACCAATTAGCCTATCCTCCGTCCTACTGAAAGGTCTTGAAGTACTTTTAGATACTTTATTTAGGGAAAACCTGAATACAAAACTCCTGTCGGAGAACCCACATGCTTAGGTTAGGTTGAATAGAGGAGATGTTTAAACATCTCATGTCCATGGACATACACTTAAGTCAGTGGTGCGGCCTGTTGTGCGCTCCTGATTTATGAATTTTAATACCCCACGGATTACAGAAAATCGTTAATAGACACGAATTTTCTCAGTATCTTCCAGTCATATCCTCTGAGATGAGTCAAGTCTGGCAATATGTCGGAACCGAAATATCGGGATCTTGCATGTGTGACAGCTGGGCAGTGACACAGGAAATGATCCATTGTTTCGATGTTTTCCCTGCATGCCCTACACTCGTCGTTTTCTGCTAGTCCTATGCGATGAAGATGTGCCTGTAAGCGTGAGTGCCCCTTTAGAACACTCATCATCTTACTAATCTCGATCTTGTTTAGTTTCAGAAAACTACTTGGTTTCTCCTCATTTAGGTCACCCCCACAGTATCTTTTCAGTTGCTCCTTACAACATGCTTACAATAGAGAAAATTCTACCGAATTTGCCCTGCACGAACTTGTGTGCACTATCGAATCGTCCCTACATTTCAAGGAATTCACTATGGTGGAAATTTTTTGATACAGAAGCGGTTTTTATTAACATTAACTCAGATGCGGTAATTGCGGCGCTGTCACATCTGAAGGTGAACTCTAGCTTGATTAGACTAATTCTAAGCCTGCTCAACAGAAGTCTTGGGTCCACAACTCTAACAAGGTTTGTAAAAAAAGGGACCCCACAAGGAGGAGTATTGTCTCTACTAATGTGGTACCTAGCAGTGAATGAAATCCTGCTAGAGAATGTTGTGGATGCGAACGACATGGCAATCGCTGTAAGTGACAAATTCGAAAACATCCTACAGGTGGCTCTGAACAAGTTGGCTAGATGGGTCTGAAGCAGTGGTTTGGGCGTTAACCCAAACAAGAGAGAATTGGTTCTCTTTACTAGGATGAATATGGTCCCACAACTGGACCCTCCTCCTTGGATAACTGAAACAGATCTAGTTTTTTCTGCAAAATTTTTAGGAATAATTCTAGATATGAAGCTGTTATTCAGACTTAACGTACTGGAACGTGTTAGTAAGTTCCAACGTTGCCTCATATTCCTGTACGAAGGTTGTAGGGTCGCGATGGGGCCTCTGTCCTAAAATCGTTGGAATTTATTGGATTTACATAGCAGTGGTTCGTTCAATGCAGTTGTACGGCATTGTGGTATGGTGGGCGGCAACTTATAATCTAACAATCACCAACCTACTATCAAAGGTTCAGAGAACTGTCTGCCTATGCATAAGCGGAGCCTAAATGACTAGTCTCTACAAACCCTACTGCGAGCCGAGAGGAGTTGCAACCAGAGCGGCACTAAGATTGAACTGCCTATCAATGTGGAAGTACCAGAACTACGTTCACATGAGAATATCAATGTGTAGTGCTGTGGTAATCGACCGAGTTATAGTACACTTGGTGTACACCTTTGAGAGAAATTTCACCTCCACATTCCACCACAACGGTCTACACCTTCGGGAGGAATTCCACCACTAAGATACATGTCAGTGAGGAATGGGTTGGCAGAATACCAGGTCAAGGAAATTCATTTGGTCTTACAATACCACTGACGAGTTTGGCCCAATAATTTCGTACTTCGTACAAATGCCTTCCAAGCCGTTGATGGCAGATATGCACTTTTATACTTTACGTAGGTGGATGTGGACTCAATTTTTATTAACCCTAAACCGTTAACTACCCATTAGTATTTGGTTGCTAACGCTGTATCGCTTGATGGCAGCTATGAACTTTTATACTTTACGTAGGTGGATGTGGACTCCATTTTTATTAACCCTAAACCGTTACCTGCCCATTTGTATTTGGTTGGCAAAACTGTATCGCATAAAGGGTTGTTAAGTATAACAGAATTTTCTATGCGGAATATAATAAGAGAAACGCCTAAAGGAAATGAAAAAAGAACGAAATATCCCATTCCCAGACACTACTAAATGTGATGTAATTTAAAACATAACAATATCTAAGAGCACCCCCAAAAACAGACAGCCCGACGAACTAACGGACCGACATCTCAGTGTCTCAGCTAAACCCTATGAGTACTTGCAGCAGAAAAAATACGTATGTATAATGTTTTCTTTTCGACATAAATATGCAATAGAATTGAAAATATCAACAAAACAAGATAACGAATGTAATAGCAAAGACAGAGCAGAGCAGAACTGAGCATAGCACAGACTCTCTATTACACAGATGTTCCGTCGTGACTTTGTTTACATTTGCGTGAGTTACGTACGAATAGAAATGATTTTCAAACGCGAAAAATATAGTTTTCTGGAGTCTTTTTTTGAACTTTTTTGGTACATAACGATCGATATTAATTTTCTAAATGTGATAATAACAAACAAATCTCGAAAATCGGTCTTGGAATATCCAAAAATTTCACTCGCTGAAATCAAAATTCTATTCGTTCGTCACTGATAGACTACTCGCTACTTGACGGACCTTCTTTTTAACTTTATTTTATTTGGAGCATAGAGATCCGACGACACGAGTGTTTAAACTAACGACAGACATAATACTCCGAATACTAAGACGATGTAGCAAACTAAGAATATGATATAAGAAAATACGAGTATCGTCACAAAAAATGCACACGGATAGTCTTCTTGTGTCGCATCGTAGCGTCAAACGACACAATAGCAAATGCAACTGCACCAGCAGCAAATGCAGCAGTGGCATTCCCATCGTCATCAACATTGACGATGTACTTCGGATATTTTTTTTGTGTTGCTGTCGCTGATGTTGTCAATGCCCTTCTGAGACAGTGGCTAAAAGCAATAAACTTAATAGAAAATACTAAATAATAATAGTAAATTACAAATTGCACTTATGAATTTGTAACAACAGAAATAGGTCCAATGATTGATACAAAACCAAAACGGCACTTAAGTTTAATTCATTCAGCTGCCACAATGTTGCAGCTATCCAATTCCGTAAGTCCGTCTGTCTGTTCATCTTAAGTTGTTCTCAAAGTACAGGCCACAATTTTTCCCCGATCTTGATGACATTTGGTACAGAGCACTTTCTTGCATCTGAGACGAAGCCTATTGAAATTGGTCACAATAGGTTCAGATTTACATATAGTTTCCATATGTATGTACATTAGGGCGGGTTGATTTTTTTTCTTTTAAATCGTATAGCAAAAAAGTAAACTACATAAAATTCTAAGAAAAATCTCCGAAGTACCTAAAATAAAATCCTAATCCGCGCCTCTCGACTTAAAAATGTATATGCCCGCCTTTACCACAAAAAAAATGTTAGAAAAAAAAAAAGATTTTTCAAAAAAAAAAAAAGATTTTGCTGAATAAAATTGTTTATTAAGGTAGTTCTTTTGCACTTTATAGTTTTTCTACACCCAAATTTTTTTTTCATTAAAAAAAATATTCACCCAAGTAAAAAAGTTTTTTATATTTAATATTTTTATAAGGAACATGGATAAAAACATTCTCTTTCATAATTTAAAAAAAAAAGATTGGAAATATAAAAAAAATATTGCACTCAAAATTGTTTTCAGTACATATTTATAAAATAACCTTCTTTCGTTTCGATAAACAATTCTTATTTTATAATGCAAATAAAAATGTGAAACGTGTTCTAACTATTTTTTATATAGAACGCAAATCAGGGTAGATGCAAATTTGGGTTTAACTGCTTTTTTGACAATTGAATATTTTGATTAGTCTCAAGACAAAACCTGTATTGCATAAACTAAACCGACCAAGGTATTCCTCACTTTGTGAGTACTGTAATATGAAATACACGAATTAATCTGTCAATTTGTATAGGAGATACCTGAGGGGGATTAACAAATACTCCTATTTTTCGCTAAACAGTAAACTTCAAATATATTAATTTATATTTAAGTTATGATCTATTCAATTTTGGTATGATTTGGCCAACTTGGTCCATTTTTCACTGGATTGTAGGTACTATGAAGCCATTACACTGTACAAAATTTCAAGTCTTTTTGTGCATAGGTATTCAAGTTATAAGCTGTTAAATTTTGGACCAAAATGGCCCATTTGTGTGAAAGGTACCAAAAGGGGCGCGGTAACTTCGCCCATTTTTCTTGAGGTGATAGTGACTAATAAAATAATTTTATGTGTAGAATTTCAGAGGATTCAAATAAGTAGTATAGAAGTTATTAAATAATCAATAATACACTTAATATTAACACTTTGTGGGGGAGGTACTAGAAGGAGAGGACCAATATGGCCCATCTTTGAACTTAGCCAGAGATAGAAAAAAAATATTACCACATACCAAATTTGAAGTCAATCGGTTACTCCTGTCGAGAGTTATCGTGCGCACCAGCTAGCAGAAAGACAGACAGACGGACGGACATTGCACATTCAACTAAAAACGACCTAAAACGGATATCCGTCAAACATAGGGTCTTATGTCACTCCTTCGATGTGTTACACTTTTGGCCCGTAGCAAATGATATATACCCTCGTATCACTAAAGTGATGGTATAATAAAACATAATATATTTCAAAAAAAGAAAATAATTTTACCGAAAGAAAAGGAAACAAATTTTCAAGTCGAGAGGCGCGGATTAGGTTTTGATTTTAGACCCATGGTTTCTTCGGAGAATTTTCTTGGAATTTAATGTAGATCACGTTTTTGCTATACGATTTTTAATTTTTTTTTTCATCCATACAAATCAACCCGCCCTAATGTACATATGTACACAGAAAAAAAAAATGCCGTACTAAATTCAAGTAAAAAATTCTTATTTTAAGCCGAAATCGTACTTAAAATTTTAAGTTCGTTCGTATTAAGTTTTTCCTAAAACAAGTACAAATCGGCTTACATTAAAAACATCAAGCGCAGAAAGGCTTACTATAAGTATGTAATACTTGAAAACAAGTAAACATATCTTAAAAAGTAAAATTAAGCCTGATATGTCTTAAATTAAGAAGAAAAAGCTTACTTTAATTTCTGAGAGGCAGAATAAATATAGAGTACAATAAAATTACCCTCTCAACCACTCTCATCGAAGTGGTTGATTTCGGCTGATGCAACATCAAACACACGCGC
Source organism: Eudasyphora cyanicolor (assembly GCA_963930755.1). Classification (NCBI taxonomy): domain Eukaryota; kingdom Metazoa; phylum Arthropoda; class Insecta; order Diptera; family Muscidae; genus Eudasyphora; species Eudasyphora cyanicolor. The sequence goes on from OZ005735.1 coordinate 136,181,576, forward strand.
ATATAAATCGACGAGATGTATATGTAAAAACATTTGTGCGCAACGAGATTCAATTGGTTTCTCGTTCAAGCGATGTTTGTGAATACATTACTTGGCGAGAATTTTTTTAATTTGTGCCGACAGTAGTTGTTAAAAATTCTTGTTCGTTTTGTTGACGATATTCCTTATATGTTTGGGTTTTAAATCGGATAATTACAGCCAAACTTTTACTTTTGCTGTCAAGCAATTGTATTTTGACATAACATTTGAAAATAATTTGCATTCTTTGCAATATAGAGGGAAAAATTGGTGTAATATAAATGGTACATAGCTGTAAAACAAACGAAAGCACAATAAATCAAGTATGATCAGTAGGGCGGGTCGATTTAAAAATCGTCCATTGCTCAGTGAAAATCGTATTCTAGGGATCAAAATAAGATACTTTGCCGAAGGAACCATATCTCTAAAACGAATTCTGATGTCCCGGAAAAAATCCCACTTTGACCCATTTAGAGTGCTCCAATCGAGTCCAAATGTATGACCGACCCCCACTCAGTGAAGTGCTCAGTGAAAATAGTATTCTAGGGATCAAAATAAGAAACTTTGCCGAAGGAACCATACCTCTAAAACGAATTCTGATGTCCCGGAATTTGGGTCGAACTTTTGAAAAATTAAAATTTTAAAATTTTTCGATTAACTCCATAAAACGGTCAAAAAAAATTATGAATAGTAAAAAATTTGGAAACAAAAATTTCGAAAAAAAGTGATGTTTATTGATTTGACATTTGAGCCATTCAAATAATCGCCTTAGAGCGATAGTGACCAAATTTTTTATTCTTCGATAAGTTTTAATATCCATAGATAAAAGTAAAATGTATGAAACTCCTTAAATTTGTTGTCAAACAGTGTGAATTTCCCCAGTAAAATTTGAAATGTTGGCTATAACATCTTAAATAAACATCCTAGAGCAAAAAGGACAACAATTTGTGACTCCTTTTGTGGCGAACAATTTTGATCTCTCTATAAAAACGTATGATGGCTAAAACTCCATATGTAACCGGTCTAGAGTGAAAACGACATATATGTATTTGTGATCACTTATTTTTTGGCCATAAAAATCGAAGGTCCCTAGCGAAATTTAAAATTGCTAAAACTCCTTAAATGTGCGTCCTAGGCTAACTTAAAATGGCTATAATTCCTTAATTTATCCTCTTGATGCGAAAAGTATGACATTTTGTGATTGCGTATCTTTGGTGTAAAATGTGAATGTCACTACTAGGCTATAACTCTTTAAATTAAAGATTTCAATTAAATCTCTTAAATTAATTGTTATTTTTTTTTTGATGACATGATTTGTTTGGAAATTACACAATTTATTTAAATTTTTACAACGTTTTTCATAATGTTTTTTTCTATATCATATGACCATAAAACACAGACAATTAATTTATGTAATTATGTTTTTTTTTTTTTCAAAATATTAAAATGTTTGAAAATCACACCTATTTGTGCACTCAGCGAATAATAAAACACATACGTGCATAATCAGTGCACATTCGTTTATTCCAATGAACCGACTTCGTAATGGACGAATTCATGCACCACGGCGTATGAATAAAGCATCAAAAATCATCAACGCTTCGTTCCAAAGTCAAAACTGGGAATAATTTAAAGCACTTGCTGGGGACGACTAAAGCATGTACTGGGGACGACTAAAGCACGCTCTCGGTACTATTTCAACTTTTTGACTTTCTATTCCAAATCCACTCCAATATTCAAAACAAGTTTAACAGCATTAGCGTTAGTTTTAATAAATTTATATTAATTAATTTTATAATTAAATGAAACTTGAACAGAACAAAAAAATATATTTTTAAATTTGCTTATGTATCACTAAGCAAATCACGCCTAAACAAAACACACATATACGAGTTGCTACACAGTATTACCTCTGTTTTCCCACTTAAGTAGTTTTCTCGAAATTCAGCTCGTAACCCAAATGGCGGTAAAGCCTCCTTTAAATACTGCAAACTTGTATAGTATTTTAAATTGACATTTATATATGCATACCTTTTAGATAGCCATAGAACGATTTCAGGAATTTCTGCAATAGAATGTCGTCACTGGATTTCGCAATCAAATTATCCATTTCCAATCGCCAGACAGCCCACTGAAACATCCGGAATTTTGAACTGGTCATTGAATTCTACCTCTTCAACAATAAGGTCGTCATTAATTTTTATGATTCTCACTTATAGAGCAAAATTTACATTTTGTCTTCTTCACTTGCATTTAATAGAATATGGCCATGTAGGTGACAATGGGAGTGGTATACTTATATACACTATTGGGCACGAATCGAAGACAATTTTTCATCAACGTTACTGGTTAGAATTGTCCCCAAACGGTGTTGATTTTGCAACGTCTTTTTTCCCCACAGTGTAGTCACGATTTTAATGATATCTCTAAAACTGTTGAACAAATTAAAAAATATTGTTTGGGATAAAAGGAAACAACTCAATTTGCTAACATACTTTTGAGCAGGCTCTAAACTCCCTATCTCAAATACAATTGTCAAATTTGCTGCGATTTCGTCTAAACCCACTGTGCACTTTGCTTTCGTCAACGACACCGTGATGTAATGTCTGAGAAGCATGTGAATTGAATGAAGGCAACACAAGGGACAATACATATGTTTACGAATACAGCAATAAATAGTAAACAATTTTAGATATCCGACAATGAGAAGCAGAAAATAATGAAAAAAAAACACACAATCTAACTTAGAACAAATTCCCAAAAAGACAGGACAAAAAACCCCCCAAAAAACAATTGCTTTCGAAATGAATCGAAAATGTATTTCGAGAAAAGGTTAATACCAAATGACGAAATCAATTACAAAGAAGAAAAGTTAGACGGACAGCAGAACAGAAAAATACTTGGCAATAGTTGTTTTCGAGGAGAGGAAATACCTTCTTTTTTTATTGATATTGCTCGAATTAGCATCCAAACGGAAATAGATTTAAAGTACACAACGTACGAACGTACGTATGTTTAGACACGTTTTTGTTGCTACTCACGCGGTAGGTTTTATTCTTCGATTTCAATATCCATTGAAACCAAGAAAACCAATTGGTTTAAGCAAAATGTTTTATTTATTGTCTGTGAATTTAAAATGATTCTTCAAAGATCTGCACAATTAAGAAGCTAAATGCTGGGCTATTGAAACATTACCGTACGTACTTGTAGCTTACCGAATCAGCTGATCCAATCCCTCAAATGAAAATTGGTCAATTAACCAACAAAAACGGGAACGTAAACGAACTGCGGAATCTGCTGAAAATTGACATTTAAGCGCATTTTCAAACAGCTGACTAAAAAATTGTGTCATATAACATCAGTACAACAATGAGAAACTATGCAATTTATGCGAAACTCTTACTACCATTAAATATATATAATAAAATTTTAAAATAAGAGAAACATTATAGAATATTGTATTTAGTTCTCTACGGCAAAATTGACCGAAAAAAAAAGAAACATTTATATCTGGGAGTAGGTAAACCAATTTGAGGTCAACTAAGGTGTAGATAACCGAACTGGACTTCTACTAACAAGTAGATAACATAACTGACCCGCTACGAAGGAGTAGATAACCCAAAAGGCCATCTACTAAGATGTAGATAACTCAACAGAACGCATACTAAGCTGTAGATCAAACAACTGGAATTTTACTAAGTAGTAGATAACCCAACTGATCATCTACAAAGGGGTATACAACCGAATTTTTCCTCTATTGCGGAGTAGATAATTCAACTTGTCGTATACTAAGAAGTAGTTTACCCAACTGGTCGTCTACCAAGGAGTAGATAACCCAACTGGTCGTCTACTAAGGAGTAGATAAACCAACTGGTCGCCTACTAAGGAGTAGATAACCCAACTGGTCGTCACCTAAGGATTATATAACCTAACTGGTCAAATACTAAGCAGTAGATAACCCAAATCGTTATCTGCTAAGAAGTAAATAATCCAAAATGGTCTTCAGCTAAGGAGTAGATAACCCAACTGGCGTTTTAGTAAGTAGTAGATAACCCAACTATTGGTGTGCTAAGGAGTAAACAACCGATCTGGTTCTCTTCTAGGGTGTAGATAACCCAACTTGTGGTATACTAATGAGTAGATACCCAAAATGGTCCTCTACTAAGAGTAGATAACCAAACTGGTCCTCTACTAAGGATTAGATAATCTAACTGGTCTTCTACTAAGCAGTAGATAACCCAACTGGTCGTCGTCTAAAGAGTAGATAACCCAACTGGTCGTCTACTAACGAGTAGATAACCCAAATGGTTGCCTAGTAAAGATGGATAACCCAACTTGTCTTCTACTAAGGAGTGTATAACCAACTGGTCGCCTACTAAGGAGTAGATAATATAACTGGTCTTCTACTAAGCAGTAGATAACCCAAATGGTTATCTGCTAAAGAGTATATAACGCAACTGGTCGTCATCTAAAAAGTAGATAACCCAAATGGTCGTCTGCTAACTAGTAGATAACCCAAATGGTCGCCTACTACAGGTATATAACCCAACTGGTCGTCTACTAAGGAGTAGGTAACAAATTGTTCGCCTATTAAGGAGTAGATAACCGAACTGGTCGTCACCTAAGGGGTAGGTACCTTAACTGGTCCTCCACTAAGTAGTAGATACCCCAAATCGTTATATGCTAAAAAGTAAATACCCCAACTGGTCGTCAGCCAAGGAGTAGATAACCCTACTGGTCTTTTGCTAAGGAGTATTAAATCGGAGTAGATAACTCGACTTGTCGTATACTAAGGAGTAAGTAACCAAACTGGTCGTCTACAAAGGAGTATATATTCTAGATGGTCATCTACTAAGGAGTAGATAACGCAACTGGTTGCCTACTAAGGAGTAGGTAACCTAACTGGCCCTTTACTAAAGAATAGATAATTTTTCTGGAATCTACTAAGCAGTAGATTCCAACTGGCGTTTTACTAATTAGTAGATAACCCAACTGTCTGCTAAGGAGTAAGCAACCGATTTGGTTATCTACTAGGGTGTTGATAACTCAAATTATTGTATTCTAACACAGTACAGCATTTTTCAGCTCATTGTTTTGGGACTCAATTCTAAGAATTAGACGTGAAAGTTGCCCCAAAAAGAGGAACTTCTGCATCATTCGTTTAGTCAAGATGACTCAATCAATAATCTAATGGTCATTTGAATTTTTTGCTCAATGTGGATTTTTAGCACTTTTTCTATATTTTTTATCTATCTATCTATCTACCTATCTCTCTATCTATCTACCTATCTCTTTTTGTCTAAAGAAAAGTTATAGACATTGAATAGGAGAAAAAATGCGAAACAAACCTATCCGAAAAAAGTGCATCCAGTGCCTTCAAATTCGCAAAAATGTTCTTTTCTGTTTTATAATGTTCTGTTTTATGCGTACACGTATTACGTATACGAAGTAATTAGTTGAATACCCAACTGGCATTTTACTAAGTAGTAGATAAGCCAACGGGTCTTCTACTAAGGATCATTCCAACTGGTTATCTACTATGGAGTAGATAACATATCTTGTGGTATACTAAGGAGTATATTGCTTGGTACACTTAACCCTATTTAACAGATACCAGGAGGTCTCAATATAACCAATAGTGGGATCAGTAGATTTAGATAAATTGGCATTTCATTTCCCAAAGGTTTGTTGCTATATTTGCTGTGAATGTCTGTCATTTGACACGTTTTTCATATTTTGGTTATTTGTTTAATTGATCAACGTTACGGTAACGCTAATGTTAAGTTACGGTTTCTTTTGACTATCCCCGCCCTTTTTTCTCGTAAATCACATGTGCTAGGAGTTCCCATCTCTCTGCTTTTGAAACTCATCGGTAACAATGTTTTCCCTGAAAAATTAATGATAAACCCATTTCCTCCCCAAAATCAAAAATGTTTGCTGGGTAACACCTAACCGAATTGTATTGAACTGCGGCAATTGTGAAAACACCAAGTGACGGCGACAAAAACAGCCACAATTGTGATTTTGAAAATCAATGGGTCAATGCGAATGGTTATTTATTTTTGGCCATTAATTCAGTTTTTATAATTTTACATTACATTCGTGCGTCAAATAATTCATTCGAATTTTTTGCTCTTCTCGCAATATTTATTTTCACTTGACTTAAAATAAAAGCATATATATTTAAATTATTCCATTCTGTTTAAAATGCAAATTGTTAACATGTGTTTTGCTGCGAAACAATGGGGGCCTTTTGCCGAAATGTGTTTTTACAAGAAGTTTGTAATTTTTTGGATTAAATGGAAAATGTTTTTTTTTTTTTTATTATATATACATATATATATATCAATTACTTTTAAAATCTTAAGCCATCAAACAAATAAACATGAGCCATATTTAATGGAAACGTCAAAATAACGTTTGGTTTCAATAATCGCCAATATTAGAACATCCTGTCAGTCTTATTCCTCTGCCTCTGGCATCTTTACATTTGACACTTCATTATCTGTGTGAACTTGTTCGGTGCGATTTGGTGGGGGTTGAGCGCCACATCGCACAGTGGTGTGAATAAAGACAATTTTTGGTTGTCTCTATAAGAGATTGTTTGACGAACGTTAAAAGTCTACAAATAATGCTTGTAGAAGACTTGGTTCATTGGGGTCATAAAATCAAAAGTTCTAAGCTAATCGTTTTCAATATTCTTCACTTTTTTGGGGGATAAGGTAAACATTCAGAAAGTGCATATTTCATCGTATAGCATATCCTGTTGCTAAAGAGTGTCAAAGTTAAAAAATTTTCTAATATTAAGCATTCCAAGTTCTGCAACTTGCAAATCAATCGTCCGAATGTGCGTAGCTGATATACGGCCTGTTTCTGTATTTCCAACAAAGGTCTCTGCGAATGAAAACCAGTCACTCACTTTCTTCAGGAGTTTGGTTTCTCTAAGGTTCGTTCGTTCTTTCGCCTGGCCTTACATGTATGATGTTAGCAAATTACCATTGAAAATAATTTAATTGACAGATCAAAAATTTCACAACTTCCGCTCTAAAAAAGCACTCATTTTTGTATGTTCGACCTTAGCACCTCGAATACACCTCTGTACTCTCCACACTAGCGGTGGCCACAAAATCAACTCTGGGTGGGTCAGCACAGCTGAAGCAAGACTCTCATTTCTATCTCTCTCTCACGTCTCTCTCATTGTGCACTGATGACTTTTCCCAACTTAGTGAGCTGCCGTAATTTTGACATCTTTTTGCTTAAATATGCATACAATTGTATTACTATTTAATTGGTTTCACTATAATCATATTAATTTCCTTTTATATTTATCCCCTCGCCTTAGAGAGGAGGGTATATATCATTTGCTACGAGCCAAAAGTGTAACACATCGAAGGAGTGACCTAAGACCCTAAGTATGTTCGGCGGAAATCAGTTTTGGGTCTTTTTAAGTCATTTGAGCAATGTCCGTCCGTCCGTCTGTCTGTGTGTCTGTCTGCTGGCTGGTGCGCACGATAACTCTCGAAAGGAGTAACCGATTGACTTCAAATTGGTATGCGGTAATATTTTTCTCTATCCCGGCAAAGTTCGAAGATGGGCCATATTGGTACACTCCTTCTAGTACCTCCCCCACAAAGGGTTCACTTTTAATGCAATATTGATTCCTTAATACCTTCTATACTACTTATTCGAGTCCTCTGAAATTTAACACATAGTATTAGTTTGTTAGTCGCTAACACGTCAAGAAAAATGGCCAAAGTGGCCACTCCCTTTTTGGTACCTCCCATACAAATGGACCAACTTAACTGCTTATGGCTTTAATATCAGTTCATATACATACTTGAAATTTTGTACAGTGTAATGTTTTTATAGTACCTAGAGTCCAGAGAAAAGTGGGCGTTATTGGCACGTCCCTTTTGGTACCTCCCACACAAATGGATCATTTTGTACCAAAAGTTAGCAGATTTTAACTTTGACACCAGTGAATATACATAAATACTTGAAATTTTGAACGGTGTAATGCTTTTACAGCATCTAGCGTCCAGAGAAATGTGACCGTTATTGACTAGCCCATTTTGGTACCTCCCACACAAATGGAGTAAACAGCTTTTAACTTTAATACCAGTACCTACTCAAGGTGAGGGGATTCATAAGTCGGTTTACCCGACTGAAACTTTCTTATTTGTTTTGCTTTCAATTAGGTTTTTTTGTTCCTATCAGTCGACAATTAAAACAAAGTGACTCGATGTGATATTTGAGTTCGCCCAGATGACAGCGAAAAGAGATAGAGAAACCAAATTTACATTGAAATGATTACGTTTTCATACGAGTTCATTATCGTACGACATATCGTTCTGATGGTAGTTGTGAAACCCAAATCAGCTGTTTGTCGTCTGGCAGGCGAACGAAAGTAAATTTTCAAGTTACAGAAACAGGCTGATAATTTTCTTTCTGCCTTTATTTTTTTTGCTGCTTCCATCCCATTGTGCGCCTCTTCTAATGAGGTCTGTGAAGTGGTGGTGGCGGCATGTGAAGCTGTCAGCATCTAAATTTGTATTCATGATTGTTTTCCGACAAATTGATCTCTTTGGTATGCAAAGACACAACAGAGGGTACGGTATGCCCCCATACCGCATCCGAAAATCGATTGGAACGCAGTCATAGATACAATTAAACTATATATATGAACTGGTATTTAAATTATGCATTTATGTTGAGTGGATATAAAACATACTGAATGCATTATGAACTCAGTTATACGCACTACTTATGCACTTGTACTTACATGTGCATATAACGGGGTTTCCAATAGGGATGATATGATTTGGAAGTGACGTTTTGGCCATTTGTAATATGTCATGATCTGTCATTTGTTTTTCATTGTATTCAGTAGTGTTTACAATTTCATCATGGGGAGATGTACACAAGAACAACGTTTACGACTTATTCAGTTTTATTATCAAAATAATCGTTCTCAATTGCAACTTTTCGTGTGCCAAGTCTATTTTTTTTAAATCAAAAAAAAAAAACACTTTCCAGTCGACCAACGATCTTGACACCCATGAGCAATATTTTAGCTCTCGTTAAGAGCTATCTTTTCGACCGATTCCCGATCCGACGTACTGTTAAGGAGCTAGAGTAGAAATAAACTTTCCGTTCACATTTGAAAATGATGCTGTCCATTTTTTTTAAATCAAAAAAAAACACTTTCCGGTCGACATACGACCTTGACACTAATGAGCAATATTTTAGCTCTCGTTAAGAGCTATCTTTTTGTCATTGACCGATTGTGGCTACGTGCCACACAGCAAATGAAACAATTGAATTTTTGCGAGAAAAGTTTGGAAATTCGATTATTTCAAGTAATTGTGTTAGTGAATGGCCTCCAAGAAGTTGTGATTTAACACCATTAGACTATTTCTTGTGGGGTTATTTGAAGTTATCGGTCTTTCGAAATAAACCAGACTTTCTTCAAGCTTTACAAGTCAATATTGAACGTGCCCTTCATGACATACGACTTGATTTAGTGGAAAAAGTGCTCGAAAATTGGGTTCGTCGAATTCATTCCTGCAGAAGAAGTCGTGGAGGCCATTTGAATGACGTTTTATTTAGAACTTAATTGTATCGAGTGTACTTCACATTAAATAAAAACTTGAATTTGCTTAACAATAAATGTGTTTTTTTTTTCAAAGAAATAATATCACTCTTATTGGAAAACCCTGTACAAGTACGAGTACATTAAGGCGGATGAAATTGCGAAAAAAATATTTATACAAAACAAACATTGATATTAATTTTGCTGCACTGAAAAAAATCTTGTCATAAAATTAAAGAATGGCTCCAAGGCGTGCTTAGTCTTTAAATTAAGTATATTTTGTTCTAAAAATAAAGACACTTTCATTCATATTGATTAAGTTTTATTAATTTTAGATACAAAACGTACTTAATTCAAAGATTAAGGGAATCTTTGGCAACAATTTTCTGTTTGGAAGAAAACTGTTGGAAGAACTCATTCCCGTCAAAAAAAAAACTTTCATTCATATTGATTAAGTTTCTTAATTTTAGATACAAAACGTACTTAATACAAAGATTAAGAGAAGCTTTGGCAACAATCTTTAATTTTATGACAACAATTTTTTCTGTTTGGAGGAAAACATTTGGAAAAATCTTTTTTTCTACACGCTGAAAAAAAATCGCTTCTGTAGTATATTGTCCCAAACATATTCTGCTTGAAATATATAAATGTTTAGGGTAAAATGTTGTTCCAAACAAATCTTTGTTTCCGTCCTACTATTTTTTATTTGGGAATATTATTTGCGAAACAAATATTTATTTGCATTTAAGTCAATTATTAAATATATCGATATTAGGGATGTAACGAATATTCGCATTCGCATATGCGAACGCGAATTATTCGCATCATTTTAAAATTCGCTTTCGCATTCGCAAAAACCATCTTTGGATTATTCGCTTTCGCATTCGCTTTCGCAAAAATATATTTCAGTATTCGCTTCCATTTATTAAAGTGTTAAATCTCCTTATTCCCTTCACACAATTTGAAGATAAGTGTGTGCTTGTGGTAACAGGAGGTAAAACTATGGAAAACAGTCTTAATACTTGAATATCCTGGAAAAGTATCAATTCAGTTCCTTAAATTTGTTGGTACTAAAGGCTCTAACTATTATTCGCATTCGCATTCGCTTTCGCAAAAATGCATATTTCACTATTCGCTTTCGCATTCGCAAGAAATATGTTTCAATATTCGCTTTCGCACACGCTGAAAAAAAAATCGCTTCTGTAGTATATTGTTCCAAACATATTCTGCTGGAAACATACATATGTTTAGGGTACACTCCAAATATATAATATTTGACACTCACAAATATAATTTGTTTGTGAGGACGTTGTTCTAAACAAAATTATGTTTTCATCCCAATATTTTTTATTTGGAAATATTTTTTCCAAAACAATGATTAATTTGTATTTAAGTATTTTGGCAATGTATTGATGCCTTAATTTAAAGGAAAGTCTTCAGATTTTTTAGAAATTTAAAGTTAAATTTTTTAGAAATTTTATATGTTTGAAAAATAATATTAAAATTTAAATCGTATAATCTTGGGTAACGACAAATTAATGGATTGACAATAGGACTATTTATAAATTAAAAATAAGTGCTGTAAAACAAAAGAAAATGTTGCTTACGACATTTTTACCTATAAAGTATAACACAAAATCTAGGAAAAACAAAATTAAAAATTGCCGAAATCAACAATGTTTTAAAATTATTTTGAATATAATGTATTTGGATATATTCTTAAACAATATCTTTGTTTGTTTGTAAACACATATTTTATTTGTGACAGTAAGTTCGCAAATATAATTTGTTGTAATATATTAATATATGCGTTCCAAACAAAATTTCTTGATTTTCAAATAAAATATATTTGTTCAAAAATATATAATATTTAAAATTTTGGTTCCAAGTATATTTTCTTTGAATTCAAACATATCAAAAATGGCGATTTTCCTCCGTGCATTCGCTTTCGCTAAAGCCACTTTCGTTACATCCCTAATCGATACCTTAATTTTAAGATAAGTTTAATTTTTTTTTTAGTAATTTAACGTTCATTTTTTCTGAAATTTTAAATGTTCGTAAAATTCCTTTATAATTGAAATGATTATACCATTTCAATTATAAAGGAATTTTACTTTTAATCCTTTATAATTGAAATGGTTTAATCAAGTGATGACTTGAAATTTGTACTTTGAACCGAAAATTATTGCTACTTATGAAATTTTACATTTTACATCAATGAAAAATTTTAAATAAAATTCGAAAAAATTGCAACGTTTAAAAAGCTTTTGAACAAAATATATTTGGAGAAATTCCTAAACAATAATTTTATTTGTATATAAACACATATTTTATTTGGGAAAATTAGTTTGCAAATATATTTTGATGTAATATATTAATATATGCGCTCCAAATAAATTTTATTGATTTTCAAATAAAATTTATTTGCTCAGAAATATATAATAATTAAAAAATTGTGCTCCAAATATATTTTCTTTCGATTGAAACATATCAAAAAAGGCGATTTTGCCCCGTGTATTTGATTTGTTATTGGCGACTATATCCAACACTTCAGTGGTACGTATTTTGATACTTCGCGTTTGACATATATATAGAAAAAATTGCGCAAATATTGAAGACAACAGTACTGATAAGGCTCCAAATACAATAATACATTAGGATAAGGATGTTTTATACTTTAACTGAAGATAAATTACTTATACTAATTAAATATCTTAAATTTCGGTACAAAATGACATTATTTCAATGTTTTATTGTCTTTGTCTCCGGATCAGTACCATTGCCTTTAATATTTGCATATTTTTTCTGCGTGTAATATTGAGTTCCTGCCGGATTTTTTTCCGCTCTCCCATGTTAATTTAAAATTAACACTACAGCCTAATGTTCTTACGCATATATATGTGTGTGGGTGTGTGTGCTAGTATGAATTTTTAGTACATGTTCGCATGTCGTAATATATGTCAGTGGGTTACATCCACAAACCACAAACAATGAACAAATATTGTTCATCGACAAAACTCGCATGTATTTGTTGTATTGTTCACTCATTATTTTCCCCAATTGATGAGAATTTTTAATTATTTCCATCTTTGGAAGGCGCGGGATTGGGAAATTGTTGTACCATCTATATATTTTTGAGGGCAAGGTTTACACATGGGCAAACGGATAGTAAAAAAACTGAGAAAAGAGCTCACCATATGTATATCCTTCAGGGGAACTGGAATATGTGGGCATGCCTATAACGACCTGCATGCTTTCCTTTAGAGAGTGCCCCTACGGCAATAAATGACAGGAACGGCATATGTACATACTAAACCTATGCATCAAGACATTCATTTCTTCGTCTACAGTAGTGTACACTACTTCACTGCACACTGAAACATTGTATATTTTACTCGATTGACACCACCATAGAATGATCGGAAAAAAAACAACAAACACTTCACACTGTTTGATGTTTACAATCTAGTCGTGTACTCTGCTCGTTCGGTTGTTGTATTCTTTATACTCGTTTCAATTCGTCAAACGATGAGTATAATGAAGCGAGTACAGTGCTGTTTTCTATTTCTTCAGTATGTACACTAGTGTATTTACCCCTCAAAATCAATAAATTTCTAAGGTGGTCCGCCGCTTTTTGTTGTTGCGTCTCTCTTTGCAATGACAATGAGTACAGTAGTGCAGTGTACACTGAAATCGAGTATTTCAGTTTTTGTGTACAGTACTTGAATGAGTATACTTCTTCATTGTCTTGTTACTTATTTGTTTTGAAACCTGTTTGGCGGTTACTGTTCTCTTCACTCATTCATTTGTTTTGTCAAAATAGAGTGTGTGGCAGTAAGTATTTGATAAACAACTGAATGTCTTGAAAGGCCATTCAAGACATTCATTGCAGAGGTTTAATACATACCAGCCTGATGTGGCCCTGCCTAAACTTCAAAATCTCTGCCATAACAGGTCATGTCAGGCCTTATTGGACGGCACGCAGTGAAGTTGAAGGATTTTCATAATGACTTTTGCAGAAGCCGTGGATACGAAGATGAGGAGGAATTAATAGAACACCTTCTGTGTCTGTGCCCGCTCTTTCTAGAATACAATCTTACACTGAGAAAAAAAGTTATCTTAAAATTAAAGAATTGCTCCAAAGACGTCCTTAGTTTTCAAAATAAGTACATTTTGTACATAAAATTAAGAAAATTTACTTAAAATTAAGTAAATTACTTAATATTAATGAAATTATCTATATTTTAAGTACAAAATGTACTTCTTTTATAAGCTAATGACGTCTTTGGAGCCATTCTTTAATTTTATGACAATTTTTTTTCAGTATAGGCTCTCATTTCTTTGGAAGCAAGCTAACTTGGCTGATGTTGGAATCGGCCAACGTTTAAGCTTTCTAAAGCAATCAAAATGCATCAACGATAACTTGACTTTTTCCCTTACGTAGTGTTGCCTCTTACGTCCCTGTGGTAACACACTCGTGTTTTTAACATCTGAGGGCATTTTACACATAAGTGTTCCACAAAAAATCATTGTATGATGACAAAATCTAGCGACTCCCCATTAACAAGCTTGATGATCAAATGATCTTGTTTTTTTTTTGCTCCCACAATTAATACTAAATGCTAGAATTGACGTTCTACATAGTTGTCCATCATTCCCAACGCGTCACGCGTGTCTCACAACTGATGGCAGAGCAAAATTTGTACATGCATGAAATAAGCGATTATAATTTTAATTAATTACTGACATAGATAACGCATAATTGAGCTTTAAATAGATAGATAGGCACTAGACATTCGGGCGCAAGCATGAAAGATTTATGTAGCAATTGTAGTAATAGGGGAATTCATAAAAAGTTATCTCCTACGACGTCGATCAGCTGCTACAATATCCGATGGAATTTGAACGCAGCTGTGCAATGAGTGGTTATCGATGTGAGGGATATGTTCAATGTAAACAACAGCTGTTTGAATATTGGGAATCTGTTGGGGATATTGTGAAATTAAACAACCATGGATTGCATTCAATTTTATTACTGGAAAAATCTTTGGATATGGAGCAAATTATGAAACGATCCTTTTTGTTTAAGTAAATTACTAAAAAAAACGAACGCTGCCATTTTTAGGCCGCAAATTCTATACATAGCCAAATTCTTCACCTGAAAAATGTGGTACGAGTATTTATGGCTTAAAATAGCTTTTTTGAGAGATACATCTATACGGGGACTACAACAAAGTAAAATTTTATTTTTATACATTTTATTGAGATGAATTCTTGCCAAAATAAAATATTAACTGCAAAGTTTCAGCTAAATTTCTTAGAAAATGTGGTGTTTATGGCTTAAATAAGCCTTTTTGGGAGCGACATCTCTAGGTGAGCTATAACAAAATATGAACTGATTTAAAAATTTTATACTGCGATGAATTCTTGTCTTAATTAAATATAAACTGCAAAGATTCAATTAAAATGCTTAGAAAATATGGTATTTATAACTTAAATACTATATATATATATATATAATATAGGGTGGCTATAACAAAATATGAACCGATTTGTAAAATTTTTGCTGTGATGAATTCTTGTCAAAATAGAATACAAACTGCAAAGTTACTGCTAAATTTCTTTAAAAATGTGGTATCTATGGCTCAAAACCGTATTTTGGAGCGACTTCTATAGCGGAGCTATATCAAAACATTGACCGATATGGCCCATTTGCAATGCCAAACAACCTGCAACTATAAGAAATGTTTCTACCAAATTTTATCAACCTAGCTGTATTATTACAGACTGTAGCGTGATTTCAACAGACGGACGGACGGATATGGCTAAATTGTCTTAGAATTTAACGACGATTAAGAATATACTTTATGGGGTCTCAGATCAATATTTAGAGGTGTTACAAAGTGAGAGGTGTTACATGAGTGGCAAATGAATATATGTAAAAACAAGTAAGAAAGTTTAGTCCGGTAAACCGACTTACGAATCCCCTCACCTTGAGTCCCAAAACAATATTAGTAAATTTAGTAATTTTTTTGTTTTAATTAAATTGTTATCAATTTAAATTGCATTTAATAACTTTAAAGTATGTACTGATATTAAAGTAAAAGATATTAACTTTTGGTACAAAAATTTCCATTTGTTTGGGTGGTAGGTTTAGGCTTAGGTTTCTCTGGACTCTTGGTACTACAGCGTGATCCATTTCGAGGGTCCCACTTTTTCAAAGAAAAAAACACAGAAAATACAAATTGAATGGGGAATGTTTATTATCGTTTGAAAGAACATTCTTTGGCGTTTATTTTTTAAAGATTATATCTATCAAATGTTGGCCGCGGCTACGTCTCAGATGGTCCATCCGTTGAGTCCAATTTTCGATGACTCGTTCGAGCATTTCGACTGGTAAATGGCGAATGACACGCGTGATGTATTGCCCCAAGGCCTGAATCGAAGCGGGTTTGTCCGCATAAACTTTAGACATTACATATCCCCACAGGCAAAAGTCTAACGGTGTGATATCAAACGACCGTCCCAAAACGTGAAATTATCTGCTTCTCTCAATAAATCCATTGATTGATGCGATGTGTAGGAAGTGGCGGCGACTTGTTGAAACCAAATGTCGCCGAGATCACGAGCTTCAATTTCAGGCATCAAATAGTCGGTTATCATGGCACGATAACGGTTGCCATTGACGGTTACGTTCTCACCGGCATCATTTTTGAAGAAATATGGACCGATGATTCCGGTACATCGGATCGGGAATCGGTCAATGGCAAAAAAATAGCTCTTAACGAGAGCTAAAATATTGCCCATGGGTGTCAAGGCCGTGAGCCGACTGGAAAGTGTTTTTTTTGGATTTAAAAAAATTGACTTTGCGCAATTGGCGAACGATTATTTTGATAATAAAACTGAATAATTTGTAAACGTTGTTTAGGCGTAAGTCTTTCCATGATGAAATGCCAAACAATACTTAACAAAAATAACATGACCGCATGGCACGACTCACACGTGATCTGTCAAAAAAAGGCTATTGAAAAAAGTATCTCTACTTTGATCACCCTATATAAAAGCATTACACTGTACAAAATTTTAAGTATTTGTATACACTGGTATTAAAGTTATAAATTGTTAACTTTTGGTGTAAAAAGGTCCATTTGTGTGGGAGGTATCAAAAGGGGCGTGGCAATAACTCCCATTTTTCTCCGGACTCTAGGCACTATAAAACCATTACACTGTACAAAATTTCAAGTATTTGTATGCACTGGTATTAAAGTTATAAGCTGGTAACTTTTGGCAAAATGGTCCATTTGTATGGAAGGTACCAAAAGGAGCGTGGCTATAAGGTGCATTCATCACTGTCTTGTAGACCACTACACTGTACAAAATTTCAAGTCTTTGTATGCACTGGTAATAAAGTTATAATCTATTAACTTTAGGTTCAAAATTGTCCCGTTGTGTGGGATGTACCAAAAGGGGCGTGGCAACTTAACCCATTTTTCTCGAGGTAATAGTGACTAATAAACTAATACTATGTGTAGAATTTCAGAGGATTCAAATAAGTAGTATAGAAGTTATTAAATAATCAATATTTCACTAAATGTTAACCCTTTGTGGGGGAGGTACTAGAAGGAGTGGACCAACATGGCCCATCTTCGAACTTAGCCGGAGATGGAAGAAAATATTATCACATACCAAATTTGAAGTCAATTGGTTACTCCTTTCGAGAGTTATCGTGCGCACCAGCCAGCAGACAGACGGACATTGCTCATTGCAGACTTAAAATGACCCAAAACGGCTATCCGCCGAACATACTTGGGGTCACTCCTTCGATGTGTTACACTTTTGGCTCGTAGCAAATGATATATACCCTCCTCTCTAAGGTGAGGGGATAATTATTTTAGGTGGCAAACAATTTGTGGCAAAAAAATTTTAACCAATGTCTAGGACTCCCATTAGGTTCATGCAAGTTCTGAAAAGATAGTATCCCCTCCATCAAGGCTTAAGATTTCAATTAACACTTATATCGTTGTCATATTTTTATGACTTGCTTTTCTAAACACCACACTGAAAAAAATCTTGAAGACAGCGATTAATGATTCGAGCCAAAAACAGGTAGTTTTTGAAGTTTAAGAAACTTTAATTAATATTTTGTGACTTATGTTAATATTAAGTGTGGAATGTACATTTCTTTAGGCTCAAAATCATTGTCAATGTCATTAAAGTTGGTTAACATTTTTCTCTATGCAGTGTACAGTGAATACTCTTAGCGTTTGGCTATGAAGCGCCGCACCACATCAACCACCGTGGAATCATTCGACAAAAAAAAATATACTACAACAATATTTCCCACCATTTCTCACATTAAACGTCACATTTTATTCACTCCAATGAACTCTATAAATATTTATGTTTTATTATGCAAACACTATTAATTAATATCATAATATTTACCACAATAGCTCTCGCGTACTCTCTGACGGGTATCGTGGCAAATTGCCGAACGACATGCAACAAGTTGTACATCTGCATGTTTGACACTGATACCAATGCGGCACATACAGTGAGTGGCAGAAGTTTGACGACACTAGTGATTTGTGGTACTTGTAATTAGGATATTAAGTCTTTACACCTCCAGGGAGTATCCTAAGACCTTACATAAGTAGGTTCAAGACAAATTCTTATAGATTTTAAAACAATTTTAGCCTTGAAATTAAATACTTTTATTCCCTGTATATTTATATGTAACATTTTTTGAAGTATTCTTTCTTCTGGCCTTTAAAAGATGAAAATTTTTGCCGGTTGTTGATACACTTTTAACACTCACTGTTTAACACTACAGACAAGTTGTTCTTAACCGTAGCTACATTTAAAGCATTACCTGACAATTATAACGCTTTTTTGCTGTCATAATCATGTCATGAAGAACAAAAAAGAAACGTTTTTGAGGTCAGTGTCAGGTTGTCAATGAAAAATGCTGTTTTCTTTTATAGCTCTGCATGATGGATGGGAAGAATTTTCTCGAAAGAATTGTGTGAATCTGTGTGAATTGCCTTGAGAGATAGAAAAGACTTCGCCAAATAGTTCTAACATTGCAAAAATCCATTCGAATTGTACTCGTAACACAAAAAATAATTGTTTCCGAGACTTAAAAACTTATTTTTTGTTTAGAGTGAGGCATTCCATTAAATCAAAGCCCAATTTTTTTTTTATGCTAATGTTTTGGTGATATCTCTTTCACGTGGAAAGAGTGGTTTATGGGTCGATTATGGATTGCAACCGACGTTTAATTGCGTTGCCAAAATTACATTACGGATGGCAACTATCGACTACTTCATTTGTTAAATGGGAGATTTTTCGGCAACCATTCATTTGTGGTTGCTGTGTATTTTTTTTAAATAAATAAAAAGTGAAATTATGAGGGCTACTGTATATATTTTTTGCCTAATAATAAAAATGCGAATATTTATCATCAAAAATGGTATTATTGTTTTTCAAAGTATTCTCCAGCATGATTTATACACTTTTGCATGCGCTCAAACCAATTGTCGAAGCACTTTTTCCACTCCGATTGAGACACCTCCAAAACATGGAATGCATTTTAACGCTTCAACAGCATCTTCTGGCGACGAAAATCGTTGACCACGCATTTTTTCTTGATGTGCGGGAATAAAAAGAAGTCTTTGGGTGCCAAGTCAGGGCTGTACGGCGGATGACCCATCAATTCGACGTTTTGGCCGGTCAAAAAGGCGCTGGTTTGAGCCGATGTGTGAGAGCTCGCATTGTCATGGTGCACAATGATTCGTCTCCTTTCTAGGCAGCCTAACATATCTTTCCAGTACCGATATTCGTACTATCGATAAATTTGTATATCCAACAGGTTGGTTTCCATGAGGGGCATTTCAGCCCGTGGTAACACTAGGGACCTAAAGTGGTCTATGTGAGCTGAAGAAAAAAAAAAAAAAAAACGGCTGCCACCCTAACCTAAACCAGGGTTAGGTACACGGTTTTCCAATAAGAGTGATATGATTTCTTTGACAAAAACACATTGTTAAGGAAATTCGAAGATTTTTTTATTTAATGTGAAGTACAATCGATACAATTAACGACTTCTTCTGCATTTTTCGAGCACTTTTTCCAGTAAATCAAGTCGTATGTCATGAATGGCACGTTCAATATTGACTTGTAAATCTTCAAGAGAGTCTGGTTTATTGCAAATAACCCCACAAGCAATAGTCTAATGGTGTTAAATCACAACTTCTTGGAGGTCATTCAGTATCACAATTTCTTGAAATAATTGAATCTCCAAACTTTTCTCGCAACAATTCAATTGTTTCATTTGCTGTGTGGCACGTGGCCACAATCGGTCAATGGCAAAAAGATAGCTCTTAACGAGAGCTAAAATATTGCTCATGGGTGTCAAGGTCGTAGGTCGAATGGAAAGTGTTTTTTGGATTTTTTTTTTTAATTTACATAGCATCATTTTCAAATGTGAACGGAAAGTTTATTTTTGCTCTAGCCCCCTAACAGTACATCGAAACGGGAATCGGTCAATGGCATAAATAAAGCTCTTAAAGAGAGCTAAAATATTGCTCATGGGTGTCAAGATCGTAGGTCGACTGTAAAGTTTTATTTTGGATTAAAAAAAAATGGACTTAGCGCAAGAAAAGTTGCAATTGGAGAACTATTATTTTTATAATAAAACTGAATATTTTGTAATCGTTGTTCTTGCGTAGATCTCTCCATGATGAAATTGTAAACACTACTGAATACAATGAAAAACAAATGACAGATCATGACATATTACAAATGGCCGAAACGTCACTTCAAATTCATATCATCCCTATTGGGAAACCCTTTACAACTAATTCAATAGAATGCAGTGGGCAATACTTAATTGAATCATATCAATCGAAACTAGAAGTATTTCTGGGCTAGTCAGTTACAAATAGAAACAGTAATTTTTTACTGGGTAGTTTCCACGAAGATGCCGGTGGTGGCGGTGCCCAATCGAATAAGCATTTCGTTCCCTAAATGCTCTTCTACGCTGTGTATCTGCTGCTCTCCTCACGCTCCGCTGCACGTCATCAGAAAAATGGCAAAAGTGCCTTCGAAGTAGAAGGTCCTCTGTACACGTCAACCGTGTCTCTGGGTTTGCACTCTCATGAAACATGGCAGAAACATCATGTAGCCCATTTGAAGCGTTTGATCACTGTGGGCAGTGTCCCCCCAGGTATCTCCTTTGGTGAATCATCTAGGTAAATGGCAAAGAGTGCAGATTTATTATAAAGCAAACCTTAACAAGAGAAATATAAAAATAATAGCAAACAATTACTTTATAAATTTTTTAAAAACCTGCATCATAGCGAAAAAAACAATGACAACTTAAAAAAATTTGAAGATAAATATGTCGAAATTATAACTTCCCAAAAATCATGTTTTTATAACCTTGCTATTGTGAACGAAGGTATATGTATATCAGTTGCTTCGGGTCTAAAGTGTAACACATCGAAGGTGTGACCAAAGACCTCAAATATATTTGAGGTCGTTACAAACGTTAGGTTAAAAATTGATTGATTCTTATCATCTAAAGCAAGTATAATTTTGTTCAAAATCACATATTTTGGACAAATTTATAATGGATTATATATTTTACAGAGTCGGAGTCGAAACCGATAACAAATCTTTAACTCGTACTCCCATTCCAATGAAAAGCTACAACCTCACAACGCTGCTACGACTCCATAGCCTTAACTACATTTATCCCTCTTTGCCCCATTGTGTTATACTACATGCCAAGGTGTACCCTCAGAGCAAATGTCAAGAGTCTAGCTCTATGCACTTGGATTTGATGGTGGCACCGTGTTTATTCTTTTTTTGCGCCTGAATATTTATACATTCTTAAACCACTTAGCCGCAAAAAGTAAGATTTTTTTTAAAAAAAAACTTATTTTTTATGAATTATGTCCCAAGAACTACACTCGCATCTAGGATGTTATTTGAAAACATTTTGCCACACTGTACCATATTTTACTAGTTTTGTTTCACTGTGTCTGTAAATGTACGAATTTGAAAAAAAGAACGCTTCTTATCTCCAGTTTATGTTTTTCTAGCTTTTTCCAATAGCTTCCCTCGGACCCTGTTACAGTATTTATCACTATTTGCCTCCGCTGTACCACATTTAACCGTTTTTGCCCCCAAAAGTACGAATTTCGAAAAAACAACTCCTCTAATCTCTGGTGTATGTTCCATGAGCTACCCTCGCACCTTCTTTATTTATATTTGCCCCAATGTACTACATTTACATTTAACCTTTTTTCAAACACTGTGCACCACTCTTTAATCGTGTTGGCACCACTATGTCCCTTAATGTAAGAATTTCGAAAAAATTCTTCTTACCTCTACACCATTTTCAATTGTAATTCGAAAAAAGTCAATTGAAATTCGAAGATTCCATTTGAAATTCGAAGATTCCATTTGAAATTCGAAGATTCCATTTGAAATTCGAAAAATATCAATTGAAATTCGGATATTCCATTTGAAATTCGAAAAAGGTCAATTGATATTCGAATAACATCAATTGAAATTCGAAAAACAACAATTGAAATTCGAAACACATCACTTGATATTCGAAGAACATCAATTGAAATTGGAAACACATCACTTGAAATTCGAAACACATCATTTGAAATTCGTAAAATTGCAATTGATATTCGGAATACGTCAATTGAAATTCGAATTTTTCCATTTGAAATTCGTAATACACCAATTGAAATTCGGAAAACATCAATTGAAATTCGAAATTCATCATTTGAAATTCGAAAAATTTAAACAAAATCAATGCTGTATATTAGATAGGGTCGCATTTAAATGATACAATTTGTCTGTGTTAAACCTTTAATATTAAAATATTTAAATGTGTTTTGTTTCAACTAATTTTAAATAAATATTCATAAAAGATAACATCATCTATATGTTTTCTGTTCGTTACATTATATTTTAAGATTTAGTCAGCAAATGTGTTTAAATAAATTCTACCCAATCTAATGTACAGATTTGTTTACATTTTCGAATTTCAGTTGATGTGTTTCGAATATCAATTGATGTATTTCGAATTTCAATTGGTGTATTACGAATTTCAAATGGAAAACTTCGAATTTCAATTGATGTATTTCGAATTTCAATTGATGTATTTCGAATTTCAATTGATGTTTTTCGAATTTCAATTGATGTGTTTCGGATTTTAATTGATGTTTTTCGAATTTAAATTTATGTGTTTCGAATTTCAATTGATGGATTTCGAATTTCAAATGGAATCTTCGAATTTCAATTGACTTTTTTCGAATTTCAATTGATCTAATTCGAAATTGAATTGATTTTTTTTTTTAACCGTTTTATATTTAACCGTTTTGCGCCACTGTGCCCAACTCGTCCGTCACAAATCGCCGTATCGCATATAACCACTTTTGCACCAGTGTGCCAAAAAAGTAAAAAAATTCTAATCTCTGGTTTAACTTCCACTAGCTACCCTCGCACCCTTGGACCATATAGAAATCATTTGTGCCACTGTACCATATTAAAACGCTTTCGTGCCACTAAATGTAGGAATTTGAAAAAACTTTTCTTATCTTTGATTTGTGTTCCAAGAACTACGCCGCATGCACCATGGGACCATAGTTAACCATTTTGCCCCCAGTGGACCATATTCAACAGCTTTTTCTCCATAGTGTCCCTTAATGTATGAATTTCGATTATATTGCGTTTTATCCGAAACCATTTGTCCCAGTGTACCATATTAAAACGTTTTTGCACCAATATGCCTTTGAATGTAGAAATTGGAAGTAAAAAACTCTTATAGCTGTTTTATGTTCCCAGAGCTACCCCTCACCTTGGGACCATATTTAACCATTTGCCATTCTGCAGTGCAGTATATTTAACCGTTTTTGCATCTTTGTGTCGCCAAATGTAAGCATTTCGCAAATATGTAATGCTTTTTATCTTTAGCTTATGTTCCAAGCGCTGTCCTTTCACGCTGGAACCATATTTAATCATTTGTGCACCACTGTTCCCCATAAAGTTTGTTTTTTACTCTCGCACCTTGGGTCTTTATTTAACTCTTTTTGCCCCACTGTACCATATTTAAGAGTTTTTGCACAACTGTGCCCCAAACTGTACGAATTTCGACAAAAAAAAACTCATCTTATCTCCGGTTTATATACCGAGAGCTACCAACGGAGCTTGTGACCATCTTTGTACATAAATTGTTTCCCACTGTATTATATTTAACCATTTTTTTTCTCTAGCTTATGATTCATTAGCTTCTTACATCGCAAATCCAATAGCTACCTTCGTAAACATTATTTTTCTCTAGTTTAGGTTCCAAGAGCTACCCTTGCACCCGAAAATATTTAACCGTTGTTGTCCCACTGTGCCCCGGAAAGTAGGCTTCGATACCCTGTTTATAGTAAGAACTGTCTAACTCCTAAAAATAGCCCAACAACCGCAACCTCCACCTCTTCATTGCTGACAGATCTTTTTCCGCAGAGCCATTTTTTCAAGTTTGGAAACAAAAAATAATCCGAGATAGCTAAACCTGGCGAATGTGGTGCATGCTGAAGCAATTCGAACTTTAAATCATTGATTTTGGCCATCGCAATAGTGAATGTGTGAACTGGAGCATTATCTTGATTGTGAGCAAACGCGGCACCCATCTTGCTAAGGCGCTATGTTCCTTAGAGGAACGACGGGAAAATAATAATTATACATAAACGCGGCACCCATCTTGCGCACACCTTTCTCATCATCAAATTTTCCGTAAATTATTCCGCAATTTTTGGCCTATGACTTCAGCTAGCTCACGAACCTTCAACTAACGGTCATCCAATGCCATTTTGTGGATTTTTTAACCACTTCTGGCTTGGACATCTGATTTGGTCGACCACTACGATGTTCGTCTTGGCAGCTGGGCCGTACAAGTTCTGTCACCCAATATTTTATAGTTGTAAACAAAGGAACAGACTCCACCAAAGTAGAATCTAGCTTGTTTTTAATATAGGTTGGACTGAGACATTTCAAATGACAGTATTGTAATGCATATCAGTGAACAATTTTTCCCATGTTTACAAATTCACTGAGATCGTTTACTTTTAGTGCGCCTTGAAACTTAAAACACACTTTTCACGAAAGTAATTTTTTTGAACCTACAACCGCCATCTATAGGTCAGGTCGGCTTTTTTTGGAACCGCTCTCGTACAAAACCACAGCATGGTGTAGGGTATAAATATTACTTTAAAAATAATAAATCAGAGGGATATAAGACATCTTTTTATTATTCCAAATAAATTCGTTTAAAATAATGAATTTTTTCGGTGTATATCTATATTTCAATAGTAAAGCTTTTGGTTACAAACTTATTCATTACCTGCCCTGAAATTCCTCACTTCCACAATCACCAGAGAACCATTTTTGTTGTGTACTTTATTTTCACATAAATTAAAACTATATTCTCTCTCTCTCGCAAGTCTAACACAAAGACTATAAATATTTATGTTTTATTATGTAAACTCAATTAGGTAATAGTGCAAGACAATGTATACAAAAATGCCACCCAACCACCATAGACATGGATAGGCCCTGCCTTCACTGCCTTCACTGTGCAGGACGTAGCAAATTGCCGAATGACATGCAACAAGTTGCCAAACACCATCCATCAGTCTAAGGTTCTATATCTAGCACCGGCGACATCGAAAACTTAACAGTTGTTAACCGAAATTCCGACATGAAACAAGACCGGGCAATTAGCACAGTACTTATCATCATCTTTACTGCATTCCCTGCCATATTATCTGGCGCCTTGTGGGGTATGACGGACAAAGATTTGTATCTTGAGGAAAGTTTAAAATTTTCTGCGAAAATTTGCCATATAGCCAAGAGGCGGAATGCTCAGATAAATATCCTCTATAGAAATGGCTTGGAAGATGTAGAAAGTCTTGAGAAGATTTCTAAGAGAATCGATTTGCATAAACTCCATCAGTGTTTAATGGAATTACCCATTTTGGTTAGATCCTTAAATTTATATGACGCAGAACCTGAACGTGCCTCGGGCAGTTTGAATATATTTTTCATCACATCTCCCCAAGTCGCCCAGAGGGTAGTGGATTTTCTAAATCCCCATCAACGTTGGAAACATGGTCATCGTTATTTGTTTATATGGCTTAAAGAGGACTTGCATTTGAAGGCTTTAACGGCATTTTTCCACAAAATCTGGCAGAAAAATATTATACATGCCGCCGCAGCTTTGGACTCACAACGCATCTACACTTTTGAACCATTTTCCTCGGAGGGATTTCGTTTGAAGCTTGTGGCCGGAAGTGACAATTGTTTCTATGACAAATTGAAGAACTTTCATCATTTCGAAATTCGCATAACTATGTTCACCGATCCGGTGAGAGCGGTACCTTTGCCCCATTACACAACGCAGGGCTATAGACGTATAGATGGTCGTGTGGCCAGTGCCCTGGTGAAATATCTGAATGCCACGGCGCGCTATATAACACCGGCGGATAATGAAACCTATGGGGCATTGTATAGCAATGGTACATTTACGGGATCGCTGAAGGATATACACTCGGGCCTCACGCATGTTGGTTTCAATTTGCGCTATACTCTGGATCATGTTAAGCAGCACATTGAGGAATTGTATCCCTATCAAAGGCGTTTCCTATATCTCGTAGTGCCGGCAGCCAAAATGAGACCGGAATATATGATATTCGTTAAGGCCTTCAGTACCTCTTTGTGGCGTTTGATGATTCTCAACTTTTCTGTGATTCTACTGCTCTTTATGATTCTACAATATTTGGTGGAACAGTTGCCTCAACAGAATACTCGCAACTGTCTCCGGCGACACTGGCGTTGGTATGAACTCATCGACATATTCTGGAAAACTCAACTGGGCCAACCTGTCGAAGGCTTCTCACGTATCAGTTCTATGAGGCAATTCCTCATTGCCTGGATTCTTTTCAGCTATGTTCTGACCAGCATGTACTTTGCCAAATTGGAAAGTAATTTCGTGCAACCCACCTATGAAAAAGAAATGGACAGTCTCGAGGAATTGCCTCGCCTCAATTTACCTATCTATGCTTTTGACGTAGTATTCGAGGCCATAAGGGTCACTTTGCGGCCGAAATACTATGAGTTGGTCAATGCGCGCGGAGTGCGGGTTCCGCCCAATATGCGAGCCGATGAATTTGCCTTTTCGGTAACACAGAAAAATGCCAATGTGGCCCTAATGCTACACGACGAAATGGCCAAAGAGTTGTTGGCGCACAGCTACAATGATGTAACCAAACGGCCCTCATATCACATTGTCAAAGAGTATCTACGGACTTTGACCTCTTCGTATGTCGTGACCAAAGGTTCGCCATTCATTCATAAATTTCAGATGATTGTAAGTGCTTTTCATGAGTTCGGTTTAGTGCGTCACTGGACGCAGGTGGAATCAGACAACACCTACACCCACAAATCCGAGGAATTCTTTGAGGATTTGGAAGATGATTTCGATTTGACTGACGGCGAGGATGGTGGCGGCGGCTCCGCACCTTTGGCACCCATACAAACGTTGCGCCAAAAGAAAGTGGTTTTGAATTTGGACATATTGCAAGGAGCCTTCTATCTCTGGCTGGTTGGGATATTAATCAGTTGTGTGGGTTTTGCCGCTGAATGGGGTCATTGGTGGCATAACCACCGGAGACGCTTGGAGCCAATTGTAATGAATGAGATTTTTTGATGGATTGAAAGGTGTGAAGGCGAGAAAGAGAGAGAAATGGAGAAAAAATGTGAAATAATGTTGAAAGGATATGAAAGAAATAAAATGAGTTGTGAAAAGGTTTGTGGTTTTAATTAATTGGGAAATCGTTAGATTTTAAAACGAATAAAGACATGCTAAGCTCAAAATAACTATTTTACATTATTTTGTACGAGGGTTGCTATATAAATATCTGGCCTAGGCAACACTAAGTGTTGCCTGGCGCCATCTGACATTTCCATTGGAAAGTTTGACATTTTTTAGCATAAACGTACTCAGAACGTTTTGACGTACGACCATCATTTGTGTTGTTTACAGTGATATGAAAAAATCAATTTGGCAAAAAAAATGGAATTAACAACTTTCGACGTGGATTATCACGACAAGAGTGCATCGATGAACTTAAATCTGTGAAAAACTGGTTTAATGAATTCAATCGTGGCCGACGCTCGCTCATAGACGAAGGTCGTGCCAAACCAGAGAACATTGATGCCGTGCGTGAACTGATAATGAAAGATCGCTATGTGACATACCGTGAGATAGAAGCATCCTTGGGCGTTTCTTCCATCAGCATACATTCGATATTGCATGAACACCTGGCCGTAAAAAAGGTTTGTTCTCGTTGGATCCCGCACAATTTGACAATCGCTCAAAAAAAAGGCTCGTGTCGATTGGTGCAAAGAAATTTTGAAAAAATACGATCGCGGTGCTTCAAAAGACGTTTATAAGATCGTCACAGGTGACGAATCTTGGATCTATGCGTATGAGCCCGAAACAAAACAGCAATCGACCGTGTGGGTCTTGGAGGACGAGCCAAATCCAAAGAAAGTTGTTCGTGGAAGAAGCACTTCGAAGCAAATGGTCGCCTGTTTCTTCGGCAAAACTGGTCATATGGCGACTGTTCCGCTTGAGCAACGTAAGACGGTCAATTCTGAGTGGAACACCACAATTTGTTTGCCTGAAGTCTTCGGAGAAATTCGAAAAACGAACAAGAGAAGACGAATCATTGTGCACCATGACAATGCGAGCTCTCACATATCGGCTCAAACCAGCGCCTTTTTGACCGGCCAAAACGTCGAATTGATGGGTCATCCGCCGTACAGCCCTGATTTGACACCCAACGACTTATTCTTATTTATTCACATCAAGAAAAATCTGCTTGGTCAAACTTTTTCGACGCCTGAAGCAGCTTTCGAAGCGTTCAAAAACCATGTTTTGGAGGTGAATTTTCAACACACTGTAAACAAAACAATTCGCGCTCCAATGACAAAACGGTCTGAGTGAAGTTATGCCAAAAAAATGTCATACTTTCCAATGGAAGTTCCAGTTTTCATCTGGCAACAGCAGCATTGCCAGGACCGAAATATAAATAGCAACCCTCGTATCAAAAGTCCATCTTGCAATGGTATGAAGGATTCCCCTAGGAATGCTTGGAAACTTTGATTAATCTTTCCAAGATTTTAGGGAGAAATAACAATAGACTAATTCCTGTAAGAGATGCCTTTCTTGGTTTGGGGATGAATATGTTATAAATAAATCAGTCACCGTCTGTACACCGCCAACGATACAATGTCGGGCGCACTGTTCCGTGGCCTCAAACCTTCGGATGAGCATTCTACTTAAAATAAAAGCAATGACTTAATATTAAGCAAACTGTCTCAATTTTAAGTATGAAATGTGCTTATTTAAAGGTAGAGAACTTATTTAACGCAAAATCTTTAAAATTGGGAAAAAGTTTTCACTTTAAAATAAATAATGGGAAGATTATTAAAAATATGGAATCTAATATTAAAGGTTTTAATAGTATATATTTTATCTACACCACCAAAGATGCATTGATTTGTTTTACAATTGCAAATTTTAAATAAATCCCACATAAATAAATAAATATGTTTATTTAAATTACTTAAAATCGTTCTCCCATCTTCGCTACCCCTCCTGGGTCAAGGTTGCTGTCATCATCTAGTCATTGAAATGTTTACACATCTGTATAAACACAATTTAGCCGAAATTATGTTATCCAATTATAAACAATTAAACATTTTTATATATCGTAAATGGTTGTGAGACCAAAAAAAAAACACAAAATTTACAAACTAAACAAAAGTGATCCGAAAAGTGAAAAACAAAAAACATTTCGCTAAAATCGAAAAAAGAGAAGAAAAATATACAATAAAATTTCGTCGTCTGCAACATGTGCTTGAGTCTAAAGAATTTCTGCAACACTTGTCGAGGTTAGTATCAAACAAATATGATATAAACAACAAATATGTATATGTAATAATTTTGAAATTTTAAATTTATTATGTGAAACGAAGATGCCGGCGATATGCTGAAATTGTTTTATCTAATCGACTTATTTTATTTTATTATCAACAAAACAATTAAAGACCTAACAATAAATTGGGCTTTCTCTTGCACAATATACGAGCACATACTCAAATAGGAAATCGACAGACGGATAGACGGACGGACAGAGAAGTGTATGGTACAGAGGCGGACAACCACCAACTAATTGGCGGATGAGCCAAGACGAGAGGACCTGAGGACAAACGTACGATGGTTAGACGTGTGTGTAGGCGCGTTGTGCTTGAGCCCCATTCAGACGTCATGCCTCGTCAATGAAATGTTGAGGTTTTAAATATTTCAAATATTTTTTTATAATTACCGTTTTGTTGTATGTTTTTGTTTCTGAGTAGAATTTCAAAAACTTCGATTACTTATGGCGCTGTGGGCAATTTAGTTGTTGCTATGGGATGGGTGTACTTTTCGGGAATTAAAATAATTAAAATTAAAATAATTGAAAAAATAATATTATACCCTACACCACTCTCGTAATATTGAATAACTCTGATATATAAATTTTGTAATTCATGTATAAATTGTTTACATAAATTTACTTTTGGGACATTTTATACGTAAATAATACCCTGTACCACAGTGTGGTGTAGGGTATAAAAACGATTGAATCTAAAGAGCCAAATCGGATGAAACATATATATGGAAGCTATAGCTAAATCTTAACCGATTTTCTTCAAATTCGGCAATGTTGGTTCATGGATCAAGAAACTCTACCATTCTAAATTTCAAAATGATTGGATGTAAAATACAGCTTCTATAGGACTAAAGGGCCAAATCGGACGAAACATATATATGGAAGCTATAGCTAAATCTTAACCGATTTTCTTCAAATTCGGTAGTGTTGGTTCATGGATCAAGAAACTCTACCATTCTAAATTTCAAAACGATTGGATGTAAAATACAGCTTTTATAGGACTAAAGGGCCAAATCGGACGAAACATATATATGGGAGCTATAGCTAAATCTTAACCGATTTTCTTCAAATTCGGTAGTGTTGGTTCATGGATCAAGAAACTCTACCATTCTAAATTTCAAAATGATTGGATGTAAAATACAGCTTTTATAGAACTAAAGGGCCAAATCGGACGAAACATATATATGGGAGCTATAGCTAAATCTTAACCGATTTTCTTCAAATTCAGCAATGTTGGTTCATGGATCAAGAAACTCTACCATTCTAAATTTCAAAACGATTGGATGTAAAATACAGCTTTTATAGGACTAAAGAGAAAAATTGAACGAAACATATATATGGGAGCTATATCTAAATCTGAACCGATTTCAACCAAATTCAATAGCGATCTTAACAGCTGCGAAATACTCTAAACTGCAAAATTTCAGAACGATCGGAGTGAAATTGCTTAAATCGACTCAGCTAGTGATTCTGAGTCGATCGGTATACTTTAAGGTGGGTCTAGCTGTGTTATTTTCAGGTGTTACAAACATCTGCCGTGAAACAAACTTATAATACCCTGTACCACAGTGTGGTGTAGTGTATAAAAAATACTGTAAAATCCATAGCAATATCAACAGCAATGGCATAGCTCAGGCCACTATGGGGGGTCAACAGGTGACAGATAGCCGAACAGCCTTCATATATGTGGGTTAGCTGCTAGATTCATATAAGAGTTGGGCAATTTAGTTCTTTTAAGTGATCGCTCATTTTAATTCAGTTCAATTTAGATAACTAGTTCGTTCAATTAGTTCACCAGCTCGCTTCAGTTAACCAGCTCGCTTTAGTTCAGCAGCTCACTTTAGTTTTCAGCTCACTCTAGTTCACCAGCTAACTTTAGTTCAGCAGCTCGCTAGTTCACCAGCTCACTTTCGTTCAGTAGATCACCAATACAAATTAGCCGTTGTTGTAGGAGTTTGGAACATGAATTGAATGAGAATGAGAATCCTACATTCTTGATGACATAAAAATTGGCAACAACGCATAACAGCGGAGAAGAGAGAACGAAATGGCGTCGAGAAACGCGATAAAAAAAAACGTGATTATGGAGCCTATGACATATGACGGACCGAGTCCGGTAAGGTCTTAATTATGTTATACCGCATCAACGAATATATGAATTGACGCAATTGACCGAACATGAAAGTATTCTGCCACCTATGTAAGCAGAAGTGTGTCTTTGCCGAAAAGGCTGACAGGCTAATGATTTCATGTCCCCCGCCCCTGAAAAACTGTGCACGTTCAACATTCATTACCATTAAGTGCAGGTAGTATAGGCCCAATTGAGTTTTCTCCTGAATAATGCCGACCTGGCTCTAAACACGATAGCTCATAAGACATCGTGTCAATACTCGTATGGCCTCCGTGCATCGCAAAATGAAATCAAATAGGCGATTACACAACTACGGATGAAGAAGTTCGATGAGATAGTCTCAATTTGTTTTCCCAAATCAAGACGAACGGAGAAGGTGTGGACAGCCTTTTTGGTAGGAGTGCCAAGACCCTACGGTCTCCACCAAATTCGGGTGCGAACCCACAAAAAGCAGAACTGGTGCAAGTCGCTACAACAAGCCAGCAAACCCGAGAAGGAACTGATTTCGAGAAGCGGGGATGGAAATAAAAGATGCATCAGTCAGTCAGAGCGAGAAGCAATAAAGTTCCTGTATGACTAATGTGCTGTGGGTACATCAAGAGGGGAAGCCTGAGGTAGACAAATCCTCCCAAAACGTCGCCATGGGTAAAAGCCAGGTAGAAGATTTATCCTTATGACTTTTATCATTTTGGGTCTTACTGGGATTTAGTCATGTTGTCGGATACTCCCTTCTCAAGTTCACTGTCGGTCTCGACCTTTTCTAGTCTCCTCTCTTTGTGGGGGGGGGCAAATTTAACCTTCCTGCTAATCGGAGCATAGTCAATTTTGAAAAACTCAGCCTTTAACTTTTGGTTTCAACAGGAATGACCATGGGTCGAGTTCTATGACTGCCACTAGAATGTTATCCTACCAATCCTCCTACCCTATTTACCACCCTTCATTCCGGTTGCCACTCTGACTGGAACTTAGACTGCCTGAGTGGACAGACAGAACAGCCTTTATGAGCAACGATATGTATATGTTCCTCACGAGTTCTACCCGCATCTTTAATCCGTTCCATGAAAAGTGAATGTCATCCCCAAGTTATTTGAAGATAGCAACACAGGGCTGTGACCCTAGCTTCAGTACGGCACCCTCGACACAACAGAAGGTGTTGTATTGATTCCTCCTTCTCTTCATCTCCACAGCATCCGCAAGACCTTCATTCTCTCATCGTACTCTCCAATAAGGCAATGACCCGTCATGACAGACACGATAAATGAGACATCCGCTCTCGATATCGACAGCAGGGCGGTGGTTCGCTGGGAGTAAATGCAGGGCCACATTAGCCTGGAATGTATGCTATCTATGACTAGAGACCACCTGTCATTTATTGGTGTATCTCTCAAGAAGTGCTTGCAGGTCGCTAGTGGCATACCTACATATTCCCGTTCCCCTGGAGCGTTTAAGTGGCTCCTAATCTTTGCAGTTCAGAGATCTGCGACAGTTGAGGACAGTTTTTTAATTCAGGAATACAGTTTCCATGTACTTTACAGCTATCAGAGATAATATTGATATGGACTTTGGTCAGAACATTAGTTTTCAGCCTTTCTGCTACCTCTTCTTTCTGCCATAAAAGACATCAAAGCCCACTTGATTGTTTAAATTGGAGCGTCTGTATATAAGTCCACGAATCTTCCATGACCTGGGATACGTTCAGTCCATTCTGATCTATTGGGTATGAGAGTGAAATACTTCTTGTCAAAAAGTTCAGAATTAGAGTAATCAACAATGCCCGTGGGATGAAGAATTGTGTTTAGCATTACACTGTGTCCATAGCCATGTCCTGCCCGTAGTACAACTCTCTAAGTCAAATAGCAATAGATGCGGTAGACGTCTAGCGGTATTAAATGTAGTATACTCGTAGCAGTTAGTGAGTGCTTCAGTTGCTGTGGTTCTCAATGCCCCCGTGATGCACGCAGCAGCCATTTGCAGAACTTTGTTTAGTATCTGCAGAGCTGTCCACCAAACGACAATGCCGCAGCATTATCAGTCTGACTACTGCCGTATACAAGCAATATACTATACGCGGGTTCAAACCCCATCGTTGTCTAATTGCCCTTTTAAGGTACATATCTCTACCGCAGCCTTCTTGGCTCTTTCCAGAATGTTGAGTTTGATGTTTATCTTGCAGTCTAGTAAAATACCTAAGTTTGTTGCTCTGTTGCAAAAAGCAACATATTTGTATATGTCTTGCTAAAAATAACTACAACCGTCTTGCTGGGGTTAACACCAATACCATTATCGGAAGCCCATATTGCGGTTGTGTGAAGGGCCTTCTGTAAGATGTATCTGAGAGTACTCTGAAACATCCTTCTGACAGCTATTGCCAAGTAACCTGCATAGGCAATAACCTTAATACTCATCATCTCCAAAGAAAGCAGAATATTGTTCATGAAGAGATTCCATAGCAGAAGAGATTTTTGTCAGC
Source organism: Eudasyphora cyanicolor (assembly GCA_963930755.1). Taxonomy (NCBI): domain Eukaryota; kingdom Metazoa; phylum Arthropoda; class Insecta; order Diptera; family Muscidae; genus Eudasyphora; species Eudasyphora cyanicolor. The sequence goes on from OZ005735.1 coordinate 136,215,856, forward strand.
AGACGTTCCCCTGCTAACAAATCCATGGAGGTCAATTAGCCCTAAGGTAGCTGAAATGCACCTCTTAATCAGAAGGTTATGTATGGACCTAGGTATACTGCTATCAACCCCCAGGGTTGGATTTATGTTATTGAAGGCCCCTCTCTATATATAAAAAAGCTACTTAGTATATTCCTTAACAGAGAACAGGATCCTTCAACAAAGCTGACTAGTTCATGCAGGGCAGTTTCGGTGGATTTGCCCCTACTATAGGCATGCTGTTGTCAATAGCTTGTGATAAATGTTAGCCCTAATATAACTATCTAATATTCTCTCCAGGGTTTTAAGGAGAAATGGCGATATACTAATTGGCCGGATATCCTTAGATCCTATATGGGACGGCTTTCTCGCTTTTGAAATGAAAACAACATTGGTATCTCTCCATTTTGTTGGTATATAGGACTGATTGATATATCTATCTGAGGCAGGAAGCAATTTTATCAGCCACTGCCTGCATCTGGTCCTGGCGACATAAACGGTTTAAATCTTTTGACCGCCCAACGAATTCTAGATTCGGTTACAATTTCGCTGGTGACCTTCCGCTTATTTCAGATTCAGAATTTTCTTGCTGGATAATACGATGGACATAGTTACCTTCTACAAATTCGGGTCGACATTAGCTCCCGTACTCGAATGATTCTGACTAGAGTCTCATTTTTAAGAGGCGAGCTTTTTCCCCTTTTAGACATTTTTCGCACTATTCCTCGTCATTCCATTGCTAGGCTCGGTAGAGGTGAAGGAGAGTTCGATTAACATCATCGCTTTGCCTATAATGTTCTGACGGTGCATTATCGCCAATCTCTTGCACTGTGCCCTAATGAAAGTTTTTTTTGTTTGTTGTGAACTTTGCGAATTTCTTACTGACCTCATCTATCATATTCCTCTTCGCTGAATTTACTAATTTGCTCCTAGGAACCATTTTTTGTTTCAATTTCATATAACACTATGCAACAAAAAATTTTTTTTTGTGTCCTAGACCTTAAAATTTTTTTTGTATATATTGTGGCATACTGTTATATAAAATCAAAACGAAAAATTTTTTTATGGATAAATTTTTTTTTAAAAAATTGTTTATTAAAAATACTATTATCGTCGAAGGTACCCTTAGTATTTGCACTATAATTTTTGGAGTATATGCCCGATCAGGTCGACTTATACGTTAAATTGAAGCTATTAATGTGGGCTATCAATGTTGGAAATATATCTTTCACTTTAAAACAGTGGTTTAGTAACAGTCATTAAACAAATTGGAAAAAGTAGATTTTTTTCAAAAAAAAAAAAATGCTGGGATAAAAAAAAACATAATAAATAGAAAAAAAATCGAAAAAAATATTTTATTTTATTTTTTAAAAGTTTGCATCCTAGCGAAGAGAATAATGCCTATTTGACAAGAATCTATGGATAAATGTAGAAATAATAGCCCTTTTGGTAGAGGTAAGAGCATTTCAAAAATACTTTTTTTTTTAAATTTCTGTTTAAATAGCGATTTGATTTATTACTTTTATTTATATGTATTATGTACATTTGAGTTTATTTACATGAAAAAGTTTCATTAGAAGTAATTGTGAGTTCTTTATTGACGTTTGTATATTTCGGAATCGGTTTCTCTAATGAGGAACCAAATACATATAATCTCCCATCATTCGTTCATCCCAGTGCCCTTGGCAACGCCGCTCGATGGACTTCAATTCTTGGTGAAACCTTTCGCCATGTTCGTCACTTACGTCGCCAAGATTCTTGGGGAAAATGTTTAAATGAGAATGAAAGAAATTAATTTTGAGGGACATATTTACACCTGTTGGAATACATAAAGCGAAAAATAAGTTGGAAGAATACATACATATGTGTTATATTGTTATATACATAAATATAAAAAAATATATTTCTAACAAATTTTAAGGGAGTGAAGATAGAGTCTAAAGTTATAGTCTATTTAGCCAAGACAACAACCTGTTATACTTATAGTCTAAAGTTATAGTCCGTTTTCGCAAACTGTTATACACGAACAAAAAAATTAAATATTTAGTTTTTTTAACAATTAAATGATATGAAACAATAAAAAATATAATATTGAAAAACCCAAAACTTTTAAAAGTCGATTTAATCAAAAAAATTAAAAATACACATGTTTCAACGTGTGAATTGAATCTATTGCCTAACACAATAAAATGGCCCATAGCTCGAAAACTAGATTGGGTTAATCCATACTATGACCACTTGATGGATAGGTCTCGATGAGCACAATCGAATGATGTAACATTTGTCAAGGTTTATCGTACTGTTTTTGACCCAGTGGGCCATATATAGAACCCATAAAGGGTCTAACACAATAAAATGGCCCATAGCTCGAAAACTAGAATGGGTTAATCTGGACTATGAATAATCTTGTATAGGTCTCGATGAGCACAATCCAATGATGTACTATTTGTCAAGGTTTATCGTACAGTTTTTGACCCATTGGGCCATATATAGAACCCATATAGGGTCTAACACAATAAAATGTCCCATAGCTCGAAAACTAGATTGGGTTAATCCATACTATGACCACTTGATGGATACGTCTCGATGAGCACAATCCAATGATGTAACATTTGTCAAGGTTTATCGTACTGTTTTTGACCCAGTGGGCCATATATAGAACCCATAAAGGGTCTAACACAATAAAATGGCCCATAGCTCGAAAACTAGAATGGGTTAATGAGCACAATCCAATGATGTACTATTTGTCAAGGTTTATCGTACAGTTTTTGACCCATTGGGCCATATATAGAACCCATATAGGGTCTAACACAATAAAATGTCCCATAGCTCGAAAACTAGATTGGGTTAATTCATACTATGACCACTTGATGGATAGGTCTCGATGAGCACAATCGAATGATGTAACATTTGCCAAGGTTTATCGTACAGTTTTTGACCCAGTGGGCCATATATAGAACCCATATAGGGTCTAACACAATAAAATGGCCCATAGCTCGAAAACTAGAATGAGTTAATCTGGACTATGAATAATCTTGTATAGGTCTCGATGAGCACAATCCAATGATGTAACATTTGTCAAGGTTTATCGTGCAGTTTTTGACCCAGTGGACCATATATAGAACCCATATAGGGTCTAACACAATAAAATGGCCCATAGCTCGAAAACTAGATCGGGTTAATCTGGACTATGAATACTCTTGTATAGGTCTTGATGAGCACAATCGAATGATGTGAAATTTGTCAAGGTTTATCGTACCGTTTTTGACCCAGTGGGCCATTTATATATCCTATTTAGGGTCCAACACAATAAAATGGCCCATAGCTCGAAAACTAGATTGGGTTAATCCATACTATGACCACTTGATGGATAGGTCTCGATGAGCACAATCCAATGATGTAACATTTGTCAAGGTTTATCGTACAGTTTTTGACCGAGTGGACCATATATAGAACCCATATATGGTCTAACACAATAAAATGGCCCATAGCTCGAAAACTAGATTTGGTTAATCCATACTATGACCACTTGATGGATACGTCTCGATGAGCACAATCCAATGATTTTATTGTGTTAGACCCTATATGGGTTCTATATATGGCCCACTGGGTCAAAAACTGTACGATCAACCTTGACAAATGTTACATCATTGGATAGTGCTCATCGAGACCTATACAAGATTATTCATAGTCCAGATTAACCCGATCTAGTTTTCGAGCTATGGGCCATTTTATTGTGTTAGACCTTATATGGGTTCTATATATGGCCCACTGGGTCAAAAACTGTACGATAAACCTTGACAAATGTTACATCATTGGATTGTGCTCATCGAGACGTATCCATCAAGTGGTCATAGTATGGATTAACCAAATCTAGTTTTCGAGCTATGGGCCATTTTATTGTGTTAGACCATATATGGGTTCTATATATGGTCCACTCGGTCAAAAACTGTACGATAAACCTTGACAAATGTTACATCATTGGATTGTGGTCATCGAGACCTATCCATAAAGTGGTCATAGTATGGATTAACCCAATCTAGTTTTCGATCTATGGGCCATTTTATTGTGTTGGACCCTATATAGGATATATAAATGGCCCACTGGGTCAAAAACGGTACGATAAACCTTGACAAATTTCACATCATTCGATTGTGCTCATCAAGACCTATACAAGAGTATTCATAGTCCAGATTAACCCGATTTAGTTTTCGAGTTATGGGCCATTTTATTGTGTTAGACCCTATATGGGTTCTATATATGGTCCAATGGGTCAAAAACTGTACGATAAACCTTGACAAATGTTACATCATTGGATTGTGCTCATCGAGACGTATCCATCAAGTAGTCATAGTATGGATTAACCCAATCTAGTTTTCGAGCTATGGGCCATTTTATTGTGTTAGACCTTATATGGGTTCTATAAATGGCCCACTGGGTCAAAAACTGTACGATAAACCTTGACAAATGTTACATCATTGGATTGTGCTCATCGAGACGTATCCATCAAGTAATCATAGTATGGATTAACCCAATCTAGTTTTCGAGCTATGGGACATTTTATTGTGTTAGACCCTATATGGGTTCTATATATGGCCCACTGGGTCAAAAACTGTACGATAAACCTTGACAAATTTCACATCATTCGATTGTGCTCATCAAGACCTATACAAGAGTATTCATAGTCCAGATTAACCCGATCTAGTTTTCGAGTTATGGGCCTCTTAATTGTGTTAGACCCTATATGGGTTCTATAAATGGCCCACTGGGTCAAAAACGGTACGATAAACCTTGACAAATTTCACATCATTCGATTGTGCTCATCAAGACCTATACAAGAGTATTCATAGTCCAGATTAACCCGATTTAGTTTTCGAGTTATGGGCCTCTTAATTGTGTTAGACCCTATATGGGTTCTATAAATGGCCCACTGGGTCAAAAACTGTACGATAAACCTTGACAAATGTTACATCATTGGATTGTGCTCATCGAGACCTATCCATCAAGTGGTCATAGTATGGATTAACCCAATCTAGTTTTCGAGCTATGGGACATTTTATTGTGTTAGACCCTATATGGGTTCTATATATGGCCCACTGGGTCAAAAACTGTACGATAAACCTTGACAAATTTCACATCATTCGATTGTGCTCATCAAGACCTATACAAGAGTATTCATAGTCCAGATTAACCCGATCTAGTTTTCGAGTTATGGGCCTCTTAATTGTGTTAGACCCTATATGGGTTCTATAAATGGCCCACTGGGTCAAAAACTGTACGATAAACCTTGACAAATGTTACATCATTGGATTGTGCTCATCGAGACGTATCCATCAAGTAGTCATAGTATGGATTAACCCAATCTAGTTTTCGAGCTATGGGCCATTTTATTGTGTTAGACCCTATATGGGTTCTATATATGGTCCAATGGGTCAAAAACTGTACGATAAACCTTTACAAATGTTACATCATTGGATTGTGCTCATCGAGACCTATACAAGATTATTCATAGTCCAGATTAACCCAATCTAGTTTTCGAGCTATGGGACATTTTATTGTGTTAGACCCTATATGGGTTCTATATATGGCCCACTGGGTCAAAAACTGTACGATAAACCTTGACAAATGTTACATCATTCGATTGTGCTCATCGAGACCTATCCATCAAGTGGTCATAGTATGGATTAACCCAATCTAGTTTTCGAGCTATGATCTATTGAATTGTGTTAGGCAATAGATTCAATTCACACGTTGAAACATGTGTATTTTTAATTTTTTTGATTAAATCGACTTTTAAAAGTTTTGGGTTTTTCAATATTATATTTTTTATTGTTTCATATCATTTAATTGTTAAAAAAACTAAATATTAAATTTTTTTGTTCGTGTATAACAGTTTGCGAAAACGGACTATAACTTTAGACTATAAGTATAACAGGTTGTTGTCTTGGCTAAATAGTATATAATAGAAATATCTTCACTCCCTTACAAATTTTTTCATAATTTTTTAACAAATAATTAATCATTGTTTCATATTGCGGGCTTTTATTGGATCCAAGGAAATTTGAAACTACAAGCTTAAACGACCTCCATGCTGCAATTTCATCCGACGTCAAATATGATGAAATTCACATCTTTCATCAGTTTCCTTATTTTAGGCCCATCAAAAACTCCTTCTTCGATTTTTTGAAAAGAAAGACTTTTAAATAAACTTTTTAAATATGAGAGTGAATTGCCATCTTTCCTTAAGGCTTTTACAAACATTTTAAAGAACCCCAGCTTAATATGCAGTGGTGGCAAAATATCGGTTATCCCAGAGGCATAACATACCAACTACTTTTAAATCGCAACAAATTTTCCAGTCATGTTCATATTTTATGTATTTTATCAATTTAACCATTGTTTTGTATGATTCCTTAGTGTTGACAGCATGAGCAATGGGAATCGGCGGTTTCTGATTTCCGTTGTGTAAAAGTACTGCTTTCAAACTTTCTTTACTGCTGTGAACAAATAACCGCCATTCCTTTGAATTGTATGTTTGATTAAGTTCCGGGAATGTCCTTGCAAAAGCATCTGTTATCCACAGTTGTATAAAATTGTTTTTAAGGTATATCAAGGACTCTATAATATGATATGTTAACATCTGGGGCCAAAATATTGTACTGTTTCATCCCAGATGCAAGTAGTTCTGCCGTATCTTTGGTCAGTTCCAAATCTCTCACTAGATCAATGAGCTGAAACTGAGTTAAAAGCGATGACTTCTGACTCAAACTTGAATCGCTCAGAGTTGAGTACTCAGTTGAACTTGACGATGTTTCCGTTATTAGGCTGTTAACATGGACACTTCCTACTCCAATCTATTAACTTAGACAAAAATAGCAGTCCGCATCGTGAATGAATGGTTGTCTCCAAATCATTGGCATTCCAAACTGCACGTGATGTCTAAAGTTGAAACGTTTTATTCCACAAAACTTTGTAATACGAGCGCCCCAGTAAGCGAGTTGAGAGCGTACTCGCCTATGAGTCTGGTCTGTCGCTGCAAACATATAGCCATACTGTCTTTGTAACCGCGCCTTTCCCTGGACCTTAAAATTATAATATAAATTTACTTTGTATTGTAATTCATATAAATAAATAAATAAATAACTTTGTAATACATTAATTTTAAAGTACTTACCGCATTCTTCCACTAGTCCAACGAGTAAGATTGACATGGCACGAATTACCCAAAATACTAGGTGTCCACGGTTCGTTCATATTTTTAACTCGTATACCAAAATATTACACATATATTTCTTCTATTATTTTACTAAACGCACGTCGATTTTTTTAATTACATATTTTCCGCAGATGTAGCAGAAATTGTCGGGATCATTTACACATTGAAAAGTTCTTTGCCTTTTACTCATACTTCGAAATATAACTTTGTTATATTTTTCAGAAAATCGACTTATCTCTTTAAGGCGCTGAATTACACTAATTTATGAATAAGAAATTTCATGCATAAATTCCGGCTTTAAGGTTCATAAGTTGCAGTACCTGTAGCTGACATATAGTTAGCTTCGAAAGTAAAAACCCAATATTTTCAAGACTGCCGCGTACTACTTTGAATTGCGTACATATAATTCTACTACCTTTATATACGACTGGGATGTCCATGCCCCTAAAAGGCGTAACTGAATGGAAACCTCATAAATAAAAAACCATAAATATTGTTAAATGACCCTCTATCTGAGCGGATCTCATCCAATATACCTCTCACATTGCATATCATGTTTTATGGAGGGTTACGAACGGCCATAAAACCTCGTCCTCTCTAAAATTTTATAATGTCTGACATCAATCCTCATAAAATAAAATGCAAGTGCAAGGTCTCTTATATGTCTCTCTCACATATGGCGAATTCAATATAAGCAAAAACATTATTTAAAAACGAAAAAATATGAAACGATATTATTTTTGAATTTCCCTAACATTTACAAAATGGCTCATAACTTTTACATCTATCCATAAATTTAAGACAGTGGTTTCTTCGTTAGCATGCTGGCTTTTTGAAAAATTTCGATTTTTTTTCTATTTTTTATGTTTTTTTTTTTGTACAAGGAAAATGGTTTTTTTCAAAAAAAAAACATTTTTTTCTCATATTTTTGACGACTGTTAATAAACCAAAGATTCTACGTGAAAGCGATATTTGCAGCATATGTAGCCCTCATAATTCCCTTTTATTTGAGGCATAACACGGCTCAATAGGCTTATACTTGAAAAAAAATTATGGTCCAAATACTGAATGTACATTCCATCCCTTGGACAAAAATTTTGTTGCATAGTGTAATTAGACCTTCTGTCGATGTTAACGGGAGAGCGACAATTTGTTAAGAGACAAAGCTCTGCAAGAAAAAGATTAACGCGCGTATTTCGATTTTATATCCTCTTCGTACTACTGATATGAAAACATTGACTGTCTCTCATAAGATAAGATGGCGCGATCGAATGTAGCGCATATGATTATCGTGTTTAGAACTCTACTCGAATTCATGTGACATTTGTTTATTTATTTTTTTCATATAAAATAGTTTTGAATTTTTTTTATAAGAATCATGAATTCATCGGATCCGAAGATGAGAAAAAAAAATTGCTTACTCAGCAGGTTTGAAGTAAACCATTCGGTATCGCTATCTTACCTGCTGAAAATGTTGCTAAGATGCAAAGTCGGTGTCCTTACGTGTATTCGAAGGCTAGGATGGCTTAAATTCTTTCTATCGGTTATCAGTGACTAGATGATATCTCGTTTTATTTTCGACAACAGGGATTAAGGCATCCAGCCTCTAGAAGGAGTATGCTGACGCCTAGGAGATGAGGTCGACACGTGACGAGTAGTTGAAGATTTGGGTTTATTACTCCCTCCGTTACTTCATTCTTATTTGTAGATTTAGGGTAATATTTCTATTTATCCAGATTTGGTCATAGGGAATTGCAAGACTCCATAAGGTAGTGAGTGCCCTGACTTCTTCTGCTCCAGAGGTTATACTCAGTTAAGAGAGGTATATCGAATTGGCTACTGGATATTGCCAATCTAAAATAGAACAATGTTTCCTTCGTACATTGAAAAACTGAAATAGGTTTTCTATTTGGCAGTGGTCTACCTATCTGGTACTTTTTTAGGAGCAATTGTTATATATATTTGTTTTATCAACAATGCCTAAACAGGGCACTCGCTATAACATTGCCCATTTGGTCTATTTATTTTTAAAAATTTTCCCTTTTCTAAAATTAAAACACACAGAGTCATAGATTCTTATTTTCTTTCGAATATTCGCCGGCAACGGTTTTTCTCAATTTGTTGCCATTTTCAAAAATTTTCCAATTCGCATAGGCTTATTTTTAGTTTTAAACTAAAACAACAACAAAAAAACAGATTCTTGAAGAGCACAGCGACAAGTTTTCCCTTTCCACAGGGGCTTCCGTTGCGAAGTGATCTTTGAAACGTGTGTGAGTTGCGAAAAGATTTTCTTTACGTCTTTTGACGCACAATTTATGGTGAACGATTTATATGATTTGATTCTATTTCTGGGCGAAAGTATGCGTGGCAATTTTTTTTGTTTTATTTTATTTTAAACATTTTCACAATTATTTGCTAGAGTGTGGTCAAGACAATTCGTAGGTTTTATTTTTAGTTTTATTATCATGTTTGTTTAGGGGAAGACAGCTAGTCAGTCCATAAGACTTTTATTTATTAAATAACAAAATTTAGATATGTATGTTTATTTTTTCTAGTTAGTACATTTAATCATAGATGGGAGAGGAGGGAGACAGCTTGTCGAGGTTGTTGGATTGGAATGTTTTTATTATTAAGTGTCGATGTATCTGCTGCCATAACAATAGGATGACATTTTTGATTTGGGGGTCACATTGTCGGAGATATCTATTATTAAAATATATTAATACATCAGCGTAGTCGCATGGCCAAAAAAAGCATGATAATGAACGTCTCAAGTGTTTCAAAGGAAATGAATGGAAATGAAATTGTTTTGCTCGATTTTGGAGATTGATGCTTGGAGATTCATGCAAAGAAAATAGTATAATATTAGTATATTGTTTGTAAATAAATTATTTCGAATTATGCAATATGCCAAAATAAATTAAAAAGCTCTCTGCACATCTTTGAAAAATTGGGATACTACTGATATACATTTTATTACAATTTTCGAGCAATAAAAACCTTAAAAGTGTACCACAAAAAATCAGTTTAGCTTATTTTATATACTAAGCCGAGACAATCACCTGAATTGTATTGTATTGCCCCGTTTAAACTCTTACAATCACCTGAATTGTATTGTATTGCCCCGTTTAAACTCTTACAAATATTTTATAGTTGTAAACGAAGGAACAGACTCCCTTATAGTAGAATATAGCTCGGTTATAACAAGAGGTGTTATTTTTTCTAACAAGAGGTGTTATTTTGGTATTCAAAGAAAAATGCCATTTTTTGAGACAAATGATCGGATGTTTATTTCATAGTAAAGAGGAAGTTATGCCGTTAATAATGAAAAACAACATCAGCCAAATAGCTACCACGTCCATATCCTTTTCATGAAATTTTCCATAACCAAATCGCAAAGTGGCTGCCCTATGTCCTCGATAGCCTCACGAATTCTATCTTTGAGGTCTTGAATCGACGCTGGGCTGTTGGCGTAGACCTTATCTTTCACGTGGCCCCAAAGGAAGAAGTCGCAAGGTGTTAAATCACAAGATTTCGGTGGCCAATTGTGATCACCTCTTCGAGAGATAACACGGTCCGGAAACTTTTCCCGTAACAGAGCAATGGTTTCGTTGCTTGTGTGGCACGTAGCGCCGTCTTGTTGAAAGTAAACGTTGTCCAGATCAATACTCCGACCATAAAAAAATCATTAATCATCTCTCGATAGCGCAATCCATTCACCGTAACTGTTGATCCAACCTCATTTTAGAAAAAGTAAGGTCCAATGACCCCGCCGGACCATAAACCGCACCAAACAGTCACACGTTGGGGATGGAGAGGCTTCTCCACAATAACTCTTGGGTTTTCCGAGCCCCAGATGCGACAGTTTTGATTGTTGACGTAGCCACCGAGGTGGAAATAGGCCTCATCAGTCAAGATGATTTTGTATCGTTCGTATGGTTTTTTGGTTCGATCGTTTTGTATCGTTCGATGATGGTGTATCGTTCCATTTTTAGTAATGGCGTATTTTCTACTTGTCAAATGTCAAAGAATAAAAGCTTCAAAAGTGACAGCTACCGAAATACAGGGTGATTCAAAATAACACCTCTTAATGGAAAACCCTGTGTTAGTTAGACTGAACCTTTGGAATCTTCGTATCCCAGAACATAGGAGATTCGTTAACTTCTATACAGACGATTCCAAACTAAACAAACAAGTATGCTTTGGTGTCTTTTCTGCAGTTCGGGAAAAAACACTAAGGAACGGTTCCTTAGCGTTCTGTACCGTTCCTTCGTCGCGAACGGAACAGTATCGCAACCCTTACAAGAGAACAGAATACACTAAACAGTTTTTGTAGTGTTACTGTTCGCGAACGGTACCACTACGATAACGTACCGTTCTTAGAACACGACAAACGGTATCACTACGATAACGTACGGTTCATAGAACAGTATCACTACGTCGAACAGAACACTAACAGTATCACTACGTTTAGCGTTCCGTTCTTTTTTATATACGACACCGCAGGTCGCAAATATGAAGCAATCTTAATGAAAAATGGTACAGAGTTAGTTCTTAACCCAAGGACGATCCCCATTTAAAAAGGGGCATATCGGTCCATACTTTGATATAGCCCCCATACGAAGGTCCCTGTCGATAAGACATATTTACGCACTAGAGAGCGCATTTTTTAACCGACCATGCTGAAATTTAAATATTTGTACTGGGTATTACATTCAATCGTGCCTAGTGAAAATTAAACATATCGGTCCACACTTTAATATAGCCCCCATACGAAGGTACCTTTCGATAAGACATATTCACGCTCTAGAGAGCGCATTTTTTAACCGATCATGCCGAAGTTTGAATATATGTTCATTCTATTGCATTCAATCATGCCTTCATTTTTTGATACAGCCCCAATACAAAGCTCCCTTCCGACAAGACATATTTACGTTATAGACGACGAATTTTAAATCCGATCATGCCGAAATTTAAATATGTGTGCTTCATATTGCATTTAATCATGTCTAGTGAAAATGGGGCACATCGGTACATACTTTGATATAGCCCCCATATGAGGGTCCCATTCGTTAAGACATATTTACGCTCTAGAGAGCGCATTTTTTAACCGATCAAAGGTTAAAAAATGCGCTATCAAAGGGTTCACTAGCTACTAAGAACTGCATACATTCCAAAATAATGTGGCTCTGCCTAAACTCCAAATGCACCAACGCCCTATTGTCGTTATCGAGACCAGACGTTTCAATCATTGTGTCTGCCATGACGGATTTCTGTCTTATTGTGCGGCACCCAGAAAGTCTGAAGGTATTACTGAATGAGTTTTACTCTGAATCTGTGGTCCTTTCTAGAAGAAACATACCTAATTCCTTACATTCCTGTGATATCGAAATGGACAGCATAGTCTAAGTGAGTCTGGCATATATGTAGACTGCCATTCTATACCTAACCTGACCTATATTCTGCACTACATATTTTATAAACCGAGACTGAACTGAACCATTGATATAAAATTTATTGTGATTTCGGCCCACTCATCTACAGCGACAGATCCTCTACAAGACCTGCTCCATATTCTGCCGATTGATATTGTGACCAGATCGGCATTAAGATTAAACTGTCTATAAATGTGGAGGTACAAGAACTACGTCCACATAGGGATATCACACTGTAGTGTAATGGTAACCGACCGAGTGGACTATATACCAACGGTGTACAACTTCGAAAGGAACATTGCCACTGAGATACCTGCCAGAAAGGAATGGGTTGGAAGAATACCAGGAAATAGAAACTATCTCCACTTCTATACGGATGGTTCGATATTTGATGAGAAGGTTGGCTTCTGATTACACTATAAAGATCTTAGTTTTAATATAGCTCACAGACTACCAGATACTTGATTTTGGGACTGAATTCTGAGGTTTCGATGTGAAAGTAGAAAAACAGAATTTTTGTGGATTTGTAATCCAGTTTTTGAGCAAAAAAGTGAGAAAATGTTAAAAAAAAATTGGGAATTTTTGCGATTTTGAAGGCACTGGATGCATTTTTTTCAGGTAGTTTTGTTCCGCATTTTTTAATATAGCATTTTCAGATTAAATGAAACCATTTGCAAATTAAAAGAAACCTTTTTCAAATCAAATGAAACCATTGACAAAGACATTTGAACTGAAAATGGTTTCATTTTATTTGAAAAAGGTTTCGTTTAATTTGAAAATGTTTTCATTTAATCTGAAAATGCTATTCATATACATATGAACTGTTTATTTTGAAAGTGGCGTAAACGCCATTCTGTTTTTAAACAAAGAGTAGTATCGTTGATAGGCTAGGTGATTAATATAAATATATTGTTTACATTCAGGTCATCTCAAGAATTCAATGTTTAGGAATTGAGTGGAAACTTTCGCATTTGGGTTTTATTAACAACCTTTTTTCAATGATGAATCGAATAATGCAGAATGGCATTTACGCCACTTTCAAAATAAACAGTTCATATGTATCTACAACATTGCCACAAAAGAGATATTTCGTACGGTATACCGAGATATAACCGTGTTTAAATATAGAACAAGTTCTAAAAATCCACTTTGAGCTAAAAAAAAATCATATGGCCACTAAATGATTAATTGAGACAACTTGACTAAACGAATGATGCAGAAGTTCTTGCATTTGGGGCTACTTTCACTCAGAATTGAGTCCCAAATCAATGAGCTGAAAAATGCTGTACTGTGATAGCGGCCAACAAAGGCGTTGTCATTTACCCCGACAGTCAGACTGCCATTAAATCTCTGGAGGCCACATCCCCAGGCCAAATCTCAACAGAGAAGTTTACCTCACATTGGTACCTGGACATAGGGATATCACGGGGAACTGCAAAGCCCATGTACTTGCTGTAAAAGGAACGGCATTACATATTCTAGCTTAGGCTTAGGCAAGACACAGTCTGGCAGTCCAATGAGAGATGGACAGAAATTGAAACCTGTAAGGTAGCTAGATAAATCTGGCCATGAAACGAACTGAGAAGGTCTAAATATATCTTCGCACTAGCGAGGAAAATACTGTCAATCAGTTCTGATGGGACTCTGCGTGATCGGCGAACACGCTAGGTGGTTGGGAATTTATTAATGAGGAGGTAGTGGAGAGCATTGAGCAACTGCATTGTTACTGCCCCGCATTGAGTAAACGACGTCTGAGTATACTGGGGTTGACCTTTCTCGGAAGTCTGACAGATCTTCCCAATTACAGCATTGTGTATTAAATAGGTTGGTTGGTCCAAATATGAAATCGTCTTATTTTAAAATCATTTGACATTAATATATTTTGCCAAAGTAAATAAATATAGTGTAAATACTGCACATCTTTGAAAAGTTAGAATGCAATTGATATACTTTTTAACACAATCTGAGGGTTAAAAAGACCCTAAAAGTGTACCACAAAGAAACAGTCTAATTTATTATACCCTCACTTTAGTGTGACGAGGGTATATATCATTTGCTACGAAAAAAAGTGTAACACATCGAAGGAGTGATCTAAGACCCTAAGTATGTTCGGCGGATATTCGTTTTGGGTCATTTTAAGTCGAATGAGCAATGTCCGTCCGTCTGTCTGTCTGTCTGTCTGTCTGTCTGCTGGCTGGTGCGCACGATAACTCTCGAAAGGAGTAACCGATTGACTTCAAATTTGGTACGTGGTAATATTTTTTTCTATCTCCGGCTAAGTTCGAAGATGGGCCATATTGGTCCACTCCTTCTAGTACCTCCCCCACAAAGTGTTAAAATGTTGTGAAATATTGAATCTTTAATAACTGCTATACTACTTATTCGAATCTTCTGAAATTCCACACATAGCATTAGTTTATTAGTCGCTATCAACTCGAGAAAAATGGGCCATGTTGCTACGCCCCTTTTGGTACCTCCCACACAAATGCACCATTTTGCACCAAAAGTTAACAGCTTATAACATTAATACCAGTGCATAAAAATACTTGAAATTTTGTACAGTGTAATGCTTTCATAGTGCCTACAGTCCAGTGAAAAATGGGTGTCATATTCACGCCCCTTTTGGTACCTCTTACACAAAGGTACCATTTTGCACCAAAAGATAACAGCTTATAACATTAATACTAGTGTATAAAAGCACTTGAAATTTTGTACAGTGTAATGCTTTTATAGTGTCTTTTGCACTGTGAAAAATGGGCGCTATTGCCACGCCCCTTTTTGTACCTCCCACACACAGGTACCATTTTGCACAAAAAGTTAAGAGCTCACAGCATGAGTACCAAAGCACGAAAATGCAAATACATTTTGCACAGTGTAACGCTTTTGAAGTCCCTATAGCCCTGTAAAAAATGGCCGTTATCACCACGCCCCTTTTTGTACCTCCCACACAAATTGGCCAAATCATACCAAATTTAATATCTCATAACGTTAATATACCAGTACAAAAAACGCTTATAATTCGGCGCATTGCAATGTATTTAAAGAATCTACTATTCAGAGAAAAATAGGTGTATTTGTTAAAAACATTCTGGTACCTCCCATACAAATTGACAGAATAATTCGTTTAATATTCCATATTACATTACTCACAAAGTGAGGGTATACCTTAGTCGGTTTACCCGACTGAAACTTTCTTACTTGTTTTTTATATTAAGCAGAGACAATCACCCGAAATTCTATTAAAATTGATACTAATTGTGCGTGAGAGGCTTGAGAGCTTGTATACACTTTCTCTCACCCTCGCAGCAAAAAACCATCATTTGGGTTCTCCTAATCGCCTCATATACAGTGTTGTCGCTGTAAAATTTGTTTTCTACCCAAAATTGTTCCAGAAACTGCCCAAAAACGACTTCAGCTGCCCAAATAAAAAACAAGTAAAGACGAATTAAGTTCGACCATGTCTAAACTTATATACCCTTCACCATAGATCGCATGACATATTTCAGTCCTATTCGTTGAAATTTCTTGTTTTTGTGGCGTTACGAAGTCAAATATAGAGGGACCATTGCCTGACAACCCTTGTTCGTGTGAAGAATTCCGGGTATAAATAAACCGCAGTTACCAATTTTCAGCCCGTGTCAAAGTTTGTTGGAGAGAGAAGCAGGCGGAAAGAGATCTCTGCCTCTCTCTCCTACAAACTTTGACACTTGCTTGGAAAAAATTTCCTCATGTGAATCAGAACAAAGGAATTTTGCATGACCCAAAATATACCTTGATTTTTCCTGGCGGAAAAAATCGGCCCAAAATCTGCCCAAACTACAAATTTTTAGTTTTTTTCTGCCCAAGTTTGGTCCGAAATGCCCAAAACGGCAACACTGCTCCTATATGCTGTCAGCAACAAAAGTAAACTCGATGGTTCTTCTCATTTTTGACAATATTTTAAAATATCTTATTTGGGTATTATAATTTGCGAAAAAAAAATATGTTATATATTCTGCACATCTGTATAAAATTATGTTACAATTAATATACCTTTTAAAACAATTTGCGACAACAAAGACGTCACAAGTGTACCACAAAAAAACAACAAAAATAATTCTCGTTTGCCTTTTTGAAAATCTTATAATTTTTTTTTTGAAGTTAATAGCAATTCTACGGTTATTTCTCCCCTGGACTCATAAGTTCAATTAACAATTTAACCAAATCATTTTGAAGGCCCAACAATAGGAAATAACGCAATTTCATGTCCGACGACAACGACTTCAAATGTGAGGCCAAATCGGAATGAGACATTACAAAGCCGTTGTAACGGGCTAATTCTCGTTCCAGATAATCACTGATACCCGGTTCTGCAGCACCTCTTAATTCCGCCGATATGGCTTCCATTAACTCACATATATCTTCACGCATTTCCTTATAGTCCGGAGCTGTTGAGGCAGATGGCAGATCGGCGAATTGTTCCTGGGAAGGTTGTCGACTATGAGGTAGAAACTTTTGCAACGACTCCGAGGATTTGATTTCCTGCGATTTTCCCTCCAGAGGGTTCCCAACTTTGAATAAGTCGATGAACGAGGTGACATTGGCATCGAAATCCCTTAAAATGTCGGGTGTGAGATTAAGATCGTGCATGAGATAACTACAGATGGTTTCTTCATTTGGGCGATGAGGGGGCAGCGATGGCTCAGCTCCACCACTGGCACGATAACAAGTGCAGATTCTGCCATTTTGAGTGCATTGACAGGGTTTGGGGGGACAAGAACAAGTGGTGGGGGCCATGGCGCCACCGGTGGAAACGTTGTAGAAAAGATTGGTAGAGCCGACGGTTATATGGCCCTTCGACTCAAAGGCTATATTTCGCAATTAAAAAGAAGAAAGAGTTAGCCAAAACGGCTCAAAGCTAAGTCGTATCTATTCATACCTGCAGAATGAATTTTGTTGTTGTCATTGCTTGATGTATGTGTGGCAGGATTTTGAATCTGATCTGAATATCCAACTCCACTATCCATTATAGAAACCTCTCTTTCCACTGGTGTGGAAGACACCACTTGATCAGAAGCTATAAATGGCATAAATGGCGATTCCCTCCGTTCAGGCGTGGTAATCAGCACCTCATTCGATATTGACGCTGGAATATCTGCATAAAAGTCCACTTTATCTAGATTTCCTCTTGGCGGCTCCTTTGTAAACGGTCCATACAATTTAGCACCCACCAATGCTACACACAAATGAGTCATATACAAATTGACAATTCGCATTTCCTCTTCATATTCACATTCGTACGCTGTCAAATAGCTCAACCATTTGCGGGTCAATTGCAATTCCTTCGAACCTTCGGGGAACACTTCTTCCGGAGATTTGCACAAATCCAAAAGAAATAGGAAATCCTGTTTGAATTCCATGATTTCAAATTTATATACTAATTCAAAAGAGAAAAAAAAACTATAGAATGGAATTTTTGGAAAAATTCAATTGATTTTAATGGAAGAGAATTGACAAGTATGTCTATTCTGGAAATTTTGAAATACATTGAAGAAATTTAAAAAAATTATTGAAATTTAATTTCTTAAAGATTTACCAATTGGTGTATTTAAAGGAACATTTTCATAATATGAAGTAAATTTGTGGCAAGAAAGCAAAAATTAAAAATACTATAATAATTGGCTCAAAACTCTTTCAAGTTTTGCTCGAAGGACCAAATCTGCAAGCAGTACTTTTATATTGTTGCGAAAACAAAACTTTGATTTTAAAGTCTATATTTTAGTTAATTGCTCATCAATGTTCTACTAATTCTAATAATTTCCTCCTTTTCTTTATCGTTCCCTTTCAGGACGCTCTAATAAATCGGAACGTAACCAGAACCAGAACCAAGATGTCACCGACAACTCCAGCACTCAAAATCACATAACTTCACCACAACGTTCATCGAAACGCATCTCAAGCGTTTCTCTAAATATGCCCGCAGCCGGACTAGGTTCACGACCGCCCAGCATTGTTTCCTCAGCAACGAGTTTTGACGAAGGCGGTTTCAATGAGCCATCGCCTGAAATAAAAGCCAAACTACGACCGGCCTACGAATACGAAAGTCCCAAACATCAGAGCCGAGTGGTGGGTCAACAGAGCCCCACCTTCGGTAATAAAACGCCAAAGTCAATAAATAACGATGCGGATGCCGAAGATGGCTATGCCATTGAAGATTTAGATGAGGCAGAAACGCCCAGTCTGAATTATGTCGATGTGGGGTATCGCCTGAAACCCGATGGCAGTGAGTCACGAGAAGTTTTCGGCGAATCAGAACTTTATGATACAGCGGCCAAAGTTACAGATATGCATAAGAAATTCCATGCCAATGGATTTGCCCAAGAGACCTCAACGGTGTATGCCATCATCAAGACCGAGCTGCCAGCTGCCAACGAAATCTACTACAGCAGCGCTGCCGGTATTGGTGCTAAGGATAAAGAACGTCCGCCAGCCGTTGTTATGTCTCCCACAAAATCCAATTCAGGGCCCAATTCCCTTATGGGATCACCTATCAGGGCTGCTAACTCACCACCAGTGGGTATAGTCTCACCCATACGACGTCGTAGTTCAGAAATTAGCAACAAGTCCACACCGCCCATGTCGCCTCCCCTGTCTGGCGGTAGTAATGCCAATTCCAGTTCGAACTCACGTTCCATATCCTCCATTGCCAAAGGTATTGCACCGATTGCCTCATTGGATGAGACCAATGATATACCCGCATTGCCAGAGAGACCACCGCCGGCGATAAACAATGTTAATGCTTTGGATTTGCAGGACTTGGAATATGCCGACACTAGCGCTGGCGAGGATGAGGATGATCTAATGCGCACCATTGAGGGTGACGCCGATTTTGTTGATGATTTCTATGTGAAGGAGAAAATTGTAGCGGTTCAAGAACCAGTGGTGGTGGTGGCTCCTGAATCAATGGGCAGGGAAGATAGTCTACCCGATGATATGACCGCCTATGAAGCGGAGAGATTGTTGAGTTCAAGGTAAGTGGTTGTATTTTATTTTAATTTATTGATTTAGTTAATATATTATTGTTAATTATTATAAGAGCAAAATGTGAAATTATAGAAATTAAGTTAAATCCAAAATGCACAAATAAGTTAGATCTTGTAAAGGTCCGAAAAAGTTTATTCATATTCAATAAATTTACCGCTATTTTTACCTTATCTATCGAATGTTGACAAATTTAAATTCCCTACTACCTGACAGCTATAATTGCAGGTTATCCCTAACTGTAAAATAAGTAGAACTTTGGCAATTTCGATTCTGGAAAAAATGTTATGACGTGAAATAACGAGTGTTTCTTTATGAGCTTTCCTATTTAATAAAAAAACATATACAGTCTGACCTCGGTTAACGCAACCCTCAATGAACGCAACTCCTCGTTTATTGCAACAGGCAAATAATTTACCTTGCTGACTCAGTTAACGCAACTTCTTAAGAAAAGGAAACCCAATTATCGCAACTCACATTCTAAAATTTTTGAACCAGTTGGTTACGTCTTTTTTTTTTGTTTGAAACCAGTTTGTAGTCCTACCGTTGCTTCTTCTAAGGAAAATATGTATGTTAAATCGATTTGCGGTGAATATAATGTTGATAAATCTAAAAAACAAATCCGCATTGAGAAATGTTGTTTCCAATGAGGAATATGAACCCTAGAATTTGTGAATATCCCAAAATGGTAAAAGCTTTAGTATAAGTTGTTCCTGAAACTAAGACAGCTAAATTTGCCAATTTCCATAGCAATTTTGAAATCAGAGGCGCATAAAAAACCAGTAAGGAAAGGATAAAGTTGTCCCGGGCCACCATTATTTGACAAGCTATGCGCGGAGAAATATGCAGGGGCTATATCGAACCATTATTACTAGGAATTGTCTCAGGTTAAATTCGAGTATTCATTATCCCCTCACCTTAGAGAGGAGGGTATATATCATTTGCTACGAGCCAAAAGTGTAACACATCGAAGGAGTGACCTAAGACCCTAAGTATGTTCGCGGAAATCCGTTTTAGGTCATTTTAAGTCATTTGAGCAATGTCCGTCTGTCTGTCTGCCTGTCTGCTGGCTGGTGCGCACGATAACTCTCGAAAGAAGTAACCGATTGACTTCAAATTCGGTATGCGGTAATATTTTTCTCTATCTCCGGCTAAGTTCGAAGATGGGCAATATTGGTCCACTCCTTCTAGTACCTCCCCCATGAAGGGTTAAATTTTAGTGAAATATTGATTCCTTGATACCTTCTATACTACTTATTCGAATGTTCTGAAATTTCACACATAGTATTGGTTTGACAGTCGCTTACACGTCCAGAGAAATGGGCGAAGTGGCCGCTCCCTTTTTAGTACATCCCACACAAATGGACCATTTTGCACCAAAAGTTAACTGCCTATGGCTTTAATACAAGTTCATACAAATACTTGAAATTTTGTACAGTGTAATGATTTTATAGTGCCTACAGCCCAGAGAAATGTGGGCGTTATTGGCACGCCCCTTTTGGTACCTCCCACACAAATGGAACATTTTGTACCAAAAGTTACCAGCTTATAACTTTAATACCAGTGCATATAAAAACTTGAAATTTTTAATAGTATAATGCTTTTATAGTACCTAGAGTCCAGAGAAAAATGGGCGTTATTGGCACGTCCATTTTGGTACCTCCCACACAAATGGAACTGTTTTTAACAAAAGTTAACAGCTTTTATCTTTAATATTAGTGCATGTAAGTACATGAAATTTTGTACAGTGTAATGCTTTTATAGTACCAAGAGTCCACAGAAAAGTGGGCGTTATTGGCACGCCCCTTTTGGTGCCTCCCACACAAATGGACCATTTTGTACCAAAAGTTAACATATTTTAACTTTAATACCAGTGAATATAAATACTTGATATTTTGTACGGTGTAATGATTTTACAGTATCTAGAGTCCAGAGAAAAACTACCGTTATTGACCGTTAGATTTACGAATATTTTTCTGGGACTCAGGGTGAGGGGATTCATAAGTCGGTTTACCCGACTGAACTTTCTTACTTGTTTTTAAATTCCAAGCACAATAAATTTCACAATGAATAAAAAATGCGCCCTAATCGGATTGGACCTTTATAAGCCATGGACCTATATTTCCCATTTTCACTAAGGGATATAAACATAACACCAAGTCAGGCCCATCCTTTCTTTTATCAAGAGAACGCATAAAACAAAGATGGAGAACATACAAGGGACGATTATATGATTTCTGTCATGTATTATCCAGCAAATTGTACTATGTATGTAGTACTCTACAGCCAGTGGCCCAAAATGTAATAAAATGAACCAAACTTTACTACAAAAAATCCTCTTAGCGCAATTGATCGGAAGTGAAAGCTCAAGTGATAAACATAAAATCAAAACATTTTATATAAGAAATGTAGTATGTCTTTTACCAAAAGCAAGGGAGAAATTTCAGATTTCTGAAAAAAAAAAAATAAAACAAAATGATTGTTGATTGACAGAAAACAAATCAAATAAAATTGACTTTTTTCATCAATGAGTAGTGGCTCTGCCTGGATACATTTTTGACTCGGTTTTCGCAACTACATCAGTTGCAGACAACTGCCCTGATTTCTATTAGTTGCGTGGCCCATCGGTCGGATGTTCGTTGTGGTGAGAGAGGGAAAGGGTGGAATTCCCTTTTCTATTCCTTCTGCCTCTCTCTCCAACGAACTTGCGATTAGCCGCAACTACTGTTGCCTCGTGTGAATCGGGACTTATTCAGCAAATGATTTGCCGATATACACTCATACCGACTTTCGTACTCAACACTAATTAAATATTAAAGAAGTCGGCATTGATTTTGATAAAATACGTCATTTTTGTACTTAAATTTAAGATAATTTTTTCTTCAGTTTAAGTATGTAATGTTCTTATCTCAATGTTCTGCCTTTGACGCTAAACCTATGCCACTGTATTTAATATTAGAACACATTTCTTTGGGTGAACGATCAATTGGTGACATTTTAAATCGATTTCCTATATACGTCAATTAAGTCACATCCACAATGGATACTGATTTCAAGTCAATAGGAATGGGTCGATTACTGATGCGTTCTGGCGTAACTTGACTACACTGAAGTGAAGTGATTAGTTAGCAAAATCTACTTGGATATACATACATATATGGACACTTGGAATAAATGAAACTAAAAAACAATTTTGCATGATAAATGATTTATTATGAACCACATGAAAATTATTGGTCCCAGAACACGGAGTTTTTTTTCGCTGAACTTGCTAATGATGTTTTCCGTGGCAGAACCATTCGTAAGCCGAGAACGTCTACTGCACGTCTTCTGGACAAGGCATTTTAAAAAGAATACCTATCCTACTAAAGTAGTTGGACATACCAGAACTTCGAGGCGAAAGATGTTTTAAATCTAAGGGTTAGGAATTCCGCAAGCAGAATTTTTAACCTGTTTCTAGAAAATAAAAAAAAATTTGACCCGGTCTGTACCACATGCAAAAGAAAAAGTATATCCTTCCAAAATAGTTGTGGCCCGTTTGGACCTACCACAATTTTTAGGCAAACAATTTCGAGCGAAAAGTTTTATGGTTCTACAAATTTACATGTACAAGTTGACCCATTTTGAGTACTATATAAGTATATTCGATTTGTTCGTGTTTTTCTCTCAGATAATTTAAGTTACGACCGCGCTTTGTTGATCAAAATACGAAACATCGCTTATTTAAATAGGTTTTGGCTTATCTATGCTATGAGTCTATTTTTCCCTCTCAAGCCCTCTCCTTACCCTCTTTTCACGCCCAATTTACTCTTCCATATCGGATGGGGGTTCCTTTTTTTTTTAGACCCTATCATTAACGGACGATTTTGTTTAAATGCTCGTCTCTTCCAGAACCGGATCGACTTTGCGGCCAAAGGCTCGAAGGATTGTGACCATAGACTTGGTTTATCCAGTTTTTTTTCTTCTGAGGCGTTTTCGTTGTGTTTCGTACTTCGGGGGATCTAACTCTTCCACCTGTTTCGACATCCTCTCGGTCAATTTTAGTCAATTTCTTTTGGAATCAATTATACCCTACAACACCCAGCGGTACAGGGTATTAGAAGTGTGTATCGTGGGAGATGTTTGTAACACCTACAAATGTTGTTGTACTTAAGTTGTTTGCAGGGTGCATTTCGCAATTTCACTCCGATCTTGATGACATTTGACAGGAAACTCTTTTTGACATCAGGAACGAAACATGGTCAAAATAGGTTCTGATTTAGATATAGCTCCCATATATACATAAGTACATGTACCTACCTGTATCTAACCGCTAACCATGTGTTTCAACCGACATGTATGATGACGCAAAGAAAAGTGTACATACATACATATATGGTGAAATTCATGAAAAATGTCCTGCCTAAAAATAAAGGTTGTCCAATTTTGTTCAAATTTTGTTTATGAATGGTGCTATATACAAATAATATATCCGCCAAGATTTGGAAATTTTCGCTGAATATTGGCAGCATGGGCGGTGGTCCAAAATTTACTCTTCAAGCCATTGTGTTGTTGTTTGATTATTTCTTGTGCTTCAACCACCAAATATAAGAATATTTTATGACACGAATGTTGAGGATTTTTTCATGGGCTTTCGAATGGTTGAATCGTTTTTCGCCAAAATTTGCAATCTGACCTCATAAACGCAAAAATAATCACAAAAAATTAATTTTCGCGGATTCGGATATAATTAATTTTTTTTTGAAATATTTTTAGATTAATAAGCTGATTTTCCCCCATATGTGTGCAAATTTTCAAGATGGCGTTTTTTGACATTCCTGAGAAAATAATTTTTAAACATCTCTCTATCTAAAAAAATTGGGTTTAAACATTTTAATGTTTATATTTTGTTGTTTGATCGTTATTAGATGTTCAGCTTTTGCATAAAAGTACCTTATGATTCTCTAATCTTTTGATTTTATTCGCTTCATTCCAAATTTGCTCATTTAACGTGGTATAGCAAAAATAAATAAAAAAATGGATTTTTGCGGTGTTGGTCTTCATTAGATAATGAGTTTAAAATTTAATCACAATCACAGTCCACTAGACTTGATTTAAAAATTATTTCCTCAGGAGTGTCAAAAAACGCCATCTTGAAAATCTGCACACATATGGGGGGAAATAAGTCAAATTCGGGGAAAATCGGTTCAGATTTAAACATAGTCTCAATGTGTATGTTACACCCGATTTGACATGTAAGCGCTGTAGAAACCTTACTTTATATCCGATCAGTATGAAATTCGGCAGAGAGTTTTCTTATTACATACACTGAACACTGCCAAATTATCATCGCAATGCCCATTTTAGATTTGTTAGGGATGTGTAGGGATTAATTTTTAAACTCATTATCTAATGAAGACCAACACCGCAAAAATCTTTTTTTTTATGTATTTTTGCAATACCACGTTAAATGAGCAAATTTGGAAGGAAGCTAATAAAATCAAAAGATTAGTGTATCATAAGTTACTTTTATGCAAAAGCTGAACATCTAATAACGACTAAACAAGAAAATATAAACATTAAAATGTTTAAACCCAATTTTTTTAGATAGAGAAATTTTTAAAAATTATTTTCTCAGGAGTGTCAAAAAACGCCATCTTGAAAATCTGAACACATATGGGGGAAAATCAGCTTATTAATCTAAAAATATTTCAAACAAAATTAATTATATCCGAATCCGCGAAAACTAATTTTTTGTGATTATTTTTGCATTTATGAGGTCAGATTGCAAATTTTGGCGAAAAACGATTCAACCATTCGAAAGCCCATGAAAAAATCCTCAACATTCGTGTCATAAAATATTCTTATATTTGGTGGTTGAAGCACAAGAAATAATCAAACAACAACACCATGGCTTGAAGAGTAAATTTTGGACCACCGCCCATGCTGCCAATATTCAGCGAAAATTTCCAAATCTTGGCGGATATATTATTTGTATATAGCACCATTCATAAACAAAATTTATTTTTAGGCAGGACATTTTTCATAAATTTCACCATATGTTCTTTCCGATTTGGCATATAAGCGCTGCATTTTAAATCTGATAATAATAAATTTTTGCATAGTAGAATTTCATGGTCCAAGGACGAACACTGTCGAATTTGAAGAACATCGTTTCAGATATGGTTATATCTCCCATATATACATGATATGATCCTTATGATATGGGGCTATATCTGCAGCTGTTCCTAGCACTGTAGAAGCTGTATTTACATACAATCATTTTGAAATCTGGGAGAAGGAGTTTCTTGATAAAAAGGACTGCCGAATGTCGAGAAAATCGCTTCAGATTTAGGCATAGCCTTTATATTTATTTGCATTACGATTTTGAGTTTCAGCACACTTCTCATCAGATCTACGAAAAATTGGGATGATAACAGTCTTCAGTTAGGAAGGAGCAATGTCAAATTTGAAGAAAATCGGTTCAGATTTAGATGCAGCCGTGACTATATCCCGATATTGCATTTAATTGCTATATAATCAGCATTTCTCAACATTGATATATACCCCCGTATATATGTATGTGCCTATATCCCGATTTTGCATTTAGGTTTAGGTTAGGGTGGCAGCCGTTTTTTTTGTCAGCTCACATGATCAGTTTAGCTTCCTAGTGTTACCACGGGCTGAAATGCCCCTCATCGAAACCAACCTGTTTGATATACAAATTTATCTATAGTACGAACATCGGTAACGGAAAGATCTGTTAGACTGCCTAGAAAGGCCGACCCCATTATGTCCAGTCGTCGTCGTTAACTCAACGCGGGACAGTCGCATAGCAATTGCTCAATGCTCTCCATTTCTTCCTCATCTTCACAGCTTCTTCAGAAGTCATTAGAGTCAATACCCATTTAAGCTCTGTAATTTAATTTTTTTTGACATATCATTAGCAATAGAAAAACAACATTGATTAACCATGACAGTATTTATTTTTTGTTCTGCTCTGGTAGGATGGTTTTGGGCTTCATATTGTAGGCTCCGGTCGACCTTTGCCTTTGCTTACTTGTTTTTCTTTAATCACAGCAATCAAATATACGAGCTATTAAATACCAAAATTTAATAGCTCGTACCTTTAATACCAGTATGATTTTTAAGTATCTACTGTGCAGCTGAAAATGGTCATATTTGTCAAGCCCCTTTTTGCAGCCCTACACCCCACATTGACAAATTGGTAGAAAAAATAAGAGCTCCATAAATTAAATTGGCTTCATATTCTGCATTTCAGTTTACTTTTCCAATGACTAAAGGCAGCCAGGGAATAAGTTAAATTTGCCCACCGTTCCGGCTTTTGCCACACAAGGGCCAAATTCCATATTATAAATCTCACAAAATGAGGCTGTAGCTTCGTCTGTTTACTCGGCTGAGTTTTTCTCTCTGTTTGTCAGCTATGCAGGGTCAATTTTCTTAAGTCTTTAAATGGCTCCGGAGAGCCATGCGCCGATCATTAAACGTCCTCTTTAAAGAACGGATATGCTTGCCATAGAAAACCGAAGTACCAGGTAGTGCTGCAGCTTTAGAAGAGGTCGTTGGATCAGTAGGCTTGTTGTCAGGCCTAGGTTTAGATTCTCCTGCATTAGTTTAAGTCGTCATCGTTTTCGTTGTATCATTATCGGATCTAGTAGTCGTAGTCGTATCAGTTAGTTTTTGTTGTTGTTTTTGTGTATCTGTTTTTTGTTTGTTTAAAGGGTTTCATATAGGTCCCAAGAGTATGGGGGTAGGGTAGGTCTATCACGTCATAGCCCCAAAAACCTCACAAGAACTGATACGTTGCTGAGGCGTCCAGGTACAAGGTAGTGCACAAGTAATCCTCCTATCAGAAAATGCTATAAATTTTGCGATTGGCCCCTAATGTCAGTTCTGTTTTGATATTTGTGTAGTAAACACATGCGAAATACACGTTAATAAACAATGTTACGCTACACTGCTCCAGAACGCGGAATATTGCTGACTATTTATTTGACCAAATTTCGTCGCAGATTTCCTGGCCGTCCAACGCCTACTGGTGAAACACTGCGACGTTTAGCCGCTCGCCTCGAAGAGACTGGCACAACACGAGATGCTGCCAGGCGTGGCAGACCCCGGAGTAGCCGTTATGAAGAGAATATTGCTGCTGTAGCCGAGGATGTCATGGAAGCGCCGTCGACATCGACCAGACGACGTGCCACGCAAATGGGTATCAGTCGACGGTCTCTACAGCGAATTTTGGTACAAGGTTTGAAGATGTTTCCGTACAAAGTCCAGACGGTGCATCAGCTGTTAGCTGCTGACCGCCAATCGCGTCTAACATACGCTCAAGCCATCCTTAATCACCACCAAGAGGAAGATGATTTTTCATCTTAGCGGGTACGTAAATAAGCAAAATTTACGCTTCTGGGGCACTGAAAATCCGCGTGTAACCCACGAAGAGCCATTACACCCGCTCAAAGTCACTGTATGGTGTGCTGTTTTCGCTGGAGGAGTCATCGGACCTTTTGTCTTCGAAGACGTCGCGGGCCAAACGGTTACTGTGAATGGTGAGCGCTACAGAGCAATGATCAACGAGTTCTTTTTGCCGCAACTTGATGAATTGGGATTGGAAAACATGTGGTTCCAACAGGATGGTGCAACGGCACACACTGCACGTGCCACAACCGATATGCTGAAGGATGCATTTCCCGGGCGCCTAATCTCCCGTTTTGGCGATTTGCACTGGCCAGCAAGATCGCCTGATTTGACCGCTCCAGACTTCTTTTTGTGGTGCTTTTTGAAGTCGCGGGTTTATGTCCGTCAAGAATGTGAGGACCTATCGCCGGAAGTTTTGGCCAAAGTGATGGAAAATGCCATAGAAACGGCTCAAATGTCAATCAACTGTGGCGGCGGCCATTTACATGACATCATATTCTCGACTTGATGTAAAAAAAATTAAAAGACCAAATAAAAATAATCCACAAGAAGAATCAAAGTTTTTCATTTTTTTTTTAAATTACAGCCAAAAAACATCGAAAGGTTACTTTTGCGCCACCTTGTATCAGCTAAGGCACCCTTCAAACACAGTCTATGGTAACCCCTGACAGCGAACCTACAAGTCCGATGAGCACGGTATGCATAACACTTCGGACTTAGGCGAGTTTGTTTTAAGTACAACCACTACTGCAGAGGTTCAACACAGCATAGCCCCCGGTACTGTGGGATCACAACACCTATTACTTGCTGATGCACCCAGGTATCAGCAAGTTTCCGTACAAATACAGTTGATTGCCCCTGATGCAAACCGTACAACGATGGGCACGAGGTCGCATTGCACCCCAGTATAACGTTTACATTGAGTAATCGTTTGCAGATATTCCCATAAGCTAGATTCGAACAGCTGATTAGTTACTACCATAACGTTATGTTCACACGTAGCTAAAGCACAACCTTTATACAGACACGAAAATTTCAAATAAATGTTATTGTTAGTTAACTACAATTATTTACAAATATGATTCTGCAAATCTATGGAAATAGATATCTCGCTGATGTATAATTTATAATCAAAATCAAAAATCATCCTCTGACGCAACATTTTCGTGCTGATGTGGCACACACCGATTTTTTTAAATCAGCAGGTTCTTCCGTTCCGTTACCGCAACGTTTGCCATTCGTTTACCTCTCTTATGTACACTGAAAAAATTTTCATAAAATTAAAGAAATGCTCCAGAGACGTCCTTAGCTTTTAAAATAAGTACATTTTGTACTTAAAATTAAGAATATTTATTTACAATTATGTAAATTACATTTCTTTAATTTTAGTACAATTTTTTTCAGTGTAGATGGGGCAACACTCTTATTTTTGACTTTCAACCTTCAGTCTGTCTGTCAGTCTTTGCATTTCTTTGATCTTAGTTTATTCAAGGAACTGTAACTCCTTCCTGTCTACATATTGCACTTCCTGGTCGAGTGCATATCTGTTGTGGTTTTACATTTCACTTGTGCGCCATATCCAAAGACGAAGTCTTTAAAATATTTAACATTTTGAATGGACTTCATCATTCTGTCAATTAACCACAGTTTTCACATTTATGAAATTTTTCTTGGAAAATTCACTTCCAGACCACAAATCATTAGCTTTTAGCCTAAATAAATTTCACTTCTACTCTCTTCTTTGACTCGTATAGATTTTGTTGTAGTTGTTGTCTTAGGTAAACATAATTTTGATAAGTAGTGTTCCTGATAAGAAACTCTCTTCGTCTAGTGGCAAATGATATCCTGTATGTATGTATGTATGTGTGTGTAAATGTGACCATTATGCGGTTTTTCAATGCAATTTTACTTCCTTGTGGTTTTTCTCTGGCACTGAGCAAAAACAAGGATCATATCGACGAATACCCACCGCCAAACATCCGCACTGCCTCCCACTCGCCCTGTGGACCCGGACGCATATGAAAATGTTGATTTAACCTGTTGGCCTATAGCCGTCGAGGACTTTCCTTTCATATCTAAAGACCGCAAACACCACCGCCACCAACCATCACCAGACAGACAGACACAAAACAACTGTGGCAAAGGAGAAATCTTTGTCATCATTGGACTTTTATGTTATTTTCTCTATATTTTTTTTTTTTGATATGAATGCACTGCATTTGTGTTTAGATATGTGGTCGGTCGGTCGGTTGGTGGGCATAGAAATCTTTGTGTCACTGGGTTTTCATGTTCTTCCCCATATACATATTACATATATCGGGATGTAATGTGGGGGTGTATGGCTTCTTTGTACTTTGCTTCTCCAGTCAAGTCCATGGAAATTATTCCAACTTCTTTGAATGCTCCTTTCATTCGCTTCCCCTATATAAAATTATAACTTTTCCCTTCAAAGTATGTATGTATACATTAAAATCTTGTGGTTTATAGAAAATTCTTCACCGCATAAACCGAAAGTTATGATTTTCTAATTTTGTCTCTATTCGAACGTATGAATGAACGAATGGTTGGTCAGGCGCCAGACTTCTGCAGCACCACTTACACTTATAGATGTCTAGATTGGAACTTCATGTGGGAATTCGAGAATTGTTGGCACTTTCTTTTATGAGTTCTGTACGTATGCTACATCTGTACACCTGCTTTACGACAATGCGGGATGTCGATCTGGAATTCCCGGGATTTAAGGGAAATTCCATATACCAAATCCCGGGATTTGTATACCCTCAATTTAGTGGAGGAGGATACAATAAAAAATAAATGTTGATACGAGTCTAAATCGTAACACATTGAAGGGTTGACTTAAGACCGTTTGGCCCATTTTAAGTAATTTGAGCAAGGTCCGTCCGTCTGTCTGTCTGTCTGGCTGGCTGGCTGGTGCGCTCGGTAACTCTCGAAAGGAGTTGTTGAAGAGACAACAGCTGACCTTCAACAGCAGCGCCCCTACTCCAACTTTCAACAACGTTGCAGCTGAAGTGCAGTGCTGCTAACGCCGTCATTGTGATGGTAACGCCGTCACATTTGTGTTTTCATATTCTGTATTTTAGACAACTTTTGTAATGACTATAGACTGACAAAGAATGAACAAAATGCTTCCACCGATTGACTTTAAATTTGGCATGTGGTCATATTTGTTTCTATCTCAGGTTAAGTTCGAAGATGGACCATGTTGGTCCACTCCTTCTAGTACCTGCCCCACAAAGGGTTAACCAATATTACTTCTTTAATAACATCTATACTAAAGGGTTTTCCAACAAAAGGTGTTATTTTGGTACTCAAAGAAAAATAAAATTTTTTGAGATAAATTCCACAATAAAGAGGAAAGTATGCCGTTAATAATGAAAAACAACATCAGCCAAATGGCCACCACGACCACGCTTACAGGACCATATCCTTTTCATGAAATTTTCCATAACCAAATCGCAAAGTGGCTGCCCTATGTCCTCGATGGCCTCACGAATTCTATCTTTTAGGTCCTGAATCAACGCTGGGCTGTTGGCGTAGACCTTATCTTTCACGTGGCCCCAAAGGAAGAAGTCGTAAGGTGTTAAATCACAAGATCTCGGTGGCCAATTGTGATCACCTCTTCGAGAGATAACACGGTTCGGAAACTTTCCCCGCAACAGAGCAATGGTTTCGTTGCTTGTGGGGCACGTAGCGCCGTCTTGTTGAAAGTAAACGTTGTCCAGATCAATACCATCCAACTCCGACCATAAAAAAGCATTACTCATCTCTCGATAGCGCAATCCATTCACCGTAACTGTTGATCCAACCTCATTTTCGAAAAAGTATGGTCCAATGGCCCCGCCGGACCATAAGTTGGAGAGGCTTCTCAACTATAACTCTTGGGTTTTCTGAGGCAATTTTGCTTGTTGACGTAGCCACCGAGGTGGAAATGGGCCGCATCAGTCAAGATGATTTTTCGATGGAATTCCGGATCATTTTCATGCATTTCAAGGACCCAATCAGCAAAGACACGACGTTGTTGATGATCGGCCGGCCGAATGTACTTATTTTAAAAGCTAAGGACGTCTTTGGAGCATTTCTTTAATTTTATGACAAATTTTTTTTCAGTGTACCGAAATACCGGGTGATTCAAAATAACACCTCTTGTTGGAAAACCCTGTACCTATCGAAATCTTCTAAAATTTCAAACATAGTATTACTATATTAGTCACTATCACCTTGGGCAAAATTGCGCTCCCCTTTTGGTATCTCCCGCACATTTTACATCACATATTAAAAGTTTATAACTTTAATTCCAGTGCATACAAATACTTGAAATTTTGTGAAGTGTAACGGTTTTATAGTATCTACAGTCCAGTGAAAATGGGTGTTGTTGCCACGGCCCTCTTGCTACCTCCCAGACAAAAGTTTGCACAAAAGTTAAAGGTTTCTATCTTTGATTCCAACGAAAGCAAATAAATAATTGAAATGTTGTGCAGTGTAATGTTTTTACAGTACCTGCAGCCCCATGGAAATTGGGCGTTATTGCCATGCCCCTTTTGGTACCTTTCACACAAATGGACCTTTTTGTACAAAATGTTAATGGCTTATAACGTCGAATTCAGAGCATACAAATACTTGACATTTTGTTCAGTGTAATGCTTTTTATAGTACCCATAGTCTCGTGATAAATGAACGTTATTGCCACAGCCCTTTTGGTACCTTCCACACAAAGGGCCTTTTTTGTAGAAACAGTTAAGTGCTCATAATTTTTATACCAGTGAATAAAAATACTTGAAACAAAATGGCCAAATCATACCAAAATTGAATGACTAATCAAGTTAATACCAGTTCACATAAACACCTGCATTTCGGCGCAGTGCAATGTCTTTGAGGTATCTACTGTTCAGTGCAAAATGGGCTTTTTTGTCAAGCCCCTTCTGGTACCGCCCACACAAATTGACAGATTCATTCGAACACAATTTCCCCATTACTTCTGTACTAATCATCTAAATGTTTTCATATTCTGTATTTTAGAACGGCAAAAAATTAACAAAATACCACCACCTTTCTGGTCACCTCATAAAGTGTCATATTCCATATTACATTAGTCACAAAGTGAGGATAGATCTAACCTAACCTACTAATTCCATTGTATGTTCCACTATTAACCGAACACTTGACTGGTTGCATGTTATCTTTAATTGGGAAAACTCACACACTTCTGTCTCTTTTCTAATTTAAATTTAAACCATAATAATATTTAAAGGGCATTCTTACATTGCCCCCAAAAAATCACATATCCCCGATATTTTTCAACTTGTCCCAATCGACATCCCTATTATCACAATTACTCTACCTAACTTTTCTTGTATGTCTGACTTCCTGGGGGCCATTTATTTATTTCTTCCAAAAAAAAAATAAGTTTTACTGAAAAATACTCTTTTTTCTCCTCCGACATTTATTTAGTTTTGTCATACTCTTTATATGTTTTTTGGCTTTCCTGTTAGAGTTAAATGTATTTATAAATGATTGCTTCTGGTCACCTGTAATCGAAAGTTTGCAAATGTCGTTTCATTTTACATTTCGATTATAGTTCGCTTCTTCTGATTTTTTTCTTAGAATTTGTGTTCTTTGTAAAGTCTGTTTCGAGAATTTTTTTTATGTCCCACAAAATGTTATATTTTGTGTTAATTTTTTTTTGGTTTGAATATTTATATGCAAAAATTGTTGTGTGCATATTTTTGGGTTCTTGGGATTTTATCTTTCTATTTTTAGTTTATTTCAATACAATGCGTACAAAACTGGGAAAAGGAATGCATCTCGACAAACTGAGTTATGTAGCCGAATTTTAAATAATCGTGTTTATTTTAGGCCCTGCAATCTAGTGACATATATTTCTAATTATTCTTGGAATAATTAAAATCAGATGCGCTCCATTAAGTTTTATGATTTCAAGAAGACTACATACAGTCTTCATGTTAGCTCCTTCTGCTACCTGGGAAGCATATTTGGCAGATCTAAAGCACACAAAACCCAAAAATCGTTTGACCAACTCAACTCTGTTCTTCCCAGAGACAAATGGAATAAAAAGACATTCCTTCCGGACGAAACGTCAACATCTATTAGGTTCGAACGAATGAACTGTCACACGCGAAAAAACAGTTTTCCGCGAACATTGATTAAACTTTTTTTGCACTTATCGATTACTATTAATTTTTTAATTGTGACAATTGCAAAAAATTCGGGAAAATCGGTCTAAAAATCCGCGAAAAACCTCTCACCTTGGAATCAAATCCCTATTCGTTCGTACCTGACACTTACTCGCTCCGGGATGACATATCTTATTACTTTATTATTTTTGGTTCTTCCTAAGTATAAGGCAGGGCGAACCAAAACACGCATATTTTACTCCAAAGTTAAATATACTCTCCTATATGGAATGCGGCGACACGAGACATACATATACATATGTATGACACGTTGGTCTGCGAAACAAAAATCTACGGCAGAAACTTCACGTATTTCGAACCACAATAATATCCAACATTTGTATATGGGCAGACACAAATCAACACAAAATAAGCAAAGAAATCCGTTGCCAAAGTAGACTAGAACCCATAGAACCGGAAGACCACACTGAGCCAAAAATTAACCTTATATAAGGTTAAATTAACCATAAATAAACATGATTTGGAGTCTACGTTATATAAGGTTAATTTGAACATTTTCTTGTTGACTGGTATTTAACAATAATAATATTTAATTTAACTATTCCATGGTTGAATTTTTTAACCATGAAAATTGTTAATATTATAATAATAATTGTTACTTTAACAATGCATTTTTGAATTTTTTAACCATGAAAATTGTTAATATTAACATTTCATAGTTAATTTATTGAAACAATGCATGTTCAATTTAACAATGAAATTGTTAATATTATTAACTATGAAGATTGTTATTGAAACCTTTTTTATTGTTAATTTCACTATTTAGTGGTTACTTCATGTAACCAGGAACATAGTTGTTTCAATAATTTTTAATATTTATATCAAATAAAACAAGAAAAATGTAACTTTCG
Organism: Eudasyphora cyanicolor; assembly: GCA_963930755.1. Classification (NCBI taxonomy): domain Eukaryota; kingdom Metazoa; phylum Arthropoda; class Insecta; order Diptera; family Muscidae; genus Eudasyphora; species Eudasyphora cyanicolor. The sequence continues at coordinate 136,251,047 of OZ005735.1, forward strand.
CATTTTTATTTTTTATTTTATTTACAAAGTATATGTTAATATATATATGTATAAGAAACACCTGAAAAGAAAAAAACAAAAAGGTTAGAAAATATAAGTATAAGTGTAAAAAAGGGTGCAATTATAAGAAGATCTTTTGACTTTTTACCTAAATTCTGCAGTTCAAAGAGCATAAGCTTTTACCGATGGGCTGATCTGATGGAAAAATCTGCTCTGTGACTATAAGTTAAGTGCCTACGTTTCTGTGCTTGACCAACATGTGATCAGTCCCCGCTCAAAAGGTGCCGTCCACGTAAACTCCCTGAATCTTTCGATTATTAAGGGCCCAGGACGGTTAGGCACTTGGTTTGGGGTACTGAGCTTAGTCCGATCTTACGGCAAACTTATAGGAGAGAGGAGATTAATAACAAAGGCAATTTGATAGAAAGCCGATGTCCCACCAAAATCATAATCGGAATAGATATAAAAATCAAGGATTGGGTAAGTCAATGGATGATACTTCAAGGAAGTGCACTTAATTGTATATTAAAAACAAGTAAGAAAGTTTCAGTCGGGTAAACTGACCAAGGTATAGTTGTTATTAAAGAATCAATATTTCACTAAATGTTAACCCTTTGTGTGAGAGGTACCAGAAGGAATGGACCAATATGGCCCATCTTTGAACTTAACCGGAGATAGAAAAAAATATTACCGTATACCAAATTTGAGGTGAATCGGTTACTCTTTTCGAGAGTTATCGTGCGCACTAGCCAGCAGACAGACGGACGGACATATCTCATTCGACTTAAAATGACCCAAAACTAATATGCGCTGAACATACTTATGGTCTTAGATCACTCCTTCAATGTGTTACACTTTTGGCCCGTTGCAAATGATATATACCCTCGTATTACTAAAGTGAGGGTATAAAAAAACAAATGTATGCATGCATACCACTTTTCCTTTAATTACTTCGCACACTACAACTAGTATTGATACAGCTTATCAACAGTTTCTAGTATTGGCACAACTTACCAACAGATTCAAGGCCGGACTCCCAGCACAAGCAGCCGCAAGCCACAGAAAAAGATACAACTGAAAAGAAACAACAAAAACATCGTTTATATGTATGTATGTATGTAGGTATTACGAAAGTACAACAAAAAAAACTAACGTATGTATGTACGGCGTAGCAGCCACAAGTGTTCAAACGAAAAGACAAGATGAACACATACCCACACGTACACATCACTTCTCTCCGTATGTTTGCTTGCTGCTGCATATACTTACGTACATACATTGTTGTTTTTTCATGCTCAGTTAATGCGACAGCGAGTACATATTTTTTCCACTCTTAACCACTGAATTTCACAATTGTAATGGCATAATCACAAAAAATAATATTAATATTACATTCGCCTTTACTATAATTAAACAGGCACAAAACACTATTAACATTTTTAACACATATATTTTATTATTTCACTTTTTAAATACACATATGTACATACATACTTATGAATGTAGTTCTTTACAAAATGTTTTACTACTTACCTCTATATCAACAGCTTCCGACAACAGCACTAGTCCCATCGACTATTCAACACCAACTGAACTCCCGCACTCGATCAAGCACCGAAGCTGGCATTTGGTGGTGTTTTCAATGAGCGAGATAAATTCTCTTATGACGACAGTCGCATTCGTTTCAACTTCGTTTAACTTAATACTCAACTTCGTCTAACACAAAGCAGTTGAAAAACGTCGACCACAACAGAGCCGAATTGTTGTTTATCTCGCACATTTTTCTGCCTCTCTTTCAAAAAAACCAACCATATATAATGTTAACTTAACCATTTTTCATGTACATTTGAACTTATATAAGGTTATTTTTGTCTTCGTAATCAAACATTTACCATGAAAAATTTAACCAGACACATGGTTAAAAAAATCATTGTATTTTCGGCTCTGTGCAGTTCACACTTGAAAATGTTTAATAACAAACTAACCGTCCAAATTGCGTCCAAGTTTGAACTAAGTATTTGTATCGGATCAATGCTCCTTGCACGAGTGAGACAAATTAATATGTATAAATTTATACAGTCCTCATAAAATGCTTATTACCTACCAGTAGTACTACTTGTGATGATAATAACACTGCCAATTACCTACATAGTCTACCGGTCCCATTACAAGTTCAATTGGGACCACTCACTGAACCGAACACTAAGGCATTGATTGGTATCAAGTATCCATGGTTGAATGACCAGACAATATTGTTGGATGTTGTATGCCATCATACAACGGCATCAGATAAATCTACTACATAGTACACTACATAGTAACTCCTTGTTGGTTTGTTTACTCCTTAGTATACGAACAGTTGGGTTATCTACTCCTTAGTAGATGGCCACTTGGGTTAGCTACTCTTTAGTAGACAAACAATTAGATTATATGGCACGTAGTAGACCAGTTGGGTTACCTATTCCTAAGTAGACAACCAGTTGGGTTGTCTACCCATTAGTAGACGACCAGTTGTGTTACCTATTCCTTAGTAGACGAGCAGTTAGGTTATCTACTCCTTAGTATACGACCAGTTGGATTATCTACTGGTTATTAACGAACAGTTGGGTTATCTACTCATTAGTAGACGACCAATTGGGTTATCTGCTCCTTAGTAGATGACCTGTTGGGTTGTCTACTTCGTAGTATACGACAATTTGGGTTGTTTATTCCTTAGTAAACGACCACTTGGGTTAGTTACTCTTTGTAAGTGGACATGTTGGGTTGTCTACTCCTTAGTATACGAACAGTTGGGTTACCTACTTCTCAGTAAACGTCTAGTTGGGTTATCTGCTTCCATTTGGGTTAAGTATTCCTTAGCATACAACCATCTACTACTTTATTTATGACAAGTTGGGTTATCTACTCTTTAGTATACAATATTTTGGATTATCTTCTCCCTATTAAAAAACCAATTTGGTTATCTTCTATATACAGGGTTTTCCAACAAGAGATGTTATTTTGAATCACCCGGTATTTCGGTAGCTGTCACTTATGAAGCTTTTATTCTTTGACATTTGACAAGTAGAAACTACGCCATTACTAAAAAGGGAAAGATACACGATTCAGCAACGCATTGAAATTATTAAAATTCACTATACACAAAATTCCGGAATTCCATCGGCAAATCATCTTGACTGATGAGGCCCATTTCCACCTCGGTGGCTACGTCAACAAGCAAAATTGGGCGCCACGAAATAACCCCCAAGTGAAATAACCCCCAAGCCGAAAATGAAATAACCCCCAATGAAATATACCCCAAATGAAATGAAATAACGCCCAAATATTAAATGTGAAATAAAGTCCAAATTAAATGAAAAAACGGCCAAATAATAAATGAAGCACCCCCCCAAAAAATATTAGTTAAATTATAAAAAAATAATTCCCCCTGAAAAAAGTGAAATAACCCCCAATGAAAAAAACCCCAAACAAATGAAATAAACTCCAAATTAAATTTATTCGTCTAGACAAATATTTTTTGTGCAATATACAAAATTTTTCCCAAAAACTGTTTGTAGTATTTACAGAAACGCTTGTATGGAATCCCCAATAGGCCGGCGAAACAAATTAGAATAAAAACTAATGGGAATACCTGCAAATTGATAGTAAACCTGACGAAAAAATTTAATAAATGTTTCTGAACTATTTTTTGTTATGCATTACTATTTCTTGACGTTTGAAAACTTTTGGAATATAATACATGAAAACTTTTGGAAGAGAATTCTCTTCCAAACTATTTCACATATGAAGTTTCAGTTCTCTTCCAACAGTAGACGAAAAATGGGTTAAAAAATCGCCGCGTTTATTTTACCTATTTTTCGTGTGCATTACTATTTCTTCATGTTCAAAAACTGTTGGAAGAGAAAACTTGAAGAAATAGTAATGCAGGCGAAAAATAGGTTAACAAATCGCTGCGATTTTTTGACCTATTTTTCGCCTACATTACTATTTCTTCATGTTTGAAAACTGTTGGAAGAGAAACCATGAATAGGAATTAATGGAGACGAAAAATAGGTTAAAAATCGCGGCGATTTTTTAACTATTTTTCGTCTCCATTAATTCCTATTCATGTTTTCTCTTCCAACATATTTCCATACAATTTTCTGACATGAAGAAATAGTAAAGCAGACGAAAAATATGCCAAAAAATCGCCGCGATTTTTGTCTCTCTGTTTCACTTGCTTTATCTTTTCTTAAAATTTTCTCTTACAGCAGTATTCAATCGTAAATTGTTAAAAGGGAACAAACCCAATCAGTTCAGTTACTGATCGGCTCTCTAGCAAAATAGTCGCAAATCTTATTTTACTTACCATTTCCAAACATTTAAAGCTTATTAATTTCATGATATAATGCAATCGTACCATCTGGTATGTTATCTGTAATCTGATATCCATGACCCTACAACTTAAATTTTCATATTTGTTATAATTTAAAATTTTTAAATTTTCTTCTCTGAAGCACTATTAAGAAATGACTACTACCCTCAAGGCTGACCCTAAAATTACACCGTTCAATATGTTCATTCGATTCTAACGGTCTAACGATAAGGAAGCGATATCTAACAATTTTATTATTAAAAACTTTCCTAAACGTCATTTTGAATGTCAATGAAATAATCCCCAAATAAAATGAAATACGGCCCAAGAAAAATTAGATTTCGATGAAAACGAAATAAATTTCAAACAATGAAAAAATCCCCAAAACCCAGAATGAATGAAATAAATCCCAAATTCATTTTATTTTGGGTTTTATTTCATTTTGGTCTTAGTAACAAAAATTTAAAAAAACTTGAAAAAATGAAAAGAAACCCAAAGTTAATGAAATTTCACCCAAACCCAATTTTGAATCTTTATTTTGGGTGTTATTTCATTTTCGGCTTGGGTGTTATTTCACTTGGGGGTTATTTCACTGCGCCGCAAAATTGTCGCATCTGGGGCTCGGAAAACCCAAGAGTTGTTGTTGAGAAGCCTCTCCATCCTCAACGTGTGACTGTTTGGTGCGGTTAATGGTCCGGCGGGGTCATTGGACCTTACTTTTTCGAAAATGAGGTTGGATCAACAGCTACGGTGAATGGATTGCGCTATCGAGAGATGATTTATGATTTTTTATGGTCAGAGTTGGATGATATTGATCTGGACAACGTTTACTTTCAACAAGACGGCGCTACGTGCCACACAAGCAACGAAACCATTGCCCTGTTAGGGGAAAAGTTTCCGGACCGTGTTATCTCTCGAAGGTGTGATCACAATTGGCCACCGAGTTCTTGTGATTTAACACCTTGCGACTTTGGAGCCACGTGAAAGATAAGGTCTACGCTAACAGCCCAGCGTCGATTCAAGACCTCAAAGATAGAATTCGTGGGGCTATCGAGGACATAGGCTAGCCACTTTGCGATTTGGTTATGGAAAATTTCATGAAAAGGATATGGTCCTGTAAGCACGACCACGTGGCCATTTGGCTGATGTTGTTTTTCATTATTAACGGCATACCTTCCTCTTTATTATGAAATAAACTTCCGATCATCTATCTCAAAAATGGCATTTTTCTTCAAATACCAAAATAGCACCTCTTGTTGGAAAACCCTTTATGACCATTTGGGTTATCTATTCCTTAATAGACGACCTGTTGGGTTATCTACTTCTTAGTAGACGACCAATTGAGTTATCTACTCCTTAGTAGACGACCATTTCAACCATCTACTCATTCGTATACCACAAGTTGAGTTATCTACCAGTTTGGTTATGTACACTGTAGTACACGACCATTTGGGTTAAGTACTCCTTAGCATACGACCATCTACTACTTTATTTATGACAAGTTGGGTTACTCCTTAGTCCTCCTTAGTATTCAATATTTTGGATTATCTTCTCCCTATTAAAATACCAATTTGGTTATCTTCTATATAGCAGAGATTATCTACTTCTTAGTAGGGGAACAGTTGTGTTATCAACTAATTACTTGACGACCAGTTATATTCTCCTTACATACTAGATCGGTCCCAAAATTAGCCAACCTGACATAAAGATGCGGTAGTAGTTTGAAAAATAAAAATACTTTCTTGAAAAGTGACAACCTTCTAAAACATATGTTTTAAGTTTCGAGGCGCCTCGTTGTTTAGTTTTTTTTAGCACTCAAAAGTAAACGATCTCATTGTATTTGTAAACATGGAAAAAATTTGTCACCGATATGTAATAAAATACATTAATTTGAAAGGTCTCCGTCCAACCAATATTAGAACCCAACAAGAATCTACTGTTTGTGGCTATAAAATATTGGGTGGCAGAGCTGCCAAGACGAACACCGTAGTGGTCGACCAATTGAGGTGTCCGTCGTGAGGTATTGGATGACCGTCGCTTGAAGGTTTGTGAGTTAGCTGAAGTCATAGGAAAATCAAAAGTGTTATACATCGCATATTGACGGAAGATTTCATGATGAAAAAGCTGTGCGCAAGATGGGTGCCGCGTTTGCTCACAATCAAAACAATGGCCCAGTTCACACATCCACTATTGGGATGGCTAAAATCAGTGAACTAAAGTTCGCACGCAACTTATTCACCAGATTTAACTCCCTCGGTTTATTTTTTGTTTCCCAACTTGACAATATGCCTCGGCGGAAAAAGATTTGCCAGCTATGAAGAGGTGGAGGTTGCGGTTGATGTTGATGATTTCAGGAGCTAGATAGTTCCTACTAAAAACAGGGTATACATGATATTGAAAATCGCTGCAAAAAGTGTATCGAGCTAAAAGGAGATTATGTTGAGAAATAAAGAAAAAATTTCCCAAATTTTTTATGTTTTCTTTGTTAGGTCGGCTAATTTTGGGACCAACCAACTTTCTCATTATTCTTCGATTTGTACCATTTGTATAGATGGTGATAGTTCCTCTTTCTTGTTATGCCGCCAACACATTCCTCACTAACAGGTATCTTAGTGGTAAAGTTCCTCTCGAAGATGTACTCCCCTTTATTTTTTTATTAATTATATGACTGGTCTTGTACTTCTTGTGGTGTTTCATTCATTCATTCTTATATATTGTATTATATATAATATATATCTGATACATAACTACTTGCGAAATATTTACAAATGGTTTTATAATTACCTTCAAAGTTACCAAATGACATTTCGTAGAAAAATTTGATACTCGTTAGCTCATTAAACTTACAAGGAATGTACAAACAAAATAATTCACTGTCAAAAAATTTGTTGTGAAAAATTAAACCACTTACTTACATTAAACCACACCATGCAACCACAGGGCTTTTTGGTGAACTAGTATTTAATCCTAATCACAATTACCTCTTTAACTAGGACATTTATCAATAAGTCTTTACTCTTAATCAGAATGCTCGTAAAGTCATCAAGAGGCACTGTGGATTTCTCTCTCTTTTAGTCCCTCTCTCTCCCGCTCTTAAATGACCATGTGCAAATGTGCAGTTGCATTTATGAGTTTCACTCATTTTTACCACAGAAGAGTGTAATTGCGAGTCCTTAACTCACTCTAACCATTCATTCATCGCAGTAGTAGCTCTCTGTGAATGCCACTGTGTATATGTGTGTACTCGCATGTGTGTTTGGCAGTGAATGCCACAGCCATTCAGTGATGACGTTAGTTCCTTTCCTGCCGCCGCCGCTGCTGCTGCAGCTGTCTTGTTATCCTTTTTAAATCGCCAAACCATTTGGACGTGTTGTGTTGTATGGGCCCTTCTGGAGTTTTGAAGAGCACAAAACGTTTATTAGTAGTTTCGTAGTTTGTTCGATGGGACCATCACCAGCGCCATAACCTCTCTAACCATTGTCATTACCCTAGTCATGGCTGACAAACTCATTGGTTAGAAGGAATTGTAATAGTGGACAACGTTGTGTTTAAATTTGTTCATTCGTCCTTTTCAGTGGCAATTCATTCTTGCATTAAGTGTGATTCACTCTTGACCATTTTTGTCTGAAAAGTGAATTGTTTAAGTGGCAGTGACAAGGAAAAGCAATGCTTCCAAAAAAAATCCTCAAAAAAATAAGGAAATTTTCCAATTAATTATAATAGAAAAAAAGAGAAACTAAAAATAAAATCAATTGAATTAAATTTAAATAAATCATACGCCAAGGTGTCTGTCTAACAGTTCAAGGTTGTTTAATATTAATCATATGTGCAGGTGCACCTACATCACTCGCTATATATACTCATATTTAATAGTTTATCCGTATATACTCGAAGAAGGCGATGAAATTTCTCCATAATATTTGTTTACTTTCGAAATGTGTTTTATAAAGTCCAGTCCAGTGTCTGGACTCTCTGTTTAGTGTCAGTGCAATAATACAATTTAAAAGTGGGCAAAAACGCCTCTGCCAAAGCATTTGAAACATTTAAATGTTTATTCATATTAATCATACGCTACGTTGTGCTGAAGTGTAAAGGTATTTATTTTAAATAATTTATATTGTTGTGAAAACTATGAACATTCGCAAAAGCTATTAAAAATTTATGACTTATGATGGCGTAGCAGTTTTGTTAATTTTTGATTTTTGTTGTTGCAAATAATTTCGAATTTGGGAATTTTTATGAATTATAGAATGCAACAAAATGAAAAGTTAAATACGAATACAATAAAATCTAAAAATATTTATTTTGAAGTGTTTGCAAAAATACAGAGTTTTTTATTTTAAGAAATTTTTTGATCATAGTATTTAGTGAATTGAATGAAATTTGGTAAAATATTATAATTCTTGGTATAGCCTAAAAAAATAAAAAAAAATTGAATTAAAGTTAATAAGCGTCTATTATTAAACAAATATTTAATTTTAATACTAATAACTTTTTATAAGTAAGAAAATTAAAATGGTAGTTTTCATAAAATATTCATAAAAAAATAGTTTTTACTAAAAAAATAAAAAAATACGAAAAAATTTAAAAATAAATAAGAAATTTCAGTCGAGTAAACCTACTAAGTAAAGATGTCAAACGGGATTGGTTTTCACAAATCCAGGGATTCGGGATTTTTAAATTGCAAATCCGGGGATTTTTAGGGATCCCGCAATTATTCAATATCCCGGGATTTTTGGAATAAATCGGGACTTTTTCATTCTTAATAATATAATATTTCAAAATGGAATAGAAATATTTTAGTTCATTAACATTTAGTCCATTAAATTAATCTGAATAAGTATAAAAACTGCTAAAGCATAAATTAACTTTTGTTAAAAAAATACTCACTTTTATTGAAATATTTCACAACATCTTAGCTATGGAACTATTTTGGTCCAATTTCAGTTCGTTGTCTGACGTTACAATTTTCTATCATTAAACCACGAAAAATATTTTTTTTTACTTGAGATATCAATTTGACGTTTTTATGAGGACCACATCGATGTGTCGATCCAATTTATATTTTATATTAGTTTTTTTCATAAATTTAATAGAATATAACACAATGCTCTTTGTTTTGTGGGACACAAACTCCATTTGTGTTCTTGTTTTAATTTTACTTGTTTATAATTAAATGTATGATATATTTTATAATTCTTGTCCAAATTTCGAATTTTTTCAATGTTTTTTGATGTTAACAATTTGATTCGTTTGTTTACATTTTCGACAGAGTGTATCTATCTATCTATCTATCACTTCATATTTTATACGAGACAGCTTCATATATTATTATTAAAATGTCCCGGGATTTTTCGGGATTGGGATTTTCGGGATCGGTATTTCCCATTTTTTTCAAACTACTACCGCCATCTAAATGTCAGGATGGCTAATTTTGGGGCCGTCCTCGTATTTACAATGTAAAATTGATTTAGCTATAGAAAATATTTTGGTTCTGTCAAAACCCGCTTTGGCCTGTTTGTGGAGCAATAACCTAGTGGTCGTATGAATAACATTAATTCATACAACCCAGTGGTCGAAGCCATAACGATACCAGTAAAGAGGATTTTGATTCGTATTTCACTGTTTTTGGCGTTTGTGTTAAGTTTTGGACTTTGGTGTGTTCTGACATAATAATACAATTTTTTGAACAATATCCTCCCGATTTTTAGAGGTGTATTCTAAGATTTATTCAAATACATGCAAAAATTACCACTATGGGGAAAGCTAGAGGGTTAGTATGTTCTGGAAAAAAAACATTGGCCTTAATATTTGCTACAAAGTTGCTGAACACAACCTACACCAAAAAAAAAAGATTTTTGGTTTTTAATTACAAAAAAAAAACAAAAAAACAGGGTTAATATGTTCAAAAAACATTGGCTTTATATATTTGCTACAAAGTTGCTGAACACACCCTACACCTCAGATGAATACAACACACAGTTTCATATAACGATATGCTGCACGAACAGGCAGGGGGGAATATTTTTAGATAGACCAACAGTACATTTTCTTCTATACATACCGGATGTATCTCAAATTTTTGATGAAACTCTTTATCCCCTCACCTTAGAGAGGAGGGTATATGTATATCATTTGCTACGAACCAAAAGTGTAACACATCGAAGGAGTGACCTAAGACCCTAAGCGTGTTCGGCGGATATCCGTTTTGGGTTATTTTAAGTCGAATGAGCAATGTCCGTCCGTCTGTCTGCTGGCTGGTGCGCACGATAACTCTCGATAGGAGTAACCGATTGACTTCAAATTTGGTATGTGGAAATATTTTCTTCTATATCCGGCTAAGTTCGAAGATGGGCCATACTGTTCCACTCCTTCTAGTACCTCCCCCACAAAGGGTTACCATTTAGTGAAATATTGATTATTTAATAACTACTATTACCTCAAAAAAATGGGCGACGTTGCCACGCCCCTTTCGGTACCTCCCACACAAATGGACAATTTTGAACCAAAAGTTACCAGCTTATAACTTTTCTACCATACAAAGGCTTGAAATTTTGTGCAGTGTAATGGTTTAATAGTACCTACACTGAAAAAAAAATTGTCTTAAAATTAAAGAATGGCTCCAAAGACGTCATTAGTTTTTAAAATAAGAACATTTGGTGCTTAAAATATAGATAATTTCATTAATATTAAGTAATTTACATAATTTTAAGAAAATTTTCTTAATTTTAAGTACAAAATGTACTTATTTTGAAGACTAAGGGCGTCTTTGGAGCAATTCTTTAATTTTATGACAAATTTTTTTCACTGTACAATACAGTGAAATATTGGCATTTTTGCCACTCTTCTTTTGGTACCTTCCACACAAATGGACCATTTTACACAAAAGTTAACAGCTTATAACTTTAATACAAATGCATACAAATACTTGAAATTTTGTACAGTGTAATGCTTTTATAGTACCTAGAGTCCAGAGAAAAATTGGCGATATTGGCCCGCCCCTTTTGGTACCTCCCACACAAATGGACATTTTGTACCAAAAGTTAACAGCTTTTATCTTTCATACCAGTGCATACAAATATTTGAAATTTCTTACAGTGCAATGCTTTTATAGTACCTAAAGTCTAGAGAAAAGTAGCCGTAATTGCACAAAAGTAACCAGCTTTTAACTTTAATACCAGTACATACTTTAAAGTTATTAAATGCAATTTAAATTGATAACAATTTAAATAAAACAAAAAATAAATAAATTTACTAATATTTTTTTGAGACCCAAGGTGAGGGGATTCATTCGTCGGTTTACCCGACTGAACTTTCTTACTTGTTTTATATTTTCGTTCCAATATAAAGGAACGACACTTTTTGAAATAAAATTTTTTTTTTGCGATTCTATTATTTTGGCCGCAACTGTATGGCTCTACACGCTGAAAAAAAAAATCGCTTCTGTAGTATATTGTCCCAAACACATTCGGCTTGAAGCATATATATGTTTATGGTACACTCTAAATATATATTATTTGGTACACACAAAAAGTATATATTTGGGAAGATGTTGTTCTAAACAAATCCTTGTTTTCACCCTAATACCTTTTATTTGGGATTTTAATTCCGAAACAAAAATGTATTTAAATTTGAGTATTCCGAAAATATCGAACCTCAATTGTGTTAAGTTTTTCAGTAATTTAACGATAATTTTTTAGAAATTTTTATTGAAATCGTATAATTTTTGATGACATTAATTTACTCGAAGGATTGAAAAAAATGCTGACATGAAATACCCATAAATTTAAAATGAGTCCCTTCAAACAGAATGCAATGCTGCTAATGGTATTTTTGACTGAGAGAAATAATTCGAAACGGAGGAAAAATTAAAAATGAAATTAGAAAAATTCACCAAAGTTTTGAAAATCTTTCCTAAATTATATATATTTGAAGATATTCCTAATCAATGATTTTATTGGTATATAAATACATATTTTATTTGAGAAAATTTGTTTGCAAATATATTTTGTTGTAATATATTAATATATGCGTTCCAAGTAAATTTTATTGATTTTCAAATAAAATTTATTTACTCAGAAATATAAAACATTTAAAAATTTGTGTTCCAAATATATTTTCCTTCGATTCAAACATATCAAAAAAGGCGATTTTGCCCCGTGTATGGATAACACTGTGCATCAGTGAAATAAATACACGAACTTGACACTGTAGGTTCGAATCTACTACCAAAGGGTGGTTATACTACCCTATATTCGCTTTGGCGAAATTGGTGACCAATTTTTTAATGGGCCTAAAAAGATTCTGAAAATTTGTGGGCCTCTCGCAAAAGGTGTCGGCAGTTTTTGTCCAACAGAAAATTCTGACTTGGCGATACCGCTTAACTACATTTTTGCAATAATCTAGCTAAGAATATGCTGAATAAAGTTTGTTAACATTTTATGGCAAAAAAATGTCCTGCACTTTTTTTTGAAAAAAAGTTTTTGTTAACGTTTTTCAGCATTACTTACAGATACTCTAAATTTTCCCTAACAATATATGGCAAAACTGTAGCCACGATAAATCTGAACAACTTTTGTGAACATATCAATGCAATCCTCAAATATTTTAGTATTTCACTATTTTGTAAATCCAAAACAAAAAAATCTTTTTTTTTGGTGTAGGGTATGTTAAGCAACTTTGTAGAAAAAATTAAGGCCAATATTTTTGTGGCCAATCCCCCACATAACTGTAAACAAATCGTAAAAAAACACTAAAAATGGGGAGGGCGGGGATGAAATGTTCTATAATGTTGGTCATAAAATTATACTTTATGTATCAGAACTCACGAAAGCCCAAAAATTAACTAAAAATCGTAAAACTACAGCCAAAGACACCATATCTACAACATTGCTTCAGACAAAAAAAGAGATATTCCGTACGGTATACCAAGATATAACCGTGTTAAAATATAGCGAAGTGCTAAAAATCCACCTTGAGCAAAAAATTTGTATGGCCATTAAATCATTAATTGAGCCAACTTGACTAAACGAATGATGCAGAAGTTGTTATTATTGGGGCTACTTCCACGTCCAATTCTCAGAATTGAGTCCCAATATCATGTGTTGTACTGTGTTATATTTAACTGCGCAACTCCGCCTATTTCACCTGAGGATTATGTCTCATTTGAGCTATTTTGAGAGTAATATAGTACACTAGCTGACCCGGTCCATTTCGTTGCCCCAGATTTCCGATCCCGTCCATTTTTGGTCCAATCACGTAGACTGCCAAGCGAGCCCACGCCCCTTCAATCAAGAACCTATATGGCCCATGTCACCCGCTAGACTAATCTGAAGATTCCGCGAAAATTTCATCAAAAAAGGTCCAGCTATTTTGGAGTATTCAAGTTATAAGCTGTTAACTTTTGGAGCAAAATGGTCCGTTTGTGTGGAAGGTACCAAAAGGGGCGAGATAACTTCGCCCATTTTTCTTGAGGTGATAGTGACTAATAAAATAATATTATGTGTAGAATTTCAGAGGATTCAAATAAGTAGTATAGAAGTTATTAAATAATCAATAATTCACTTAATATTAACTCTTTGTGGGGGAGGTACTAGAAGGGGTGGGCCAATATGGCCCATCTTCGAACATAGCCGGAGATAGAAACAAATATTACCACATACCAAATTTGAAGTCAATCGGTTACTTCTTTCAAGAGTTATCGTGCGCACCAGCTAGCTGACAGACAGACGGACGGACATTGCTCATTCGACTTAAAACGACCTAAAACGGATATCCGCGAAAAATACTTAAAATCGTATGTCACTCCTTCGATGTGTTACACTTTTGGCCCGTAGCAAATGATACATACCCTCGTATCAATAAAGTGAGTGTATAATAAAACATAATATATTTCAAAAAAAGAAAATAATTTAAGCGAAAGAAGAGGAAAAAAATTTTCAGGTCGAGAGGCGCGGATTAGGTTTTGATTTTAGACCCAGGGTTTCTTCGGAGAATTTTCTTAGAATTTAATGTAGATTACGTTTTTGCTATACGATTTTTAATTTTTTTCATCCATACAAAACAACCCGCCCTAATATATATATATATATATATAACGGATTTTCCAATAGGGATGATATGATTTTTAAGTGACGTTTCGGCCTTTTGTAATATGTCATAATCAGTCGTTTGTTTTGCATTGTATTCAGTAGTGTTTACAATTTCATCATGGAGATGAAATTGTAAACACTACTGAACAACGTTTACAAATTATTCAGTTTTATTATCAAAATAATCGAAAAAAAAACACTTTCCAATCGACCTACGAAGATAGCTCTCGTTAAGAGCTATCTTTTTGCCATTGACCGATTCCCGATCCGACGTACCGTTTAGGAGCTAGAGCACATTTGAAAATTATGCTAAGTCCATTTTTTTTAATAAAAAAAAACACTTCCCAGTCGACCTACGGCCTTGACACCCATGAGCAATATTTTAGCTCTCGTTAAGAGCTATATTTTTGCCATTGACCGATTGTGGCTACGTGCCACACAGCAAATGAAACAATTGAATTGTTGCGAGAAAAGTTTGAAGATTCGATCATTTCAAGAAATTGTGATATTGAATGGCCTCCAAGAAGTGGTGATTTAACACCATTAAACTATTTCTTGTGGGGTTATTTGAAGTCATTTGTCTTTCGAAATAAAGCAGACTCTTTTCAAGCTTTACAAATCAATTTTGAACGTGCCATTTATGACATACGACCTGGTTTAGTGGAAAAAGTGCTCGAAAATTGGGTTCATCGAATTCGTCCCTGCAGCAGAAGTCGTGGAGGCCATTTGAATGACGTTTTATTTAGAACTTAATTGTATCGATTGTACTTCACATTAAATAAAAAAACGTTTGAATTTTCTTAACAATAAGTGTGTTTTTTTTCAAAGAAATCATATAACTCTTATTGGAAACCCCTGTATATAGATAACTCTGTCTGGTACATTGTAACGTATACTTAATTCATATAAATTTAAAAAAATCAAAATTCCTATTAGTCGCCTAAGATTACGGGATTTACTTTAAAGAACATTAAATCTTACCAATCAGTAACGGAGGTGAACAAGAGAGCCAAAATAGCTAACCATAGCTAACTTATATGTAGGTGTCTTCATTCCAAATAATGCTAAATGTATTTTTAAATTCTAAATTTTCCTACTTATATTCAGTCAGAATTTTTTGTTTATCCTTCATCCCGATCAAAAGTTATGCACAAAACAATGAAGGTCATTCGATATGCATTTTAGGGGAATTCCATACAAATTTAAAATTTCAAATACTCCAGAAAAAAAACACCAGTGACTTAGCATAGTTTGGAATGGAGGTATCGATGTATGTATCTTGAGACTTCTTAGCGGTTTTTTGTGACCGTTTTTGTACACTTTGGCGTATACGTAATTCAAACTGTACCTCATTTTTGCACATATTTTTTATAAATCATACGCCAAGGTCCACTATGCAACTACCTACAGCACTATTCAACAAAAAAAAAAAAATTTTGTGTCCTAGGCCTAAAAATTATTTTTTGGTATAGATTGTGGCATACTGTTATATAAAAACCAAAAATTTTTTTATGGATAAATTAAAAAAAAAGTATTAGTATTTAATTTTTGGAGTATATGCCTGATCAGGTCGACTTATACGTTAAATTGAAGCTATTAATGTGGGCTACCAATGTTATTAAACAAATTGAAAAAAGTTGATCTTTTTCAAAAAAAAAAAAATCCTGGGACGAAAAAAAACATATAAAATAGAAAAAAAATATTTTATTTTATTTTTTTTAATAGTTTGCATCCTAGTGATGAAAATAATGCCTATTTAAAAAAATTTATGGATAAATATAGAAATTATGGCTCCCAGTGACCTTGGTAACGCCGCTCGATGGACTTCATTTCTTGGTGAAATCTTTCGCCATGTTACGTCGCCAAGATTCTCGGGGGAAAAGTTTAAATGAGAATTCAAGAAATGAATTTTGAGGGACATATTGAAATACATAAAGCGAAAAATAAGTTAGAAGAATACATATATATGTGTTATATACATAAATATAGAAAAATATATTTCTTACCAATTTTTTCACAATTTTTTAACAAATCATTAATCATTGTTTCATATTGGATCCAAAGAAATTTGAAACCACAAGCTTAAACGACCTCCATGAAATGATTCAAAATTGAATGCTCCTTCCAACTCCAATCTGTTTACTTAGACAAACATAGCAGTCCGTATCGTGAATGAATGGTTGTCTACAAATCATTGGCATTCCAAATTGCACGTGATGTCTAAAATTAAAACGTTTTATTCCACAAAACATTGTAATACATTAATTGTAAAGTACTTACCGCATGCTTCCACTACTCCATCGAGTAAGATTTACATGGCACGAATTACACAAAATACTAGGTGTCCACGGTTCGTTCATATTTTTAACTCGTATACCAAAATAATATTTTTCAGAAAATCGTCTAATCTCTTTAAGGCACCGAATTACACTAATTTATTAATAAGAAATTTCATTCATAAACTCCGGGTTTAAGGTACATAAGTTGCAGTACGTGTAGCTGACATATAGTTTGTTTCGAACGTAGAAACCCAATATTTTCAAGACTGCCGCGTACTACTTGTATTGCGTACGTATAATTTTACTGCCTGTATATACGACTGGGATGTCCATGCCCCTAAAAGGCGTAACTGAATGGAAACCTCATAAATAAAAAACCACAAATATTGTTGAATGACCCTCTACCTGAGCGGATCTCATCCAATATAGCTGTCACATTGCATATAATGTTTTATGGAGAAATACGAACGGCCATAAAACCTCGTCTTCTCTATTATTTTATAATGTCTGACATCAATCCTCATAAAATAAAATGCAAGTACAATGTCTCTTATATGGCGAATTCAATATTAGCAAAAACATCATTTAAAAACGGAAAAATATGGCACAAGATTTTTTTTTAATTTCCCTAACATTTACAAAATGGCTCATAACTTTTACATCTATCCATAGATTTTTTTCAAATAGACTGTGTTTGCTTCGTTAGCATGCTGGCTTTTTAAAAATGTTATAAAATAATTTTTTCGACTTGTTTTTTCTATTTTTTATAATTTTTTTTTGTACCAGGAAAAAGTGTTTTTTTAAAAATAAATCATTTTTTTCTCATATTTTAACGACTGTTACTAAACCAAAGATTCTATGTGAAGTTGATATTTGCAGCATACGTAGCCCTCATAATTCCCTTAAATTTAACGCATAACAAGGCTCAATCAGACTTATACTTGATGAATTATGGTTCAAATACTAAATGTATTTTCCATGAAAGTTGGAATTAAAAAAAAAAAATTACCATAAACATTTTTTTCGTGTTTGTAACACCAAAATACACCAGAAGCTGTTATCCATATCCCTTGGACAACATTTTTTGTTGCATAGTGTAGTTTTTTCTTTCACTTTTCACTTCAAATTTCGAAGTGTACTTTAATACAAATATGTTAATCTCATATTTATTTTGACTGCTATTTTTAATGCAATTCGCTAAGAGTTAAGAGTTTTCTTCATTTTAATTGAAAATGTTTTGATATTTCTATTATTCTTTCATAACTTTTGCGCATTAATGGCTTTAATGCTTAAAGTCTCATAAAGAGTTCTCTTTTATGAGAAAAACGTCTCCAACTATTTGACTTTGCGCTCCAGTTTTATAGGTTTTTGGTTTACGTTTTGGCAGTTGCGGAGAAATATTTATTTTATTGCACAAATTCAGTAACATCAGCGGTGCAGCAACATTGATGGATAGCAGTTCTTTCTCATGATTTATTTGTTATTCGTGGTAGAGATGAGTCACGTTCTGTGTCGGCGGATGTGATGTCATTTTGAAAGATCTCAAATTATTTGGATGTTTTTGGTTAATTTATTCATAAAATATATTATAGTTAGATAAAAAAAATCCAGTATCTGTTTTGTCATTTGTTTTATATTTTACTGAAAACAAAAAGTTTAATAATTTGGGGGACAAATTAGTCAATAAAACCATTGAATAATACATCATAGAACAATGATGGAAAAATGTCGATATCTTTGAATCCACCATCAAAGTTTCATGCGAAAAAAATGTGGTAACCAGCTGCAAATGAGTTACACATGCCAAAATTCTGCGTTTTTAGCCCTGCTAATAGGTATATGAAGTATACATATTATTTATTACAAAAATATTATTATTAAGCATATGTCCGGAAACGGATTTCAACCAACGATTTAATGATTCTTCGTCAACTTGTTCAATATGAAGCACTTATTTTGTTGCAAATTATTTCTGCACATGTACCATTCTCAATTAAGCGGTGTATAATTTCTTGCCCATCTGTGCGTTTACGTCACTCCAATTCTGTCTGCATTGAATTTTTATAAATCATACGACAAGGTGAACCAGTATTAAATCTTTCTTATACGTTTCTTGCCCATCCGGGCGTATACGTCACTCCAATTCTTCTTTCATTGCATTTTTATAAATCATACGACAAGGTAAACCAGTTATGTGTATTATTTTATTTTTACAGCTTCGCTTTTCTCTGCAAATGAATACTCCATTAAAAGTTCCTTGCCCATCCCCACTTTCTACTTCAAATTTCATTTGTTTGTTTTTTCCTGAGGTTTATATTGCAATTCAGTGCGAGTTGAGAGTTTTATTATTTAATTGAAAATATTTGACAGGTTTTTTTTATTGCGACCACCATAACTCTTTCCGATTTTGCACTTTAATAACTTGATCTGAAAGTAGCATAAAGTTTGCTCGTTTTTTATTTTTTTTTTTTTATTTCCAACTATTTGCCTTTGCACTTCACTTTTATAGGTGGATTTTTTGTGGTTATTGGCTGTGGCTTCGGTGAAATATTTGTTTTAGTACTCACATTTTTTCCGCATCAGTGATGCATCAGCATTGAAGATTTTTACGCGAAATTCTTGAGGTATGAGTCGGGGTATTTCGGGTCCTGCGTTTAGGTATTTCCATTATATCCTATGCAGGTAGCACAAATTCTTTTAAACATTAAATTCAATTTCCCATCGAGATAAGTTGGCCAAAAAACCTCTTCAATAGTTTTTTTTTATAAATTTATTATTTCGAAAAATTCATATTTTTTAATCTGAGGTTTTAATTGCAATTCAGTAAAAGTTAAGAGTTTTCTAATTTATCATTTGAAAAATTATATATATTTTTTAGTCTGTCGTTTTTTATTGCAAATCAGTAAGAGAAACCAGTTTTATTATTTAATTGCAAAGTTTTGATATTTCTATAATGCCACCAGAACTCTTCTATAATTGTGTTAAAAGTTACATTTGGCCGGAAAGGAAAACGACTTTAGGTTCCACTTTAGACCTCTACTATTTCTTTGTGCATTTTTTTCTCTTTTGCTAAACTACAACGTCCTGCCTTACTTCTTTTCCTTAGAAACCAAAAGAATAAAAAATCACGATTCGCTTACATTTTTCAATATGGCAGTAATTTAAAAACACTTAAACGTGATTTTCACAATCTGTTGCAGCATTTGTTAACTGGTGGCTCCCGTACGGCCAATTGTCCGTCTTTCCTCTTCGAGCGGAGTTTATGATGTTCCTTTAATTTTTTTAGCTTTTATCCATTTTAAACGTTTGGAGTAAAGGGCATACGCCAAAAAAGAGTGTATGAAAAAAATTTTCAAAAATTCCAATTTCAATTGTTCTGTACTCAGCTCCCGCCTCTTAGTGGACCATTGAGGACAATAACAAGAAAATGCTTTTGTTGTAGTACGAGTAGTATTTTCCAGGCCGAGTAGTGTGTATATAATGGCCCTTAAGAGGATTTTCATTGATTTCTGCTTTGTGGCTGATATATGTATAGCGTTTTTATGCATTTTCAATTAAGTGTAATTAAATGCAAATAGCGTATTTAGAATTTTGCTGGAAGATTATCAGCGTAAATAAAGAGGATTTCAGTAAATGGTTGTGGGGACATTAAAGAGAGGAATATCATCAATGTACATTAATTTAAATCGTTAAATATAAACAAAACAAATGCGAAAATTTCAGTGCAGTATACTAACTGAAGTCTACTGAGCTGAACTAAAGTATACTCTAAATTGTGAGAATTATAACAAAGACAAGTGTCAATAAAATAAGCACTACTCGTACTTCATGAATCGTCTTGACTTGAGTCGATCTCTGAGATCTTCCTCTATACTAGAGTCAATATTTGAGATCTTCCTTTATAATAGACTCGATCCTTAGATCTTCCTCTATAATACAATCGATCGTGAGATCTTCCTCTATACTAGAGTCGATCACTGAGGTCATCCTCTATACTAAAGTCAATCTCTGAAATCTTCCTCTATACTGGAGTGTATTTCTGAGATTTTCCTGTATACTAAAGTCGATCTCTGAGACATTCCTCTAAACTAGAGTCGTTCTCTGAGATCTTCCTCTATACTAGAGTTGATCTCTGCGATATTCATCTATACTTGAATCGATCTGAGATCTTTCACTACGCTAGAGTCGATCTCTGAGACTTTCCCGTATACTAGAGTGGCTCTCTCAGATCTTCCTCTATACTAGACACTAGAATCTATCTTTGAGATATTCCTTTATACATGAGTCGATCTCTGAGACGTTCCTTTATACTAGGGTCAATCTTTCCTTTATACTGGAGCTGATCTCTAAGATATTTTTCTATACAAGAGGCGATCTCTGAGTTTTTCCTCTGTACTAGAGTCGAACTTTCAGATCTTCCTCTATACTAGAGTCGATCTTTCAGAATTTCCTCTGTACTAGAGTCGATCTTTCAAATCTTCCTCTATACGAGAGTCGATCTTTCAGATCTTCCTCTATACGAGAGTCGATATTTCAGATCTTCCTCTACACCAGAGTCGATCTTTCAGATCTTCTCTATACTAGAGTCGATCTGTTAGATCTTCCTCATATTGTTATTGAACTAAGTACATGTTGTCTTTATCGAAGATTTCTGAAGTTTTCTGATTTAACAAACTCTTTCCCTGATACTCTCAGCGTTACAGTACTCTCAATTATCCTATCGCAGAAGGAAAATTATACATCCTCTGTTAGGTAAGAAAGGTTTTATTTCCAAGACAACAGAATCTGAATTCAATGAATCAAAAAACTTTCCGAAAATTAATTACAGGTAACTGACAATTGTCCTTGGTTCATTAAAACAAAAACACATCTTGTATTTTAAAGCCACGAAACGTCAACGGAAGTAGATTTTGTACTTAAATCAAGTGCATATTGTTATTAAACCAAATACATGTTGTAATTGCACTAAGTACACATTAAAACGATCAAAAAACGATCGAACAAAAAAACAATACGAACGATACAAAATCATCTTGACTGATGAGGCCCATTTCCACCTCGGTGGCTACGTCAACAATCAAAATTGTCGCATCTGGGGCTCGGAAAACCCCAAGAGTTATTGTTATCCTCAACGTGTGACTGTTTGGTGCGATTTATGGTCCGGCGGGATCATTGGACCTTACTTTTTCGAAAATGAGGTTGGATCAACAGTTACGGTGAATGGATTGCGCTATCGAGAGATGTTTAATGATTTTTTATGGTCGAAGTTGGATGGTATGGATCTGGACAACGTTTACTTTCAACAAGACGACGCTACGTGCCACACAAGCAACGAAACCATTGCATTATTTAAAGGGCAATTTCGACTTAATTCAATGCCACAAAAAGACGTACAGAAAATTAATTGTAATTAATAAATCAAGTACAATATCTTTAAAACTATTGACATGTGTCCTGAAATTCTTGGCAATTGTCCGAGGATGGTTGAAATAAAAACACTTGCTCCTTAATGAAAGATACATAGCGTCTTTATGTTAATGAAATGGTGTCATTAAATCAAGTATAACCAGTAATTGAACCAAGTAACTATTGCTATTAACCCAAGTACATATTGTCATTAAACCAGGTACATATTGTTATTAAAACAAGTTCATATTGTAATTAAACTAAGTATAGGTTTTAAATAAACTAAGTACATATTTTTATGCATTTATCAAAGAGTGCGCCGTATACAAAATCCAAAGACAATAGAGGGTTAATTCAATGCCACAAACAGACGTACAGAAAATTAATTGCAAGTACAATATCTTTAAAACTATAGGCATGTGTCCTAAATTATTGAAAATTGTCCTTGGATCATAAAAAAAACAAATCTTGCACTTTAATTAAAGACACGAAGGGTCTTTAAATTAATGAAATGGTGTCATTAATTCAAGTACAAGCTGTAATTGAACCAAGTCAATATTGCTATTAACCCAGGTATATATTGTCATTAAACCAATTACATATTGTTATTAAAACAAGTATAAGTTGTAATTATACTAGGTACATGCTTTAATTAAACTAAGTGCATATTTTTATGTATGTATCGAAGAGTGAGATATGCTATGAAACAATTATATTTTAAAAATTTGGACATTTTGTATTCATTTTTTTATAATTATTTACAATAAAATACGATGATTACCAACATTTTATTTTTCGGCCCTGGTTGACCATTCGGCGGAAATGCCCATATGCGAATGCGAATATTCGTTACATCCCGAGTATAGACATGTGTCCTGAAATTATTGAAAATTGTCTTAGGATCATTATAATAAACACCTCGCACTTTAATTAAAGACACGAAGGGTCTTTAAATTAATGAAATGGTGTCATTATTTCAAGTACAAGCTGTAATTGAACCAAGTAGATGTTGTTTTTAGCCCAAGTACATATTGTGTTTATTCTAGTTTACTACCGATTAGTTCAATATTTATTTTAATAGAAAGTAATATAAAAAAAATATATTCCATTTAATTTTGTCACCATTGAAATGTGGATGATAATGTACGATGCCTTCGTTAGTAACCAGCTTTTGGAGTAGGGTGGTAGGGGGCTTGTGAGGTTGACGAAGTGATGTGAATTATAGCAATAACAATGATGATAACTCAGTGGGGGAACGAAGTATATGGGTGTGTGTTGGTACGGAATGACCGACTTTGGCGATGCAGTAATGCAATGGAAGAAAATAGTGTAAATAAAACACAAGAGTTTAGTTTTTCGATAATAATAAAGGCGTAGCTTTATTGGGGATTCTATGATAACGAATATTACCATTTAGTTTATAGGCCCCAATGCCAGCGACACGAAGGATCCGTACAGATCCAAACGGCACGAGAATAAGAAGACCACTTCACTCGGAGAGTGTTCAACTACGACTACTATTACAACAGGGTAGCTGGACACAGAGCAACGTGAAACTTAAATCACAATAACGGACCCTCTCACTCCGACACTTGACACAAATAGTCTCCGAAGAGAAATGTCAGTGGGTTCCAGCGATGTCAATTAGCATTGACTGAACTCGCGAAGTTTTGAGACAACGTTTCTACCTTAAACATATTGTATTGGGACTTGCTTTAAACATTTTACTTTCGGAATTATCCTTTAGCAGAAAAAAATAACTCATTATATAAAATAATGTCATACTGGGTAATTGCGGCATAATTTGAAAGACCATATAACCTTTTTTGAATGTAAAATGAGACATGAGCTTTTAGATTATTAAAGCCTATTTCATTAATAAATATCGTAGTTTAAAGTTGGTTAGTGTCTTTGTCAGGTTTAATTTTTTACGTACGCAAGTTATTGTATTTCCATTGTCTTTATTTTAAAACTTCATGACAGAACAAGATTGCCAGTTGTACCCCCCGACGTATAATTAATATAAATAAGGGGATATGTCATTTTGTTAATCATACGCCAGGTGGGACACAGCGAAGGTTGCAGTGCAGGAAGAAGTTATTTTATTCTTTCCCAATGGAAAATCACAAAACAAGAGCAAACTGAAATGAATGTTTGAAAACAGTAGAGTAAAATTCAATTGGAGCTTTCCAAGATTTGTCGAATGTTATAAGGTAGCTTGCTTCAGGGATGAATTTAAGGTAAAATATAATATTCTAAAAATGCAATCAAGAAGTGTCGTAAGAATCCTGAATCCTGTTATATATCCTGGAAAAAAATATCTATTAAGAATGCCACTCACACTGTTTTAAAGGACAAATATTTGGTTTTCCTCACTACTATTCACCAACCCCCGGTTCTACTCTGCTTTCTAATATAAACATACAATTTTTACATTTAAATTTTTATAAATAGTTTCTTAATTTTGTCCATTAACATTGGCCAAATATACTTACCAAATATGGTTGATGATTTTATCTGGTAAATTTTCCGCATTGAGCCAAATAAAAACCATTGTCATTTATTTTCTTGCAAAAAAAGATTTATTGTCTTAGGTTAAGATAAGAGTTGTCCTAAGACAAATTCTAAAGTGTCCTCTGCAGTGGAGGGACCTACAGACAGACACACGGATATACAAGCACGCATACATATCGCTTGGTGCAACATTTTCTACAAACTCCTCTTTAAACATGTTTTAAGCAAATTCTAATATGTTGAAGAAAAAAAAGAAATTCGATGATATTTATGTGGTTTTGATTTTCATGTCGGAGTAGCACTGTACACAGAAAGAAATGATTGCATTTAATTATCAAAAAATATATATATTATATTCAATTAATTTCATTTAAAAAAGTACTCTCTGTCAACTTTTCCTTATGAATAGATGGTCTCTGACAACTTTTCCTTATGAATAGATGGTCTCTGAGAACTTTTCCTTGAGAAAAAGTGGTCTCTGACAACTTTTCCTTGAGAAAAAGTGGTCTCTGACAACTTTTCCTTGAGAAAAAGTGGTCTCTGACAACTTTTCCTTGAGAAAAAGTGGTCTCTGACAAATTTTCCTTGAAAAAAAGTGGTCTCTGACAACTTTTCCTTGAGAAAAAGTGGTCCCTGACAACTTTTCCTTAAGAAAAAGTGGTCTCTGACAACTTTTCCTTAAGAAAAGTGGACTCCAATTATTTTTCCTTTCAAAGAAAATAAACGGCAGTATTTATAAATGAGTCAATCAATTTTGTGATTGAAATCGATTTTTTAGTTTTTTCAATGTACACAGAAAGAAAAAAATTGAGTAATCCGTACTTGAATCAAGCCGTAGCGGTGTCAAAAGTACGGTAAGTACGGTTTTTCTTAAACCAAGTACAAAATACTTGAATCATGTACGTATTTTCAAGCCCTGAATTCTTAATCTTAGCGCTCATTAAGCCTGAGTGGGCTTGATTTTAAGCCGAAATATTCTCATTTCAAGCATAAAGCGATTGATTTAAGAATTGTATGCGATTGATTTGAGTGAATAACGGGCTTAAATGAAGAAAATTTTGATTAATTTAAGCCTGCCAAATACTTGATTTAAGCCTGATAATACTTGATTTAAGCCTGATAAATTCTTGATTTAAGCCTAATCAATACTTGATTTAAGCCTGATTATACTTGATTATTTTTGCCTCTATATTGCAAATTATTTTCAAATGTTATGTCAAAATAAAATTGCTTGATAGCAAAAGTAAAAGTTTAGCTGTAATTATTCGATTTCAAACACAAACATATAAGGGATAGCGTCAACAAAACGAACAAGAATTTTTAACAAATACTGTCGGCAAAAATTAAAAAAATCTCGCCAAGTAATGTATTCACAAACATCGCTTGAACGAGAAACCAATTGAATATATTGCGCACAAATGTTTATACATAAACATCTCGTCGATTTATATGCGTGTGTGTTTGATGTTGCGTCAGCCAAAATCAACCACTTCGATGAGAGTGGTTGAGAGGGTAATTTTATTGTGCTCTATATTTATTCTGCCTCTCAGAGATTAAAGTAAGGTTTTTCTTCTTAATTTTCCTTTTTAAGAAATGTTTACTTGTTTTCAAGTATTATATACTTATAGTAAGCCTTTCTGCGCTTGATTTTTTTAATGTAAGCCGATTTGTACTTGTTTTAAGAAAAACTTAGTACGAACGTATTTAAAATTTTAAGTACGATTTCGGGTTAAAATAAGAATTTTTTACTTGAATTTAGTACGGCATTTTTCTATCTGTGTACCACAGTTCAAAATTTCCTTTTATTCCCACTGTCTATTGCTCGTTGATAGAGAGAAAGAAATAGAGACAGAGTACATAAAAATAAAAAAATGAGAACTTAATTTATACACTCTGCGGACAGTATTGTTTCCGCCAAACAATTTGTTAGCCATTAAATTTGTTCTTTCCTTTTTTCAGTTCAGTTGTGTCTACACTTATCGGCGGCACGACCAGCACCTAACCTCAGTTTTTTGTTTCGTCTTGGTTTTTGCGCAAAAAAGGGCTTTTGTAAGGGCACTGGAATCCATGTCCTTTTAACACTTAGAAGGGCTAAGCACTCACTTTGCATTGTTGTTGGTCGGTTGGTTCGCCAGCATTTATCAGTGGTTTTTATCCTTTGGCGGTTTGTTGGATCTCTGCCTTTCTCTTTCCCTCTCTTTCTCACACACACGCTCGCACTCTCCGTCTCGCTCTCTCTAGCTCTGTCTGAATATTTGGTTCATTGATATGAGAGTAATGATGTCATTGTAACATGAAAATTAATGACATTTTAACACACAATCAAGTTTCAACAAAATTGATGATACTTGATGTCGTCCTCATCATCATCGTCGCTGTTGTCGTCGACGTCTTCGCTGTAGTTGTACTAGTCATTGGCATTGTTGTTGTTGTTGTATTGTTGATAATGAGGATGATGATGAGGTTGCTGATGATGGTTACTTTGTCGGTTTCTGTTGCTTATATAAGACTTCCTTCCGTTTTTCCTTCTGGTCACGAAGACAATGTATGACACATTAGATGGGGTTAAACATTTGTTTTCCAATTTCAATAAATACATATATTTTTTTTTATAGAAATTATCTAAAATGCAGAACTTGAAGATAGGTAGATGATTGCTACAGAAGTAGAAAATTACTTTTCATTTTTGAGACTATCCAGACGTCGTTTAAGTACTTAATGGCGGGCAGTAGCAAAGCAGGTAATCAATGCTCTCCACTTACTCGTTTATCCATCCCATATCTTTAGCAAAAGTCATTCAATTTAATTCCCAACCTCCTGGCGTGTTCGCCGATCTGTCAATTTCCCATCAGAACTGACACTAACATAGCCAGTCTTGTCCTCTCTATTGGAGGAGATATTTCGACCTTCTTAGGGCACTTTTTGGCCAGATTTGTCCAGCCACCCTACATGTGTCGATTTCTGTCCATCTGTCATTGTACTGTATGACATCCTCTTTCCTAAGCCAAAGCTTATATGTGGACAATCGGAGTCATGAAATACAATGCGTCTACCAACGCCCCACACACACAAGTGTATGAGTACCAATTCGACTTCATGTTTTTGGCATGTCTTCAACTTTGGTTAAGGGCGGAGCCTACCTAAAACTCCTTCCTTCCATTCTATGGGTCATGGCACCCGGTTGAAAATGCAACTCCACATCGAGCTTGCGCTCTCCCCCAGCCACCACGAAATGCTCCCCAAGGGGCCACACCAACAGCCAGGCTGGAACCGAAGTTCCAGGGGCTCCTGGCTCCCGTGGTACCAGATTATAGTCTCCGGTCGGACTTCGTAGCCGAAGCTACTACCAGTTGGTCCTCCAAAAAAGGTCCGGGACTGGTGGCCTGTGTTCAATGTTTTGTTTGCAAACAACAATCAAACAAATGATGAACAACACATACACAACAATTAACACAGCCGTCCTCACGGATGACTCATCGGTCACTATCGTGACGCCGCTCCAGACAAACACACAGCCACTGAAAATCAGTGACCCACAAAACATAAAACAACAATAAACACGAACACCCTCACAGGTGAACGACAACAAACATCAAACATACAGGTAACAACAGTTACCTCAACATCAGGAACATCGGCAGGCAACAACAACGACAGCAGCATCAGGGCGCAGGGGGAGGAATCTGTGCCGCGCTTCGCGATCGCAAAACAACAATATCATTGAGAATTTGCAATTCCTTCCCTTTCCTAGCAAGTTCATCAGCTTTGTAGTTCCGCTGGATATCCCTTTGTCCAGGTACCCATATGAGGTATAAGTAACGTTTACAAATTATTCAGTTCAATTACACTATGCAACAAATGAACACTTTTTGAAAAATACACGAACCTGACTGTATAGGTTCGATTCTACTACCAAATGGTAGTATAACCCTATACTTAGTTTCGCGAGATTGGTGACCAATTTTTTTTTATGGGCCTCGAAAGATTCGGAATATCAGTGGACCCCTTGAAAAAAGGTGTCATCGGTTTTTGAGCAACAGCTACTTCAGACTTGGTGATAGCGCTTAACTATATTTGGCAATAATGTAGCTAAGAACACGTTGAACAAAATCTGTTAACATTTCATGCCAAAAAAATTTTGTTTTCATGCTCTTTTTTTCCAAAAACATAGGATTAAATTTATTTTTTTTCACTTTTTTCGGCATAACTTTAAGGGATCGCTGATTTTGTACTAACAATATTTGGCAATATTGTAGCCACGGTAAATCTGAACAACTTTTATGAACAAATCAATACAATCTGAACGTGTCTAGGCACCTTAAATAGCTCAAAAATCCACATTGTACCCCAAAAATCTAAGTATTTCACTGTTATGTAACAAAAATATATTTTTTTGGTATATGGCATGTACAGCAACTTTATAGAAAATATTAATGCCAATATTTTTGTGGAACATTTTAACCCTCTAGCTCCCCCACATAACTGTAATTTTTGGCCCCATTTTAACAAATCGTAAAAAACACCCCTTAAAAGGGGGAGGGCGGGTATGAAATGTTCTACAAAAATATTCGCCATAAAATTTTACTATATGTGTCAGAACACACCAGAGCTCAAAACATAACACAAACACCAAAAAAAGGGCAAAATCCTGATCGTGCATCAATGTTAGTCGAACGATCTAGTGGTTGAAGCAATGAAGATACCAGTAAAGAACGTTGTTGACTGGAATTTGACCGTTTTTTGGGTTTTTTTTTCTTAAGATTTGGGTTTTGGTGTGTTCTGACACATATAGTAAAATTTTATGGCGAACTTTTTTGTAGAACATTTCATCCCCGCCCTCCCCCTTTTAAGGGGTGTTTTTCACGATTTGTTAAAATGGGGCCAAAAATTACAGTTATGTGGGGGAGCTAGAGGGTTAAAATTTTCCACAAAAATATTGGCCTTAATATTTTCTATAAAATTGCTGAACATACCCCATACCAGAAAAATATATTTTTGTTACATAACAGTGAAATACTTACATTTTAGGGGTACAATGTGGATTTTTGAGCTATTTAAGGTGCCTAGACACGTTCAGATTGTATTGATATGTTCATAAAACTTATTCAGATTTACCGTGGCTACAATATTGCCAAATATTGTTAGTAAAAAATCAGCGATCCCTTAAAGTTATGCCAAAAAAAGTAAAAAAAAATATATTTAATCCCATGTTTTTCGAAAAAAAGTGCAGGAAAACAAAAATTTTTTGGCATGAAATGTTAACAGACTTTGTTCAACGTGTTCTTAGCTACATTATTGCCAAATATAGTTAAGCGCTATCACCAAGTCTGAAGTAGCTGTTGCTCAAAAACCGATGACACCTTTTTCAAGGGGTCCACTGATTTTCCGAATCTTTCGAGGCCCATAAAAAGAAATTGGTCACCAATCTCGCCAAACTGAGTATAGGGTTATACTACCATTTGGCAGTAGAATCGAACCTATACCGTCAAATCCGTGTATTTTTTTCACTGTTGCACAGTGTTATCAAAATAATCGTTCTCCAATTGCAACTTTTCGTGCGCTAAGTCCATTTTTTTAAAATAAAAAAAATACACTTTCCAGTCGACCTACGACCTTGACACCCATGAGCAATATTATTAGCTCTCGTTAAGAGCTAGCTTTATGCCATTGACCGATTGCCGATCCGACGTACCGTTAAAGAGCTAGAGCAAAAATAAACTGGCCTCCAAGAAGTTGTGATTTAACACCATTAGACTATTTCTTGTGGGTTATTTGAAGTCACTGGTCTTTCGAAATAAACCAGACTCACTCTCTTCAAGCTTTACAAGTCAATATTGAACGTGCCATTCATGACATACGACTTGATTTAATGGAAAAAGTGCTCGAAAATTGGGTTCATCGAATTTGTTCCTGCAGAAGAAGTCGTGGTGGCCATGTAAATGACGTTTTATTTAGAACTTAATTGTATCGATTGTACTTCACATTAAATAAAAAACGTTTGAATTTCCCTAACAATAAGTGTGTTTTTTTTCAAAGAAATCATATCAATGTTATTGGAAACCCCTGTATATGTTATCTGCTCAGCCATCTCGTTCAGAGTTCTGCGGCAGTCGACGGCTGTTTGTGAATGTAGGAATGTAGCCTCCAGAGATTTAATAGCAGTCTGACTGTCGGAATAAATGACAACGCCAGTGTTGGTCAATATGTTGCGACTCAGACACTTGACGACTTCCCTCATTGCCTGGGGCCTAATTACCGCATCCGTTTCGTATCGTAATTCGATTACGTGAGATCTAATAGCTCTAACATTTATGGGCAGATATTGATGAAATTTCAGCATATCGTTCCAAAGGCGATTCATAATTTATTTATATAAAAATAAGCAAAAAATAATTTCCCAATTTATCGTTTTATGCTATCGAAAATTCAGATTACGATACGAAACGGATGCGGTAATTAGGCCCCTGGACTTCCCTCATTTACAGTGTAATCCGAAGCCAACCATCTCATCAAATCTCGAACCATCTTGTACATAAGTGTAAAGGGTCTCCCATATTCGACGGACCCATCTGGCAACGCCATAACTTTTGACAGAGATGTCAGATCGCTTAATGACATACCGCGTTTGAAGCGTCAGTCCAAGCAGATTTTTACCATGGAACAATACACGCCACGCGAAATAGTTGAAATTTACATTCAACAGAAGAAGTCAATTGTGAAAACTCAACGTGCTTTTAAAATATTAAAAAATGTGAGAAGTGCGCCTTCTAAGAACACCATTAAGCGTTTATACGAAAAATTTTCGACTGGTGAGGCTCTTTCTAATCCGAAGAGGCCAAATAAAAGTCGACCAAGGCGATCGGCCGAGAATATCGCTGCCGTACGAGCCAGTGTTGAGAGGTCCCCAAGAACATCCCAAAAACGCCGTTCTCAGCAGTTGGGCATGGCTCGGTCCACTTTACAACGGATTATTCGCGTTGATTTGCATTTGTTCCCGTACAAAATTCAATTGACGCAAAGATTGTTGCCTGCGGACAAGCCTCGTCGATTGGAATGGGCCCAAAAAAAACATGGGTCCGTCGAATATGGGCAACCCTGTAGATGGTATTTTGCCAACCCATTGCTCTCTGGTAGGTATCTTAGTGACAAAGTTACTTTCGAAGGTGTATACCGTTGGAATATAGTCCACTCTGACGGTTATCATTGCGCTACACTGTGATAGCTTACATACCTTTCAGAACTATAGTCCAAAAACCATATCGTAGGGTTCCATTTTGTTGTTGTAGGTGATGTATGGATTTAGCATTAAGTATCAAGTTGATCTACCGCTTTTGACTATCCGCCTTGCCAATCTTCTAATTCTCCAATTAGGGGTGGGAAGGCCAGGATTTCAAACTCTTAGTAGCTTGAGAATGTCAGCCCAGTCGGATTATTCCTTCTATAACCTAGGTGAGGCGACTAGGAATGTCGATTTTCTTTTCTTCGATTTCACTCGACTCAGGGTAGCCTTATACGGGTCTAGCATCACTGAATGCTATGAGCTTTACTCTCCCCTGATGCCACCCTGCAACGTTGAAGATTGGTGGTGTGCCTGACATCTCTCTAATGACTGCGAGGCATTGTTCCACGGTGGCCGATTCCTCATGTCTCACTTCACTTCTGCCATCACTAGACTCTTCTTCGGAACTTCACTGAAGGTTTTTTTTAAGTTCTTTTGAGAGTGATGTAATGGCCTCTAGCCTTTTTCGAAGGTGGGGTTTCAAGAGGTGCTCTTATTCTTTTGGTATTATTGCTAGCTGTTAACGCATCCGAAGTTGTGATTCTATAATCCTACTCAGTGTCTTTCGATGCATCCATAACGTCCCTAGCCCAGGTAATTAACTCATTTTGCTTCTCGGCAAGAGTCGAAAACTCCGCAGCTTCCAACTTCGTTAGAACTCAGGCACGACTTGACATTTCTTTTTCACTGTACCACTTGTTGTGAGTACTGGGAAGACCTTTTCAACGGTTTTGGTATAGTCTGCTTTACCAAGACCAACAGACGGACACTTGGACAAATGAAGAAACACGCTCCATTGGATCATGAAGATTGCTCCTGGTAGATGTATTTCGTATATTACAATTTTTGGTATCGATTTAGTTCCCACGAGTGTTGGATGCCACCCTGCATCGTTGCAGATTGGTGGTATGCCCGGCATCTCTACGAGGCCAGCGAGGTATTGAGCCATAATGGCCAATTTCACATGTCTCCACTTATCCAAAAGGGATGGTGTCATCCAATTCACTTCTGCCTATAATGGCCATAACTAGACTCTTCTTCGTCACTTTACTGAATGGTCGGGTGAGAGTTGTGTTCATGGTGAAGTTATGGCCTTAGCCATTTTCGAAGGTAGGGGTTCATCCGGTGATCTTATTCATGTGGCATTTTTGACTGCGTTGACACAACCAAGGTTGTGGCCTTATCGGCCGATTCAGTGGCTTTAAAAGTATCCATGACGATCTATCGTTAAAACTTCGTCAGAACTCGGAGAACTATCAGCTGCTCGCTGCGTTTTGACAGTCAGACATGACTTTCACTTTCTTCTGTGCCTTTTGTTGTGAGTACTGGGTGACGTTTTTATCGGTTTTGGTAAGGCCGATTTGTGCTAAGACCAACGGGACAAATGAAGAAATCCGCTCCATTGAGCATTAAGGTTTCTCCTTGTGGATGCTCTTGAATTCAGAGCCTAAAGCCCAGGGCGCATTACGCAGAAGCGATCTACCACAATACCCAGAGGCTTATCATGTTTCGGGTAATTGCTCCTACGGTTAACGTTATGGTTACGTTATGGTTACGTTAAACTTAAGTTATGGTTTAATTTGCCTAACCCAGTATTTAGTAGCCTATCTCTCACGCACACACACTTATTTCACTTCATAACCAAAAACAGGGATGTATTTATAGCCATGAATACACAGGGCTGTATTAATAATCATGAATATGCAGTGTTGTATTCACAACCATTCTCCTTTGCTTTAAGTAAATATTTGATTAGTACTTTTAAATAATTATTTATTATATATATTTTATTTGTAATCATTCCTTAACAATAATGAAAAATTGTTGCTACCTATTATAAGTTACTTAAACGTTATTATTTATAAAAATAACCGGTCTAATTAATCACTATTTGAAAAAATCTGTGTAGGGTTTACCTTTCATTTGGCTTGAAAGTCGTCCACGCTTCGAAAAGACTCACCAAATGGCGTTCATGTTCGTATAGGGTCATGTAGGATGCTAGTATAAGGTTGAGTTCTAACCAAATGCTTCGTTGGGGGTGAAAATGATACATGTTTATTAGGGCGGGTCGATTTAAAAATCGCCCATTGCTCAGTGAAAATCGTATTCTAGGGATCAAAATAAGAAACTTTGCCGAA
Organism: Eudasyphora cyanicolor; assembly: GCA_963930755.1. Classification (NCBI taxonomy): domain Eukaryota; kingdom Metazoa; phylum Arthropoda; class Insecta; order Diptera; family Muscidae; genus Eudasyphora; species Eudasyphora cyanicolor. Next base: position 136,285,108 of record OZ005735.1, read on the forward strand.
GGAACCATACCTCTAAAACGAATTCTGATGTCCCGGAAAAAATCCCACTTTGACCCATTTAGAGTGCTCCAATCGAGTCCAAATGTATGGAACCCCCAGGGGGTTCCAGGGGGTATGCCACTGGCATGGGTGGGTCGGGCCTCCAAAGTTAGTGGGGGTCGGTCATACATTTGGACTCGATTAGAGCACTCTAAATGGGTCAAAGTGGGATTTTTCAAAATTTTCCCCTACCCAAAAGTTCGACCCAAATTCCGGGACATCAGAATTCATTTTAGAGGTATGGTTCCTTCGGCAAAGTTTCTTATTTTGATCCCTAGAATACGATTTTCACTGAGCAATGGCGACTTTTTTTGCCTCCCCACAAATCGACCCGGCCTAATGTAATAATATATGTTTTTATACTGACAAGGAAGAAAGTGACAGAAAAAAATGGAACTGATGGGGTGTGCTCCCAAAAAAATCACATAAAAACCAGTTGTTCTAGGTGCATCTTAATCATTGTTCTACGTAACAAAAAACGGGCAAAACAATATCTGCAGGATCTGATAGCTTATTGCAAATGTTACAACATTTTGCTTCTCCTACATTTTCATTAGAGTTAAACTCATCATCGGAAATTTTTCTGAATGCATACCCATTCTTCAAATCCCACAAGAGTTCTTCTATTGTCGTCATAAGCGTGAAAACACTTTTAGTCATCTTACCATATGAGTGTAGTATCACAGAGCCATCAATGTTTTGAATATTTTCAAAATGGCAAAAAATCACAATGCCTGTGAATGGCTCATGAAAAGCCTCAACCGGAAGGAAATAATTCATTCATATTCGGTTTTTATACATAAAAATACCAATATACTACATACAAATATTGTAAATAGTTGTTAACGTCTACATGCAAATCTATGTTTAAAGTTTCTTTTTTTAATTTTCTTCCTTCTGCTTTCCATTATTTTTCCTCAACCCCACCTTTTGTGGGAGGGGAGAGGGCTAATATAATAGCCCACACTCTGATGTGGAATATTTTATGGTAATTTTTGGTTTCCTTTTTATCTGACAAGTAAATGTTATATATTTTATTTGCATACAAACGAATGTGGATATGTAATATTTCCAGGAAAGTTTAATAAAAATAAAAACTCCTGTGACAGATACGAGTATTTTGTACAGAAAAAAAAATGAGATGTGGTTATTCCGGTCTGCAGGACAATAGCAAAGGAAAATCGGAATTAATTAAAAAAAAAAAATTTCAATTATCAAACAATTGTGCCAACTTTCATATTTATGCAATCCAAAAACTCTTAATTCCAGTTTATTTTCTTTCTTTCGTTATTTATGACTTGTTAACGTCTCTCTCTCTCTCTCTATCTTTATGGAAAAAAGTATTTACATTTTGTTGTCAGCTCAAAAAATATTTTGCATGACAAATTTTCTTTTTATCTTCTCTCTGGTCACCTCTGGAAACTGTTAAAATTCAATTTAAATGCATTCATTATTCATATCTCAGTTTATGTTGAACAAACTTGGCTTAAAATTTGTGCAATGCATTTGAAATTCAATTTAACTCTGTGATGTTTCTTTTTCGGTTGCTTATATTCCGATTGTCGTTTGTATTTGCATAAATGACAGAATTCTGTCGTGTCGTCTTTTCGACAATGTAATAAAATACGTATACTATATCTGTAAGTAGAATGTGAAGAAGTCATCTCAGGCACAGTGGTTCAGAATCTGATAAACTTCTGCAAATTTTTTTCTTAAGATTAAGATCTTTGGCACCAAATCGTTAAAACTGGAACAATATCTCAATTCAACAAATAACCTCTGCCCTACCCGCTCTTTTCAACATATTTTTCTTTAAAGAAACACTGAAGATTTTTTCATTTATTTGGCATTAACACTTCATTTAAATTTGTGCTTTTTATTGCTTTTTATTGCTTTTTAGTATCGTGGAGTATATAAAAATGTTGATTTTGTCCACCGAAGTCAAATCATGTGTCTTGAACTCTTTATTGGTGGTGCAAGTTGTAAAGGCCTGTAATTCTCCAAAATTAGTAGCAAATAAATATAAAATATAATTAATTTGTTGCTATTTTTGTTGTGAATGTCTGAGTGGTACAAGTTTTTGGGTACTTGCTCTAGCGGGCAACGTTACGGCGGCGCTAAAGTTAAATTACGGTTAAGTTTGCCTAACCCGGCCTTTAGACAGACGCCGGACGTATTCACTGGTATTTAAGAGATGACCTAAATACAAGTGAAAGCGTATTAACGTCAAACCCAAATTTCAACTTATTCTTTTCAGTACATATAACAGCATTTTGACAGGCGTCGTACGCCGACAGGGTCGTATTCATAACCATGAATACAAAGGGCTGTATTACAGCCTGTTTCTGTAACTTAAAAATTTGCTTTCGTTCGTCTGCCAGACAAAAAACAGCTAATTTCGGTTTCACTAACTACCATCACAACGTGTAAAAGTGTAAATTTTGGTTTCTCTATTTCTCTTTGCTGTCATCTAGGCGAACACAAATGTCAGATCGAGTCACGTTATTTTACTTGTCGACTGATAGGAACAATGACAATAAAACCTTATTAAAAGCAAAATAAGGGGTTTGGTAAATAGAGCGCTACAAAAGTTTTTTTAAATAAAACAAAAACGGTTTTGGATATCAAGGAAATTCTTTATTCCTGTGAAAGAACGTTCGATGCCATTATGTATGGAACTCGATTTCTTTTGCATGGCCACCACGGGCACACTTGCAGAAGTTCAGACGCTGAACCCAATTTTCGGCGGTTTTTAAGCATAAATCGGCCGATACTGCTGCAATTTCACGTTCGATATTCGTACGAAGTTCATCAATCGTCGCTGGCTTGTTGTCATAGACCATAGACTTGACGTAGCCCCACAGGAAATAGTCTAACGGCGTCAAATCGCACGACCGAGGCGGCCAATCGACTGGACCATTTCGAGAGATAACACGTTCTCCAAACTTGGTTTCCAATATGTAAATTGATTGTGGCATTCGCTGTGTGGCTTGTGGCGCCGTCCTGTTGTCCTCCAAGTCCATATCATCCAATTGGGTCCAAAAATATTCGGTTATCATTGAACGGTAGCGATTCCCATTCACAGTAACGTGCCGGTCTTGATCATCACGGAAGAAGTACGGCCCAATGACGCCGCCGGCCCATAAACCGCACCAAACCGTAATTTTTTCGGGATGCAATGATGACTCATGGAGTACGTGGAGATTGCTGTCTGACCAATAACGCATATTTTGTTTATTGACGAAGCCATTCAGCCAGAAATGAGCCTCATCACGGAAGATGATTTTTCGATTTTTCGCGCTCTTAACGTTGAGGCCACTGAATCCGAGTTTCGGTATTAAATTTTCATAATTTCGACTCGTTGTTGGCTCGTATATCTTTACATCATGAAATGGCAAACCTTACTGAAGAGAAATGTCAAAAGAGCGGCAAAAAATATGGCGTCGTTTGCTGTCCCTGTCGGTCTACTTTTGTAGCATCCCTGTTGGGAAACCCTTTACGTAGATATTAATATAATTATGATAAAAACAATAAAATAATAATTAAATTGTATATCATCAGTGCACAATGAGAGATACGTGAGAGAGAAGGAAACAAAAGAGAGTCTTGATTCAGCTCAGCTGACCCAACCAGAGTTGATTTTTTGGCCCCCGCTAGTGTAAAGAGTACAGAGGTGTATTTACTAAGGGCGACCTTAGTAAATACGAAAATGTGTGCTTTTTAAGCCGGAAGTTGTAAAATGATTGATCGGCAATTACATTATTTTCCAATTGGCAAATTGAACGAACCTTAGAGAAACCAAATTCCTGACGAAAGTGAGTGACTGGTTTTCGATCCAGAGACTTTCGTGAGAAATACAGAAACAGGCCGTTAATTACCATAATATGTACACAGAGTTGTTTAATAACCATCAACATTCTGCTTTGCTCAATCATCTCATCTATACGAATAAAAATTAAAAAGTAATTAGATGTTATTATTTATAAACATAATTTATTTAATATCTGACTGTTTGAACAACATTGCCCTCTATGTTTAGTATAAGACTCCAAAAATATGTTTGTTGATTTGCATCTTCGTATAATTACACAAAAATTGCTAACTTTATGAAGTTAAAATGTGTTTCTGTGTGAGCTTTTAATCTGTTAATATGTTGTGGCAAAATTAATTGTAAAGTACTCTATTTCTCAGTAGTTTTTGTGGGCATTTCGGCAAATGGCCCCCAGTAGTTTTAAGTGTGTAAATGGCATTTTGTCCCTTTTTGACTTTTTTGGCATTGGAACATTTCACTTTTAGTTTTACACATTTATTAGGCGTTTTGGTCATAAATGCATTTAATTACATTCAGTCGGGCCGTAACGAGTCGAGTCGGTTGGTGCTAATATTTATTTCTACGTTTTTACATTTTTTTGTAAGATCATTTTGTTTGTTTAGGGCTTTGTGGTTAAAGTGAATAAAGGGGGATTTTCTCACCGGAATGTGGAAACTCCAGATTTGGGATTACTTTTGATTGAGGTTATATATAGGCGAGTTACAAATACAAATTGTGATAAACCTGTAAAAGATTTACATAATTTTTTTTTTAAAAATATTTATCGAAATGGACTTGGTCAATTAAAATGGACCCCGTATGTACATTAAGTTGGATCAAAAAAAAAGTTGCCGTTCTTCCCACATAAAGAAATAAATGTTCCTTAAATATTTTGTCTGTACCTCTTACCATCACTGAGATCGTTCAATTCTAAAAATACATTTTCCCCTTTTGAAACTCAATGCTACACGGAGGCGTAGTGTCATATCGCCCAAAAAAATCAATGTTAGTTGTTTTTGTAGAAAATTTTGGTTTTTGGGCAATATGACATCGACATTGGGCAATATGTCATTTTGAACAGTAGGTAATTTTTTATCTTTTTTCCCCTAAGGAAAAAGTTTTCTCATAACGCCCAATGCATACAAACACATTTATTTTCAAATGTCCATCGCGCTTGTCAAAATAAAATGTATCATGAGCATTTTTTGTAAAACAACTTTCGAATCGTCGGAATGCCAAAAGGCGGCTATGCGGACCAAAGTTATCTGCGGTAGGCGTAATATTTGTGTGGACGGCCTTGACCGGGATTAAAGATTATCTCCTCTGGGGTATGTCAAAAGACGGTTAAGCTGACCAAATTGTATGTGAGTGTGGGGTTAAAGATTTTCTCCACTGACGCATGTTCAAAGACTGCTATGCTGATCGAGATATCATTGCAAAGGCCATTTAGATCGCGTAGCCGTCTTCGGACATATCCCAGAGGAGAAAAAGTTTAACTCCGGCCGAAGGCCGGCCACGCACCGACTGTTTGGTCCGCTTAGCCGTCTTTTGACATACCACAGAGAAGAACATTTTAAATCCCTGCCGAAGTCCGGTCACGCAGATGCACTTTGCTACGCGTAGCCGTCTTTGGTGAGGCAAATCAGTTTGTGCCACCGCTACATGATGAATTGTATTATTACAGTTCTTTTGTAAAGCTATGCTTTGCAACATTTTATATTTATTGGAATGTCATATCGCACAAAACAAACTTTGGGCGTTAGAACATTGCGTTTTGGCGATATGACATTTCCAGTTAATTAATTTGGGCGATATGTCGCTTTTGGGCGCTATGACATTGGGCGATGTGACGCTACACCTACACGGATGGATCCAACCTATCAAGCCGAAATAATAATGCATTGTGGGTAGTCGCCAAGTTGTCATTTACTCGTACAGCCAGGCTGCTATCAATTATCTGTAGGCCACATCACTAAATTTACAAAACAGTTCCCGACTGCCGCAGATCTCTTAACGAGTTGACTGATCCCTTCAACATACGAGGTCCGTTCAATAGAAAAGGTGAATTTTGAAATTTCTCGGGCTACTAGCGTTTTTTTATGTTGGCACGCTTGTGTCGAACACCTGTTCTTAATTGAGTTTTTGTGCGTTTAGTTTAGTTTGTTTTGAGAGACATAACAGTTAGACGTGTTTTGCTGTTCGGCGATTCGGTGTTTAGCTCCTCAATCGTCGCAAACCGCCGTGCTTTCATGGGTCTCTTCAATTTTGGGAACAGGAAAAAGTCGCAGGGGGTCTCATCCGGTGTATACGGTGATTGAATCATGATTACGGTATTCCTTTCGGCCAAAATATATTTCTTTCATGCGACGTTTTTTTTTGGTTCAAAATTCAGCAATTTCGGAACGAACTTCGCTGCCACACGCTTCATGCCTAAAATTTCCCAAAAAATTTTATGGTTTGAACCATCCTCTGCAACTTCTCTAAAAGTGATTTGACGATTCTCGTAACAATTTTCTTCACTTTCGCAACATTTACATCGGTAGTGTTGAACGTCCAGGTAATGTTGGGCATGTTCGTTCACTGAACGGATCGGCCCTTTTCGTTCCGTTCCGGTAAAATAACTCGTTCAGTCTTTTCGTTCCACAGTTTAACCATTGTGATGTTTAACCATTCGGTTAAACATCACAACAGCTGTTTGTTTACTCGTTCAGTCTTCTTTTATGAACGTGATAAAAAAACAATTTTGCCAGACAAGGAAATTTAAAATATACTTTTAATTTAGTTAATTATATTCTGCTCATTTTATTTAAATAATAACTGTTAAACGCATGTGATGTGTATGTAATATGTATGTAATGTGGCATTTCTGGGCACCCCCGCGAAGGAAAAGACTGACGAAGGTAAACAAATTAATACCTACGAACGACACCAGCATTTAATTTTGTAACAAAATTTAGTGTGACAGCACTAGAGAAAACATTCTTCCTTAAATTTGGCAACAATTAAACAACTGTTCGACAGAGAAGAATGGTAAAATGAACGAAAGATGAATAACAGCAAAAGATCCGAAGTGAACGATGGAACTAAAATAACGAAATAGCAGGAACCAGTTCCAATCGTTCCGCCAAGGGAATCGTTCAATTCAACGAGTTCGTTCCGGAACGACCCAACTCTACTCCCAGGACGAGGGTCGTCTTCTCGACCTTCTTTGAAAAGCTTGTACCACTTGTAAAACCTTTTCTGACTCAGAGTACAACCACCATATGCCACTCTCAACATTTAAATTTTTCCTTTTTTCCCCAGCAGAAAATCGCAGAACAAGCAAAACACGTCTAACTGTTATGTCTATCACAAACAAACTAAACTTAAAACAAACAAACTCAACTAAGAACATATGTTCGGAACAAGTGTGCCAACATAAAAAAAAACAAACAAAAAACGCTAATCGAATGCAGGTAGTCTGAGAAATTTCAAAATTCAACTTTTTTTATTGATATACGGGGTATACCATATAGGGGCGGAGCTACAACGCCTCAAAGTAGACCAACTCTAATTATGAAATGTTTGTTATTGGTAGGGTTTTCAATACTTATACAAGTTTTAAAGGTATTTTAAAATATACTTTGCGCAGAATATTTGAAGAATCAAAAATAAAACTTGTGTTACTAAAATAATACGTTTAATATGACAAAAAATTTAAATTTTTTTAGGGAATGTGTAATTTCTAATTTTTAAAGCAAATCCGGCTACAAATACCAAAGTTATGGGCAAATCACTGAAGGTGATTTTTCTCTACATTTGTGTCCCTCTGATAATGATTTAAGCAGGAACGGGCAGAAACCGTTTTAGAAGTCATACATTTAAATTGTATTTCCTTTAAAAAAATGTTGTACACAGTTTTGCTTTGTACATACTGTTACAAAATTGAACACACCCATAACGTCTTTTGGTGAAGCACGCTGATAACTTGCACAAAATATCTTGTTCACAGATGAAACAAAATTGACCCTGCAAGAAAAATTTAACAAACGAAATGATATGGTGTATGCACAGTCGTCTAAGGAAGCATCTCAAGTGATTCCACGGGTCGAAAAGGTCCATCATACAGCTTCAACCATGGTTTGATTGGGTGTCTCTTACGTTGGGGTCACTGACTTACATTTCTGTGGACAAGGGGCCAAAACATTGGCAAAAAATTACCTAGAAACTATTTTGGAAGCTGTTGTGAAACCTCTTAACCATTCCCTATTCCAAAACCAGGCATGGACTTTCCAGTGACATTCTGCGCCAGCACATAAGGCTAAAATGACCAAGACATGGCTTTAAAACAATTTGTCAGCTTTCGTTTCTTCTGATGAATGGCTATCTGGCAGCCTTAATTTAAACCCACTGGATTACAAATTGTGGTCAGTTTTAGGGGAAAAGTTCTCCCACAAAAGATACCAAAACATCGATTCTCTTGAGATTGCTTTTATTCGTGCTGTAGCCACATTCCCAAAGGGACGAGGTGCGTGCGGCTATTGAAGATTGGTCAGTGCGCTTTAGGCATGTGTGAAGGCCAAAGGAGGACATTTTAAATGAGTGCTTTGGTCCAAAAGGATTTATTACTTTTAATGTTATAGCATAAAATGTGTGTAACAGTATTTATGTCCCTACTAAATAGTTATAAATATATCACATGGCTTCATGCTTGGAAGGTAAAAAAAGTTATTTTCTCCGAGTTACTTTAAATTTCCCAATTCTAAAACTCTAATGAAGTCTAAGGATCACAAATGACATCCCTACAATTGTCGTTTAAAACGCATTTAATCTTCTCTGCAGTTTTATGTATGTGTGTGTGTGTGAGAGAAAGAGGAGACAGATGTATGCTTTTAGATTTTGTGAATGTCACACGCTGTGTTTTAGGGTTGCCACTCGTTAAACCTTTAGTGCTTAAAAATACTGAAATCTTTGGCTTCTTAACGGTTGCTGAAAGAAGTGAAATTCTAAAATGTATTTAATTTGAAATAAATTACTACACATGAAATAGCTTAAATCCCAAATTAATCGAATGAAAAGGAATATGGTTAGATTAGGTTAGATTATGTTTGGTTAGTTTAGCTTAGGTTAGGTTTGGCTATTTTAGGTTAAAAAAGAGTACGTCTTTTCAGTTCTCTTGTCCAATTATTTATTATCTTTAAATCCTCTTGAATTATACGAGGGTTGCTATATATATTTCTGGCCTATCGCCAGCGCCATCTGACATTTCCTTTGGAAAGTTTGTCATTTTTTAGCATAAACGTACTCAGAACGTTTTGACGTACGACCGTCATTTGTGTTGTTTACAGTGACTTAAAAAAAACAATTTGGCAAAAAAAAATGGAATTAACTCGTGAAAATTTTCGTGCGATCATTTTTCACAACTTTCGACGCGGATCATCACGACCAGAGTGCATCGATTAACTTTGTATGGCGATGAAGCACCATCCTATAGCACTGTGAAAAACTGGTTTAATGAATTCAATCGTGGCCGACGATCGCTCAAAGACGAAGGTCGTGAAGGTCGTCCAAAAACGGCCGTTGTGCCAGAGAACATTGATGCCGTGCGTGAACTGATAATGCAAGATCGTCATGTGACATACCGTGAGATAGAGGCATCCTTGGGCATTTCTTCCACCAGCATACATTCGATATTGCATGAATACCTGGCCGTAAAAAAGGTGTGTTCTCGTTAGATCCCGCACAATTTGACAATCGCTCAAAAAAGGCTCGTGTCGATTGGTGCAAAGAAATTTTGAAAAAATACGATCGCGCTGCTTCAAAAGGCGTTTATGAGATCGTCACAGGTGACGAATCTTGGATCTATGCGTATGAGCCCGAAACAAAACAGCAATCGACCGTGTGGGTCTTCGAAGACGAGCCAAATCCAACGAAAGTTGTTCGTGGAAGAAGCACTTCGAAGCAAATGGTCGCCTGTTTCTTCGGCAAAACGGGTCATGTGGCGACTGCTCGGCTTGTGCAACGTAGGACGGTCAATTCTGAGTGGTACACCACAATTTTTTTGCTTGAAGTCGAACAAGCGAAGACGAATCATTGTGCACCATGACAATGCGAGCTCTCACACATCGGCTCAAACCAGCGCCTTGTTGACCGGCCAAAACGTCGAATTGATGGGTCATCCACCGTACAGCCCTGATTTGACACCCAATGACTTATTCTTATTCACGCACATCAAGAAAAAACTGCTTGGTCAACATTTTTCGATGCCTGAAGCAGCTGTCAAAACCATGTTGTTTAAGCTACTTTCGCTTTAACTTTAAAGCGCGTTTTTTATCCGCCACATGGGTCAAACTAATATAGCAGAGCTTAGATTAAACACCATTGTGAATGAATGTTTTGGGGTTGATTCGTCAGTTCACAACTCAACCACACAGCATACGGAACACTGCCAAATAAATAAAATAATTAAAATAACAAAAAAAATATTATTTTGTGGTTTTCTTTTTTAACTCCCGCCACTTTGGCGTGGAGTTTAATATGGTCCTTCGAAGACAACTTTGAACCGTGCCTACTGACTTATTGGAAACTGTACGTCGCCAAAAAAATGGTAGTATGTTGCACATACTACCATCATCACGTGGCACAACGTTTCACGAGCTGTTCGTATTTGAAGACACTGGAAATTCGTTGGTGCTTGTGTCTGAAATGCTATTGAAGCTTCACGAGCTAACGTAGCTCCGCTATATTCAAAACATACATCTCTATTCCGTGATATTCCGTTCTACGAACCAATATTGTGTGAGGAAAGCAAACCCAAAACAAAAAGCCATAACATCCTTCACCAGTGTATTTTGAACAAAAACCCCGGAGGCAAGTACGCGGTCTAAAGGGCAACTGCCATAACAACTCGGATGTCTACAGCCTTTCCTCCGTGTTTTCCCGGTCAGTTTCTCTGAAATGAGTCAAATCTGGAAAGGAATATAAAAAAACAAAAATTTTGAAAATTTCCCAGATTTTTTCTCAGAAATTTAAAATTTCCTACATTTTGTGCTTTCTCATACCGTAATTCTACCAACCAAAGAATAAATATAGTTCAGTTATTTGGCAACCCTTCTCGCAGGTCTTTTGCAATTTGGCTTTTTAGAAATATAAAAGGATTTTCACATCTATTTTGGATTTTTGTTGTCGTTGTTTTTTTTGCAGTGGGTTTGGTGTTTCTAATTGAAAAAGTTTTTCTATGTTTTTCTCTATGCTAGATACGATACTGTTTTGGAGGGGAAATACTGTTTGGAGGACAGACAGAGTGTAAATAAAATCGCTAGAAAGGTGAAACGAAAACGTAAATGTTTGACATTTTTTTGCTTTTTTGCACTAAAACAAAGTATGTAATCACAAAATCTTGTTAAGGTTTTTGCGCGCGAGGATGCGAGGATGTGGAAAGAAATAAAATAAAATAAATCGAAATTATTTAATTCTTCGGATAAGGGCTCATGTGGTTGTTCAAATGCACCTCAATGGGGGAGCTTTGAAATAGTGTCAAATTGAAATAAAATTCACTCGCCGAGTACATTTTTCCAAAGCGTATACCTACTCCATAGGACGATGAACGGCGTATTGTCAAAACTTAATATTAAAAAAATAAATTTTGACAATATCTCGCACGCTGATGTATGAATTAGGGGCAGGCATTAAACGATGTATAAAAGTAATTTGCACTTGAATCATCAAACTAATTACCTTATTGACTCTATGGTGGTGATTGCTTACTTTATTGTCCCTGAGTAATGTGTTTTTGGGATAATTAGCAAATTTCTGTATTCTGTTGATGTAAAAAGGAGTAAATTGAATGTATGTAACAAAAAATGGATTTAAATTTCCCTATGAACTTTGATAGGACCAAGTAACACTTTTCTGCCTTTGTTGAGTATTTTCGGTATGAACTACTTTACTGCCACTGAGCAATATGTTCTTACACAAATTATCGTTGGTCTAATTTCTATGAGGAAGATATGCTGTTCTTTAAAAAAGAAATTTTAAAATGAGAAAATAAAAAATTAAAAAAAAATATTGTTCTAAATTTAGATTTTTAACATTTTCGATGATGGCCGCCTATTTAATGTGAATGAAAATGCACTTCAAAGCAAAAACCCAAACTCAATTTAGTCACTCTTTTTGTTTCCTCCTTTTTGGTTGTTGATATCAATTTGGGCGGTTTTTTTTTTCATGTAAATATTGCCAATAGCCATTTTTCCCCCAGAAAACACACGCAACCCCAAAATGAAATATCATAAAAAACGAAGCGAAACAAAAAACTAAATTTAGTTAAACTCCAGAATTCTCGGGTATATCTCTTGGCAAGACCAACAAACACAACAGAGAGCATTTGTTCAGTGCAATATTTGAACTTTTACGGAAACAATCTCACCCAAACACATGCTAAATAAAATATACGAGTATTCAGTATGAGGCTCATATGAGAGGTAGGGAAAAAAATACTTTACAGTACAAAATGCAGTAAAGATCTGTTATACGGGATAAATACCATTTTGGGTATGTAAATTAATTATTTAAAGATAGGAAGAGGTGCAATATTTCCAAATTGTTCTACCCTAATACATATATTTATATTTATTCCTCTAACTCCTATGCGGAACATAGAGCCGTCTACCCTAATAACCTGACGATAAACCTACTCGCATGCTTAAACAATGTGGCCACACCGTCGCCAGTGAAAGCAAGTCAACCCTGGCTTTCAACTCTATTGTGAATGAAATTTAATCAGCTGTTGTATTTAATGGTACTACTTAAATATACGACATCGGCGTACGACGTCTGTCGAAGTGTAGTTGTTTATACAGAGCACAATAAGTTGTAATTCGATATTATACAGTTTCACTCGTATTGAAGAGTAGCCCTTCCAAGGTAGTGATAACACTATGTTTCCACTTCGAGATCTAGTCGACTATTTTCATCAGTTGGCAAAGACCATTCAGTTGAAATTAATTGACGAACATATTGTATGAGTCTTGATTCATTCGTTTTAGAGGTCATCGACAACTAATAAACGCATACAAGAATTTTATATTCGTATAGATTTTAAATTATTTTTTTTTTATTTTTTTTTTTGCAATTTATCAAATTATTGGAAAAAATGATTTTTATTGATTTAATGCTTTTTTGGAATATTTTGAAATACAACAAAATTTTGTACTTTACCATAAAAGTTTTTCATCATATATTAATTTGTTTCTCCACTTATATTCTATACCCTCGTATATAGTATTTCATTTTTTTTGGCTTGCAACGATTCAGAAATTGTCTTGTTTCTTCTGACGTGCTGAAAACAACAGCATTTTTAGTGCAACGTCGGAGATGATGGCTGCCCGTCGGCAAAATGTTATTAAAAGAAAATGACCTATTTTGAGCGGTGAAATTTCGCGAAACAGAACTCTTCAAAAAAAGAACAGTGCTGATGGTATTTAAGTGTCTGCCACAGAATTAAATAGCACAAAAATGCGTGAAAATTATGTATTATTTTGAGAAAAAAGGAAATTTACAAAAACTATTAAAAAAAAAAAACAAATTCGTAAATAATTTAATTCTATTCTAAAGTGAACAATCTAAATATCTATTTATATATCGCCAAGATGTGTAACTTTAAGTCCGTATAAAAAGATAAGTAACATGAAATAAGATGTTAAAAACGCTTGAATAATCCGAATAATGGTTGTTTATTTATGGACCAAATTTCGCTGAGATTACTTTATGGACATTTACAAAATTCGCATTTTTGTAAGGCAACCTCAAAAAATTTAAATTTTGAGTTATGTCACTCTTGAAGTGAGTGAGCGATATGTTCATTGATAAAAAAGATTTTTATGAAAACATTGGGGACGTTTTTAATATAGTTCAATAATAGGTGTATTTTCGTTACAAGCTAACGATTTTAGTTTAGAGATTTGCAACGAAAACAATTATTATCACTAACTTAGGTTTTACTAAATTGGCGTATTTCCATTTACTTACGTGTTTCCACCAACTTACGTTTCTCCACTAACTGGCATATTTCCACTAATGGTCGTATTTTCACTCATTGTTAGCGAAGACGCCACGAGTCGCAAAAAAACTTTGCAGAACTGCCTGAAATATGTACAAAATTATATTTATCATTTGGTAGAAGCGATTTTAATGACGATGTGTGGGACTTTGTATTATAATTCAATAATAACCATGTTTTTGTTATACGCTAACGATTTTAGTTTAGCGGTTTGCAACGAAAACAATTATTTCTACTAACTTACGTTCTTCCACTAACTTACGTTTTCTAACTAACATACGATGTTCCACTAACTTGCGTATTTCCACTAACTGTAAGTGAAGACACCACGAAACCAAACCATAGCAATCTCTCCAAAGAAAAGAGTTGCCATACTGTAAAAAAAAACATCGCTAACAATTTCAACACTGGCAACATTAAGGAAGGGTCAAAGTCAGGTGGATCCGACTATATGATACCCAATACCAGTTTATCAGAGCAGTATTGGAAGAAATATTATAAAATGTTATTAAAGTTGGTTTTCTAATGATAATAGCACTTCTATTCAAAATCATAATATTTTAATCGGACCGATTTCCTTGAAATTGGACAACGTTCGTTTCTGATAAATTTTTGTTTACAAATGTAGATTATATAGCAAAAACTGGACCTACTTTTTAAATTGACAGTGTTCGTTCTTGACCACAGGAACTATTATCTACCAGATTTTATGTAGATCTGATAAGTATTGCGGATACTATAGCGCTGAGTCTCAAAATCGAAAATCTGACCCGATTTTATAAAATTCGGCCGTGTCCTTCCTTGAATCAGTAAACCCCACTCTTCCGAATTTCAAAATAATTAGATGTAAGCGAGAGCTTCCATAGGGTTCAAATCGGAATTAACATATCGTTACCTTAATTCAGAATGAACGTAATTGATATTTTTTACTTGATTTCAATATTTTGGTTCATTTAAATAATAACGGATTATGTGCTACTATTATTATGAGCAGGTGTGAACCTGTACCCTAAAATCCGAGATTAACTTGAATCCTATAAGCAATTCAATTTTCATATCCCTTTGTAGCCCTCTCTCTCCAGTTAACATTTTTAATTATGTTATGACCTTACCCATGGGGTTAATTCCCCATGTCCATTGCAGAGTCCCAGAGTATTTCTTCAGTGGTAGTGTTTTGGTGTTGCTTAAGTGTTCTTCTGGGTGGGCACACAACAAACCGTCCGGGTAAGAGATATACGCCACACTGTTCTGTTCTGTTGAGATAACCCCCGAAACATTTAAAAGAGAGAGGAAACATATTTGTTGTTTCTTCTTCGTTTTTTTTTTGTTTTTGGTCTAAAAACAATTCTTTTTTGGGAGCATGTCAAGGACGATTTGTTTGACGACAAATGCCCAGAGAAGGGGAGAAGGAGCGGACCATAGATGATGACAGAAACAGCGAATGAAACTACGAATATGTACAAAAGAAGGAAATTCAGCACAGAATTCTACTCCTGCGATATAAATACTATATGGCAAACATCGATGAAAAATAATGTCGACATCAGCGGGAAAAAATAAGTAAAGTGTCATACATTTTCTAGGAAACGAAAAGAAAACCAAAAAATCCAATGGACAAAAGGAAATTCTGCAAACAATACTATGTGCCAAACATCCTTGTAAATAATTTGGAATTCAGAGGAACAAATATGTAATGTGTCCAAAATTTTCTAGGAAACGAAAAGAAAACCAAAAGACATTAGTACATTAAGGTGGTTTTAGTTAATAGCAAAGGCGACTTTTCAAAGTTCATTGTAAATTGTATAAAAATAATCTATAACACTATGCAACAAACATTTCGACTTTTTGTGGTCACAAAAATAGCCAAATCGCTACTCGTAAAAACAAATAGCATAAACTGAGATCAGAATTTCCTCTATTTGAAAATTTTGCGTCAAAGACGTCCTAATCTTTAACAATATAGCGCACAAAACAATATTTTTATCTGGATGTAATGGTGTTTGGACAAAAGCTTGTGGATTATCTGCAATTCAAATGCGAGAATTTTTCTTATCGCTGAAATTTAAAGATCTGACAAACAGAACCATTATTTCAATAAAAAAAATTCAACAACATGGAAAAAATTAGCTTCATCTCTGAATTTTAACGAACAGAACCATTATTTGCATAGAAAATTTTAACAATTTGCAAGCGTTCCTCTCGTGCAAATCTTTTCATGATGAGATGAAAACAAACTAACGAAAAAGTCATTATCAGTGTTAAATCGGTTGTCAAATAAAGCAGTGTTACCAACTCAAAGTTGTTAATATGTAAAAAATGCTCGTTATTAAAAACATGAATTTTAAGAAAAATTAGTTCGTCAGAGCGTATTGTGCCAGTACGCGCGTATTACAGCGCATTTTAAGCAAACGACCTACGTTCTCACTTGTATTTAAGTAGAATCCTTGGAAATAATCAAATAAAACAATGTAATTAGTAAACAACGTAACGTTAGGCGTAGTAAAATGTTTCCGATATACTTGGGTTTTTATTAATAAATTTGGGTTTATTTTCCATAATTATTTTTTATTTTCAACCTAATATGCACGTGTTTGGAAATTATTATTTGCTTTCATACTCGTGTATATTCTACGTGTGTGAGTATGGTTTTCTAATTTTTCCAACGAAGTTTTAAAATTTCACACGAACAGCTATAAAATTGCTTCCGTTTTGGGCCAAGGATATGTATGTTACTATATGGTTTGTTAAACAAATAAACTGGCTAATAAATACACCACTGATTTGCTTTAGTATAACTTGGATTTAGTGTTGTTTATTTTTTTTTTTGTGAAATTCTATGATATAAAAAGGAAAGTTAAAAAAAATTAAACGATTAAAAAAATTCAAATTTAAAAAATTAAAATATGAAATGTAATTTCAATAGATATTGGTGAGTTAAGTATACATTTATTCAAATTATGTTGATGAAACCCATAAGAAGGATTTAAGAAGACTTTAACAAAATGTTAAATGTATCATTAAATGTAAATAGGACGGAGTAAATTATGCCGTGCAACATGTTCCACCAAACTATTCGGATTCAACGTGAAATTAAAAAAAATCCGAATGTACCCCCCCTGTTCTGTATTCCGAATGTGGCTTGAATCGGAAATTTCCGCTCGGAATCGAGTTTCTAAATTTGTTACTTCGGACCCAAATATATTTCCAATCTATCAAATATGTTCGAATGGGATAATAAAGGCAACGGAGAATCTTCAAAAGACCTCAAACAGAAATTATGGACAGTTTTATGATTTAGAAATTCGGATTAATTCCGTTCTCGGAGAACATGGGCGAACGTTATTTATACAGGGTGGGAAGTGGCGCCGTCTTGTTGAAACCAAATGTCGCCGATATCACGAGCTTCAATTTCAGGCATCAAATAATCGGTTATCAAGGCACGATAACGGTCGCCATTGACGGTTACGTTCTCACCGGCATCATTTTTGAAGAAATATGGACCGATGATTTCACCGGCCCACAAACCACACCAAACCGTTGTTTTTTCTGGATGAAGTGGCAGCTCTTGAATCTCCTCAGGTTGCTCTTCGTCCCAAATGCGGCAATTTTTACATATCCATTGAGCCAGAAATGGGCCTCATCGCTGAACAAAATTTTCATTCAAGTTATCTATCTGTCTATCAACTTTAAATAAACTTTCTGTTCTATTGTGTCCATTATACGCAGAAGAAAGAGATAACATGAAAAAAAAACTACAATTGAATTGAGAAGTAGAGCAGTAGCAACAACTGCCACCACGACATTAACAAGCATCGAAAAAGGAAATTAATTTAATTTTTCTACAGTTTATGCCTTCTTTAACTTTGAAACTATGTTTTATTTTATTTTTCACACAACGGCGAACTCTTTGCCAACTCTATATCAAAAATTCATACAAAAAAACCAAACAAAATAGGTCTGCAATACACAATACTCGTAAAAGGAGTGAAACAAGAACATCAAAAAGAAGAAGAATGGGAAAAACTAAACTTTGGCTGTAAATACTTTATTCGTCATTAATACAAGCAAACAAAAAATAAATAATGCAATTGATGGTGAATGGAGGCGATGATGACGCGAAAGCGGACAGAGATGAGGATGAAGGATGGGTGTTTTTGTCGGTTGCTCTTGCTGCATCTGAATAAAGTTTACCTTCATCTTCAATCTTTTACTTCCGCCTGCGGGGGGGCTCAATTCTGGAGAAAAACAGAAATTAAAAAAAAGAAAAAAGAAAAATAAATAAATAAAAGTTTGTTACACCTGCAAATATTTGAGCAGAATGCCAGAATGTAACAACGAAGAACAATACTCGAAAAATAAAAACACAAAATAACAAACGAAACGTAACGTAACAAAAAAGTAACGAAAAACTATAAATTGTTAAATACACTTTGGCCAACACTTTTTCAGGGCATTTCAATGAGGGCGCTTGTTTTGCACCCCTCTCTCCCTCTTTTTTTACATCCAGCTTGGTTTTTTACTTCTTCTGCAGTTAAGTCTGAAGCTGTAAAAAGAGTAAGAGCTGTTCGAAGTTACGAATTTGTTGTGAATGAATAACTTTTAAGTATCACCGGCAAAGAGAGAATGCGAGCGACCGTTAAGCTTAACATAAACATAAACATGGCGGGTCCATAGACTCTATGGCTAGGCAAAAAAAACACGGTTTTTAACAGTAATTCCAAAAATATTAAGTGAAATTTAAAAACAAGTAAGAAAATGCCAGTCGGGTATCCCGACTAAGGTATACCCTCACTTTGTGAGCAATGAAAATATGCACTGGTATATGTTTAATTTTTGTATGTCTTGGCTCTTTTTGTATGGGAGGTACTAACACGGGTGTGGTCATAACTCCCATTTTAACAGGACAGTAGGAATTTTAAAAACTATACGCTGTGCAAACATTTTGAGTATATATCGATACCTCCATTCTAAACTATGCTAAGTGCAAATAGGTAGTTTTCCAGGAGAGGCGATTAAAGTTTGATGATTTTTTTAAATTTGTGACCTGTACTGTTTTGTGAATAACTTTTGATTGGGTTGACGGATAAACACCAATTTTGACTGAATATAATTTTGAATATTTAGATGGTAAAAATTCAATCTCTCTAAGTCGACTTAGCATGTTTTAGAATGGAGGTATCGATATATGTATTGATATTCACGACATACAATTTTGTACAAAATGGTACGTTTGTGTGGGGATACCAAATGGGGCGTGATAATAACGCCCATTTTTCGACAGACTCTAGGTACTATAAAAACATTTCACTGTACAAAATTTTAAGTATTTTTAGGCAGTAGTATTAAAATTAAAAGCTGGTAACTTTTTGTACAAAATGGTACCTTTATGTGGGAGGTACCACAAGGGACATGGCTATAACGCACATTTTTCTCTGAATTGTAGGTACTACCATTACACTGTACAACATTTAAAGTATTTGCATGAAGCGATATTAAGCGATATATCCATTTGTGTGGGAGGCGTGCCAACTTCGCCCATTTTTCTCAAGGTGATAGTGACTAATAAACTAATACTATGTGTAGAATTTCAGAAGATTCAAATAAGTAGTATAGACGTTATTAAATAATTAATAATTCACTAAATAGTAACCCTTTGTGGGGGAGGAGGTACTAGAAGTAGTGGACCAATATGACCCATCTTCGAACTTAGCCGGAGATAGAAAAAAATATTACCACATACCAATTTGTAGTCAATCGGTTACTCCTTTCGAAAGTTATCGTGCGCACCAGCCAGCGGACAGACATACAGACGGACGGACGGACATTTCTCATTTGACCCAAAACGGATATCCGCCGAACATACTTAGGGCCTGTTTTTGTAACTTATTTTTTGCCACTTCGCACGTCTATTGGCAAGCGAATGAAATTTTTGGTTTTTGCACACTTTGTTTTGATTGTAAACAAAGAAGCTTTCAATTATCGCCAACATTTTGGTTCTTATAAGACAACAACGAACGAAATGAAATGTCAAATTAGACGATCAGAAAAATTCATTCGTGTCGGTTATGTTTACCGCCCTTTTGAATGATAAAGTGAAAATTGTTGGATAAGTGAATAAAAAATGGATAAATGAACCAAACAACATACACATGTATCTTTTGCTGAAGTATCCACCAAAATTTCAAAAAAATGTATTTTTATTAGTTTGTATAAAATGTTTTGAAATCTCACAACCACACTGTTGCTTTTTGCATTTTTTCGTAATACCTTAAATTAGGTGACCCAAACAATTGCTTATTTATACCTATCGACCTAGAATATCTTTCTGAATAGGTTTGGTTTTGTCCGTCCGTCTGTTTATAAATGTATCCTTGTTACCGAGTACAGGTCACAATTATGCTCAGATCACTAGGAAATTTAGCAAGAACTTCCTTTTTAACTCAAGGACTTACTAAAATGGGTGCAGAAGGTTTCCGATTTAGATATGGCCCCTATATATACATAAATGATCTATCAAACAAACAATTGTGTTTGTATTCGGGTTTTTAATTATTTCTCATCGTCTAGAAACAGCTGTTGCAACTTTTACAGCTGTTAGATAGGGTTGCCCCCGTTCTGATATTTTCGTGTGGAAAAAGCTTTAAGAAATGTCAATAACAACATGAAGGTAATATTGGTCTTTGACAGGAAGACGATGAAGAAAAGAGCTTTCTTACCCAAACGATAAGTGACAATGAACCAAATTAAAAACATGATCGCTTGGGTGAGAATAAGAAGAAGAACATTATTGCTTGGGTAGCTATCGCACGTCTGCGTTTTGGTACATTTACTGAACAGGCTGTTAGTGTCTTAGGTCATTCCTTTGATGTGTTACACTTTTGGCCCGTAGCAAATGATATATACCCTCGTATCACTAAAGTGAGGGTATAACAAGTAAGAAAATTCCAGTCGGGTAAACTGCAGAAGGTATGGTGAAATTGTGTTCGTATGAATATGTCAATTTGTGTGGCGGGTACCAGAAGAGGCTTGATAAATACACCTATTTTATACTGAACAGTAGATACTTCAAGTGCATTACACTGTACCGAATTGAAAGTATTTGCGGTTACTGGTATTAATGTTATGAACTATTCAATGGTGGTATAATTTGTGTGGGAGCTACCAAAAGGGGCGTACACGCAAAACACGTCAAACTGTTATGTCTCTCACAGACAAACTCAACTAAGAACATATGTTCGAGACAAGTGTGGCAACATAAAAAAAACGCTAATCGAATGCTCGTAGCCCGAGAAATTTCAAAATTCACCATTTCTATTGAACAAATCACGTATGTTAAACTGTTTTCCGACCGCTAAGAAATCTATGACAGTCGAGTGCAGTTCTTGAATTCAGGATGGCAGTTTCCAGGGACTTTTAAACCAGACTGTCGGAGAAAATATTGCTACCGAGTTTAGTCACAACATTAACAGCCCGTTTCTCTATTTCGCACGAATGCGATGCGAACGAAGAACAGCTGATTTTAGACCTACTAAAAGATATCAGAACGACAAAGTGACTGCAAACATAATGGCTGATGCCAGTTATAGGTCTATAATCAGCTGTTTTTCGTTCGCATCGCATTCGTGCGAAATAGAGAAACAGGCTGTAATACTCTGCCTTTCAGCTTCCTCTCCACTGGCTAGGGAGAGGAAGCTGATACTAGAGGGGTTTGGGCTGAGTATATGCAGGGGCACAACGGTTTGGAATGTATACAGTTCCTGACTAGTGACCACCTGCCATTTGTTTCTATAAGCTGATCAGTCAATCTTTTTTCAATGAATAGCCCTAGTTTCTTAAAAAAAGAATATCAAAGCCTACTTTATTGTTTCATTTGTATAGAAGTTCATAAATCTCCTATATTCAGGGATGCGATCATTCAATTCTAATTATGTTAGTGTGACAGATTGGATCAGCTGATTCGTTACGCTACGCATGTCGAGTACGGTGCTGGCAATATGACATTTGTTTGATATTCTACATGAAAACACATTTTTGGAGAGTTTGTGAATTAAAGGGAAGAAGAACAAAAAATATTTAAAATTGAAAATAGCATGTAACATATTCAACTTTAAATCGTAAATATCATATTGCAAAAGTAATCTACAATACCGAATTTGACGACATTGAGATGATTTATGTTTTTCTTCCAAATATAAGATATGTATCTTGTACTTAAGCACATAATTTTTAGTATATTCAGCTAGAGTTTTCCATTCAGATTAAAACAGTACGAGGCGGTCCCAAAATTAGCCAACCTGACATATAGATGGCGGTAGTAGTTTGAAAAAATTACCTTCGTGAAAAGTGGCAACCTTCTTTTTTGTGCACTCAAAAGTAAACGTTTTGAAAACATGCAACAATCTGTCACCGATATGTAATACAATACTTTTATTTAAAAGATCTCAGTCCAACCAATATTAAAACCGAGCTAGATTCTACACTGCTCCTTCGTTTACAACTATAAAATATTGGCTGGCAAAGTTAAAACGGGCCGAATATATGTATTCACGAATTTAGAGGTTATGTAGTATCACTCTAGCTCACCGGCGGCTCATTATATAGCCGAAATATTTTGGGGACATTCACTGACCCGCCCTAATACATACAGCATCGGACAATACATATTGGACTAACTTCATACTTCGGTTCAATTGCCAAAATCTGAAAAACTATCAATGATATATTCCAAAAATTGTACCTATTATCTACGAAATTGTTTCAATTAGACCAAAAAGATAATAATATGACTGCTTAAATTATTTTAAATTGAAAATTTATTTCACAAAAAAAAACAAAAGTCGAAAATTCCCCTGACGAAGCATTTTGGACTATATATTTCTACTAAGATTTTGTGGAAACCCCTTCATTGCTTCTTCTTGCATGTAAACAATAAGATTGCTTGTTATCTTCGTATCTTTGGAGTTCCAAACATCTGCAATGGCCTGAAAAGCTTATTTTTTCTCCACCTACACATTCTCGATTTATCTCTTTGTTGACAATTTCCCAAAGATTTTCAATGGGATGCAAGACTAATTCAATCTTTGAATCATTTGACGGTATTTTTTTGGGTCGTTGTCGTATTGAAATTGTCATAATAGAGCCATATTACACTCAGCATAGGGAAACAGATTTCGCAGTACATAAACATATCCATAAAACCATTTATTTTATAGAGGTATGCAACCCCGTTACCGAAAAAGCATCCCCGAACCATTACATTCCCGCCTCCATGTTTAACAGACCCTTTACGGTACAAAGGATCCAATCTTTTATTGCCGATACTGTATGTATCAAAGCTGTGAGCTATTCAGATTTGATAGTCGTTTTTTGTACCCTGAAGAAAATTTACATACATAATTTGAAATATTTTGCTAAAATTTTAAATTGTCTTTAGTTAAAGTACAAAATGTCCTTATCTTAATGTCTTCAAAAGCAGGGCTCTATTTTAATTGTCTAATGATTTACCCGTTTTATTTAAAGCTATTTCATTTACCGCTTCGTAGTTTCACCAGAACCATTAAATCTATCAAAAAACTTCATACAATTGAATTAAAAATATTTTTTATTTTTCCTTCCATTACTTAACAAAAACAGGTAGCTAAACAACAAAAAAACGGCAAAGCCTCATTTTAAAATTTTTATTTGTACTTTTGTGGACATTTTTTCTGTTTCTTCTTTCAAAATATATGAGATTTTATTGGTAGCATATGTTCTGCCACAGTTAAACTAAACTAAATAACCAAAAGCGATTTTCATATCCTGTCGACAGGTAAAGTCAATGCAATACATTTTGCAAATTTGTGCAAGTGTGACTGAGTAACGTTTTTTTATCATTTTGCTTTTTAATTTTGTGCAGAAATTTAAATTTATTCAACAAATTTTTCAACACTAATAACTGATTAAAGGTTTACTGAATTTTACAATAAGCTTTCATTCATTCATGTCGCTACGTTAATTCTGAAAGGTTGTAACGGCATTTTGTTTTTGAAAATCACTTTTTTACATATACTGATTAAAATACGCTGAAATTCTTAAAGAATATAGAAAACTTCAAATACGTTATACTCATGCGAGTAGAACATAAAACTATCAAAAAGAACTGAACATAAGAGTTCTTAAAACATTTTATTTTCAAATTTTTATCTGAATTTATGTATGTATATATATACATATATACCTGATGGATTTATCTTTGTTCCAATAAAACCAAAGGGAAGCGGAAGAAAATTATAGGCTCCTTTGTAAAATTAGTCCCTGTGCTATCGCCTCCCCTTTCGCTGAGAATCTAATACTCCATTTTGCAAATTGTTATTGTCCGCCTGTCAATCATTAAAGATACCAGAGTAATTTAATAAAAGCTAATTAAAATCGACATTTTTAGTTCATTAATCTGCCGTCACTAATTAAAATTCCGAAAGGATTTCAACAAAGAAAATTAAATAAGGCTAATTGACACTTCAATTATTTTGTAGGTATTCGGGCAATAAATGTCTATCATATAAATCATTGATTGATTGCACTACGCGTGTTTTTGTTACAACATAATTGCTTAATATGTACGAGTATGTAGAGTTTAACGATATTGAGCGATATTAGTTATCGATATAGTTTATCGATAGTGTTTCTCGCTGCCGTTATTAAGTTAATACAGCACGTAAGGTGTTGCCAGTGTGAAAATTGTAAGAAATTCCACATTTTACAGTACGACAACTCATTTTTGAAGAGATTCTTGTCATTTATTTGTGAATTAAAGAGAAGAAGAAGACAAAAATGTCTCAAGCCATCTTTTTCAACATCTGACATTTCATTGTAAATGTCAGCAAGAAGAAGAAGAATAAAGCTTACAATGAAAAAAAACGGTGGCTTTGTTCATTTGGCACCAAAGTCATAGCGTGATCCATTTCGAGGTTCCCTACTTTTTTAAAGAAAAAACACAGAAAATTCAAATTGAATGGGGAATGTGTATTATCATTTGAAAGAACATTTTTTGGCATTTATTTTTAGTCTCAGATGGTCCATCCGTTGAGTCCAATTTTCGATGACTCGTTCGAGCATTTCGACTGGTAACTGGCGAATGACACGCGTAAACGTTGTTCAGGCGTGTCTTTCCATAATGAAGTGCCAAACAATACTTAACAAAAATAACATGACAGCATGACACGACTCACACGAGATCTGTCAAAAAAGGCTATTGAAAAAAGTATCTCTACTTGGATCACCCGTTATTAAGAAAATATATCAATACCTTAATTTTAAGACAAGTTTTTTGTTTTTTAGTAAATCAACTTTACTTTTTTTCCGAAATTTTAAATGTTCGTAAAATACCTTATTAATTGAAACGGTATAATCTTGCATAATGATACATTGCTTGATTGTTTGACAGCAAATAATGACTTGAAATAAATAAAAATTAAAAATGTGTGCTTTAAAACGAAAATTATTGCTACTTACGTCATTTTAAATTTCTAAGGTATAACTAGAAATCAATGAAAAATTAAAAATGAAATTTGACAAAATAGGCAACGTTTTGACTAGCTTTATTAAAAAAATATTTTTGGATAAATTCCTAAACAATAATTTTATTTGTTATAAACACATATTTTGTTGTTATATATTAATATATGCGATCCAAATAAATTTTATTGATTTTCAAATAAAATTTATTTGCTCAGAAATATATATTATTTAAAAATGTTGTGTTCCAAATATATTTTCTTTCGATTCAAATATATCAAAAAAGGAGATTTTGCCCAGAGAGAATTTTCTTATTACATATATGACAACTGTCAAATTATAACCGCAATGCCCATTTTCACATTGTTAAGAAGGTGTAGGGTATTATACATATAGTCGGCACCGCCCGACTTTCTGTCTTTCATTACTGGTTTGCATTTAGCATTGTTTAGAATGGAGATATCGAATTGGTGTTAGGTAAATACTCTAACCTAACCTAACCTAAATGTTTTATTGTCACCCGCAGTGGTTTTTCTCATGTCATAATTTACAAAAAAAATTTAAATGACAAAATCCTACTTTCTACATCCTTTATTCAACAAAAAACCAAAACATTTGAGATTTGTAAATTACTGTGTTGTACAATTATTATTTTATTTATTTAAATTGAAATGTAATGACAGACAACACTGCACTTTCACGAAGAGATGTCTCAAACATATCTCTTGACATGAGAGAGGCTATGTACATATGTGTGTATGTATATGATACATATACATTTAGTGTATTTAGCTTGCCTAACGATAGAGACATGTTGTTGTTGCCTGTCAGGCTGCATTTATCAACATCATATGCAAAATGACAACAATAACAACTAACTATAAAACGATAACAAAAATCATACCAGAATACTACATTCCGTTGCATCAGGAGCAATTCACAAAAAATATGATGTAATTTAATTATTCAAAAACTAAGTGAATTTGTCTTTTTGCCCTCTACATTGAAAGATAATTCTGAAATATTTTTTCGGATTGTCTGCGGTGCGGTGCCAATTGTCTTCAAATTACCGCGAACAATCCATTAATGGTTCAGGCCCTTAAAACGAATATCGAGCAAGCCTTTCGTGAGGCAGAGCTGGAAACCGTCATCAAGGTCTTGGAAAATTGGGTTGTCAGGATGCGCTGCTGCAAATGCATCCACACGAATGAAATTGTATTCCATAAATAATTGGAATGTATACACGGGGCAAAATCGACTTTTTTGATATGTTTGAATCGAAAGAAAATATATTTGGAACACAAATTTTTAAATATTATATATTTCTGAGCAAATAAATTCTATTTGAAAATCAATAAAATATATTTGGAATGAATATATTAATATATTACAACAAAATATATTTGCAAACTAAATTTCTCAAATAAAGTATATGTTTAAGTACAAATAAAATTATTCTTTAGGAATTTCTCCAAATATATTTTATTTAAAAAATAATTTCAAATCTTGTGCCGTCTTTTTCGAATTTCATTTTTAATTTTTTCTTGGTTCCTAATTGTACATCCCAGTTATGATACCTTATGCAGCATTGACTTTTGTTTCAAATCAATCATTTTAAATTTAAGTATTCCAAGCCATCATTAGTTGTCAATCCACCGAAAAATTTATTTTGATCCAAAATTATAGAATTTCAGTTATTATTTATTATTTTTACGAACATTAAGAATTTCCAAAAAAATTATTTTGAATTACTGGGCAATATAACGCAATTTAGGTACTTTCTGAATACTTAAGTGCAAATTTTTAATTTGTTTCGAAAAATAATAGTCCCAAACAAAAAAAAAATTGGAGTAAACAAAGATTTGTTTAGAACAACATCTTCCCAAATATATAACCTTTGTGTGTACCAAATATTATATATTTAGGGTGTACCCTAAACATTTATATGTTTCAAGCCGAATATGTTTGGGACAATATACTACAGGAGCGATTTTTTTTCAGCGTGTACTTTTTCTAATATACCAATAATATGCCGAAGTATTGATTTTTGTTAATTTTTCTGCATTTTTAATACGAAATGGATTCTTGTTTGCACAAATGATTGCCAACATTAAGCATAACTTCACTCTTATTTCGAGTTTTCGATTCTTTTTTCCCTCACTGTTCGTCCTTCATCTATTGTTTTGTTCTCATTTTAAACGAATTATCATGCAGCCCAGACATCAGTTCCTTGTGGTAATCTTTATGCCATCCAATCATCATCATAAATATCATAACCAATTCCTTTTTGTCCTGTTTCATACCTCCTTCACAAGAAAAATCGTAAACAAACATGTTAAAAAACGAGAAATGATACACGCTGAAAAAAATCTCTTCTGTAGTATATTATTGTCCCAAACATATTCGGCTTGAAACGTATATATGTTTAGGGTACACTCTAAACATATAATATTTGGTACACACAAAAATTATATAATTGGGAATATGTTGTCTAAACAAATCTCTTTTTACATCCCAATATGTTTTTATTTGGGACTATTATTCTGAAACAGATATTTATTTGCATTTAAGTATTCAGAAAATACCTTAATTGTGTTAAATTTTTCAGTAATTCATAGTTCATTTTTTACAAATTTTTAATGTTTGTAAAAATAATAAATAATAATAATTGAAATCTTATAATCTAGAATCAAAATAAATTACTTGGAAGACTGACAACAAATAATGGCTCCGAATACTCAGAAATTAAATGATTGATTTAAAGCAGTTGTTAAACGCATATGGTATTATAACTGGGAAATCAAGCAAAATTAAAACTGAAATTCGAAAGTGTCAGCAAAAGTTTTCTAATTTTGTTTTTTAAATAAAATATATTTGGAGAAATTCATAAACAATAAATTTATTTGTATTTAAACACATATTTTATTTGAGGAAATTAGTTTACTCACTCACTTCAAGAGTGACATAACTCAAAATTTAAAATTTTTGAGGTTGCTTTACAAAAATGCGAATTTTGTAAATGTCCATAAATTAATCTCAGCGAAATTTGGTGTATAAGTACACAACCCTATTTCGGATTATTCAAGCGTTTTTTAACATCTTAGTTCATGTTACTTTATTGATTTTCAAATAAAATTTATTTCTTCAGAAATATATACTATTTAAAAATTAGTCTTCCAAATATATATTTTCTTTCGATTCAAACATATCCAAAAAGTCGATTTTGCCCCGTGCAACCATAAAGATGATGATGATGTTTTTGCTGTTGTTTTTACTTTACATGTCTCTCTTACTTTAATGTGCTGTCACAAATATGTTGTTGGTGCTGCTGTTGCTGTGCATCATGTGCACACATATGCGTTGTCGTTGTTGTTAACGATGTTGTTAGTGTTGCTGCTGCATCTGTTGATGGTGTCTGTCATTTTATTAAGACGACGAAGCATAAAGCTCTTACCCCATTACATAGCTGCACATGAAGAACACTGACGACCACGACTACAACGATGGTAAACCGAGTAGAAAGACATACAGTGTCATCTTCTTATTGAACACTTACAGAGCAAGAGAGAGGAGAGAGGAGGGCAAGAGAGAGAGAAAACCATATGATGTCGTCGAATACAATGCTAAAGAAAATTATGTTTCAGTGAAACATCACTCATGTGTCACACATGAATTTATGACCGGATGTTCCTAACAAATTCCCAGTAGAATTTTGCTGATGACGTTCAACAATGGCATGTATATAAAATAAAATATACGTTCGTATATTTTTAAATATATGTTTTTACATGCACTGAAAAAAGGTTTCTAATACTAAAGACAATGTTATAGATTAGGCGAAAAAGACAATAAAATATACCATTTTATACGTAAACTTAAGAAAATTACTTAATACATAGCAGAATGCTTTATTTTCTTAGCCCTAAAATTAATTCGGGAATATTTAATATTTCTTTAGGTGTAGTACGAGTATAAAGAAATATGTTCACCTATTGTTTATACATATTTTTACATTAAATGGAAATAAGTTTGTCATAAAATTAAAGAATGGCGCCAAAGACGCTTTTGGTTTTTAAAATAAGTACATTTTGTACTTCAAAATTTCATAAATATTAAGTACAATTTCTTAATTTTAAGTACCAAACGTACTTATTTCAAAGATTAAGGACGTCTTTGGCACCAATCTTAAATCTTATGACCACATGTAATACAATAAAATTGATTACCAAAAATAACTCAAATCAATTTAATAAATCAATTTTGATATTACATTTAATAAAATTTAGATAGTATTAAATAAATAGTCTTTAGTTTAAGTATGAAATGTGGCTTGAATAATGTTTTATTATCTTTAGCGATTAATGTCATTGTCTTTAATATAAAGACACATTTTTTATACTGTCTGTTAATATCTTGAAAACTATTAATCCAACCTCAATAAAAAATTACCCTTAATTACTTTGTTATATATGTTTTTTTGGAATTCTCCTTTCTTATTCAACTGTATACCAGCTTACAAAATAATTTCACATGACGAATAAGTAATAAAAAATTTAAATCCATTACTCATACGTAACGAAAGACTTCAATTTACAAATCTGCCCTTTGTAAAGAGGCAAAACGGTATAAAATATACATATTGACTTGCTTCTCTCGCCACAACCTTTCTCTACAACCTACTGCTAGTGTTTCATACTACTTTGGTGTTGGTAATCTTGGACATCACCCCCATTAAATAATTATACCTTGTTACGGGCTTGAAAAAGGCTCAAATTTCTTTGCGAGCCAGCCATAAAACCATAAAACAAGTGGTGACCGAACACAAATACAAATCCATGAGCAAAAAAAAAACAAGAATTGAAAATAAAAAAAAACGGAACGGAAAAGAAAAGAAGAAAACTAAAAAAGGGCACACTCCACATAACAACAATAGCGTCATAGTTTACCTTGGCTAGACCAGTATAACGAACAGTTATTTTTGCTGCTCTTTTTTCTCGTGGTCCTCAAACGCTCTCTTGGCCTCAAATGCACTGGAAAATCATGTCACTAGAACACAGGTACTCTTCTTCGCGGTGTGAGTGAAAGAGAATCCTTTAAGTTCCACTCAAATGTAGTTTTTAATTTTGACTTTTTGAGTTATGATTTATTTTTCACAATGACGTCATTGTTAAAGTCCACTCTCTGTGGATTTCTCCTAATTAAAAATTCAAACGTCAATCTATTCGCGACTACTAGCAAGTCTCGCCGTACATCGTTCTCTTGTCGCTCTCTTTGAGTATAAACTCGTTTTTAATTATTTATAAACTCATAAGAGAAACCAAAACTACTACTTGGGGAGTTGGAGGACGTTGTGCATAATGTTTGGTTGTTGTGCTGTTTGCATACATGTGTTTAATTTACACTAAGGGTATATTGTTATCATTATCGTGGTTATCCTTGACAATATATGTATGTACAGTGGGTTACATGTGAATAATTCGAATATACATATGTACATACATTACAATGAAAACAGAAGAATCTTACGTTTTGAAATAAATATAATGGGAAATCAATCCTTGTAAATTGTATAAAAGAATATAATGGAAAATCAATCCTTATAAATTGCCTAAAGATTTATATAATACGCTGAAGGACGTAACGTTGTCGTGGAGTAACGAGATAGCTGAGAGAATCTGACTTATGGAAATGTGTGTGAACAATCACCCAAAGAACACATTGCATAAACGGAAGAACCTGCCGATTGTTTAATTTGGCGAACTATCAGAAGACATCGGTTTTAAAAGTTCACTCACTTGACATGAAATCTCCCATACATATATTTAATAGTTTCTTTGTATTCCAGAGTCTGTTGATCTCACATGTAATCAGCTGTTTTCAATTCAATACTTTCATTTTAACTTTAACCTTCGGATATTATTATTACAAAATATTTTAAATTTTCAATCATTTTTATTAAATTTAATACTCATTTTAGCTATACGACCACATTTATCGTCTAACTCATATCCTTAAATTTCGATAACAAAATTAATTGGGACTTATCGAAAATTTAAAAACATTCAGACGGAAATTTCAATAAAATTAAATATTTCTGACCAATAACTGATCTCTTATTGTAATCGAAACAATATACATATTTTCAGTATACTTCACAAACTGGCTAAGTTAGTCCAAAAAATTTCCGATAAATGTTATTATCGAAATTTAAAAACAAAAACATTTTTCAGTA
Source organism: Eudasyphora cyanicolor (assembly GCA_963930755.1). NCBI lineage: Eukaryota > Metazoa > Arthropoda > Insecta > Diptera > Muscidae > Eudasyphora > Eudasyphora cyanicolor. Next base: position 136,316,719 of record OZ005735.1, read on the forward strand.
TAGGTTATGTTAAGTTGAAGAGAGGAGACGTTTAAACGTCTCATGTCCATGGACATACATACACACAAGCCAGTGTTTCGGCCTGTTGTGCGCTCCTTATTTATGATCTTTTTATTCCTCACGAGTTACAGAAAATCGGTACTAAACACGAATTTTCTCAGTATCTTCCAGTCATATCCTTTGAGATGAGTCAAGTCTCGTAATATGTCGGATCCGAAATGTTGGGTCCGACATATTTCAGTATAAGTGAATACTTTATGCAAATAAGATCCGGTCTATTGTACATATTAAGTTTAACTGTTCCATGTTTTATTCAGTTTATTGTAGTTTTGAGCCATTCCGTCGCTCACTCTTTCTTTCTTTCCTTAACCAGGTGCGTGGTTCAAAAACACATGTGTGTATGTGTAGAAAAATAGCGTGCATATGCTTATGGACATTTTGCTGAGAGGAAATGAGTGTTTGTGTAGTTGACAATGACTTAAGAGAGAAACAGAGTTAAGCACATACATATGTATGTACGAATATGTGGACATGTGTAAATTAATTAAAAATGTATGATAAAATAATAATAACAATTGACCTTGTTTCGTTTTGCACAAGAAAACACCACCGCCATCTTCAACACCAACATGGCATTCCCCCACCTCTACTCTGTGCGATTTCTTCTTCGACTAGTCCTCCACTTTATTGCGGTATACATATGTTGTATGTTTTGTACGTCTGTTTGTTTGTGTGTATGTATATAACATGTGAGCGAGTTAAGTTTTTAATGCGATTTCTTCTTCTTCTTTTTCTTACTCTTTTGTTCTGTTGTCGTTGTTGTTGTTGTTAATGTTTGGTGAGTTCTTTTTGACCGTTGCTCTGTTAGTGGTGCTGCTGGTTTGTTTTTTTTTTATTCTTTTCGTTGTTTTCTTTTTGTGTTGTTGAACATGGAGCTTAGTGTGTGTTATAATCTCATAAAAGAAATACCACCATATTTTCACAGCAGTTTTCCTTTTTCGTTTGCATAATAAGGCAACTACTACACGAAGTGAGAAAAAAAACGAAACTATTACAGACGTTCGCATTGCACTCACTGACTTGTGAGTAGTGGTGGCTGGCTGGCTATGCTCATATGGCAGCGGCTTTCATTCAGTAGGACATGGGTGCGTATACGTTTTTGTGATTTTTTTTTTTTTGAGGGGGGGGGGTGGCATTGGTGTTGCTCATACGCTCAAGTGGTCGGTCGCTCTGATTGCGTTGGTCGTCGTTCACAATGTGGAATAATGTTGTTATGACCACCACATCCCTAATTTTGTTTTCTACAACAATAGTGCTTTAAAGATTTCAGATTCAGTGGCAATTTGGACTGTGAACTTTTATCGAAGTTAATTACATATTTAACATCTTTTTTTTTTTAATTTAAGTGAAATGATCAGATTTACAATTCAGAACATCAATTAACGTGTTCTGAATTTCAAATAGAATTTTATCAATGTTAATTGTCGATTTGTGAATTTCAAATGACACTTATGCACTTAGAATGATGATATTACTTGTTTTTAACGTTTTCTTTAAGTATGACAGTTACCGACGATAAATTTGTTGCATTTTTCCATCCACAAAAGGTGATATCAGTTGCTCTCATATGTTTGTCATAAAGTGTCAACACTCAGCTCTCGTCATGACTGTTCGTTGCCAGTTAGTCAGCAGACGTATCGTATAGTATAAAAACCACTTAGCCTTTGGTTTCAATCAGTTTTTTGTTTCGTTTTATTGAATCATTTTGTTATTTCAAATGTGAATAAACCTCCCATTGTCCATTACAACTTTTTGTTTAGTTATTTCTCGCAAAAAAAGGAGACAAAACCAACAAAGACCGTCCTTTTCCTACAGATGACATTAAACCGTATCTCATAATTATGCAAATTGAAAGCAATTTAATTGCATGTTTTTAGTTTATGTTCATGTTCATGTCCTCCATATCGTTTTGACTTAAAAGTTAATCGCAATTTGTAGAAATAACATTTCAATCGAGTAGCATTTTGTTTTCAAATAGAAAAATTTTCTTCACAAATTTGTCAGTCTGAAAAACTAATTTGTTACAAACAATTCAATAAATTTTGTCTTTCTCGTTTTTATTAAATAATTGCTGGTCAACTTATTTTCATTATAAGAGGTTATGGGCGAAAACAAGGAAATTCACGGAATCCCACAGTTTAACGGCCAGGGATTTGATGACTGGCAATTTAGAGTAAAAATTCACCTGGACTCTTTAGATCTGTTGGAAGTTCTAACCGGCGACCCACCAGCAGGCGATACTCAGAAAAGTGAATTCTTGAAGAAAGACAAAAAGGCCATGGACAGAATTGTGAGTTTCTTACACGCTGATTGCATAAGCTTTGTCCGAGATAAGGGGACTGCAAAAGCTATGTGGGAGAGCTTGCAATCGGTGTTCGCTAAGAAATCTGTCGTGAATCAGGTATTGATTCGAAAACAATTAGCAAAAATGAAAATGAATGAAGGAGATTCCATTATTAGTCATGTGATGACATTTGAAAATTTAATTCGAAAATTGAAGCTGTCTGGAGCCAATGTGGAAGAAAGTGATATCCTGGCCCAACTGTTCTTGACGTTGCCTGAAAAGTATGATCCACTTGTGACAGCTCTGCAAAGCGTTGATGCAGAAAAGCTAACATTTAATATGGCAAAAGAGCGCTTAATTTCTGAAGAGGCCAAGTTTTCCGACCGCGATCAGGGAGATATTGAAGAAAAGACTGCATTTTCCGGTAAAAAGAAGTTTATGAAGAAGCGCTTCAATGGAAAATGCTACAAGTGTGAAAAATATGGTCATCAGGCTAAAAACTGTTGGCAACGTGATGCCCGTTCAGCAAAAACAAGTACGAGTACAAAAGCCGTATCCTTTATGGCTTTTCGAAATCAATTCAACAACAGAAACAATAAAATTGTATTCAAGCTTGATTCCGGTGCCAGCGATCACATTGCGAAAGATAAGGTAATTTTTAGCTGCTTGAAAAAGCTTGAAATCCCTGTTGAAATCAATGTAGCAAAGGATAGCGAGTCGATTGCAGCTGAATATATTGGGGAAATAAAAGGTGTTAGCAACAAAGGTGTAGAAGTGGTAATGAAGGATGTGCTTTATGCTTCTGCTTTGAGGGACAATTTACTATCCGTGAGAAAATTAACCAAAGCAGGTTTGAACGTAAATTTTCTCAATGATAAAGCAATAATTTCGAAAGATGAAGTACCAATTGCAACCGCATATCTTCGCGGCAACCTGTATGAATTGACATTGAATTATTCAAATAAAGATGCTCTCTCTTGTAGTCAAAATAACATTGTAACCTGGCATAGACGTCTTGGACATATTGGCAATACTGGTATGGAAAAAATATTGAGACAACGATTAATAAAGAACGTTATTAAGCCAAATGAACTCGGATTCTGCGACATATGCACTGAAGCGAAGCAATGTCGCGACCCCTTCGATGGTACCAGGCCCAGAGCAGCACGCATTATTCAAAGAATACATTCAGACGTATGTGGGCCGATAACACCGGTTGCCTGGGATGGATCGAAGTACTTTGTGTCTTTTATAGATGATTACAGTCACTTTGCTATGATTTACTGCCTCAAGAAAAAGTCGGAAGTCTTTGAGAAGTTCCAGGAATACGAAGCCTTAGTGTCAGCAATGTTTCCCAGTGAAAAAATTTCAGGACTCACTATAGACCAAGGCACGGAATATCTGTCGAAAAAACAAAAAGAGTGGTATAAAGCTAAAGGCATACAGGTGGAATCAACTATTGCATATACCCCACAACAAAACGGCGTATCGGAGAGGTTCAATAGGACAGTGACAGAAAAACTAAGAGCCATGTTATTGCAGAGTGGAGTACCCAAAAATTTATGGAACGAAGCAGCATTTGCGGCGGTGTATATAATAAATAGAATTCCAACGAAAGCTATTAACGAAATGACGACGCCTGCAGAGATGTGGTTTGGCAAAAAGCCTAATCTGGAAAAATTAAAGGTATTTGGATCGAAGGCGTTTGCTTGGATTCCGAATAAAAACCGAAAGAAGTTGGATTCAAAAAGCAAGAAAACTGTATTTATAGGCTACGCTCCCAACGGATATCGTCTGTGGGACATGGAAATGCAAAAGATAATCTTGGCTCGAGACGTCAAATTTGAGGAAGATTGTTTCCCATTCAGAACCCCAGCTGAACTAGAAACGAAACAGACAATTATTCAAATCAGCCACGAGCAAGAGGGGGTAGATGAAGATAATGTCGTGTCTGCTGAATACAATGAACAAGATTCTGCCAATAATGAAGAACAGTTGAATGAGGACAACGGTAATATTGGGCATGTGGATATCCCTATAAGCGAGGTAATAGCAGCTGGTGAGGAAGAAAATGCAAATGAAAATGTCATTGAACAAGAAAATTTAAACGAACCAAGAAGACAAAGCCAAAGAATAAGTCGATTCCCAAATAAACTTTTGGACTACATAACCGGCCATGAAGCTGAGGTCGTCGAAAAAAATGTTCCGGAAAATTATAAAGATATTTTTAATAGACCTGATACTAATATGTGGAAGAAAGCTGTCGATGACGAACTAAGTTCAATGAGGAAAAATCAGGTTTGGCAATTAACAAGACCTCCAGCTAAAGCAAAGTTATTGAAATCAAAGTGGATTTTCAAATTAAAAGAAGACAGTAACGGAAATCTCGCAAAATTCAAAGCACGACTGGTCGTAAAAGGCTTTCTCCAGAAGCATGGCGTCGATTACTGGGAGACATATGCTCCAGTAGCGAAATTGACCACAATAAGAATTGTACTTGCGGTTGGAATTCATCGAGGTTACCATTTTCACCAACTTGACGTTAAAACTGCTTTTTTACATGGAGATTTAAGCGAAAATATATATATGGAAATCCCTGAAGGTGTAAATGCAAAGACTGGATTATGTTGCAAGTTGGACAAATCGTTATATGGGCTTAAGCAAGCTCCAAAATGCTGGAACGAGAAGTTCAACAACTTCCTGCTGTCTCTTGGGTTTACAAGGTCCAGACATGATTATTGCCTCTACGTTAAGGTAAATGAAAAGCGAATGGATGTACTTATCCTTATACTGTATGTCGATGATTTATAAATAGCTGGTAATAATCTTGAACGTATTAATGATTTAAAAAGAGACTTGTCGAAGTCGTTTGAAATGTCTGATTGCGGTCCTTTAAAATATTTCCTTGGTATGCATATGAATTTCCATGATGGCAACTTAGATATATCGCAAGAGACAAGTATTATAAAGATACTTGATAAATTTGGAATGACTGAATGTAATTCTGTAAAGTCACCAATGGAGAAGGGACTGCAACTGGAGAGAAATAATTCAAACCATTCTGTAAATCAGCCCTATAGGCAACTTTTGGGTAGCCTAATGTATGTAATGCTCTGTTCTAGACCCGATATATGCTTTCATGTGGGTTACCTCGGACGTTTTCAAGAAAGTCCTACTGATGTTCATTGGCAACATCTCAAGCGTGTGGTGAGATATTTAAAGGGCACACTGAATATGAAGCTACATTTTATAAAGAATTCAAATGAACCCATTGTGGGATTTGCCGATGCTGACTGGGCCTCCGACATATCAGACCGTAAATCTGTGAGCGGATTTGTATTTAAAGTATACGGTTGTACAGTAGCATGGTGTAGTAAAAAACAACAAACGGTGGCGACATCTTCATCAGAAGCCGAGTACGTAGCTTTAAGCTTAGCTACGACAGAAGCAATTTGGATTCGTGGAATTATGGAAGATTTAAAAGAAATTAGTAATTATCCTGTAAAAATATTCGAAGATAATCGGGGCTGCATCGGAATGGCAAGTAATCTAGAAAGCAAGAGGGCCAAACACATTGATATCAAGCACCACTTCGTCAGAGATAATGTCATGAATGGGATCATAAATGTCGAACATTTAAATACTGAATATCAATTGGCTGATTTATTTACGAAATCTTTGGATGTCAACAGATTTGTGAAGTTACGATGTGATACTGGATTGATCGATTGAGAGGGGGTGTAGAAATAACATTTCAATCGAGTAGCATTTTGTTTTCAAATAGAAAAATTTTCTTCACAAATTTGTCAGTCTGAAAAACTAATTTGTTACAAACAATTCAATAAATTTTGTCTTTCTCGTTTTTATTAAATAATTGCTGGTCAACTTATTTTCATTATAAGACAATTCATACCAAAGCAACTCCAACAACAACAACGGCAAAAAGGACAATTTCATTTAGAGAGCAAAAAGTTTGCCAATGAAATGGCATTCATTGCAAATGCAAATGAAACCCAAAAATGTAACTCAAATTTATCAACAATTTAACGGTTTCAGGCTATAAAACTCAACAAATCATTGATTGTCCCACACATATACAGAAAGAGATATGTACTATAAAAAGGACAAACATAGATATCTCTCTTCTTGTGCAAACAATGGGCCTGGCACATGATATTTTCCACAATCGTAATTTTGGCTTTGTATATGGAAAATTAGCGGGTATAGGCTGGAATGCGAGAAGCAGAATTACGCCCCGGAACAATGTAAGGACCATGGTATTCAGGATATGATGATGCATCATGTGACTGTAATTTTGTATTCATTGGACCACACATACGCACACACACACACATTTAATGCATTTTGGGACAATGAAATCAACATTATTATTATTAAGTTCTGGCTGATTTTATTGTTGCTGTATGAGTGTGTGTGCACAGAATTTCAGTGTTTTTAAAATTCACATTACACATTACAGTTCATGGACATTTTTCTTTCTTTCCGACAATTGTTTTTATCAGATTCATGGCATCCTTCTGGCATCCGCAACAGGACATTTGTCACAATTACTTAATGACAGTAGCAATCGATTACTGTTGTATTAGGGCATTTACTGTTCATTCATCTGAATTTTTTGATCTCAATGCTGGAGAGAATGAATGGAAATTAAAGTAAAGAATTTTACATTTAACAAGTTGTTCAGTAATTTCTGAATTGGAGAGACCATCTAAATTTTTTCTTAAAAATGGGTAATCATGGACTAATAACGTTTAGAAATTTTTTTTTTTTGATTGAATCTAGTTACTCAATTACGAAGGAATAACTTCATACTGTAGTACTTCTAGAGGCGCTACATGAAACGTTTTTCAACTACACATCAGCTGTTTGAGAACATATTGAGGTACTGTGAATCAAAAGTGTTTTTTTCCTTAATAACCGTTTAATGTCTAAATGGGGAGACCATATTTCACATTTGCCGAGGGAAGTTTTTATAAAAATTTATAATCATAAACTAAAGCTTAGTTTTGATTTGTTGCATCTATTTACTGAATTGCGAGAGAATAACTTCGCCCTCAATTAGTTCTGAGACACTCCACGTGGAACGTTATTAAATGAAGTTGCACCACTACAAATCAGCTGTTATGACGTATATGATGTACTGTGAATCAAAACAGGTTTTTTCGTTAGTAATCGTTTAGTTAAACCTAAAGAAATAATTATTAAAAAACAATTAAAAATAGTGGAAATCGGTATCTGGTGTGGGAAATGCCAGAAAGGATGAGAACATTTTGCTAATTCTTCGTGAAACTTTAGTTTGACGAGGTAATGCTACTACAAAAATATTCTTATAAGGTTAGGATATATCGATACCTGCATTCCAAAACATGCTCAGTCGACGTAGCATGTTTTAGAGAGCTTGCATTTTTTAACGCCTAAATATTCCAAATTATATTCACTCAAAATTTGGTGTTTATCCATCAACCCAATGAAAATTTATTCGCAAAACTGTACAGGTCATTCGATTCAAAATTCATTCCACACAAACTTAAAAAAATCATTAAACTGTGATCGTCTCTCCTGAAATAGCAGATAGTATTAAAATAATGTTATTGGTGTCAGTTTGTATGGAGTTTAACATTAACGGTTGGTTAGCAATAATGGAGTTTGCAGTAAACGCTGTATAATGATATTTACTCGATTTTTTTTAATTTCCAGGCCCTTTTTATTTTTAAACATTGAAAAAGTTAAAACTTCTTTGGAAATTTTAAAAACATTTTTTTTTAATTTTTCCAAAATAAAATATAAAAAAAAGCAAAGCAGATGAACTTGCAAGACTAGGAACTAGTTTACACGCTTCACCCACCTAAACTTAAACTGCCACCCTAAACTTAACCTAAACCTAATGACTCAATCTTGAGTAACAAATTTTTTTTGGGAGATTTTTAGTTGATGACGACTAGGAAACTCACATAAATTTTATACATATGTAGGTATTTGTCGCTTAACTGCATTGCACTTAAGTGTCTTTACCTGCGCCAAATGGAAAATATTTTGCACTTTGGTTCTCTTTTATTAGAAAATATTGTGTTTGGGTGCATTTCGAATAGGTGAACAATTCAGTTAAAATTATTTTTCAATATTCGTACAATTATGACATTTATCTGCTTATTACAAAAAAATATTTATTTGTTTGTTTTTTGTGTTAAAAGTTCACAGTTACACATTTCATTACTAATTTCATACGAACGTTTGTTTTTGCTGTGATTTTGATCATGTTATGATCAACTTGAATGCAGAATAAGCTTTAACATTTCGCTTAAGTGCACATAAGGCAAGCATTTGAATTGGATAAGTGCAAATTGTGCAGCTAAGTGAATACCGACCACATTAAGGCATTTTTCACTTAAGTGCGCAAAGCAAAAATATTATTGAAATTGATTTTTATGTTTCGTTGGGAAAATATCTTAATTCCTTATTAAACCTTCTGATGATTTTAATGTTGATATTGACCCAAGTTATAGGGTGCGTTTGTAGTCGAATGTTGAAGCGAAACTTGCATGGGTAAAAAAGTGGTACAAAATAAAAGTTCAAGAAACAAATTGGCAATTCCCTTTTATGAGGGAATGAATAGGAAAACCAATTTAACAAATAAATATGATGAACAATAAAAACATAAACCTGTCCCCTGGTTGCTGAAACTAAAAACTCCGTTTAAAAGCATTTACATAGGGACTCGAAAAGAGCATTTAAATAGTCGCAGTATGAATTGTCATTAAATTAAAAAATATTTCTTTTTAAATTCTTTATTAATATTCACAAATCTTAAATGCCATGCTAAATTTGACAATAAAAGACGATATACCGGGTTTTCTATTAGGGACATAACAATTTCGTGTCTTTATGTCAACGCACCCTCAAATATTTTTAATAGTCTTTCCGTGTGAAACGTTAGTCGAAATCAAAATTGGCATCATGGTAAAACTCACGTACGTGCAACGTTTAGAAATCATTAAAAATTAAATTAAGAGCGCTTACTCCAGTTTGGGCTAATGGAAAACCCTGTATTTAAAATAACAAGAATCCAGCAAATATCATATTTGTCTCATCCACACCAACTGATTGTTTCGGCACACCCTAGTTCCCATTACCAATGAATAATCTACAAAACTCTCATTTCGGTTAATTGAAGTAAAAGAGAAGATATTTTCACATATCCTTAGGCAATAATTGTATACCACTTATGACATGCAATTTACGCAATACAAATGGCATTGCATACTTTTAGGCTGTTAAATGACAAACGTGGCGTTGTAGATATGTGTATTCTGAATGAAGGGGGCATTGTTTATTAACTTCAATGGAAATTAAATGAGTTCCTGCTATACACAAACATACATCCATAATGAATTACAGTTTATTTTTCGCCATGTAACTGTAGTTTATTGATAAATATTCATGTATTTTTAAGGGCTTTCGATCTTTAATGTTTACTAAATGATGATATACTCGTATTTAATTTTTTTTTGAGAACTTATTTGTGCATTTTATGTGTTAAGTATTATTATTATTATTAATAACAATTGTCATAGTATTGTTTTGGTTATTAAAATTTATTATTTTACACTCTTGTTTAACATAATCTTATTATTTGTTTGTAGCTACATATGTATGTAAATCATTTAATATCTGTCAACATGTTTATTTTTGTATATTTTATTGCTCTGTTTTGAAATATTAAATAAACATTTGTGATAATTTGTAATTTCACAGATAATCCGTATTTGTATTGTAGTAAATTAAAAAAAATTATTATAATTAATTGTTTTGTATTTTCTTTGAATCTCTATTTATTTATGTAATTTGCTCTTGTCTCTTTTTTCATTTCTTTCTCTTTTGTTTAATTTAAACTGATTTCAACTTTCATTGATTTCGTATTGTCGTTGTCCGTCCTGCATGTCATGTGTTGTACGATATCCTTGTCGTTGTTCGTCATCATCCATCCAATGTTTACCACTCTGTTATACTGTTATACTACTCGTACTATTGTGCTGCCGTTTGTCGCTGTCGCAACTGTCTGTGCTTCATTTATTTCAAATGTAGAATTTTGGAAAGCAAAATAAGGTTTGTGTTTTTTTTTGTAATTTTTTATTTATTTTTATTTGCGTATTACTATTATTTATTATTTAGCTTAATTACTATTTTTATTTGTAGTTTAGATTTTAAATTGCTTGTACGTTGTTATTATTTGTCACCACAAATGTTTACAAGAAAAAAAAACGTTGTTGGGAATAATTTTATTGCCATTGAACAATGAACAGCTGAGACTTAAACGGAGTTCAATTAACACAAGTAAAGACGGATTAAAATCGGGCGGGGTTGACTTTATAATGCCCTATACTCGCCTTGATACAAAAAATACAAGTAGTATAAATATACAGCCGTATATAGAAAATTGGGGCACAAAAATCTTCAATATTACTTATTGAAATCGTCAGCACATTTACGGCCTGTTTCTGTATTTCTAACAAAAGTCTCTGCGAACGAAAACCAGTCACTCACTTTCGTCAGGAATTTGGTTTCTCTAACGTTCTATCGTTCGTTCGCCTGGCCTTACGTCAATGACGTTAGCAATTTACCAATTGGAAAATAATGTAATTGCCAGATCAATAATTTCACAACTTCCGGTCTAAAAAAGCACACAATTTTCTATGGTCGACCTTAGCAAATACATCTCTGTACTATTTACACTAGCGGTGGCCAAAAAAGCAACCCTGGGTGGTCAGCTGAGCTGCACCAAGACTCTCACTTCTTTCTCTCTCTCTCACGTCTCTCTCATTGTGCACTGATAATTTTTTTCCATGTTAGGGAGCAACCAATATTGACTTCTTTACGCTAAAATATGTACACATATGTACACAATTTTATTATTATTTAATTGTTTTTACCATAATTATATTAATATCTACTTATTTTTTGCTTTTAATAATGTTTATTTTGTCATTGTTCCTATCAGTCGACAAATAAAATAATGTGACTCGATCTGACATTTGTGTTCGCAGAGATGACAGCAAAGAGAGATAGAGAAACCAAAATTTGCACTGAAATGATTACGTTTTCGTACGAGTTCATTATCGTACGACTTCTCGTTGTGATGGTAGTTAGTGAAACCCAAATCAGCTGTTTATCGTCTGGCAGGCGAACGAAAGCAAATTTTTAAGTTACAGAAACAGGCTGTTAGATAGCGACTTTGAACTTTTCCAGGCGAAGGAAATGTTTCAATGACGGATATATAAGTACATATATGTATGTTTTTTAGACGTGTTATGGCCAAGAATTTAGCTTTATTATAAAGATAAGGGTTTGCCATTATGTTTTAAAAATAATTTCGGGCAAGTGGCAGCCGCAACTGGCTCGAATAGAATCCAGCCGAGAGGCCCAATTTTCGACAATATTCTCTTCAAATCGTGTCGGGCTTATCTGCGTAGACAAACGACTTCACATAATCCCACAAAAAATACTCCAGCGGTGTTAAATCGCACGATCCTGTGGGCCACGCCACGTTCACCAAAAGTTTCCTTCAATAAATTGTTCGTTTCGTTGGCTGTATGGCATGTAGCGCCGTCTTGTTGGAACCAAAGGTCGTCCACATCAACATCCTCCAATTCAGGCACGAAAAAGTCATTAATCTAGGCTCTATGGCGTTCTCCATTGACTGTAACATTATGGGCGGCTTCATTTTTGAAGAATATGGACGAATAATTCCCTCTGCCCATAAAGCACACCAAACAGTGACATTTTGTGGATGTAACTGCATCTAAACAATGGCTTGTGGATAACATTACTCCAAATGCGACAATTTCGTTTATTAACGTACTCATTCATCCAAAAGTGAGCTTCATCGCTGAACAAAATTTTCTTGTGAAAATCATGATCGGGAAACCATCTATTAACAATATATAAATTGGCAAGATTTGTTGTTCCGGAGTAAGCATATTCATTATGAAACGGCAAACCAAACTGAGCATAAATCAAGTGACAGCTGTCAAAAAGAAAAAAACTCCGAAAAAATCACATTGCACGAGTAATGTATTGAATTTTGGGTGTTAATATGCACTGATATTAATGTTACGAGTGGGAGGTACATTTTGAGTGGGAGGTACCAAAATTGTCGTGACAATAACGGCCTTTTTTCACCCGACTGTAGGTACTATTAACGCATTACACTGCACAAAATTTATATGCAGTGGCATTAAAGTTATACGCTGTTAACTTGTTTTGCAAAATTGTCCCTTTGTGTGGGAGGTAGCGAATGGGACAGGGCCACTTCGCCCATTTTTCTCGAGATGATGGCGTCAAACAAACTATTACTATGTTTTGAATTATGTTATCACTTTGTGGAAGAGTTACAAGATGGAGTAGACCAATATAAACCATCTTCGAACTTGAACTCAATCGGCTACTACGTTTGAGAGCGCGTACCAACCAGATAGACGAACGGACGGAAATGACTCAAATGTCCTAAAACAAGTTTTTGCCGAACACACATAGCGTCTTCATTTTTTTTTAAATACAGATTAGACATCTTAGCGCCTTAGAAATCACAAATATTAACAAGATATTGTGCAAAAATTAGGTTGTTTGCATTTAATTTTTCCCAGAACCATTCACACTACTAATATTCCTCATTGGTCCAGATTTGGGTATATACACCCAAACAAAGGTCCTACATGATTTGACATCTTGGTGCCTTAGAAACCTCAAATACCAAACAAATGTGGCAATTTGAATTTTATTTTACCCAGAAACATTTCATTTGTCCCCATACAAAAAGGTCTCTCCTGATTTAACTTCCTAGCGCCAAAGAAACCAAAATTTCCTAGCCATTGGGCTGAAAAATGTATTATTTACAATTAAATTTTTCCATTACGATTCATTAACGATTTTTCAAATTTTCTAATGATTTCGTACGCCATTTCAGAGATTCCCTACGGGGAACTGGACTGGTACAAAAGCAAAACTTTATAGGTCAACTGTGTACAGTGATCGTTTGATAGAGTGAAAATTTTCTATGAAAACAACAATTGGAAGTGGTAAATTAACATCTTTCACATAACCAATCAGGCACAGCAGAAGTTGCATTTGAAATCAATTAAATGTTTACTATTTAATGGTTGAACTTGGAAAACTGGTTCCAACTCGTCGTCTGCTAAGGAGTAGCTAACCAAATTGGTACTCTACCATGGAATAGATAAACCAACTGGTCATCTACTGAGGTGTAGATAACCCTAGTTGGGTCTTCTGAGGAGTAGATAACCCAACGTCTATTTTGCTAAGGAATAAATAAACCAACTGGTTCTCTAGTAAGCAGTAGATAACCCAACTTGAAGACTTATGAGGAGTAGATAACTCAACGCGTCCTCTAATAAGGAATATACGAACCTACTGGTCGTCTTCTAACGAGTAAATTACCTAGCTGGACCTCTATTAGGAAGTATATAACGCAAGTGGTCGTCAATTAAGGATTAGGTAACTCTAAGGAATATATATTCCTTATAAGGAAAAGATAAATCAGTAGATAACCCAACTGGATGCTTAATAAGAAATAGATAACCTAACTGGATGCTTAATAAGAAATAGATAACCCAACGGGTATTCTACTAGTAACAGATAAAGCAACCGATTCTCTACTAAGGAGTAATAATTCTACTGGCCGCCTAATTAGAAGTAGATAACTCAATGTGTCGTCCAATTAGGAACATACGATCCAACTGTTCGTCTTCTAAGGAGTAGATAACCCAACTGTTCCTCTAATTAAGAGTAGATAACACAGCTAGTCGTCTACTAAGGAGTATATATCGCAACTGGTCTTCTAAGATGTAGATAACCCAACTGGTCGTTAACTAAGAAGTAGATGGTTCTCTACTAAAGAGTAGAAAACCCAACTGGTCGTCTTTTTAGGAATAAATTACCCAGCTGGACCACTAAGGAGTATATAACGCAAATTGTCTTCAACAAAAGAAGTAGATAACCCTAGACAAACCAACCGGTGGTCTACTAAGTATATAATCAAACTGGCCGCCGACTAATATATATATATATATACCGGTCGTCTACTAAAGAGTAGATAAACCAACTGGTCCTCTACTAAAGAGTAGATAACTCAATTGGTCGTCTACTAAGGGGTAGATAAAACAACATGTCGCCAACTATGCAGTAGATAACCAAACTGGCCGCCTACTAAGGAATATATAACCTATACAAAGTAGTAAATAACCAAAAGGTCCTCTACTAAGTTATAGATAACCCAACTGGTTATATTCTAAGGAATGGATGTCCCAATTGGTATTTTACTAGCGAGTAGATAACTCAACTTTTCATATATCTACGGAGCAGTTGATTTCTCTGGTATAGTCGTAGAATCACATACCACATACATCAATATTGTTTATTGCATTTAACCCTAATTAATTGATACAAATCAATCCCTACATCATCAGATCGGTAATGGGTCTCAATTTAACCAGTACTGGGATCAGAAGACTTAGGTAAATTGACTCTTCATTTCCCATAGGGTTGGTATTGGAAGTGATCAATGGTGGAGGGTATAGAAGATTCGGCCTTAGCGAACATTCCACAGCTTTTACTTTTTTATTTCTAAAATTTTTCATTTTATCTCCAGAGATGAATGAAAATTATTTAGAATTTCCCGAAGAAATTTTAAGAAGCCTTAACATCTTTAAGATAAAATTGTTATGCTTTCTTTAGATTTTTCATATAGGATAAAATCAAATCGTTACTTTCTATGTCGAAAAGTGAAACTGCACAAGTTTCTGCAAAGCAGGTTGACATGTTTGCTATCTCAATCATCAAGAATTCGAATCGGAAGACTGGAGCAGTTTGCCCAATAGGCAGCCAGGATGTCCAATGAGAGATGGACAGAAATTAACACCTCCTCGCCCTAGAGAGGAAATCTAGTATACGTTAGTGCCATATCTGACAGCACACCGCCTGATCGGCGATCCTGCCAGTAGGTTGGGAATTGAGTCGAATAGTTATTGATAACATTGGTTCCGATTGGGAGCCGATAGGGTCACATGGGCCCGTGGTAGCTTTTGAGACCTCAATCAAAGAATTTGTAATTCCGGTTGCAACTTTAACCTAACTTAACTGGTACTTAACCGATATGTATGATTTTTTCTAGAATCTAGAAAATATAAAATGAGTGTGATACATCGAAGCAAAACGGACTACTCACGGACAGATCGGCCGAAAAGTGTGGCTTATGGGGCTCCAAAAAGTCATACCCTATGGAAGCTACATTACAACTCGAATCAATAATGGCCAGTTTTCAGTGGCGGATAGATCTTTATGGACGATATTTGTACCAATTGTCATTAGAATCAACTAGATGTACAATGATTACAAGGATAAATTGGCAGATCAACACACCCTGGGGGAATTTCGAAAAATGGAAATAAATCAGTCCTTTTTGCAAAGCAACCTCGAACTCAATTCTCTGCCGCAGATCTCTTAACGAGATGGTTGAGCAGTTTAATATACACCCCATATGGGTGCCTGGGCATAGGGATATCCTGGGGAACTGCAAAGGCGATGAACTTGCTAGGAAAGGGACGACTTTACAAATTCTCGAAGAATTTGCATATATTGGTGCGCCACGATCCACGTGCAAGCTTTGGCTTAGGCAAGAGGCAGTCCAACGAATGATGGACACAAATCGGCACCTGCAGGGTAGCTAGACAAATCTGGCCAAGGTATGACCTAAGAAGGTCAAATATCTCCTCGCACTAGAAAGGAAAACATTGTCTACGTTAGTATCAGTTCTGACGGGACACTGCCTGGTCGGCGAACACACCAGAAGATTGGATATTGACTCCAATGACTTGTGCAGAAGCTGTGGTGATGAGGAAGAAGTGGAGAGCATTGAGCACTTGCTATGCGACTGTCCCGCTTTGAGTAAACGACGACTGGACATACTGGGGTCGGCCTTTCTAGGCAGTCTAACAGATCTTTCCAGTACCAATATTCTTGCTATCGATAAATTTTTATATCAAACAGTTGGGTTTCGATGAGGGACATTTTAGCCCGTGGTACCACTAGGGATCTAAACTGGTCTATGTGAGCTGAAGGAAAAAACGGCTACCACCCTAACCTAAACCTAACCCCAGACTTATCCATTAAAAAATTTAATTTTTTCGAGTTACGAAAAAGTGGTTCGGTCTGTTGTGCACTCCTTATTTACGATCTTTTTGAACCTTACGAGTTACAGAAAATCGGTAGAATATGTGTCTAACATATTCTCTGAGATTAGTCAATACGTGTAATGTGTCGGACGCGAAATATCGGGATCTTGCATGTGTGAAAACCGGAAAAATTTCCATCGTTCCTATGTTTTCCCTGCATGCCCTGCATTCGTCGTTATCTGCTAGTCCTATGCGATGCAGATGCGCTTATAAGCTTGAGTTTCCCCATTAGAACACTCATCATCTTACTAATCTCGATCTTGTTTAGTTTTATAAAACAACATGTTTTCTTCTTTTTGTGGTCACTTCACAGTATCTTTACAGTTTCTCCCCCTATTTCGCTATCCCACACAGTTTTGTAAGCCATTTTTTCGAATTAGTTTTTTATAATTCTAAATTTATATTTAAATGCAAATATCGTCTTTAATACATTTCAGTTCTTAAAGCTAGAAAATTGACTTTTTGATACAAAGGGAACACAATTTGTATTCTCAGTATCAATGTAGCTCTATCACTGTGGGTTGAAGTAAATCACTCAATCTCCCAGAAAAAGCTTTGTGATTCTAAAATATTTGTAGAGTTCTAATAAACTTATGCATATATATTTGTATCCTTGTTTATTCCTTTTTTGATTCTAAATTCTATTCAGTGAACTAATCTTGGTTTATGTTTTCCTCTTTCGTTTGCAGACAACAATCTCTGCTCTCCGACGAACAAGCCAAAGAAGTTGAACAGATCCTATCGGCAGCACCCACAGTTGGTGTTGCCGTTGCAGCTGTAGCAACAGCCACATCACCCACACACATCAAGAATCTCATAGAAGAAGTCAAAAGACAAACGCCTTCGCCTCCTGCAGCTTTTGCTGCTGCTGTCACAGACAACAAACGCCAGCCACCAACGGAAGTAAGCAGCCATCATAAGGCAATAGTCGTCACAGACGAAGACGTCGTAGAACCAGAAGAAGGCGAGGAGGAGGACGAAAACAACGAACCAGACTCACCCGATGAGGAAGAGTACACACTCGAAAGGGAAATCACCGAGGACACAGTAGAGCAGGAATACGAATCGGAACATCAAGACTCATCGTACATATTTGAAAATGTCACAACAAATCAGCAACATCATCATGGCCTCGTCAATAGCGTCAGGGAAGATGTTGTAGATGTCCGTCACCAACAACACCACCAACAGCACCAGCATCGTAGCATTGGTAGTGCTACTGAAGACATTGATAAATATGCTGACGATGATGATGACATAGAGGATGTGGATATTGTGGGCATTGGCGCCACCTCTGTGTGCATAAACAATACAACATTTACCGCAGCATCCAATGCCACGACATCAGCGGCAACAGCAACATCACTAACAGCAGACAACAACTACCAACAGGAAACAGTTACCACAGTAAAAACAACCAGCTCGTCCTTTTGCACCTCAGCCGCCACCGCCACCTCTTCATCCATATACCACACTCATGGACAGAATAGAACGAATGACGATGATGAACCCGAATGGTTGCGAGACGTTCTAGAGGCTCCCAAACGTAGTTTAGAGAATTTGCTAATTTCATCAACGCAAAGCCATAGCAGTGGTGGCAACAACGATAAACAGCAGCATCAACATTCCGTTGAAACTGTCTCATCTCCGCCAGCCTCCAACGCCGTCGCCTCCTCCAGCTCAATATTCAGCAGCAACAACGATGTGGTCTTGGTGACTACCGCTTCCAAAGTTGAGACCACATATGATGAGGCCAATGATAGTACCACCATTTACATAGCGGCAAACCAAGCGGAACAACAAAGGTATCAAACACAACAGTACCAACAAGAGCATCAGCAGCAACAGCATCAATCGTTTGAATGTCATGATCAAGAATCCCTGTTAAACAGGTCGTTCATACAAGACTCCACCGCCAATAGTACATCCACTTTACATGGTGGCCATTCGACAGCTGAATCCTTGCACGAATCAATTGTCTCCGTTGAGTCCACACAATCGGATGCCACATTCAACAACCAGACAACAACCATCGATGACAGTATCATCTCGAGTAAACACAATTCCACATATTCGTTGAATGAACCACATTCGTTGAATACCACAAACACCAGTGTTGCTCCCACAGAGCTAGACGATTCACAATACTACATACCTAAATATCCACCGGTGCGCAGCAAAGAGGTTTATGTGGAGTCGGGAGTGCATTACTTTGAGGATGGCAACTTTTGGATGGAAGTACCTGGTAAGTTTATGGATTTGCCACCACATGAGGGAAACTAGAGATGAAATAGACATATTTCTTTTAAAAACACTAGGCAACAACAAAAGTAATTCCTTTTTAATATATTCTGGTCCCTTTGCAAGATTAATACTACGACAGTCCAAAAACCAAAAGCCGCGATACTATTTTTCTTGTAGGTCTTGGCGTGTAAAACAACTTTTGTTCTACGAAAATTGCGGGACACCCCAAAATCCTGATTTACGGGTAAAAAACAGTTTTTTTTTGCCTTTTTACTTGAACGCCTATAACATTGTTAATTACACTGTGCTAGTCCAACAATGTAACAGGAAGGAGACCCTATGGATAGTCCTATTTCGGCCATGCTGAATCCACTGGCATTAGCCGTTTTTCTATGTTAGCTCTTGTTTTTGCGATATTCGCTCACAAAGTTTGTTGGGAAATCAGAGAGGTGACTTATCTCTTTGGTTATTTTCAAGTGAAAGACCGAAAATATACGCTTCAGTCCAAAGATCGAAATAAAGGGAACATTGGGACAATTATTTATCTCAAAACAGTCGTCCACGCTTCTCATCCCCTTACCCCTGAAAAAGTGCAAAGAAATTTTATCATATGTTAAAATTCATACATATCGTCGACATTTTTAGTAGGCATCGTTGAGAAAAATATTCCTCGCGGAGAAATACTATAAGTCCTTTCTCAACTTTTTTACAAGAATTAAGCAAATTTCGAGTTTTTACATAATTTGTGTATTTTTCGGCTCATAGCTGAAAATATTTGAAATACAATTTTTTGACTTACATTTTTGTAAATTATTTTTTGGTTAGTTTTAATGGAAATTTCAAAGGTAACCAACAAAACGTGCTAAATTGTGAAACCTGTTAATTTTTCATATATATGTTAAAAGGAGACTCATAGTAATTTTTCGCGAGGTACATTTTTCTCAAAGACACAAACTAAAAATGTCGACGTTTTGTATGGCGTTTGACATATGGTAAGATTTGATTGCACTTTTTCGAGGGTAAAGGGTTGAGAAGCGTGGTTGACTATTTTGAGAGATATAATTCTCGAAGGGTTCCCTTTATTTCGTTCTTTGGACCGAAGCGCGTTTTTAGAAGTCTTCCACCTCAAAATCACCTCCGAGATAACTAACCTCTCTGATTTTTTGGCAAACTTTGAGGTCGAATATCGCGAAAACAAGAGCTAACCTAGAAAAACGGCTAGCTCCATTGGATTCAGCAAGGTCGAAATACAGGGTGGCTGCTATGTAATGCAACAAAGTAAAGCGCTAAATTTTTTAATTTTTTTTAAATTTTATTGTTCAAAAGCAAAAAATGTCGGAAATAACATAACATTTTAGAAACAGTTTAGATTTGTTCGAATTGGCCACCTTTGGCACGAATTATGGCCTTCAAACGGCCGACAAAGCCATATTTTGGCCCATTCCCGGCGAAGCGCCGTCTTGAGATGATCGATACTTTGGTATTTTTTAGTGCGAACCTTACTCTCTAAAATGCCCCAGGCGCAAAAGTCCAACGGATTAAGATCCGGAGATCTTGGTGGCCATTGTGCGATAGAAATGAAGCGAGGAACCTCCTTTTTAAGCCATTCTTGGTTGACGCGTGCTGAGTGCGATGGTGCTGAGTCCTGTTGGAATGTCCATGGTCTGCGGCCGAAATGTTTGTCAGCCCAGGGCTTCAATACTGTCTTTATGACATTTTCCCGATAATATTCGGCATTTATTTTGACCCCATGGTCGATGAATACGAGCGGGGAGCGACCATCGGCCGTTACGGCGGCCCACACCATTACCATCGGCGGCACTTGAGTTCTGGTGGCCAATCGAAGGTGTAAATTTTCAGCTGACCTCTTTGGCAAGTAAACCCGATCATTTTGTTTGTTCACAAACTGCTCAATTTGGAATGGCTTCTCATCGGAGAAAACCAAATTCGGTAACTGGCCACTTTCGTGCAAGCGAAGCAACTCCTTGGCTCTTTCCAGTCTAACTTTTTTTTGTGCATCGGTGAGCTCTTGCACTTTTTGGAACTTCAATGGCTTTAGTCCAAGCTCATTTTTTAATATGTGTTGTATCCGTTCTCGCGATATGTTCAGCTCACGAGGAATTTTTCTACCACTGCGGCGTGGATTTCGATCAAATCTGGCCTTCACTTTTCGGATCATTTCTGGTGTTGTTACCGTTTTTTTCGTTCACTTTTTGGACGCGATGCAACACTGCCAGTATCGCGGTAACGAGCAATGGTACGAGAAACAAAAGATTTATTCACATTTAAATGCTGGAGGGCTCTAACGATAGCCACTTGTGTTTTTCCACCCAAATATAAAGCAATCACACTATCACGCTTGAATTCCATCACGAATAACTTTTTTCTGAATGCAATAGATCAAAATGCTTTTGTAAGCTTGTAAACAATAAAATGAACTGTCACTGAAATAAATCTGTCAGCTATCAGACTAGCGGTTTAGAAATGATAGCAACCTGAAGTTGGTTGCAATACATATCAGCCACCCTGTAGATATATCCATAGGGTCTCCTTTCTGTTACATTTTTAATGTGTCAATTTCGAGCACAGTGTTATCAACCGATTTCTAATCTCTAAACGAATTTGGGAAGAAGAGTATTAGACCTTTCCATCGATATTTATTTTTATATTTACTTATTTAAAGCTGTAGGAATATCTGTTTATTTGTCCCGCAAAAATTTTTTTTATCAATTTTTAGTTTAGGCAATGTTTTTAACAATTATTTTGAGAGATAACCGTACGATTAATTGATTTTTATATATAGTATATTTTATAAGGAAAAAATGCAAGCAGTCCCTTAAAAATCCGTTTGCAATTGACTGAGTTATTAAAGATTTATTAAAACTAAATGATGACGAGTTAAACAATGAAACGCTCAAGCAGACATCATTGAGTTCAATGGCCAAAACTAGTGTTTGTATACCGATTTAGTTTTAATGAAACTTTAATAACTCAGTCAATTGCAAACGGATTTTTAAGAGACTGGTTGCATTTTTTCCTTTTAAAATATACTATATATGTAAATCAATTAATCGTGCGGTTATCTCACAAAATAATTGGTAAAAACGTTGCTTAAACAAGAAAATGACGGAAAAAATTAGCTTTAAATAAACAAAATATATATCGTTGGAAAGGTCTAATTCTATTCTTTCCAAATTTGTTCAGAGATTGAAAAACGGTTAATCAGGCTTGTTGTGGAATCCGATTGTTGTCGAAATCGGAATTGAAACCGAGAATAAAAATAACTTTGGTGTCACAGAAGGTTATTTTTTTCGATTTCAATTATGTTTTTTTCTCGATTTCATTTCCGATTCGGACAGCAATCGGATTCCACAACAAACCTGAATAATTAACAATGTTATAGGCGTTCAAGTGAAAAAGGCAAGAAAACCCGTAAATCCGGATTTTGGGGGTGTCCGGGGAATTCCAAAATAAGATTCGTGTTTTACTCGACAAGACCCATAGGAAAAATAGTATCGCGTCATTTGCTTCTTAACTTGAGTTTATTTTGTCGCACTATGTAATGGGTAGTACTGCTTTAATAGACTTTTTTATGAGAACTCAATTGTTTCAAACCCTCATCCCGTGGATACTAATACCCACTTCCCATTATCAGCTATTTCATCGGATATTCGACAAAACAGCGGACAGTTCTATTTTAATACCCGACTCCACACTCTAGCCCATGGTATTAAGTATGACTTTGTACATTTGTTTGTTTGTCCGTCTGTCGATATATCTTATATATCTTTACGAAAATGTCCACTATATATTCCATATAAGAAGCCAAATTTTACAATCAATTCCGCTGAAATTTCTAACAAAAATGGACCATTTCGGTGAATCAATATTTAAATAGCCTTAGAAATGTCCGTCTGCCTCTGTATCTGTCCATATATTCTTGTTATAAAAGTGCAGGTCGTAAATATAAATGGATCCTTACGGAAACAATATATATTGGCAATGGGACATATCGGTCCATATGTTTATATTTCATATTGTCTAACATCGCTCCAAGTGCAAATGTACCATATAGATTCATGTTTTCACATAGCTCCCATATAAAGGTCTCTACCTATTAGACTTCTTGACGCTCTATAGAACACATTTTCAACCAATAGGATTAACATATAACAGTTTTCCAATAGGGATAATATGATTTTGAAGTGACGTTTCGGCCATTTGTAATATGTCATGATCTGTCATTTGTTTTTCATTGTATTCAGTAGTCTTTACAATTTCATCATGGAGAGATATACGCAAGAACAACGTTTACAAATTATTCAGTTTTATTATCAAAATCATCGTTCTCCAATTGCAACATTTCGTGCGCTAAGTCCATTTTTTTTAAATCCAAAAAAAACACTTTCCAGTCGACCTACGACCTTGACACCCATGAGCAATATTTAAGCACTCGTTAAGAGCTATCTTTTTGTCATTGACCGATTGTGGCTACGTGCCACACAGCAAATGAAACAATTGAATTGTTGCGAGAAAAGTTTGGAGATTCGATTATTTCAAGAAATTGTGATATTGAATGGCCTCCAAGAAGTTGTGATTTAACACCATTAGACTATTTCTTGTGGGGTTATTTGAAGTTATTAGTCTTTCGAAATAAACCAGACTTTCTTCAAGCTTCAGGGAAGTAGTAGAAGAAGCAACATCTGACGAGGTCGAGCTGATTGTTGGCGCAGACACGAACGCTCATCATACTATCTGGGGTAGTACGGATATAAACAATAGGGGTGATTCGCTTCTTGACTTTATTCTAACTACCAACCTAAGTATTTGTAACATAGGTAATAAACCGACCTTTACAATTAAAGACAGACAAGAAGTACTCGACGTAACGTTTGCTACTGACCGGCTGTCAGACAAAATTATTGGGTGGAATGTACTAGACGACCACTCATTCTCAGATCACCATTATATTGAGTTCAAACTCGCTGAAAAAGCGCCTGAACCTGCCGTCCACAGAAATGTGAGAAAGACAAAGTGGCACCTGTATGAAAAGAATTTCAAGAAAGTCCTCAACTCCAAACTTCTGTACGAACCGAATGACAAAGCCGGTCTGGATCATCTGGTCGAGCATATCACCACATCATTCAATAGTTCCCTTGAAGAAGCCTGTCCAAAAACAAGGTACAAGGGTAAAACTAAACCCCAATGGTGGACTTCTGAGCTAACGGCTATGAAAAAGACCTGCAACAAGCTATTCAACAAGGCTAAATCTACTGGGGTCGCTAATGTTTGGGATGCCTATAAAGAGCAACTCAAGATCTATAAGAAGGAGCTTAGAAAGGCGCAAAGACGCTCTTGGTATACTTTCTGTGGCGAAGTGGAAAAGGTCTCCGACGCCGCAAGGCTGAGGAAAATATTATCAGCTTCACCCTGTACAGTGGGTTACTTGCAGGATGAGGCAAATAATTGGACCAAAAACAGCGAGCAGTCGCTCAATGTACTGCTCGACACACATTTCCCGGGGAACTCTCTAACAGAACCAGAGGATCAGCAGGACCAACAAGAGTGCGAGTGGACTGCGAGCGTCGCTAGCTTGTTGACTGAAAGATCCAGAATAAGCTGGGCTATTAATAGCTTTGAGCCCTTCAAGTCACCTGGACCAGACGGCATCACTCCAGCAGAAATGCAGAAAATGTTGAAATACATTATCCCCTGGCTGGAGAAAATTTATGTAGGCTGTATCAGGCTTTCATACATCCCGAATCGATGGAGGGATACCAAAGTGGTATTCATACCAAAAGCGGGGAAGATATCACACACTAGGCCAAAAGACTTCAGACCAATTAGCCTATCCTCCTTCCTATTGAAAGGTCTGGAACGACTTTTAGATTATTTCATTAGGGAAAACCTGGATACAAAACTCCTGTCAGTGAACCAACATGCTTACAATAAGGGGAAGTCTACAGAATCAGCCCTGCACGAACTTGTGAGCACTATCGAATCGTCCCTGCATTTCAAGGAATTCACCATGGTGGCATTTCTTGACATAGAAGGGGCTTTTAACAACATTCACTCAGATGCAGTAATTGCGGCACTGTCACATCTTAATGTTAACTTTAGTTTGATTAGACTAATTCAAAGTCTGCTCAACAGAAGACGCATAACAGCATGTCTTGGGTCCACAACTCTAACAAGGTTTGTAAACAGAGGGACCCCACAAGGAGGAGTACTGTCTCCACTAATTTGGAACCTAGCGTTGAATGAAATTCTGCTAGATCTAGAACGTTGTGGCTGCAAGGTCGTGGCATATGCGGACGACGTTGCAATCGCAGTGAGTGGCAAATTCGAAAACGTCCTCCGAGACATTCTACAGGCAGCTCTGAACAAATTGGCTAGATGGGCCAGAAGCAGCGGTTTGGGCATAAACCCAAACAAGACAGAATTGGTTCTCTTTACTAGGATGAATAAAGTCCCACATGTGGACCCTCCACCTCGGATAAATGGAACAGATCTAGTCTTTTCTGAAAGTGCAAAATTTTTAGGAATAATTCTAGATAGGAAACTGTTATTTAGACTTAATGTATTGGAACGTGTAAGGAAGGCTAACGTCGCCTTATATTCCTGCAAAAAGGCTGTAGGGTCGCGGTGGGGCCTCTCTCCTAAAATCGTCCACTGGATATATATAGCAGTAGTTCGTCCTATACTGCTATACGGCATTGTGGTATGGTGGACGGCAACTGACAAACTAACCATCACCAACCTACTAACAAAGGTTCAGAGAACTGCCTGCCTGAGCATAAGCGGAGCCTTAAGGACTACAGCGACCGAGTCTCTACAAGCCCTACTCCATATACTGCCGATTAATATTGTGGCGAGAGAAGTTGCAACCAAAGCGGCAATAAGATTAAACTGCCTATCAATGTGGAGGTACAAAACCTACGGTCACATGAGAATATCAAAGTGTAGTGCTATGGTAACCGACCGAGTGGACTATATACCAACGGTGTACACCTTCGAGAGAAATTACATCACTATGATTCCCGCGAGAGATGAATGGGTTGGAAGAAAACCAGGTAATATAAACCATCTCCAATTTTACACGGATGGTTCGAAGCTTGATGAAAAGGTTGGCTTCGGAGTACACTGTGCAGAGCTTAGATTGGATATAGCTCACAGACTACCAGATACCTGCAGTGTCTATCAAGCCGAAATAATGGCAATATGGGAAGTAGCCAAGTGGCTGAGTCGCAACATAGTAACCAACACTGGCATTGTCATTTACTCGGACAGCCAGGCTGCCATCAATTCTCTGGAGGCAACATCCCTAAATTCACAAACAGCCCTCGACTGCCGCAGATCTCTTAACGAGATGGCTGAGCAGTTTAATATACACCTCATATGGGTGCCTGGGCATAGGGATATCCCGGGGAACTGCAAAGCCGATGAACTTGCTAGGAAAGGGACGACATTACAAATTCTCGAAGAATTTGCATATATTGGTGCGCCACTATCCACGTGCAAGCTTTGGCTTAGGCAAGAGGCAATCAGGCAGTCCAACGAAAGATGGACAGAAATCGGCACCTGCAGGGTAGCTAGACAAATCTGGCCAAGGTATGACCTGAGAAGATCAAAATATCTCCTCGCACTAGAGAGGCAAAGATTGTCTACGTTAGTATCAGTTCTGACGGGACACTGCTTGATCGGCGAACATGCCAAAAGATTGGGTATTGACTCTAATGACTTCTGCAGAAGCTGTGGAGATGAGGAAGAAGTGGAGAGCATTGAGCACTTGCTATGCGACTGTCCCGCTCTGAGTAAACGACGACTGGACATACTGGGGTCGGCTGTTCTAGGCAGCCTAACAGATCTTTCCAGTACCGATATTCGTAATATCGACAAATTTGTATATCAAACAGGTTGGTTTCGATGAGGGGCATTTCAGCCCGTGGTAACACTAGGGACCTAAACTGGTCTATGTGAGCTTGTATAAAAAAATACGGCTGCCACCCTAACCTAAACCTAAACCTAAACCTTCTTCAAGCTTTACAAGTCAATATTGAACGTGCCATTCATGACATACGACTTGATTTAGTGGAAAAAGTGCTCGAAAATTGGGTTCATCGAATTTGTTCCTGCAGAAGAAGTCGTGGAGGCCATTTGAATGACGTTTTATTTAAATCATATCACTCTTATTGGAAACCCCTTTATTTACATATCGCTCTAAGTAAAAAGAGTCATATAGGTCCATCTTTTTATATACAATTTATGTATATAGTGTGAAAGTGACTTCTTGACAGTATGGACAATAAATTGGTTTTGTCCTGTACTATTCCTTTCAAAAATATGACATATCGTTCCATATGAATGTCCCGGGCGAATTTTATTTATTGGCTGCGTAGATGCTATGCATTCTACGATCTGACTGGCATTTTAAATTTGTGATCTATTTAACCTATATAAACTGCTAGTAATAATGGCCACTATACATTCTTCAGTATATTGCTTGGCACATAATTGCGGATGGTATTATGCAGTTGGACTGAGATATTCATATTTTATTTATTGTCACGTCCATTAATTCTGACTCAATCTGACTCAATTTCGTTCTTATACGATCAATAGCTTCGAATATATTCTCATTTTAATAATAATACAACCTTTTATACGACGGTCTCGCCGTTCTCATTTTTAAAGAATTAATAACCAAATATTCCTCCGGCCCTACCAAAAAAAAAATAAGGTCTAATGGTCTTTAAATAGGCACATAGAGTAAAATCTCTTCGGCCGAATTATTTCTTAAGATTTGGAAGTAGGAGAAAATAGTCACTGGAGGCTATATCCAAAGAATATGACGAATGAGATAGTAATATGTAGTAGCAAGTTATGGATATTTGCCATGACGACTGCATACATGTGCACCCGTGCATTTCTTCTTGAAAAAATGCTATCATCTTTCATTCGGTCGTCCGCCCATCTGTCTGACTGGTGTGCATGATAACTCTGGAAAGTAGTAAAGGATTAACTTAAAATTTGGTATATGATAATATTTTTTTTCTATCTCATGTGAGGTTCGAAGATGGTCCATATTGGTCCACTCCTTCTAGTAACTTCCTCACAAAGGGTTAACATTTAGAGAAATAAATAAGTAAATACCAATTCTTTGTAATTCCACACATATTAATAGTTTATTGAGCGCCCCAGTAGGCGAGTTGGTAGCGTAGTCGCCTATGAGTTTGGGGGTCGTGGGTTCGATTCCCACCAGAGGCTCTGGTCTGTCGCTGCAAACATTTAGCCATATGGTCTTTGTAACCCGGCCTTTCCCTGGACCTTAAAATTAGAATATAAATTTACGTTGTATTGTAATTCATATAAATAAATAAATAAATAATAGTTTATCTGTCGCTATCGCCTTGCGAAAAATGAACTTGGTGGCCTAGCCTCTTTTGGTACCTTCCACACAAAGGGTCCATTTTGTACAAAAGGTTAATGGCTTATAACTTCGATTCCAGTGCATACTCGAAATTTTGTGCAGTGTAATGCTTTTATAGTACCTACAGTTCTGTAAAAAAATCCAAAGCTATTCATTGATGCAAGTGCACATAAACTCTTACATTCGATACCGCGCTATGAAGTATCTTATGTTCAGCGCAAAATAGGCGTATTCGTCAAGCCACTTCTGGTACCACCGCACAAACTGACAGGATCATTCGAACACAACTTTTCCATAACTTCTGCAGCAATCATCTAAATGTATTCATAGTTTGTATTTTAGACAATATTTCCAATGACTATAGACTGACAACGAATGAGAGATAGGCAGAAATCCAGTAGGGTAGCCAGACAAATCTGGCCAAAATACGACCTAAAAAGATCAAAATATCTCCTCGCACTAGAGAGGAAAAGACTGCCTACGTTAGCGTCAGTTCTGACATGACATTGTCTGATCGGCGAATACACCAGGAGGTTGGGAATTAAATCCATTGCTACTGCAGAAGCTGTGGTGGTGAGGAGGAGGTGGAGAGCATTAAGCACTTGCTTTGTTACTGACCCGTGTAAACGACTGCGGTCGGCCTTTCTAGGAAGTCTGACAGATTTTGCCGGAACGGATGTTCGTATTATCGATAACGATGTTCGTATTATTGAGGTTGGTTCCGATGGGGGCATCTGGGCCCGTAGTAGCACTAGGGACCTCAATTGGTCTCTGTAAACAGGTAACGCCGGCTGCCACCCCAACCTAGCCTAATCTGACGAAGAATGAACTATTTGTTCTCAACGTTCTGATATCTCTCAGCCGATGTACCATCTTACATTACACACAAAGTGAGGGTATGTATATTAGAGTGGCGTCAGAAAAAGTTTGCGTTGATCAAAGCGTGTATGAAAATTTGGTTTCTTTTAAGTATATTAGCAAAATATTTCGATTCTGCGATCGCGAAATTAGGGGCTATTTGCGGTTTAAATAATCCTAAAAATCAGGGTTTCCCTAAAAATTGCAATAAAATCGAGAAAAAAGTGACTATACATTGCAATTTTTTTAATGGAAGTCACGTCGCCTTAAAAATAATGGTCCAGATTTTAATGTCCAGTGGTAAATTCCTAAAAGTAATAAAAATGTATAATTTTATTAAGGGAAACCCTGATTTTTAGAGGTTATTTCAACCGCAAATAGCCCCTAATTTCGCGATCGCAGAAACGACATATTTTGCTAGTACACTAAAACAAACCAGATTTGCATATAAGCTTTGAACAACGCCAACTTTTTTTCTTCCTTACAAAAGAGGCCACTCTAATGTATATCTTGGTAGTTTTACCCGACTGACATTTTTTATTTGTTTTGAAACAATTTCTTTAATATAAATGAAATAAAGTGTTATTGAACATCATTATTAATTTACCCCCAGAATTTGTTTCTGAATATAAGTATATGAGGGAATAAAAACTCATCTTGAATAACGCATTAGTTCACCTTTAAAGCAATTACCCACTTCAGATTGACCCGCACTTAAGATTGCC
This sequence comes from Eudasyphora cyanicolor, assembly GCA_963930755.1. NCBI lineage: Eukaryota > Metazoa > Arthropoda > Insecta > Diptera > Muscidae > Eudasyphora > Eudasyphora cyanicolor. Next base: position 136,346,584 of record OZ005735.1, read on the forward strand.
AACAAATTCTGCTCACATTGAGCGCCCCAGTAGGCGAGTTGGTAGCGTACTCGCCTATGAGTTTGGGGGTCGTGGGTTCGATTCCCACCAGAGGCTCTGGTCTGTCTCTGCAAAAGTTAGGCCATATGGTATTTTGTATCCCGGCCTTTCCCTGGACCTTAAAATTAGAATATAAATTTACTTTGTATTGTAATTCATATAAATAAATAAATAAATAAATTCTGTTCACGAATACTACGCCATGTAATTATCACATCAAAGTCGCCAACACGGAGCTGTATAAAACCTTCTCCCGCAGTTGTATACAACATTTAATTTATTTTAAAAAGTTATTTATTGACCATTTTTTCTTTTCCATTCTCTACCACCAGGTCTTTTAGACTTCGATGACGACGAACTCTCATATCCACCCATACCGGTTAAGAAAAATCCCAAAGTTCGCTTCAGCTTAGGACCCATACAAGTCTATTCCACATTTTCGGTAAGTGATTATGATCGTCGCAATGAAGATGTCGATCCGGTGGCCGCCTCAGCTGAATATGAGCTGGAGAAACGTGTCGAGAAAATGCACGTCTTCCCAGTGGAGCTTATGAAAGGACCTGAAGGTTTGGGTCTCAGCATTATTGGCATGGGCGTTGGTGCCGATGCCGGTCTAGAGAAATTGGGAATATTCGTGAAAACCATTACGGACAACGGTGCTGCGGCACGCGACGGTCGCATACAGGTGAGTTGAAATTTTCAAGTTTTAAGATTTCTGAAGTTACTAATACTAACTTCAATTAAAACTTAAAAATTTGCTCAGGTCAACGATCAAATCATCGAAGTGGATGGCAAAAGTTTGGTGGGCGTAACTCAGGCGTACGCGGCATCGGTGTTGCGCAATACATCTGGTCTAGTCAAATTTCAAATAGGTCGTGAAAGAGATCCGGAGAATAGTGAAGTCGCTCAGCTGATACGTTTAAGCCTGCAGGCGGACAAAGAAAAAGAGGAGCGACTGAAGAGGTATGGCAAATTCTCCGAATAATTTCATTTAACAAAATGCGATTAAAATTAGGGGTTACATTTATAGGCAACAGGAAGAGTACCTGCGTCGTACTCTTGACTACTCCGAGGACTCTACACAACCCGTGTCAGCAAATTCTAGTGTTTGTGAGGGACCCACTAGTCCCGTGCAAGTCGAACATCCAATGGAGGTCGAGGCTACACACTCCCAAGAGGTAGAGTCTCTTAAGAGACTGCTACAAGAGGTAAGTTTCCCGCGGTGCAGTGAAATTATTTGGATTTGTCTTTAAATTGAACTCTCTTTTTGGCATAACAATATCCGGAATTGGAAATTTGCTTTAAGCAGCATAAAGCGGTAATTAAAAAACTAAACGAGTGGAAGTGTGATGGGGTTTTTTCTTGCACTTTTTAATCATTTTTTTGATTTTACATCTTTATGTTTGGATTATTGTTTTTCTTTTTTATGCTTCAATAACTTTGGTCTACAATTCAATTTTGTTGATATGTATATTGGAAAATTTGAAAGATGGGGGTCAGTTTCACAACTTATAAGTAAATTGGAATGTTTACCCGGTAGAAACATTGACAATAGCATTTGTAGTCCACACGACTATTTGATAACTTTTTATTTATGTTTTAACATTTTTAAATTTTACACTCTTTTTCTTTCGAAACCTGACCCTAGGTATTTTTTTTACAGCCCAAAAATTAAAAATCAGTTTGGAATGTATGCAGTTTCTGACTAGTGACCACCTGTTATTTATTGCCGCAAGGGCACTATCTCTCAAGAAGAGTGTGCCGGTCGGTAGAGGCATGCCCACATATTCTAGTACCCCTTGAGCATGTTAGTTAGTTCCTACTCTTGCAAGTTTATCTGCTTTGCAGTTCCCTGGTTTGTCCCTGTGGTCTGGCACCCATATCAATTAATTATTGAACCGTTCAACCATCTCAGTAAGAGATTTGCGACAGTCGAGGGCAATTTGAAATTCAGGAATATAGTTTCCAGCGACTCAGACAAGATATTGATACAGACTTTGGTCAGAACATAAATTTTCAGCCATTCCTCTACCTCTTTAATAGCTAAGTTTTCTGCCTGGTCAACACTACAGTGATTAGTCAGTCTTTTTGCAATGGCTAGCTCCACTTCCTCAGAAAAGACACCATCCCTCTTGGTTGTTGAGTTTGGAAGCGTCTGTATAGAAGTTATGGATCTCCTTTGTTCTGAGATACGACCATTCCATTGTGATCTATCAGGTTAAGAGTGAGATACTTCTTGCCTACTTTCCTTTACAGGAATATGGCGTTACCAGAATGTTGGGTTTGAAGTTCAACTTCCTGCCTACTAAAATACCTAAGTATTTTGAGCTTTCAGAGAAGGTAACTTCAATACCCCCTATGGAGGCAGTTGCACCTGTTGGTACCTTATATCTCCTGCTGAAAATAAGTTGTTCCGTCTAGGTCGGGAACAACTTATTTTAGATGCCCATCTTGCGGTTGTATGAAGGACCTGTTGTAGGATGTCTCTAAGAGTAATCGTCATTTGCATAGGTAAAAACCTTAAAACTCATCATCACCAGAGAAAGCTTATAAATCTATGTAGGTCAGAAGGTTATGAATAAACCTACGTATACAGCAATCATATCCTAGGGTTGCTAGAGAGGTAATTATAGCGGCTGGATTTATGTTATTGAATATGATATATATATCGTCATCCGAAACGAAAAAGGGCCTATCATCATGTTTGAAAATTTTACAGGAGAAGCAAAAAACGAAATAAAATGAAAACTGCTGTCGTTAGAAAAACGGGGTTTACAGGATAATGACATAATGATGAATACATAACGTCACACAAACATGATTTATAACTTGTTCGTAAAAATTGCGTGAAATACGATTTTTAACTATGAAAAACGAAATTAGTGTACCGAAATCCACCAAAAACTGAATTTCCATTTTTCTTGGTGTTACGCCATTTTTCGTTTCTGATGACGATATATATCTTAGAATGATAACATAGCATATTCCTTAAAAGGGATAGACTTTCCCTTGCAGTACGCATGCTATTGACAGTAGTCTGTGATCAATTTTAGTCGTAAGTCACCTTATATCAATTTGTACACTTCTATGAGATCGCTGTAAGTCGACTCTATACTTTAATCGTTGTTGTCTCATAAAAATTTAAAAATGATTAGGTTTCGTATGAAAGTTGAAAAATAAGAAGACCAAGCGATGTTTTTAGTTTTAAGTCAAAGGTTTTGTTTATTGAAGTATGTAACATAGTTCAAAACGCCGTAAAGCGAGAGCTTCTTACCCTTGGTGATGATGCCGCAAAAATTTCAGTTTCTGACGGTGCTGAAGTGAATGTGATTTCAAGATGGATGAGCTTATTACAATTGAGTGAAAGCTTTTTCAGCTAAATCCCAATAGGGCTAATAACCTCCATCAGTACGTTCAGTAGTTGTTTTTATACCATCCACTATAGGATAGGGTCTGTCACTCTTTTTGTCACTCTGTTTGTAACACCTCTAATTGATCTGAGACCCCATAAAGTATATATATTCTTAATCGTCGTAAACTTTTGTTAACTGATCGGGCTGAAAATTGATGACTGGGGTTTAATTATAACCGGAATCCTTCACACGAACATCCATGTCCATGTTTTGATATAGATACCATACAAAGGCCCCTGCAGATTTGACTTCGTAACGCTACAATAACCTCAAATGTCAACGAATTGGTCTGAAGTTTGGTATAATGAGTTTATTTGTACCCGAAACCATTCACATGCGATCCATGGTGAATGGTATATAAGATTCGACATGGCCGAACTTAATCCGTCTTTACATGTTTTCAAATTTGTTGGTGTGTATATAGGCCTGATTGATACAACGTGTTCAATGCTTGTAATTCCGCCGACGAGACATTGTCTGGTCTTGGTGGCATAAAAGATTTAAAGCTTTTAATAGGCCAAAGAATTCTATATTCGGATACAATCTCACTGGCGATATCTGATGGCAGCAGTTCAAAGGAATGAAGTATTCAATGCTTCTTCAGAGTTGCCCGGGAAATGTGTATTCAGAAGCACTTCCAGCGATTCCCCACTAGCATTGTTTCATATGAAATTACTCCCATTTTTATACCCTCACTTTAGTGTGACGAGGGTATATATCATTTGCTACGGAAAAAAGTGTAACACGTCGAAGGAGTGACCTAAGACCCCAAGTATGTTCGGAGGAAATCCGTTTTGGGTCATTTTAAGTCTAATGAGCAATGTCCGTCCGTCTGTCTGTCTGTCTGTCTGTGTGTGTGTCTGTCTGTCTGCTGGCTGGTGCGCACGATAACTCTCGAAAGGAGTTACCGATTGACCTCAAATTTGGTATGTGGTAATATTTTTTTCTATCTCCGGCTAAGTTCGAAGATGGGCCATATTGGTCCACTCCTTCTAGTACCTCCCCCACAAAGAGTTAAAATGTTGTGAAATATTGATTCTTTAATAACTGCTATACTACTTATTCGAATCTTTTGAAATTCCACACATAGTATTAGCTTATTAGTCGCTATCAACTCGAGAAAAAATGGGCGAAGTCGCCACGTCCCTTTTGGTACCTCCCACACAAATGCACCATTTTGCACCAAAAGTTAACAGCTTATAACATTAATAACAGTGTATAAAAATACTTGAAATTTTGTACAGTATTATGTTTTTATATTGCCTACAGTCCAGGGAAAAATGGGTGTTGTTGCCACGCCCCTTTTGGTACCTCCCACACAAAGGTACCTTTTTGCACCAAAAGTTAACAGCTTATAACATTAAAACCAGTGTATAAAAATACTTGAAATTTTGTACAGTGTAATGTTTTTATAGTGTCTATAGCCCTGTGTAATGCCCAAATCATACCACAATTTAATGTCTCATAACGTTTATACCAGTGCACATAAATGCTTATAAGTCGGCACAGTGCAATGAATTTAAAGTATCTAATGTTCAGCGAAAATAGGTGTATTTGATAAACCCCTTCTGGTACCTCCCACACAAATTGACAGAATAATTCGAGTAATATTCAATATTACATTACACACAAAGTGAGGGTATACCTTAGTCGGTTTACCCGACTGAAACTTTCTTACTTGTTGTATGATGAAATGTTCGGACTTTTTCTCTGGGGGTTATTTCTTGTCGCCAATTTTTCTACCGACAATAAACATTCCACCGATTTACTATAAAAGAAATTGTAGACCAATGTTATTGTGTGCTTTGAGTTGAGTTCTTTTTAATTGTTGCCTACACTATTTTATTATTTATCTATAATTTGCTTTTGTTTTTGTTTTAGAGTGAAATGAGTTGCCTTCTAAAAGAGGACATAATTGAAAACCTAAAAAGAAAGGTGGGTGTTTAATTATGTTCGCTACTTAAGCCCTATTTATTATTTTTTATTATTTTCCATAACAAATAATCATTCAATACCAAATTAAATACATACGTCTTAATAAAGAACCCATTAATACTTTGTACTCATTGTCGTTTTTAGCTTGTTAAACTCGAGACAACCGGCAATGAGAATGAACTGCTCAGTGAACGTTTGCGCCAAAGCAAACTAGAGCTGGACAACATTAAGAAAGAGGCTTCCAATCTGCAAAATATGCTGCAACAGTCTCAGGGTCAGTATATGGCGCTGGACAAGAAGTACAACAAGGCGAAACGTTTAGTACGCGAATATCAACAACGGGAAATTGACATGTGCCATCGGGAGGAATTCTACCAGCAGTTGCTGCAAGAAAAAGATACCGAATATAATGCTTTGGTAAAGAAACTCAAAGATCGTGTCATAAATCTGGAACATGAACTGCAGGAGACGCAGCGTAAAGCTGGCTTCCCCGTCGGCCTGCCCTATGACAGTGCCACACTGAAGCTGACACCACAAATGATGCGTAAAACTCCTCCCAAGCCATTATTCCAAAAATTGGAAACCGAATTATCCGATACGGAAATATCCGATTTATCACCCGACGGCGATGGAGTTAAGACTGCCACGGTAGAGCGTAAGAATCCCGTCAAAGATGAACTGGATGCGGCAGTGCCACAACACGAGCTCTTAGACAATTCGGCGAACAAGACAAAAAGTGATCTGGGTAAGTTCAGTTAAGAGGTGTTGTGATTGAAAGTTTGTTTTGTTCTCTTTTTTGCTCTCTCTCTCTGAGTATTTATACCATTCTTCTTTCGATAATTCGTCTTTTCTTTGCTTTGCATTTTTAAAATGTTGTTGATTTTCTCAATTGTTATTTAAAAAAGGTGAACTGGTGATTTTTGTTGTTATGTGTGTATGTGTTTTTGAGAAAATTGAGGAAAATCTCAGTACATATGTATGTAGTTGTTTTGATAATTATTCAAAATTACAACGATTATTTTCACTTATTCTGATAGTCCTAAAGTTTGAGGTAATCTGCAGTTATAGCTATCAAATTGTATGGAATTTAAACTGTTTTAACATTTGGTTCGTTCTATATCCAGACGCGGTTAAAATGAGCATATATTGTAGTTATTCATGTTTTAGGCTTTAAATATCTACATAGAATAGTGTCCATCATCTTTTTATTTATTATTATTCAATATAAAAATTTGTTTTAAATCATCTACTTATCATATTTCTTGGTCCATTTGTGCACAATCTTGCTTAGGTTAAAGGTTAGAATTTGATAATTTCATTTTTCTCTGCCCATGATTATGTGTTAATTTCAATTGATTTTCTAATTAGCGATATGCATTTAAATGCAGTGATTGGAGAATTTGGATGAATTAATAGGTCAATCAAAAATTTATTTAGCCCGAGTTTAACGAACATCAAAGCTACATTATGTTGTCTTCAGCTAAACACCCCCAAATGAGGGTTTTCCTCATGCGACTTTTTATACAATTTGATTTTTTTTCTATCACTAATTCACTATCGCTTGAAGCCAATACTCTCAATTGTAACAGTCACGGATCAATAGCATTACATATACTATTAGAAACTTAGTAACTGCTTTAATGAGTCATAATAACCGCAGAAAAGGCAGCGGATTTAGGTTTATGTCACTCCCAGCCCTGACAACCGTGACAACTTTCAATGAAGATTACAATTTCTATTTTTATAATATTTATATTAGTTTTAGGGAAGGAAATGGCTGCAGACATAGTGACATTCTAGACACAATGCCTGACCTTCCAGGCATTGTTTTTTTTTTACAGAATGTCAGAACCACTATTTGACATGAAGTATCTCTCTCACTTTTATACCTGATAAAACCTAACAGTCAAATGGGCTTTTGTGTCTTTTCTAAGTAACTTGAGCTATTCATTTTAAAAAGATTACCTGATTACTGTAGTGTTTAGAAGGAAAAAATCTCACCTATTAGAGAGGTAACAGAATGTCGGAAAATTAATGTTTTGACTTAAGACGGTATCAATATTTTCTCTGATAGTCAAACTGCCCTAAAGTCCGTGGAAACTGTATTCCTGAATTCAAAAACTGCCCTCGACTGTCGCTAATTTATTCACGAGATTTCTGAACGTTTTATTATTCGGCTGATGTTAGAGTCATGAAATTTGGTAGGATAGTAGTTCACGGTACGCAGACGTAAAATAAGCCCGGATTTTCGAAATTCGCCCAATGGGTCAAAAAGGGATATATGCTACAACAGACAAATCCAAATGGCAAGAGTTGGAATCGTGAAAGTGTTATTCTTTGGACATGGAATTGAGATAGGAACATATTTTTCGAAATTTGAGGGTCACAATGGGACATAAAAAGATACCATGGTACCAATGTGAGAGGGTAGCTTTTGGAACGTAAACTAGAGATAAATAGTTTTTTTTCGAAATTCGTACTTTTAGGAGCAGGTCAGATGGTTTTTTCAATACTTATATCGTAATTATTAGTCATGCATTGAGATATGTGTGGTCTTGAAAGGAACCTTTATTTTCAATTGTTCAAAGATAACCAATAAATACGATATATTTAAAAAAACCATTAGGTTCCCATAAATGTGTATTGTGGGGGCTTATAGTAATTTTTTACAAGGAATCTTTTTGTAAAACACATCTTTTCAGGTTTAAGAGGTTGAGCGGGGGTGTCAGGTGTTTTGGGAGAAATACTTTTTGAAGTGTCTCCTTTCTTTCTATCACATGAAACATCTATTCCGAAGTTTTCTACATTAAAAATGTGTTTGAATTTAACAACCACTTTGTTTACCCAGCAAACTAAATATTTCAAAAATGCGGGGTAAGTTGTTTTCATCGAGGATACATTTTAAAAGTGCATTTTGCACACAATAGGCATGTTTTCGTTACAAGCTAGCAATTTTAGTTTAGCACTTTGCAACGAAAACAACTGACTTCCACTAACTGGCACATAAGCAATAAGTGGCGGATTTTCACTATCTGGTAGCAATGGTGTCATGAGTTGCGATGAAAGAACAGTGCGAAACAGACAAAAAATTCGTGAAAAGTATTTATAAAACATATATTTACTATTCTATGTTCAATTGTTTACACTCTTTTGCAAATATTAAAATAATTTCCCATTTTTGTTTTTCTTCTTCCCGTTAATTCACAATAATTGATAAAATCTCTCCAAAAATGGGATGCCATATTGCTAAATATAGGGTGCCCAATCTGGCAACATTATACTCGATTAAGACATGAACACAAGCACCAAACTTCATCGGGAACTAATAGTGCTTAAAAGTGCTTAGCTCCCCATACAAATTAAGCACTTATGGTGTAACGAAAACACGCCTAATGTGTAATTAGTAGTAACGCCAATGTTATGATGTAATGTTTAAAGCATCGTAAATATTGTTATGTTTTTCCGGGGTATCAGCCATTTCCTAAGATAGTAGGCATGTTTTCGTTACAAGCTAGCACTTTTAGTTTAGCACTTTGCAACGAAAACAACTGACTTCCACTAACTGGCACATAAGCAATAAGTGGCGGATTTTCACTATCTGGTAGCAATGGTGTCATGAGTTGCGAAGAAAGAACAGTGCGAAACAGACAAAAAATTCGTGAAAAGTATTTATAAAACATATATTTACTATTCTATTTTCAATTGTTTACACTCTTTTGCAAATATTAAAATAATTTCCCATTTTTGTTCTTCTTCTTCCCGTTAATTCACAATAATTGATAAAATCTCTCCAAAAATGGGATGCCATATTGCTAAATATAGGGTGCCCAATCTGGCAACATCATACTCGATTAAGACATGAACACAAGCACCAAACTTCATCGGGAACTAATAGTGCTTAGCTCCCCATACAAATTAAGCACTTATGGTGTAACGAAAACACGCCTAATATGTAGATGTTGAAGAGCTGGATATTTTTGAGTGAGAAATTCGATTCCATTTTTAAAATGGGTTATTCTTGCACCAAATGAGCGATAAATTAACACATCAATTTTCAAACTATTTTCAAAATAGGTAGATTCCATACCTTCACTTCTGTGGAGATCATTTGATTCGGGCCAAAAGTGATTTCTTTGCTTCTCCTGTAAAATATTCACAAATGACTATTGGCCCTTTACCATTTTTGATGAAGATATGTATGTATACCTGACTCATGCAAGGTGAAGGTATAAAAATGTTAAGCTTTTCCGAGCCCGTTATTAAATTGTATAACCCTTTGAGAGAGTATAAAAAATCGAATGGTTACAGTTCCAATAATAATGTATGTTCGTTTATTAAACATTAAAACAAAATCACCAATTCTCTTTTTTTTAACAATTGCCATGCACCAATATATTTCTCTACCCTTTGTTTCTTTCCTCAACAAAAAGCGCACATCTTTTTTCCAAAATGAAACGAAAAAATATACATGATATTAGCACCATCGCTTTATTAATCTCTCTAGATCTCTCCTCTTTCCCCCCTTGTTGAACTATTAAAAAAAACACATTTTCCCCATTTAAGTTTCTTTCTTTTCTCAAAGAAACTTAGATACGTCTGTTTCGATTTTAAAATTACCTCTATAATTTAGTTCTCTTTTAGATGTCTACAAAAACAATTAAACATTTTCATTTTCTTTTATTTTTATGTAAAAAAACCGAAAAAAAATACAAAAAAATCTCGCCTTTATTTTATTTTAAACAACAAAACAATTTCTATTCGGTACTGAAACATATTTTCTTGCTGCTGTTGTGTAAAATGTATGTTTTCTATGCGACAACAAAACAAACAAACAAACCATACAAATCAAATCAAACCAAAATCCAAAAAAACATAACATAAATCCGAAATGAAAACAACCACTGTGTCTCTTGTACTACTCTTGCCTACTGTGTGTGTGTGTGTGTGCGCTGTCAAATATGCCTCTTGATATGATATATGATCTGATCTGATCCGATATCTCTGATGTGTTGTTTAAATGTTTGTGTGTCCAACAAATAAATCTCGTATATCGTATCTCGTATCTGTGTGCCGTCCATATCCGATATTGTATAATCGAAAACAATACGAAAAAAATTATCATCAACAATTGCAACTCATCATCATTATGTGAATATATATGCCATTGCTACCCATCAACCCACGCACGCACGCTCGCCTTGACTTGATTATTTTGCAAATGCCGCCTGCTGCGGATGGCCTGCACTGCGTTACGCTTTAATTCTTTTGCATATTTCTGTTGGTATCCAAAATTCGAAATTAAATGCGAAACAATTTTGTGCGAATTATGTGTGAAATTCGAATAAATAAAACAATAAAGCTTCCCGTGGTGGTTTAGCTAATCGTCAATTACCATCTGGCAATAATTCCAATACCAGTTCGAGTGCTTCGAATGCTACAACCGCTGTATCAATAGCTGCTGCTACTGCCAACAGTGCCAGTACTAACAACTTGTCGAAACGCACTCTGAGCAATAGCAGTTCGGATTGCGCCCTGGAGGACAGTGAGGATGATGCCGCTTTGCAGACGGCCGCAGCTGTGGCTGCCGGTCTAATGGGTAACCTCAATCAGAACAGTAACAGTAACACTAACAATCATCATGCTCATGCTCACAATATGAACACAACCAACATAAACACCACCACCACGTCCGCGTCAAATCATGAACTTAACCTCTCAAACGGTCTGCATCACCACCATCCAAGTAACCTTATAAGTAATGGGCATCATCTTAATGCAAGTGCAATTAGCGGTAATGGTTTGGGTAATGGTAGCAGCAGCGGTAGTGTCATTGCCGGCACTACCACTGCCATATTGCTTAATTCCACCACCTCATCAACATCATCCTCTGTCAATTCGCGGGAACAGCAAATCAACCAGTTGTATGCCCAAGTTCATAAAGATCATAAGACATCGGCTTCGCACACCGGTCTGCCGGGACTCTTCAAGAACTCCCTCGGCTCGCCGGGCGGTGAGGCCGCTATTATAACAACCAACACCAACATCACAACCAGTACAGCTAGCCCCAATGATTTCCATCGTGGCGGCATGACAACATTCGGTACTAATAGTAGTCGTGATCTCAATAGTTCGTATGATTCAATTTTAGGCTCAAACGACAAGCTGTCCGAAAATGAGCATTCATCAGATAATTGGATGTATCCTAGTCGACGTCGTGTTGGTCCCACGGGCGCTATAATAAGTGGCAAAATTCCTCCGACATCATTTACGGAACAACTGAATCAAGCATTATCGGAAAGAGAAAGGTAAGTGTATGAAATGAAATGAATTTAATTAACATCTTTACTATATAATATTTATTTCATTAGAAACATTCGTTTCGCATTGTAATCCTAATTTTCGAAAAAAAACTAAATGTAGGATTAATATTGCTTCTATATTTATATATGTTAATTGGTTATTAAACTACATTAAGTTGATTGCTTAAATTCCATTGAAATTTCAGTGTAAATATTTGAGTTATGAAAATGAAAACTATTCTTCTGAATCGACTCAATTTGTCAAAGTTTAGTAGTTTTATTTTAATTTAAATTTGAATGGACATTTGTGTGGCTTTCTGGAATGTCCATTATTTTAAAATTCGTATTAATCAGCAGAGAAAACGTTACTATAGTTCTCCACTTAATTTTCGGTGAAAAAGAATTTGAATCATTTAAAATTGCAATCACTTATTTCTGGATTCGTTAGGCCGATTGTCAATTCAAAGGATGTTGAGAACTCAAGATAATAACACTGTGCTCGAAATGGACACTTTAAAAATGTAACAGTCAGAAGACCCTATGTATGTATATAGCTATTTCGACCATGCTGTATCCAGTGGTCATAAAGATTTGTATATGTTAGTTCTTGTGATGGTGATTTTGGGGAGGAAGACTTCGAAATACCCGCTTCAGACCAAAGAACAAAATAAATGAAACTCTTAAAGAATTATTTCTCTAAAAACAGTTGTCCATGATTGTCAGGTCTTACCCAAAAATTTTTACTCAAGTCTAATTTTTAGTTGGTGTCGTGAGAAAAATATTCATCGTGAAAAATTGCAATGAGTCCTTTTCCAATACATTTATGAAAAATCAACAGGTCGCATAATTTCGCAGGTTTTGTCAGTAAGCTCTCCGCAGACACTAACCGAAATATAATTTACAAAATATACTAATTATGTAATAACTCGAATTCTGCTTATTTCTCACAATATCATTGAGAAAGAACAGGAATTATTTTTCGATAGGAATTATTTACTCAAAGACACCAACTAATAATGTGCACAATGTATGTATGACTTTTGACATATGATAAGATTTAATTGTAATTTTTTAGTGGTAAGGGGCAGAAGCGTTGACGGCTGTTTTAATACAAATAATTCTCTAAGGGTTCCCTTTGTTTCGTTCTTTGGACTGTAGTGTGTATTCAAAGCCTCCCACTTAGAATTCACCACCGAGATAACTCAACTCCCAGCAAGCTTTGGGGCCGAATAACTCGAACACAAAAGCTAACCTAGAAAAATTAGACTACTACCATTGGATTCAACATGGTCGAAGTAGTGCTATCCATAGGGTCTCGTTTATGTTACATTTGTAATAGTTTATAAAGTGTAATAGTTTATAAAAACTACAATTTTTATGTCTTGCACCTACATATAAACCAAAATATTTTAATTGAGGCATCCTGTTCCTTATAATCTGCAACAAAAATATTTTTATGGATATAAATGAAGAAGGAGACGTCGAATCATATTCGGTAATTTATTAATTTAAAAATAAATATGTCGGTTACGAACATAATTTTTACGTAAAAACGGTAGTTTAAGAACAGTGGCAAAAAATGCAAAAGAAAAATTGACACGAAAAATCTATAAAAAGAATAAGTCTATTAGAAAATGTAGAATTTCTGACACTGAAGAAGTACCACAATTTCAAAATAATTTTTCTTTAATATAACGATTTTATACGCTAGTCATAGTGAAACTCTTTGTATCACCAAATAGTATACGAGAAGGAACCTCTGTGTCGCTTTAATTATGTCCGTCCGTCCATCTCCGTTCATAAATCCGATTATTTCACATAAAAATGTTTTCCGTCCGTATCGTACACCTGTAACAGTGTAGAAAATCTTTAAGTCGATACAAGGGCGGATTTCGGTTCTAGCATATCGACTATTGATTTTCCTTGGGTACCTGGATTTCGATATTTCCCCAATGGAAAATATATTGATGACAGATAACATAGTACAATATTTTCGAGGTAATCGAAATTTGACTCCGTTTGGACTTCAGTTTCTGAAAGTGCTTATCGAAAGTAACAAAATTTCATTTTGGGTTTTTCTGTTTTAGCTCAAATTCGTATTTTTATCATATCTTACATATTTATTTATTTATTTATATGAATTACAATTTGTATTCTAATTTTACGGCAACGGAAAAAACAGTATTTTTTGTAGCAACAGACCAGAGCCTCTGGTGGGAACCGAACCCACTACCCCCAAACTCATAGGCGAGCACGCTACCAAATTACCTACTGGGGCGCTAAATATCTTGAATATTTTTGCTGAAACTTGATTTTGAGCATTTTTTCGCAGAAAATTTAATTTTTCCCACGGCTATATCTAGTTTACCGATGGAAATTTTGTTTTACGGCCCCAAACCTAATTATACACTCAAAGAATTTTGTGAGTATCATTAGCAAAAATGTTAGTTGTTTCAACAGTCTGTGTCTGCTGAATAAAGGAAAGCAGACTTCGTCTGTTATTTTAGCAATCTTATGGTTGCTATTTTAGTACACAAATTTGCCTGCTACTTTAGCAAAATATTTTTGTCAGTATAGCTTTTTCTGCTATTTCAGCTAATAAAATCAGTTGTTCCAGCAGAAATGTTTGTTTTTAAGAGCTATTTCTATTTTAATAAAAGAAATAGAAATTTTAGATTTTGCTTATTTAATCATCAATCAGGATTCCAACCTTAAATTATTCAGCCAATGTATTGCTAAGCGTTCCGAACTGTGAAATCTGTATGTACGCTTCTTCTAAAAATATAAATGAAAAATAAATGAAGTATATTTAAATAGCAATAGGGGCATTTACAAACAATAAATGATAAATATAAAGAACGTAAATCGTACAACCTATTGCTATTCATATTTCGGTCCTGGCAATGTTGGTGTTGCCAGATGAAAACTGGAACTTCCATTGGAAAGTATGACATTTTTTAGCATAACTTCACTCAGACCGTTTTGTCATTAGAGCGCGAATTGTTTTGGTTACAGTGTGTTGAAAATTCACCTCCAAAACATGGTTTTTGAACGCTTCCACAGCTGCTTCAGGCGTCGAAAAACGTTGACCAAGCAGTTTTTTCTTGATGTGAGTGAATAAGAATAAGTCATTGGGTGTCAAATCAGGGTTGTACGGCAGATGACCCATCATTTCGACGTTTTGGCCGGTCAAAAAGGTGCTGGTTTGAGCCGATGTGTGAGAGCTCGCATTGTCATGGTGCACAATGATTCGTCTTCTCTTGTTCGTTTTTCGAATTTCTTCGACGACTTCAGACAAACAAATTGGGGTGTACCACTCAGAATTGACCGTCCTACGTTGCTCAAGCGGAGCAGTCGCCACATGATCAGTTTTGCCGAAGAAACAGGCGACCATTTGCTTCGAAGTGCTTCTTCCACGAAAACTTTCGTTGGATATGACTCGTCTTCGAAGACCCACACGGTCGATTGCTGTTTTGTTTCGGGCTCATACGCATAGATCCAAGATTCGTCTCCTGTGACGATCTCATAAACGTCTTTTGAAGCAGCGCGATCGTATTTTTTCAAAATTTCTTTGCACCAATCGACACGAGCCTTTTTTTGAGCGATTGTCCAACTGTGCAGGATTCAACGAGAACAAACCATTTTTACGGCCAGGTGTTCATGCAATATCGAATGTATGCTGGTGGAAGAAATTCCCAAGAATGCCTCTATCTCACGGTATGTCACATGACGATCTTGCATTATCAGTTCACGCACGGCATCAATGTTCTCTGGCACAACGGCCGTTTTTGGACGACCTTCACAATCTTCGTCTTTGAGCGAGCGTCGGCCACGATTGAATTTATTAAACCAGTTTTTCACAGTGCTATAGGAGGGTGCTTCATCGCCATACAAAGATTTAAGTTCATCGATGCACTCTTGTCGTGATAATCCACGTCGAAAGTTGTGAAAAATTATCGCTCGAAAATGTTCACGGGTTACTTCTATTTTTGCCAAATTAATTTTTTCAAGTCACTGTAAACAACACAAATGATGGTCGTACGTCAAAACGTTCTGAGTACGTTTATGCTAAAAAATGTCAAACTTTCCAATGGAAATGTCAGATGGCGCCAGGCAACACATAGTGTTGCCTAGGCCAGAAATATATATAGCAACCCTCGTACATATTTGATGTTCTCCAAGACCGTACGACGATCAGTGACATCGACGCGCAATCTGTCAATGTTGGCCAATTGGGTTCACCCCCATAGACACGCTAATTGTAAATGTCCAGAGCCATAGCATTGAGGAAAATTATCTTATCGATGGCTTACATCCAAATTAGATTACATTATCCTTAGTTTTTTGGAGCCAAAAGGTTGCTTCGTGATGCTGATATTAGCGACCATCGTTGGATGGCCGCTTCGCCATTTCGGGTGGTAGGCGGGTGTAATTAATAAAATAAT
The DNA here is from genome assembly GCA_963930755.1 of Eudasyphora cyanicolor. Classification (NCBI taxonomy): domain Eukaryota; kingdom Metazoa; phylum Arthropoda; class Insecta; order Diptera; family Muscidae; genus Eudasyphora; species Eudasyphora cyanicolor. Next base: position 136,362,715 of record OZ005735.1, read on the forward strand.
TTAACAAATCACAAAAAATGACTTACGTGTTGTTGCAGATGTTTTCATTAGGGTCACACTTCCAAGAGGTGGATGAGATTTCGAAAAGTGGACAAGGAAATAAATTGCTAGTCCATCTATGTCACCAGTTATCTGTATGGGCAGCAAATGTGTATTTGCTACGAAATTTCAGATCATCTTTTGGAGCCGTATTTAAGTCGAAGGTTTTAATAGGACACTGCTTGGTGAGAATCTTGAAAACAACCACAAATAAGTCTTTTATAATGCTTAGAATTATGTCTACTTTCTTCTCGGGCAACTCAATATCTTTGGCTTCCCCTTTTAGCACTTCCATAACATTGTCATAAATCATACGGGACTTGGATATTACATTGCAAGCGTGATCGAAGCTGTACCTTGGCCGGAATCGTTTTTCTTGTCAAAATCGTCTGCTTTATATTCTTTTAATTATTTTCGTTACGCTTGTACAAATTTTCTATCTATCAACGCATATCATTGAAATTCGCCAGCGTAGTGTCCAATCGAAGGGTTGTAATACAAAATCATTGGCTAAATGTATGTGATTTTCACATAGTCTGCCACAATCAATATTGTCGTCTTTTGAAATCTTTTTCATTCTTAATTGTCGCCGTCATTAGATTTGATTTTTTATTTATTGTCTCTTTAAACAAACCTATTTTATATTATTTAATTTATCTGTTGCACATGAATGCTTTTTATTCATTACATTTTTTGTTTGTGACCTGACGGGTTACATTTTCAATTAGCAAAAATATTTTTTGTTTGTTTTATTGTTACTTTCACTGCAGCTGCGCCAGAAGAATTATTTGGCCATTCCTAAAAAAACTCTCGAACTTATGTTGTTAATCTGAAGAATTAGAGTTCTCTTATCAGTATATTTAGAGCCGAATAATAAAGTGTGGGGAGGTGACTCTACAGCATTACAGGCAGCGAACATCGGCGAGGGTTTTCTTCTTCATTCTAGCTAAGGTTTCTCCACTATCTTTAGGTTGTATGTCCATTGCATGAAACCAAGGCTTCTTCAAGGCGATTGGAAACATTTTGTAATAATTGGAGTTTCCTGAAGTACAATGGCCCTCGTATTCCAAGGACCATTCGTTCCATAGTCTGTTCTTGATCTCATTCGTGGCATCCGATATGGTCCATTGGATTTCTCATTTTTTTATGGAGTTAATTGATTTGGCATTTCAGCCATTCAAATCATTATCGATTTTTGTTTTACTTCTTTAAGTTTTATTCGACTCATATTTCCAACATTTATAAAATCCAAAGAAAACATTAAAAAAATTGAGAACAATATCTCGGAAAATAGACATCACCGGCAATTTATTTATTTTTTCCAAAATATACTTTTCTCTTCACACGGATTAACTTAACATTTTTGACTTTCAATGGTTGAACTTTATTATGTAAATTATTGCAACATTTGACTTATTTTCACTTATTTTTATTAACAGCAAACATTTTTAGCAAACTTTTAGCAAAATTTTCAGCAGCGTGTTTGCTAATGCAAAACTGCAAACTTTTTGCTGTTACAGCAGAAAAATTGCTGCATTAGCAGGAAAAATGTTTGCTGAAAATTAGCAGACGGTGTTTGTTTTTGGTGTAGGTAGGTATAGACTAGGAGAAAAAATATGTAAAACAAACGGGCTGAAAAAACAACATCTAGAGCTTCAAAATCGGAAAATTGTCGAGAAATTGTAAATTTGTTGAGACATTTCTGCACATATTTTATGCGTTCCATTAAATCCATATTTCAGAACAAATCTTTATGAAATTTACAAATAGAAATTTGAATTGAAATAGACATAACAATTAATTACTTTGAATATCTGAAATCTGTTCAAATTTGTATATGTGTAGTATACACACATTTTGCATGACAGCCCTATCAAAATTGCATTTCTAAATACATAGATGAAATTTGTTAGATATCAGTTTAGATACCTGGAACGAATTTTGAATAAAATCCGTTCCGATTAAAATATAATCCCAGTATAAAAAGATTTACAGAAGCCTCACTCTTCACTCGACATTTATGAAAATTTCACAGATTTCAATGTGTTGAAATCTGTCACTTGAAATTCAGATTTTCCATTTGAAATTCAGAACTCGTCAATTGAAATTCAGACATTCCATTTGAAATTCAGAAGTCGTCATTCGAAATTCAGATTTTACATTTGAAATTCAGAACTCTTCAATTGAAGTTCAGAATATCCATTTGTAATTCAGAATAAGTCAGTTGAAATTCAGAACTCGACACTTGAAATTCAGAACTCGACATTTGAAATTCAGTATTTTTTCATTTGAAATTCAGAACTTTTTATTTGAAATTCAGAAACTATTAATTGAAATTCAGATTTGTCTATTTGGAAACAAGAAAATATTTTTTTAATTTCATGGTTTTCTCACTTTGGAGTTGATCTGAAGATCAAAGAGTTACTTTTAAGTCAAGCAAGGTGTTTTGAATAGTCAAGTGAAAAGAAAACGTCCTTGAAATCCAACTTGACTTGATGACTTGTATTAATATTAAAGTTATTTAAAATTTGAATTAGGAACCATTTCAAGTCAATCGTATGCCGCCGTAGTTATTATTTAGGTACAGGAACATTGCAATGGATTTGACTGAAGTGAATAACGATTTGAATCTGACTCGAGAAAGAGCTTATCCAATCATCCGCTTTCATATGAGCCATTGTCAATGACTTCCCTAATTCTGACAAATCACTCCACTCTTTTGCACCATTGATGAGAAAAGCTGTCCTGTGTTGGTCAATTTTTATTGTTACGAATGGCCATTTGTTCCTACAAAATTATGTTAGGCCACATAGAAGCTGGTTTCACTTGCACCACTTAAATTCCAATCCACGACCAGCCATGCTTTTTCTGGCTGAAGATTAATGTATATGATTTTAAGCCTACATACTTAACTTCACATAAAAATGTTCTGAAAATCTAATTTCTGAATTTCAAGTGAAGAATTCCGAATTTCAAATGAAAAATTCTGAATTTCAAACGTCGATTTCTGAATTTCAAGTGTCGACTTCTGAATTTCAACTGACGAATTCTGAATTACAAATGGATATTCTGAATTTCAATTGAGGAGTTCTGAATTTCAAATGTAAGATCTGAATTTCTATTGACGACTTCTGAATTTCAAAAGGAATTTCTGAATTTCAATTGAAGAGTTCTGAATTTCAAATGGAAATTCTGATTTTCAATTGACGAATTCTGAAAATTAAATGGAAAATCTGAATTTCAAATGGATTTGATATTTTCTGAATTACATTTGGAAATGGTGTAGTTTAATGTCGATAAATAATGAGAAGCAATTTAAATTTTCTGATTTTTTGGAAAAAAGGAAATGACAAATTTTAGCGCCACTAATCTTTATCGACAGATAAATATGCGCTAGCAAACAGTTCTCGTTTAATGTTACTGAGCTTTGCGTATATATTCTAATGATCGACGGAAGTAATCCTTGTAATAAGAATATTGACAATGGGAGTTTGGTGACTCCAGAAACAGATCTGTCTATCCAACCATTACAACCACCCCCAATACATCTCACTTACTTCTTCTTTAATTTTTAACTACGTTGATTTTCATATACACAACAAAAACGATCTTGAGCCTAACTATGTGCAAAAACAAAATGTGTACTATGAAAGCATATCGAATAAAACAAAAACGTTTAAGAATTTGTTTCGAATTTTAATTGATGTCTTTTGAATTTCATCTGAGGTATTTGGATTTAAAATGTAATTTTAGAATTTTTGTTTATTTTTTTTTAATTTCAAATGGAAACTTCGAATTGCAATTGATAATTAATTAATAGTTGTAAATGGCGTAGCAAAATATATTTACAAAGTTAGTTGAGTACAGTAATATTTCGTAAAATCGGAAATCTATCAATTATCGAATAACAGTTGAGTCCATTAATATTTCATAAAATAATACGAGTCCATTAATATTTCATAAAATATCAAAACTATTAATTACCCAGATTAATAAAAATGTTGTATTACAAAGATTTTCTAACTCAAAAATATTCTCATATTTTACAATAACTTATAATAGTTATAAACGAAATATATTTGTTTAAAATTTGTTATTTTTATTTACTATTATACATACGTATATAGTATTTCATTTTCCAAAACATAAACTAAGTTTTTTTCCCACTCTTTTCTCTGTTTTTTTTCCAGGCGTTTGGGTGATGGCTCATCACGACATTCCAGCGATGATTATACCGAAATAAACAAAACCCAATCGGCGGCAGCTATTAATTGCAAAACTCTAATTAACGAAATACGACAGGCTGTAAATGAGGCTCAACCAAAAGGTGACACATACTGTTACTTTTCTAAGCAAATTAATCAATCAAAAACAATTCAATTCAGTTCAATTCAAAATCAGTCTCACACACATATTAAACCACCTCAAATCGCAACCAAAAAATAAAAACAAAAACAACAATTTAAATGTTGAGCAATCTCTAATCAGCACTAGAAATTTTTGAAAAAAGAATCCAAACAAAAACAACAGCAATAATAACCTAAACCACAAATCATTCCACACATTTAGTTGTCCCAACTAACCTTTCACATTTCATATTCACAAAATAGCCACAGCCAATTAAGCAAAATTCCCCAAAGGCCCCCACTCCCAACCCTCCGCACATTAGACCAGGCCAAAAACAACCGCCCCAGCACCCCGCTTCCACTTACCAATGTTCAAATAGCAACAAAATGTTATAATTTACCATTAGTTTAGTTACTATTCTCTTATTTGCTAATTTCGAATTGGAAAAAAACGAAAAAATTAACAATCAAACCAACAATATAAACCAAGCAAAAACAACAAAAAATATGTTTTAACCATATAATCGTACTTGTCTGATTTGTGACCTTTATTGGTGTTGTAATTTGTGTCATTAATTAATTAATATGCCTGCATTTGATTAACAGTTTTGTGTGTGAACGAAAAGCATCACCATCTCCAATCTCTTCTCACGCTGAACGGTTGGATGAATGATCCCATTACAGATGATTTTCGTTCATCATAATTTTGTTGTTGTCCATCATATAACTAATATACTCGTATATATTTAGTGTTACATACTGTATTCAAAATTTTGTTATTATTACATATTATTATTATTAGTATTATTATTGTTATATACTCTCTAACCTGCAAATATTTCTATCAGCATATATAGAAGATACACATACATACCTACATATGTACAATGACATCATATCAAATGGTTTATATAAGTATATGTTTCTCTTTTTTCTCCTTTTTCTATCCCTTAATTTTGTTTGTTTTTTCTGAATTCTATTTGAATAACATGTCTCGCGCTCTCTGCCTGTTAAATGAAATAATGTGGCGTGGTAACTCGAATACTAACCCCGAATGGATTTATTATTTTATGCTTTTATTTATTTCCTATAAAAATTATCAATCAATTTTTTTATATATTGCCAAAACATTAGTTAAACAAGTTATTCCTCAATCTTTATCTCCGCCTGGTACAGTACCATGGCAACAGCAACAACAATCCGCATCGACGCATAGTAATGGTCCGCCATCACCGACGAGCATGTCCTCGGGCTGTTCGTCGCCGGGCTACTCCCCCAGTCGCGGCTTGGATTTGTCAGGTTCTAGCTCGAGTTTCTCCGATCGCAAGGCAGCTGTATACAATTATAAAGGGGGACCAGTACATGAATGGACCAAAGAACAGGTGAGAATAATTATAGAAATACATATTTATTAAATTAGAACCGATTAATCGCCTTCCACTTCGACAAAAAAACTGGCAATAGGTCTGCACTCAACCTTCTAAAAAATTTTAGCTTAAAATTTAAAATTATTTTGTTTTTTCTTACAAACAAATTTTACGGATTTTTTTTGTAAATGTTTGTATCATTTACACATAACAAATATACTTACTTCATTATCTGTCTTTTTCCATAAAATTAGTTCGTTTTCGTTTAGAATTTGGCCGATGTTCGTCAAGGAACCGCCTTCGGTGTAACTCTAGTCCACATTCCTGGCTTTCTGCAAAGATTTTAATCTGGTAATGTTACTAAGAGTCGTCGAAGATGATTATCTAAATATTAAAGTTATGCTAAAATCCCGAAATTGGAGATTTTCTTATGGTCCGATCGTTACGAAATTTAGCGCAGCACTCCTTTTTGGCACAGGAAAGATGCCTATTGAATTTGGGGATAATTGAATAGTTTTATATAATTCAATTTAGCAGAAGGATAACTATTAAATTTGAAGTAAATCGGTTCAGATTTAGTCCCGTAAAATATGTTTTTTTTCGAACAGTCCCAACGCATCCACTCTTACCCGCCCCTTCCGACCGAGTGTGCCACCAGTGATGCCAACTATTTGCGGAGCAAAAGCGTAATGAAAAATTTAAAAAGCGTGAAAGGTGTAAAATTCCCGACAAATAGCGTAAAAGGGCACTAAACTATTTTTCTTTCATTTGCAATAAAAAAGTTTTATTTTACATTAAAAATTTTAAAATAAAAATAACACTGGTCAACATTTCTTTGCGGTTTCGCGGTCGATTTGGGTATATGAGATAATACAGTTCTAAGCCTAAAAGCTTGTTTCTTTGAATTAGCTCTAGTTCTCCCGATAAATCACGATTTGCGAAAATATAGAGGTTGAGACACATATTATGGCATAAATCGAGAACCATTTATCCGAATTAGTTCGAGAAGTTTCAAAGAATCCAAAATTAAGTTTTATTTTACATTAAACATTTTAAAATAAAAATAACACTGGTCAACATTTCTTTGCGGTTTCGCGGTCGATTTGGGTATATGAGATAATACAGTTCTAAGCCTAAAAGCTTGTTTCTTTGAATTAGCTCTACTTCTCCCGATAAATCACGATTTGCGAAAATATAGATGTTGAGACACATATTATGGCATAAATCGAGAACCATTTATCCGAATTAGTTCGAGAAGTTTCAAAGAATCCAAAATTAAGTGGCCTTCATCTTTATTTAATACCACTTTTTCATCACTTCCGCGGTTTGGATGATATCTATCGATATCAAGATAGTGCTAAAAAATCATATTTTTTGAGGAAATGTTAATATTTTTTAAATAAAAACGAAAAAACATAGAAAAATGCTCAATCATAAATTCCTATTGGTCATGAATAAAATTAAACCATTCCGAAAGAAATTGTAAACAACTTCAAAAGCTACATCTAATTTAGAAAGAAAAGCTAAGCGTTTTTATGGGATTTTCAGCAAAATTGTTGATCGAGACAGTGGCTTCGATACCAGTTAAGGTGGAAATAATTCGGGGTAGATTTGATAATTTCGCTACAACTTATTACGTTATGCATTTTTCTTGCATTTTTACCTTACATAAATATCATTTTAAATGATTACACATGCTGTTAAATATATACTATGGTGGTTAGGTTATAAGAGGATGAAACTAGAGCAGGTCTAGTGTCTAAGACTGGACCATGTTTGATCCATTGCTATTCCCCGTGTTGATGTTTTTGGTTCCTCTCTTCTGATTTCATTTTATATTGTGAGTTGTTTCCGCGGGATCTGTACTCCTGCAAGCCCCGGATGTTTTCCAATATTATGGGCGCCATTTTGAAGCCCTAATGAAAGCCAATATTTTTGCTGGGTCGTAGCCTCGAATTTCCGTTAATGTCTGAAAATAAAAAGAGCCGAGTATCTTTTTTCTTCTTTTGCATAGGGCAGGGCACTGACAAAGGAAGTGATAACTATCTTCCGAATAGTCAACATCCCCACACCATCTACATAAGTCATCATTTCTATTGCCGATTCTTACCATATGTTTTCCTAGGGAGTTATGCCCCGTTACTACACCAATTACGGCCCTTAGTTCATCTCTCTTCATTCTTAGTAGGCGTTCAGAATTTCGCGATTCCTTTTCGTCCCAAAGTAGTTTCGTCTGTTCACAAGATGCAGAGGTGTTCCACCGTCTGTGCCATTTCTCCCCGCTCTTTTCTTTGATCCTGGAAAAACAGTGAGACAAAGGTGGCTAAAACATCTGCTTCTTCGTTACCCGGGATATCTTTGTGGCCTGGCACCCAGCACAGAGTAATTTTATGCTGTTCTGTGAGAATCATCAATTCTCTACGACAGCGGCTGACTACCTTTGACCTTATATCCGGTCCCCTTAACGCCTTTATTGCTGCTTGGCTATCAATGAAAAAACTGATATCGCTCTTGAATATCGGTCTCATTGATATAGCTTCCGCAGCTTTTAAGATTGCATATATTTCCGCTTGAAATATACTACATTCATCCATTAGTTTGTAGGATTCTCGAATGTTTAGCTCCTTGCAGAAAATGCCACTGCCTGTGCCGTCAATCATTTTTGATCCGTCGGTATAGGATTCTCGAATGTTTAGCTCCTTGCAGAAAATGCCACTGCCTGTGCCGTCAATCATTTTTGATCCGTCGGTATAGAAGTTTAATTTCCCATAAATTATGTTTTGCTCTTTCCAGTCTTCAATGGAGGGAATAATCGTAATAAAATCCTCTTCTATAAAGGTCTCACACAGTGAGTAATCCGTGTGTGGAAGGTCAACTCCATCTTCAAGTATCTTTGTGTGTCGGACAGGTGCCCTGCCGATCTGGTTTAGTTCATTTAGTCTTACTAAAATCATTTCTGCTGTTTCTTGTATAAAAATATCCAGGGGGATATTTTTATACAAGAAGGGGAATTATAAATTCCCAAACTCTAGTTTTTTTTCCTAATATCAATTATAAAACCACTGTTATAACATGCGCAATAAATTGAATTGAATAATAGTGAATTGAATTACGTTATGCATTGATTTTCTTCGAAAATGTCTCATTGTAATCCTGACCCATCAGGCTTTATGATAAAATAATAGTGGCCTTCGGTAGCTTAGTGGTTAGCGCATTAGACTTGGATCCCGAAGGTGCTGGGTTCAACTCCCAGCCGTCGCACCGGAAAAATTTAACATCAACATTTCATGTTTTCATCATAATTCGGGTTTCTGCAGCTAAAAAATATTTATATATTTATTTTATTATCCCTTAAATCTGAATATTTTAAATCCACAAACGACATCACTGTTATTTGAATACAAGTGTACGAGCAACTCTGAAAATCAAAAATTATAAAGTAAGAAGATGTCATTCGGGAGCGAGTAAGTGTCAGTTACGAACGAATAGGAATAGTGCTGTGGTAGAGGGTATTATAACTTTATGCATTTGTTGTTGTCTTTGCCAGACGCAAACTGGCTCATGGTGTCTTGATGCCACAAGTTTTATACGGCCTTGAAGTATTTTCTGGCACTATCGGGATGAATATGGTTTTAATTAGACATATTGTAAACTCAATAGTTCGTTTTGTTTACAATGTTGGTCGGCGTGAGCACATTTCGGGGTATGTGAAGCAATTTTTAGGCTGCTTATTTGATGATTATATGAATTTCCGTTTACTATTTTTCTTCCGTAAGGTCATCAAAAGTGGAAAACCTCGGCGTTTATGTATGAGCTTTGTTTTTAGTCGTTCCACAAGGAACCCGCAAATTTTTATCCCAAGAATTAGAAATTCTATCTACGCTAGATCATTTCTGGTGAGAATTGCCAGATGCTGGAATGTACTACCATTTAATTTACGCATCTTCTCTCATTCTAATAATGTGTTTCGCTTAAAATTATTGGAACACCTTAACACTTAGAGATCAAATCATTGCATTTTTTTTGGCATATGTTGCTAATTATTTTGGACCATCTTTACTTAAAATATACAATTTTCAATATCATTATTTTGTGTATTATGGCTGGGGAGCCGAATTACATTTTTAATATTACTTTTAAGGAATTGTTTAAATCTTTGTAAAACTTAGTTTTATTATTGATTCTCAGGATTTATATTGTTACTATGTAATACAGTATTTTGGCCACACGGCTTTTGTATTATGATTGAAGAAATAAATAAATAAAAGCAGAAGAGATAGACCAATCGTTAATTATACCGATCGACTTAGAATCACTTTCTGAGTCGATTTAACTGTGTCCTTCTATCCATGTATTCTTGTAATGTTGCAAATATATATGTCCTTTTTTGGCCCAAGGAAAATCCGTACTGAAACTGGTAAAAATCGGTTAATATTTAGATATAGTAGCTCCAATATATATCTACCGCCGATTTGGCATATATGCACTATACAAACAACATTATTTAACCCATATGTATACAATTTGGCTGAAAGAAGTTCTTTATATACAAGCTGACAATACTAAATTTGAAGAAAATATGTTTAGATTTAGATATAGCCTACATATATATATTTCTTCCGATTTCGGGCTTTAGCACTACAAAAGTTGTATTACACATTCAATCATGTTATTCTTTTGGAAGTACTTCTTTTATTTTTTGCTGGGGCGTTATAGCAGCTGTAGTTTGCAGTCGCTCATTACGAAAATTTAAAGAGAGAAGTCACGACTTAGCTATACATTTGAAATAAATCGGTTCAGATTTATATATAGCTTTCATATATATATATGTTCATTCCGATCTTGCTAAAATGTCTCGTACGGTTTTTATAAAATTTTAAAGAAAGTGGTTTCTTAATTCAAAATTAACGCGTCAGAGTTTATGTAAAATTCTTTGAAACAGAGATCTCACGTGTTCTAGTACAACTAAAGCTTTTCTTGAAAATAGAACGAAAGGAATTCCTAAGTATAAAATATACAGGATTAAAAAGATCTACAAAACTATTCTCCATACGATTTCACTGATGATATTCATACAGATTTTTTTTAACCATATTTGGTAGAAAATTGAGGTGGCCCACGAATTGACGTAAAAGTAATAAATAATACTACCACTGTTTGAAAAAGGAACTGTACAACTGGAAGTGTTATTACTGACCAGCTTCATCTTAATTTCAAAAGTTACCTTAAGTTTTATGATTTGCGATTGAAAAAATTTAAATTTAAGTTGTATCTTTAAATAAATTGTATAATGGGTTTTCACAATCAAGTGTAAATGGTTTAGTAAAAAGTAGACCAAAGTAGTGTTGGGAAAAAATTTTAAAATTTTTTTTTGGATTGATAATATTTCATATTCTATTTTGAGTTTAATCGTTGACTATATTGTCTTTTTACTTGATTGTGAAAACCCTTAATAATTTTCAATTCATATTTTCATATGGCATTAATAGCTTAATTTAAAATTGTATCTATTCCAACTAATGATTTCCTTCCTATTCGAACAGGTGGGCCACTGGCTTTTGGGCATTGAAATGGAACGCTATATACCGGTCTTCAAGGAACACAATGTCGAAGGCGGTGCTTTGTTATCCTTAGATTCGAAAGACTTAAAAACGCTGGGCGTAACCGGCGATGATAAACATCGTTTGAAACGACGTCTCAAAGATCTCAAGGCCAGCATTGAAAAGGAGCGCAAGGATCAGGAACGCGAGCGCCGAGAACGTGAAAAGGCCCTACGCAAGGCGGAGAAGAAAGCGGCCAAAAAGAAATAAACAAGTAATGAAAACACGTCGAGACAACAATTAAATTAAAATACCACATAGCAGAAAAACACAACACAATTTTTAACTAAAAACAATTTCTAACCTAAATTAAAAAAATAGTATTAGTTTTTTAAATATTATTATTAATATTATTACTTACATCCGTATAAATATATACATATATATAGTATATATACATAGAAGTATAAATGTATTGTTAAGCTCTACCAAAAATATAAAATTAAAACCAAGAAGAAGCAACAACAACAACTATAAAACTTAGCAAAAAGAAATCACATACACACACAACCAACCAACCAAGGAAGGAACACAAAAACAAACCTGGCGGATGTTTTTTTTTAAATAAATGAATTATAATTTATATTAGCATTATTTATTAATTTATAAAATTAATATATGTATATCGTTATAAGCATTTTAGGTGTAATTTTTAATTTTCTATCTATCTAAATCTAGTTGCATACATTTTACTTAAGGAACATTTGTTTAGTCACATAAACAAAACTCCAAGTCCATTCTCTTCTAAATCCATCCTCACTCTCATATTGTATTCTTCTTTAAAACACATTATAAGATTATGCGAAAAAGGGGCTAGAAGCTGATCCTCCCACTCTCTATCTCGGCGTGACATCTTTGAATTTCAAAGAAAATTTGGTTTTAAGCGGTGGATGGGGGATTGGTCCCTTTTCTCCCTGTGCGATTATTAGACTTATCTTAGAGATTTCAACCCTTATATTTCTGGTTAGCAATTCTCTTGTAGGCATTTTTGTTGGCTTTCATAAAATTCGTCTTATTTGTAAATATGAAGAGATTTTTGTGTACGCCATTAAAACAATTTCTTATTTCAATCTAGGGAAATACAAATACCAAATAAAACTGTATGGAAATAACTAGAAACTGAAATCGGAATTGAAATTTCATTTCCCGAAATTCAACTATATTCCATATGCATTTCCAACTTCTGCAAACTCAAACCTGCTACAATTAACTACATGATCGGCCCAAACATAAATTCATAACCAAGATTCTACAAAGCTTCAAAGCAGAAGTATAATCATAGCCACCAATAGTGGAATTCAACATTCAGCATTTCACTTTCACTTACGTTTGTTAGTTAAGGTCTTTCTATTCGCACAGTAGGTCTTAATTGTTGCACATAGCCATAGCCAGTTTCTTTCTACATACTTATAACATAACTTAAACTACTTTATATCACATTTTAAATGTACATTTACATATAAGGTTACGTTTATCACTTTTAATTTGTATTTATAACCTGAATTTCACAATTTGTTTTAGTTTTATTTTCTATTTCTATTTTTATTGCCTCTTCTCTATACCTTTCTTCAATGTGTTGCAATTTAATCTATTTAATTTTTATTATTATTATAATTTTTGTTTTGTTTTAAATAATAAGTGTTGTTTTACCAGAAAGAAAAAACATTAAAATGAAAAGAAAAAGAAACAAAAAAATACACATACATCTTTTTTTACTCAAATTAGTTTATTTCATGTATTCTTTGGAACTACTCAAAACTGACTGATTTTTAATTAGTTGTTGTATAGAAAGAAAAAATAAAATAAAAAAGCAGAAAAATAAAACGAAACCCATAAAAATCTATTGAAATTTAATAACAAACCTAAATAAATTTCTTATAATTAGCAAAAACAAAAAATAGAAACATGGGAAAAGAATCGTAACTAAAATATTGTAATTATAAATTTTAAACATGAAAAATCTGTCATTTGCATATGTAGCATTTTCTTATCACAAAACTCCTCTAAACACAATGAGAAAAATCCATTTAACATTTAGACGAACATCTATTTTGAAAGTTAACCTAGACACAACCATTTCAGAGCATTTCGATAAGTTTTTATTATCGAAATTTTGAACCTATATTTTATATCACTTTCCCTCTACTTTATAAAGAGTATGCAAGGATATATTGCATAAACTGACCAAATCCGTTTAGATAAATATATTTGATCGAAATTTTAATTCGATTTTTACAAGTTTATCTGTATATTTATTAATCTGTTATTAATTTATTTATATATATCCTCCTTTATAAATTGAAACAAAAAGGCATATTAAAATTTCATTGAACAAATCCATTTCTATAAATATTTTTGTATCGAAAATTCATTTTAAATTTTTACGTGTTTACCGATATATTTGGATAAAAACGCTAATATAAGTTTCGATAATAAAATTTATCGAAAATGGAGTTGGTTAGTTTCTGTTGAATGTCGAATATATATTCTACAATACTAAACAAGAGACATATAAGCTATAACCGTCGTCGGTCCGTCTGTCGGGCTGGTGTGCACGATAACTCTGTGGTTTTCTGGAATAACAAGAACAAGTATTTGGCTCTCCTGAACTTTTTGATCTCTTGAGATGTGCTGTTATTCCAGAAACAGCAGAACAGAATTATCGAAGGATGTGGTCGAATGACTTCAAATTTTAATATTTTGTCCTATTTCATACTCGTATTACATAGTTTGAAGTTGTGTCATATTGGCACACTACTTCTGGTACCTCCCCAACAAAAAGTTAAAATTAAGTTAAAAATACAACTTTTGCAAATCTTCTATAATTTCACAAATGGTAGTAGTTTCTTCGGGATTCATTCCAAGAGTTAACAGTGCTTAACTTTAATATTATTATTTTATATGAAAATTTTGCTCCCACACAACTGAAAAAATTCTACTAATATTAAATAGTCCATAAATCGAACACCTAGGCAAAAAGGCAAAATAGCTAGATGTCTATAATTTGATTCTAATACTTCTACTACCCAGCAAAAAAAGAGCATCCAAAGAAGCAATAAAAATCCCCAACTTATGATCCGGAAGTTGTTCTAATTTGGATTTTCACCAATGAATTTAACAAGGGTTGTCGCGCCGGGGAAGTACTTCTTTGTCACCACTTTTGCGTAACTCCTTTTAAAGCACTGTAAGATTTGCTTTTTTTATGTTGTATTTATTTGATGAATGTATGTCGTTCTTATTAACATCTTTGGGTCCAGAGATCTCATAATTTAAAAGGAATACAAATGTTGACATAGGGAAGGGAACGTATAAATAATATACTATTGGCCAAAGAGATAAACGATCATATATATGTAAGTAAGTTTAGGACATTTGAAGATGTTTGTAATCTGTATGATGTAGCTGGCTCTTGAAAAGTGTGACCGTATGACCCCATAGTGTAACTTCTAGTAACATTTTCGCAAATGATCAACATTCTCACCAATAAAAAAGTATTTTTATTTTACACTGTAATACATAGCACATTTGTGCTGCGCTATGTATTTTCCGTAGCCCCGGTTCAGAGAGTAGTAAAGTACCACAGTGTGGTACAGAAAGTATGGTAGTGTATATTTAATTACCATAATTTCTTTTAAAATTATTTAATTATAACCTACATCACACTGTGGTACAATTTATTATAATTTTATGCATTTGTTTCTAACACCCAAAATTAATATATAGAACCATCGTTTATTATACCGATCGACTTAGAATCACTTTATGAACCGATTTAGCTATGTCAGTCTGGGCATGCATTCTTGTAATCAATGTGCTGGTCACAAATATAGTCGGATCTCAAAGAAATTTTGCACATATCTTTATTTTGAGACAAGACAATTCGTATAAAAATTGAAAGACAATCCGTATTTAGATATAGCGCCTGTTTCTGTAACTTATTTATTATCAGTTTAGAACCAGATATCTTAAAATATATGAATGTTCCTTCGATTTAGCTTATTCCCTCTATAGAAGATATAATTTCCTTTCGATATTCATGCATATAACATATATGAATGTTCCTTCGATTTAGCTTATTCCCTCTATAGAAGATATAATTTCCTTTCGATATTCATGAAATTTGGTAAAGAGTATCTTATTTTAACAGTTAATATCTGTGTGAACAATATCGGTTCAAATTTACATATAGCCCACATAGTCGCATGTATGTGTTCCTTCCGATTTGGCATCTAAGCTAAATATGTCATATTTTAGTCAAATGTACGTTTGCACAAAGAATTTTTTAATCCGAGAATCCACTAGCAAGGTTGGAAAAATGTGTTTTCATGTTTTACTTCAGATCATTATTAAATTTGGCAAAGATTAGATTATAGAATCATGCACACTGCGAAATTTAATAAAAAAGTGGATACCATTCAGATAAAGGCCAAATTTAAATACAGAATAGAATTTTGCATCTAAAATAGCTGTCAAACACGATTGACAAAAATCAAAACAGCAACAAGAGAACTACTTCGAAGGTTAAATAGATGAATACAGTACGTTTTGTTTAATACAATGTGGGTTACGCCTTTTGTGCTTTATCAAAAACGAGCACTTGATGTTACGTCTTTTTTCTTCAATAAAATCGTGATTTTTGGACGAAAAACTAATTTTCCTTTTTTGAGGTTTACGCTCTTGGGCATTTCTGATGACGATATATAAACATTTTTGGAAAGTATAAAGTGTTATTTATAAATTCAGTTTTTATCGCAATCCAATGTACTACAATTCCACAATTTAACATATTTCAAAGAAAATCATTACTTTGAAATGACTTTATGTTATTTTAATCGACTATGAAAAAGTCGACTTTTAGGTCCGATTAATCGACCTAATCGAAATTTGGTTGATGAAGTCGACTAGCTTCCAGAATCATTCACTAATTCTGATATAGCCGCCATATAAATATATATTTCTTCCATTTAGCACTATAGAAGCAGTATTTTACATATATTTCATAGCCCTCGTATATATGTTCCTTCCGATCTGTACTTTTATCTCTTCAGAAGCTTTATTTTACATCCAATCGTTTTGAAATTATGCATTCTAGGGTTAATAATTTATATTCCGAAATTACATTTTGGTTAGTTATTTAGAAGAACTTCACTAAATGTCGAAAAAAAGTTCATACTTATGATTTGGAAGTACTTATAATGTTATTCTTTTGGAAGTACTTCTTTTATTTTTTGCTGGGTAGCAGCAGGAAGAGGTTTATGGGTGAAAATGGCAAATATCGAAAATATAAATCACCTCCACGATTTGACTTCTTAATCTATAGAAACACAAACATTTCTACTGTTCGGTCTGGAATTTATACCCAAAACCATTCATACTACCAACCTTCTGATATAGCTTTCATACAAAGATATTTTCTTATTTCAATATCTATATACAGGGGTTTTCAACAAGAGGTGTTATTTCGAATCAACCGGTATTTCGGTAGCTGTCACTATTGAAGCTTCTATTCTTTGACATTTGACAAGTAGAAACTACGCCATTACTAAAAATGGAACGATAACGATCATCGAACGATACAAAACGATCAAAAATCGATCGAACAAAAAACGATAAGAACGATACATAATCATCTTGACTGATGAGGCCCATTTCCACCTCGGTGGCTACGTCAACAAGCAAAATTGTCGCATCTGGGGCTCGGAAAACCCAAAAGTTATTGTTGAGAAGCCTCTCCATCCTATGGTCCGGCGGTATCATTGGACCTTACATTTTCGAAAATGAGGTTGGATCAACAATTACGGTGAATGGATTGAGCTATCGAGAGATGATGAATGATTTGTTATGGTCGGAGTTGGATGCTATTGATCTTGACAACGTTTACTTTCAACTAGACAGCGCTACGTGCCACACAAGCAACGAAACCATTGCTCTGTTGCGCAAAAGTTTCCGGACCGTGTTATCTCTCGAAGAGGTGATCACAATTGGCCATGAGATCTTGTGATTTAACACCTTGCGACTTCTTCCTTTGGGGCCAGGTGAAGGATAAGGTCTACGCCAACAGCCCAGCTTCGAATCAAGACCTCAAAGATAGAATTCGTGAGGCTATCGAGGACATAGGACAGCCACTTTGCGATTTGGTTATGGAAAATTTCATGAAAAGGATATGGTCCTGTAAGCGTGGTCGTTGTGGCCATTTGGCTGATGTTGTTTTTCATTATTAACGGCATACCTCCTCTTTATTATGAAATATCCTCTTTATTATCAATTATCTCAAAAAATGGCATTTTTCTTTGAATTCCAAAATAACACCTCTTGTTGGAAAACCCTTTATATACAATGCCGTAGGATTGCTCAAGGAGGCACGAAACTGCCAACAAAACGTTATAGCACGATAAAGGATCGTACGGTTTTCAAGATTTTGGGCTTAATGCATTCGTATTGCCCTAAAGAAGCACATTGCATAGGAGAATTTAGCATTGGTCAAGCCGGACAACCTTATAGCTCGGCAATGTATTGCTTGATTTTCACAATCTTGGTTTAATGGATTCGTATTGGCCTAAGGAAGTGTACTATGGAGGAATATATCGATTGGTCAAAAAGGCTTCGAGCGGTCAACACAATCTCATAGCTCGAAAATACATCGTTCGATTTTGAAGATATTGGGTTTGAAGGGTTCATAGTGGCTCCAGGAGTGACACTATTGGTGAAATGAAATGATATAGAAGTGACAGAATTGGTCAAGGGGGCCCGACACAGCCAGCACAGCATTATAGCTTGAGAACCGATTGTTTGATTTTCTGATTGATTAAAATTGGTCAAAAAGGTTTCGCGCGGTCGACACAATCCCATAGCTCGAAAATGCATCGTGAGATTTTGAAGATTTTGGGCTTGAAGGGTTCATAGTGGCTCCAGAAGTGACACCATGTGAGGACATTTATGGTTGGTCAAAGGACGCGAAACTAACAACAAAACTTTATAGCACGAGAACGGATCGTTCGATTTTCAATATGTTGGGCATAGAGTATTCGTATAGACCTAAGGAAGAACACTATAGAGTGGATTCGTATTGGCACAGGAAGGACGAGTTATGGCCAGCATAACTCGTAACTCGAGAACAGATCTTTCGATTGTAACGGGTGCCTTCCACACAAAAATATAATATTTCGAGTACTCTATCGAATTAACAAATTAACGAAATCTGGAGAACCATTGTATCATTTGCCTTGAAGTTTAGAGTTTTTGATGGCATTCTTAAAAAGTAATCAGTGCTTCCATACCACTTGAGACGGCCGCTAGATGTACATGATTTTACTTCAGTTATTCTCATTGTATTTAATACAATACAATGCATTGAAAATAATTTGAATTGACCGAATAGCAGGAAGCAAATTTGGGCAGAACGAACGAAGTTCGCTGGGCCAGTTAGTTTATTATAATTTCCAATTTTCTGTATTATGCAGTCATATGTGATTACTTATAGAACAATTTAGTTCGCTGGGCCAGTTAGTTTATTATAATTTCCAATTTTCTGTATTATGCAGTCATATGTGATTACTTATAGAACAATTTAATAACAATATATTTGAACGATCTTTTGTAATTCGTGTGGAAAGATTATGGTATATGTTACCTCCTAGCGTTAAAGATATTTCGGTTTGTCTTCGGACATTTCGAAATAAACTGCTCGTGTACTATTCTGATCAATCTAACTAGAATTCTATTTTGTCTATTATCACTGACAACATTCGTTTCACCATTTAAATTAATTGTAATATCGTCGGCTTAATGCTATTTTGTTCCATACGCCATTTTGTATGATCGGAGAAAAACGCAATTTATTGCTTGAGTAAAAACGGGACTGAAGAGTTATACACTTTTTATTCCATAGTGTTACCCACATTGTTTGTATGATTCTCATGCATTTCTATGACTTAACATTGAAAAAATAAGCAAGTTATAAAAATTTTTTTACATGGCATTTTGGTCCATATCCACTTTAATTTTAATATTTTTTCGTATTTGTATTACATGGACCACAAAGAGGGTCGGTATGGAAGGAGAGTAATTTACAAATTGTGATCGAAAGAACGTAAAATATTGAGTCAAAAATATAGGGCGATAGAAAAATGGAGACATAGAACAAAAATATCAAAATTATTTCCCGTAAATCAGAGTTATATCGATTTACCCTACCAATATCTCGAAAACTAGATGAGATAGGAAAAAAATGATTGCAGATTATGAAAAACCATGCTTGAAACCCCTATAATCAACACCTAACTCAAAATACCCAAAAATGGCGTATGGACCAAAATAGCATTAAGCCGACGATATGTATATCATCGTTTGAGAGAGCGTGCGTTAGGTTAGTGTTATTATTAGTTAAATATATTCATTAGATAATTTTGATATTATAAAACTAAAATTTTGTTAACTATCAACATATAGCCCACGAGGGCTCAGTTTGATTAATAAATAAATAAATAAATATTGGAGGGAATATAAAAAACAGATGTCCTGGTCGAACTTAACGCCCTTTTTAATTGTTTAAATTGCCAAAGTTAAAAAGGAACTTAACATGGAACTGCTCCAGATGTGTGCAGAATTTCAATTACCTAGGACCTGCGTTGGGCGAGAAAAACTTGGTTAGTCTTTAATCCTCGATTTGTAAGGATTCTTAGGAGACACCCCTGAGGAGTACCACGATTCACTTTGTCTCTGATTGTGACGTCATATGATCCACAAATAATCCACCTGTTCATAGGGATCTAGTATTTCTACGCTCAGTATACCTGAAACACGCCTAAGGAGTGCATACGTGTATCGGTCTGCACATTGTTAAAAGCACCTTCAATATCTAAGCAAACAGCGAGTGTACTTATATACACATATATGGACCTGTTCTGTAATCACGGTGTTTTAATATCATCATCGACCGATTATTGTTTAAAATAAATAAATAGATGGAAATTATCTTCGCTAATAAGAGTTTATTTATCCCATTACATAATTTAAAGGACTCCGTTCTTTGAATTTTGAGCAATAAACCAACAATTCCAAAATCAGGAGAACACCGAACACTAACAGTGGTTTTGAAGTCGTGGTGATTTAAAATCACATAAGTGGGCTCACTGGGAATTATTTTGAGCAGGAAAGTTGTCAATCGTCTTTACACACTGGTGGGTTTTAAGCCCCCCCGAGCCTGGGTCTGAGATTTGCAAAGGCAAAGAGATTTCTATAAGGCAAACTCAAAAATGTTTAATTTTGGGTTATGTACTCGTATGCACATATGTCGCTCCTAAATGAGCGAAAAGTATAAACAGTAATCAGCTGTTTACATATTTCTTGCAAATTTTTAGTTTGTGTTTGACAGAAGTAAAATGTCGACGCGTTTTAATTAATTATCCATTAATCTAATACACTTTTTGTGAAAAACAAAATTAAGTGCTCCAAAAGACCAAATTGTGAATGTTGCATTTGGTGAGTATTCTCTGGAAAATGTTTATGAGTTGTACATACTCTTCCCTGATGGCCGGGCAGACGATGGAAACGATGAAACAGTGATTGAAACTGTTCGTCGAATAACTTTTAGAGAACTTGCTGAGGATGTCGTCATACGTACCTATTGGCTCCTGACATGCAATTGGAGGCATGAACTATATGACCGAGAGGTTTATTCTGCTTTCAATAAATTTTGATTAAACGAACCGCCCCAACACTCAGGAAATGTTGAATGGAGAAAATGATTATACAGATTTACTGAAAAGGTTCCCAAAAATTAGAAGAACCACGAAAGGGCGGAGATTTGCCACTATTGCAGAGATAAAGATCGCGTCGCTAGAAGAGTTCATGACCACAGTGAAAAAAGTTTGTCATAGAATTAAAGAATTGCTCCAAAGACGTTCTTAGTCTTCAAAATAAGTACATATTGTTATTAAAATATAGATAATTTCATTAATATTAATTAATTAATAAATTTTAAGTACATTTTCTTAACTTTAAGTACAAAATGTACTTATTTTGACGACTAAGGACGTCTTTGGAGCAATTCTTTAATTTTATGACAAATTTTTTTTCAGTGCACGCCACGAAGATTATATATAGGAAGCGACTAGTGGACTGAAGAAATTGATATCGTTAGTTAGTGACAGTATCTTTCACATCTGTTCCACCACCGAAGCCACTTCGTCGGCATATCCAACTAATATGGCTATACAAGCTGAAAAAAATCGCTTATGTAGTATATTGTCCCAAACATATTCTGATTGAAATATACAATGTTTAGGGTACACTCCAAATATATAATATTTGACACACACTCACATTTTATATGTTTGGGATGATATTGTTCTAAACAAAAATATGTTCACATTCTTATATTTTTTATTTGGAACTAATCAGGGTTGTTGTGGAATCCGATTGCTGTCGGAATCGGAATTGAAATCGAGAAAAAAATAACTTTCTGTGACACAAAATTTATTTTTTTTCTCGTCGTGGAATTCGATTGTTGTTCGAATTGAAATCTAAAAAAATAACCTTTTGTGACACCAAAGTTATTTTCATTCTCGGTTTCGATTCCGACAACAATCGGATTCCACAACAACCCTGAATATTTCCGAAGTAAAGATTATTTTGTATTTAAGTATTTTGGCAATGTACCAATGCTTAATTTAAAGACAAGTTTTCTATTTTTCAGAAGTTCAAAGTACAATTTTTTTATAAGTTTTATGTTTGTAAAATTTAGTTAAAACTTAAATGGTATAATCTTTGGTAACTATAAATTGCATTGATGGATTGACAAATAGTGATGAATTCGAATACTTATAAATTGAAATTTATTGATGTAAGACAAAAGCTAATGCTGCTAAAGACATTTTAACTATAAAGTTTAACACGAAATCTAGCAAAAACTATCTAAAATTCGAAAAAGTCAGCAATGTTTGAAAAATCCTTTTTGAATAAAATACATTTGGAAAACATCTTAAACAAAAACTTTGTTTGTGGGTAAACACATATTTTATTTGTGAAAGTCAATGCGAAAATATATTTTGTTCTAATGTACTAATATATGCGTTCCAAACAAAATTTTATGATTCTCAAATAAAATGTATTTGTTAACAAATATATAATATTTAAAAAATTCGTTTCCAAATATATTTTCTTTCAATTCAAACATATCAAAAATGACCATTTTCCTCCGTGTACTGACGAAGTGTTATTAAATTCCGCAGGAGCGGCCCAATGTATGGAATAAACAAATTCTCAAACTCATTGGGAGCTGTTTCCATATTTTGTGAGATTCATATTTTGCTCAGAGAGTTTGAAAATGTTGCTACTTATTAAAAGAGGGATACAATTTTAGTATTTTAGTAAATCATGTCGTTTAACGATCCTATTATTTTAGCAGTCACTTCAATATTTGGCTTTGTAGACCTGGAACCAGAAAGAAACCTAATTCCCTAGAAAAGACACCAAAGGCCACTTGATTGTCAAATTTGGAAACGCCTGTATAGAAGTTCACTTTTTCTCTCTTTCCATTTGGGTTTGAAGTGAAACTTCCTGTCTAGTAAAATACCTAAGGGAATTTCAATACTCCCCAAGGACAGTACAAGTACAACAGTTGGTACCTTATAACCCCTGCTGACAAGATGTAGTTATGTCTTGGTAGGGTTCTCACCAATACCGTTATCTATGAACTTCTCTCTAAACGTTATTGCCACCTCAATTGTGTTTAGAAAAAATTCTACAGAGAACTGAAATATTCGCCCTAGTTTGGTATTCGGAATGTGCTTTGAATCTGAAATTTCCTCTGTGAATCGAGTTTCTAAGCTGTCACTTTAATCCTAAAAGGTACTGATTGTATCACATATGCCTCGGATGGGAAAATAAACGTCATGCATTGGTTGATGTTGGATTTCAAGGTCGTTTTCTTTTTCACTTGACTATTCAAAAATACCTTCCTTCACTTTGAAGGAATTCTTTGATCTTCAGCTCAACTCCACAGTGAGAAAAACCATAAAATAACATCAATAACAGATCAATACCGGATAGGGAAACATCAAAAAAAAAAAAAAAAAAAAAAAAAAAAAAGGTGATATGTATTTACAGAGGATCTTCAAAAGTAATAAAAGTAAATTGAAAACACATCAATTGAAATTTAAAAAATTCCATATAAAATTAAAATATTCCATTTGAAAATTAGAAGATTTTATTTGAAATTCAAATAATTCTATATTCAATTGAAAATGTAATTACAATTTAACAGAAAAAAATTGAATTGATGCCTATTGAATTTCAATTGATTTTTTTAATAAACTTCTAATTGATTTTTTGGAATTTTAATTAGAATCATTTAAATATCAATTGTTTTGTTTTTGAACCTCTTTCTAGTTACGTGTTTCGCATTTCAATTGACTTTAAATTTGAATTGAATAATTCTATTTTTAATTGAAAATGTAATTACAATTTAACAAAAAAAATTAAATTGATGCCTATTGAATTTCAATTGATTTTTTATAAACTTCTAATTGATTTTTTTACTGTGGGGTGACCCAAATGAAAAGAAAACAAGAAGTCTTCTGAAACTAAACAAGATCGATATTAGTAAGATGATGAGTGTTCTAACGGACACTCAAGCTTACAAGAACATCTTCATCGCATAGGACTAGCAGGAAACGACGAATGCAGGGCATGCAGAGAAAACATCGAAACGATGGAACATTTTCTGTGTCACTGCCCGGCTTTCACACATGCAAGATCCCAACATTTCGGGTCCGACATATTACCAGACTTGACTCATCTCAGAGAATATGACTGGAAGATACTGAGAAAATTCGTGTCCAATACCGATTTTCTGTAACTCGTGAGGTATAAAAAAAGATCATAAATAAGGAGCACACAACAGGCCGAACCACTGATTTAAGTGTATTTCCATGGACATGAGACGTTTAAACGTCTCCTCTCTTCAACCTAACCTAAACTAACCTAACCTAATTAATTTTTTTGGAATTTTAATTAGAATCATTTAAATATCAATTGTTTTGTTTTTGAATCTCTTTCTAGTTACGTGTTTCGCATTTCAATTGACTTTAAATTTGAATTTTGAAAAAAGTTAAATTTAATTAAATTTTAATTAATTTATTTCCATCATAATACCGAGCCTATTAGGCCTTCTACAGTTACAAAATACAATACGTTTAGTCGATCTGAAAATGTCCACATGTTTTCAATTCAAAGAATGCGCCATGATTAGGTCTAGGTATAGCCATTGTTCAAGATCACCTATGTACAAAATAACGATTACAATATGCTCGTACATACATACATATATCATTTATAAATAATTTCATTATTTTTCGTCAGTGGTTGTAAAACGTTAAATTAATATTATCCAAAAAAATCTGCGAGGCGATATTTTATTTGAGAATGAACAAATCATTAATATTTACCTCTTGGCATAAATAAATTTGTATTTGGATTTAAACAAATTGTTTTTTCTTCAAAATATGTGATGGAATACATTTTTGGAGATTTCACTTTGATTTCGATTTCAAATTGCTTTAAATTTCCTTTTCTGAACTAAATTCGAAAGATATTACTCTAAAGACATCATAAACCTTGAATCAATTACATTTCATATTTAAAATTAACATAATTTTTCATATTTAAAATTAAGACAATTTCATTAATGTTTAGTAAAAAATATGCGCCCCTGTTCTGCATTCCGAGATCGGATTGAATCCGAAATTCTAATTCATAAAATTGTCCATAATTTCTGTTTGAGGGCCATTGAAGATTATCTGTAAATGCAGATTGCCTTTATGTTTCCATTCGAAGATATTTGATGCATTCGATACGTATTTTGGTCCAAAGAAACAAATTTAGAAACTCGAATCCGAGCGAAAGTTTCCGCATTCGGAATACAGAACAGAGGCGATGATTAGTATTTTAAACAATTTAAAGATTTTACTTCAAAGACTTCGAATCTTTAAAACAAGGACTTTTAATACATAAAATTTAAGACAAAATACTTAATTGTAAGTACTAAACAACAACTGTATAAAAATTGACTGAAAAATAATAATTTTAAAGATTTTGCTCAAAGTACGTCCTAATATTTAAAAACAAGGACATGTCATACTTAAACTTAAGACCATTACAAAATATTAAATACATTTTCTAAGTATGAATAGTCCTTATTTTATTTTAAAGACTATGGAGCAAATTCTTTGAAATAAAGTTCAGTTATTCGCCCTTATTCCAGTTGGCGTCGTCGACGTCTATTCTCAGTCGAGACTGTTTACATTGACGACTTCATAAATTTTGAAATTTTTTTTAAATATTTTTAAGGTGTAAAAGGGTTTTTGTTTGTTCATGGATACCAAAAACATTCCATGGATACCAAAAAAAAAACAAACATTGACAAAGCTAGAACTTCATAGATATGACGAAAATGATGTGACGACGTCGACGACGTCAATTAATATCAAGTCAACATTTTACTAAAAATTCTTAATTTTAAAGATTTTCCTCCAAAGACGTTCTAATATTTAAGACAAAGACAATTGCCTTAATATTAAGTAAAAAATTAGACATTTACTTAAAATAACATTAAGTAATTTTCCAAATTCTATGTATGAATTGTCCTTATTTTAAGGATTATGACGTCTTTTGAGCACATTTTTTTAAAATGCAATGTGTTTGTCTATTTCTCATCATTTCAAGGAAAAATATACAAATTTCGAAAAGGAAATAAAAACGAAATCTTCGAAAACAACAAATTTCATTGTCCATTCCATAGCTATATTTGTGGAATTTTTTATTTAATAAAGTTAGAATCCTTCCTCACTTCTTGCTCATGACAAAAAATTATTTAGATAGATATGACGAAAATGATGTGACGACGTCGACGACGTCAATTAATATCAAGTCAACAATTTACTAAAAATTCTTAATTTTAAAGATTTTCCTCCGAAGACGTTCTAATATTTAAGACAAAGACAATTGCCTTAATATTAAGTAAAAATTCTCAAAATCTAAGTAAATAATGTTCTTAACATTTACTTAAAATAACATTAAGTAGTTTTCCAAATTCTATGTATGAATTGTCCTTATTTTAAAGATTATGACGTCTTTTGAGCACATTTTTTTAAAATGCAATGTGTTTGTCTATTTCTCATCATTTCAATTGAAAAATATACAAATTTCGAAAAGGAAATAAAAACGAAATCTTCGAAAACAACAAATTCCATTGTCCATTCCATAGCTATATTTGTGGAATTCTTTATTTAATAAAGTTAGAATCCTTCCTCACTTCTTGCTCACGACAAAAAATTATTTTTGTGCAAGTAAGAAATTTCACCCATTTCCTCGTTTGTTTTCTCTGTGCTATCGTCTCATCAGGAAAATATTATGTTTTTTGTTCCATAACATTTAATAATATTAGTTTTAGCGTTTTGTAAATTTTTCAACCTTTAGTTTGTTAGTTAAATATGCACTCCCAGGACCAAAGAAGTCACCGTCGCTACCAAGGATGGTTGATGACCTTCGAACACAGGGTCTAGCCATACTGAATAGTAGTAGAAAGACATCTTTGGTTGGCAGAGCAATTTCACCACTTGTGCATTATGTTAACTTTAACTGGCCCATTTATGGATACAACACTAGCGGTCGCTTTTTCGCTGTAGTACCCGCTGCAGCAAGCAGATGGCTTAGTGTTTTAAATGGCCGGAATCTAAGCTTTTCGAAAGCTCGCCTAAATATAGTGCCATAACCAACAAAAAACCAAAACTTAAAGAAAAAAAACTAAAAACATTTTTTAATTTATTTTTTTAATAATTATCCGATAAAAAAGAAACACAAAACTAAATATTGTATTTAAGTTTTATCAATGAGTTCATTATGATTTTAGGTTTAACAAAACTAAACTAAAACCTATAATAAAAGCAAAGAACAAATACATACATATTTATTGGAGAAATTTCAATTAAATCAAAGATTCAAAAGGGTTTTCAGATTTTTTAAAAGTGATATTCAACGAATTACAAATACAAAATCACTAAATCTAAATCCCAGTTTCTGCAGAAATTTCTCCTAAATACTAAATACATGAATAAATAATGCTATCCTTCCGATGACACACCCCACCAACCAACTTCTTCAGTCATCTGGTCCGGTGGATAGCCAAATAATTTCAAATGCCTTACCACCCGCCTATTAAGAGAAATAATATAATAATAACAAAATAATAAATATTTATTATATATGTATTATTGTGTAAAATATGGAAATTATCGAATTTCGATTTTCTTTATCGCACACACACACAAACTCACTCACTCACTCACAGTTATGCCTTCAATTTCAAAACCGAAAAAATCAAAGAAACTCAAAAATTTTATCAAAAAAGAAAATTACAAAACGATTACAACAAGAAAAAAATCTTCTACACAATCGTGCCTTTTTTAAAACAAAATCGTTGCGCCAAAACCCGTCCCACAAAATTTAAATAAACAAAAAACAACATAAATTTTTGTAAACATTATAATCTTACACCGTTTTTAATTAAATCACAATTATTATCATTGGCCAAATATTGAAATGTTAATGACAGCTACTCGCATAATTTTATCTGATTCGATTGTAGGACAATGGATGCCTTCTTCTCCGCCGAGAGTTACAATATTTAGGAGACAAGGATTAGTTGTTGTAGCCTTTAGAATTAAAAAAAAATGGTCTTATGAATGCCTTGTCCTTAACATTGCAATATTAGCAAAACTATATTTTTAATAACAAAAATATTAACTTTACGTTATTACAACACTGACTTTACATTTTTCTTAATTTTTTTTATCTATTTCTGAAAAAATATTGTCTTAATTGTAATGATTTGGCAGCAAAGACATCCTAAATTTTCTGAACATCAATGAAATCTTCTTAATTTTAAATATGAACCTAAACCTTGCCACCATGTCTTTACAATTAGGACAATATTTTTTTTTTGTGTGATTTCGTATAAGGTACAAAATGTAATCGTTTTATTTTACATAGGTAATAGCGAGCGAATCCTCTTAGTCTCAATGGCACTGTAACACATGCACGCAAAGAAAAAATTCGTTTCTGCGAAACGAAATATTAGACTACTACAATTCTCGTTTGCCGGAACTGAAATTTCGTCAGTTGTAACAGAAACTTATTTCCTGTAAGCGAAATTTCAGTCGTCGTAAACGAGAATTGTAGTTGTCTAATATTTCGTTTCGCAGAAAAGAATTTTTTCTTTCCGTGTGGCGTTGGATATCGTAGAACCTAGACTTATTCCCGCCAATATTCTATGAGCCCTATTTATAACAATTTTAAGAAGATTTGAGGAACGTTTTTGAATTGCTAAAACTTTTTATAGATAAGGGCCTATATCTTGCAATCAACCTATTCTGCCCTTTGATACAGGGTATTATATGTTTGTTTCATGGCAGATGTTTGTAACACCCAGAAATATCACAGCTAGACCCTTAAAGTATACCGATCGACTCAGAATCTCTAGCTGAGTCAATTTAACGATGTCTGTCTGTCCATGTTATGTTGTTCATTGAGTACTAGTCGCAATTTCACTCCGATCATGCTGAAATTTTGGAGTTAGGAGTCTTGAAATTGGTTGAAATGGGTTCAGAATTAGATATTCGCCTTTATTCCAGTTGGCGTCGTCGACGTCGATTCTTAGTCGATACTGTTTAGATTGACGACTTCATAAATTTTGAAATATTTTTAAATATTTTTAAGTTATAAAAACGGTTTTTGTTAGCACATGGATACCAACAACATTCGTTTTGGCGTAAAGATGACAATGATATGACGAAAATGATGTGACGACGTCGACGACGCCAACTGGAATAATGGCGATTGCTCCCATATGCATGTTTCGTCCTATTTGGACATTTAGCCCTATAAAAGATGTATTTTAGCTCCAATTGTTTTGAACTTTAGCATGGTAGAGTTTCTGGATCCATGAGATAATCAGCTCGACCTCGTCAGACGTTGCTTCTTCTACTACTTCCTTGAATAGAGTAGTCGGTACTACAGCTTCATAAGGCAAGTAACTGGAGACAACCCAATATATGCGATTACCGATCTCCAGACTAACAGATGTTTGGCCTTTACCACTTAAATTAGCCAGGAGAAAGATACTTAGATCTTTCCTGGCCAAAATGCAGGTTCTTGGAGTGCCTTCACAGTTGGCCACAAGCAGTTTAAAGTTGGGTGTTCTGATACCGCACACCCTTCCTCCCACTGCGTAGGGCTCCTGCATCAGGACGATGTCTACTGCACCTGTGGACAGGCGCAGCAATAGAGCCGCTGAGGCTGCTTTAGCGTAATGGAGGTTAATCTGTAGAATTCTTACCATCATTGGTAATTGACAGATTAACATCCACCTCGACAAGGGTGTTATCGAACTCTTCGTCCGTATCATCGAGAAGCGTGTCCCCGCCAGATGCGTCAAAGAGTCCGGAGACTCCCATCAGCCTCTCAGTGTCCGAAGTAGAGCTTTTGTCCTCAGAGAAGGACGTTGCAGATCTTCTGTTGGAGTTGGAGTCACCAGAAATAATAGGCGTGGGTACCTCCGCACTTCCAGAAAGCCGTGTATCAACCACGGTCGACGACTCACCTTCCGCAGTAGGAGCTATATCCTGCTTGTATACCTTCAAGACTATAGTCTCGAAGCCATATTGTGGGGTTGCACTTGCACGTTGTAAATGGGAGGAGGATTCAGCGTTAAGGATAAAATTGACCTGCCGCTTTTTACCATCCGCCTCACCCACCTTGCTGATTCTCCAATTATGGGCGGGCAGACCAGAATTGGAATCTTTTATAATTTCTAATATGTCAGCCGGGTTGGAGGGCTCTTCTGTAACCCAGGTGATGGCTCTAGGGTGACTAGGGATGTTTTTTTTTTTTGACAACATCCAACTGGGCACCCGGCCACACCTCACCCGCTCGACTCAGAGCAGCCTTATACAGGTCTACTGATCTGGCATCACCGAAATATAAGAGCTTTACTCTCCACTGATGCCATCCTGCATCGTTGCAAATTGTTGGTTTGCCCGGCATTTCTCTACGGACATCGAGGTAATGAGCCATAATGGCTGATTGCACATGGCTCCATTTGTCCTTGAGGATGGATCCATCCTCACAACTTCTGTCTATAACGGCCATCACTAGACTCTCCTTCGCCACTTCATTGAAGGGCTTGGTGAGTGTCCTTTTGATGGTGACATTAGGGCCTCTTGCCTTTTTCGAGGGCATGGGTTCATCAGGTGATCTGATTCTTTTGACTTTATTAGCCGTTAACACAGCTGAATTTGTGGCTCTTTCAGCCGGCTGATTGGCCTTAGAAGCATCTATGACGCCTTTAGTCCAGGTAAATGACTCTTTTTGTTTTTCGGTAAGAGCCGAAAAAACTCTGAGCGCTATCCGGTGCTCATTGTGCTTCCGTTTTGACGGTCGGACATGACGTTTTCCCCTCACCGTACCATCCAATGTGGTCCTTTAGCCCTATAGAAGCTGTATTTTACATCCAATTGTTTTGAAGTTTAGCATGGTAGAGTTTCTGGATCCATGGACCAACATTGCCGAATTTAAAGAAAATCGGTTCAGATTTAGCTATAGCTCCCATATATATGTTTCGTCCGTTTTGGTTCTATTGCCCTATAGAAGCTGTAGTTTATATCCCATCCTTTTGAAGTATAGCATGTTAGGGTTTCTTGATCCACGGACCATCGTTGCGAATTTGAAAAAGATTTAGTTATAGCTCCCAGATTTACTTATAGCTCCCATACATATGTTTCGTCCGATTTGGCTACAGAGACAGACACGTACCAAATGTAAATTGTCTAAACAAATTTTAGTTGAAGTTTACGAGGGCTGCTATATATATTTCTGGCCTAATAATGAAAATGCGAATATATATCATCAAAAATGGTTTTATTGGTTTTTAAAGTATTCTTCAACACTTTTCGTTGACCACGCATTTTTTCTTGATGTGCGGGAATAAAATGAAGTCATTGTGGGCCAAGTCAGGGCTGTACGGCGGATGACCCATCAATTCGACGTTTTGGCCGGTCAAAAAAGCGCTGGTTTGAGCCGATGTGTGAGAGCTCGCATTGTCATGGTGCACAATGATTCGTCTTCTCTTGTTCGTTTTTTGAATTTCTCCAAAGACTTCAGGCAAACAAATTGTGGTGTACCACTCAGAATTGACCGTCCCACGTTGCTCAAGCGGAACAGTCGTCACATGACCAGTTTTGCCGATGAAACAGGCGACTATTTGCTTCGAAGTGCTTCTTCCACGAACAACTTTCGTTGGATTTGGCTCGTCTTCGGAGACCCACACGGTCGATTGCTGTTTTGTTTCGGGCTCATACGCATAGATCCAAGATTCGTCACCTGTGACGATCTTATAAACGTCTTTTGAAGCACCGCGATCGTATTTTTTCAAAATTTCTTTGCACCAAACGACACGAGCCTGTTTTTGAGCGATTGTCAAATTGTGCGGGATCCAACGAGAACAAACCTTTTTTACGGCCAGGTGTTCATGCAATATCGAATGTATGCTGATGGAAGAAATGCCCAAGGATGCCTCTATCTCACGGTATGTCACATGACGATCTTGCATTATCAGTTCACGCACGGCATCAATGTTCTCTGGCACAACGGCCGTTTTTGGACGACCTTCGTCTTTGAGCGAGCGTCGGTCACGATTGAATTCATGAAACCAGTTTTTCAGAGTGCTATAGGATAGTGCTTCATCGCCATACAAAGATTTAAGTTCATCGATGCACACTTGTCGTGATAATCCACGTCGAAAGTTGTGAAAAATGATCGCACGAAAATTCCATTTGTTGCCAAATTAATTTTTTCAAGTCACTGTAAACAACTCAAATGATGGTCGTACGTCAAAACGTTCTGAGTACGTTTATGCTAAAAAATGTCAAACTTTCCAATGGAAATGTCAGAGGGCGCCAGGCAACACTTAGAGTGCCTGGCGCCCTTCTATAAGTACATTCGATATTTCATTGTTATCCAATCGTAATAGAGTGGTGTGGGTATCATATAGTCGGCAACGGCCGACTTTAGCATACATATCCATAGAGAGAAAATGAGCCTAATCACTGAACATAACATTGCGATAAAACAGTAGGATGACTTGCAGTTGTTTTACTTCCCATTGCACCAGCTCGATCTTAGAATATCGTAGAGTCTGTAAGTCAGACTCAGTTAGAATATGATTTTTCCTAATATTTCGTGTTGAACTCATCCGATTGCTTTAAAAAACCCAAGAGTTGGACAAGTATGCTAAGTCAGCAAATAAATGTGAGCTTAGGGCAGCCTGCCATAAGAGTTTTTATGTTGCTAGAAGCATCCTCACATATTACAGTTCCCCTGGATCATGTAAGGTAGTACCTAGCTTTTCAAGCGCATGTGCTCCGCAGTTATCTGGAATGTTGCTATGGTCCACCGCCCATATCAAATGGATTTTGAACTTCTTAACCATCTCGTTGAGAGATCTGTATTGTACTTAATCACTGTTCTTGAATTAAGGAACACAGAATCCAGGCATTTTATTGTAGCCTGACAAACGGAGAATATACTAATTTCAAGCTTTAGAAAAACAAAATTAGGTACATTACTTTTTTTAATTCTAATTCAGGAAACAATTTAATCGAATTCAAACATTTTCTTTCCTATCTTGGGAGCAAAAGTAGCTAAACTCAGAACTCCAGTTTTGGAATAAATGAAATTGGAGACGAAGAAGTCATACTTTTAGCAAACCTCGTATAGCAGGTTTGCTAAAAGTGGCCTTGAGCTTTTATAACAATGTGGCGGTCTTTACGTTCTTGCATGTGTCTTTTCGGCTTTGGAAAAGGAAATAGTCGCATGGGGTAGTTATGAATCCATCGAAGGGCAAATGAAGGGTCGTCGGTAAGGCAGCAGTCAAGGGCTGTTTGTAAATTTATGAATGTGGCCTTCAGAGAATTGATCGCAGCCTGGCTGTTCGAGTAAATGACAACGCCATTGTTGGTCACTATGTTGCGACTCAGCCACTTGGCGACTTCCCATATTGCCATTATTTCGGCTTTATAGACACTGCAGGACGGTCAATCCGAACGATTTTTCAAAAAAAAATCTGCACAACATTCCAGATTGTCTTGAAAATTTGTAAATGTGTTTTACTATGGAAAAAAATCATCTTGTAGTTGGCGAGAAAAAAAACAACACTTTTTTTCAATTGTTATAAGCATCTAAAATCAGAAAAATTTGGGAAAATATCTGAAAAGGTGTATTTTGGAAGTTATGTATTATGCAAACGCGTGGACGGAATTTTACAAATGTTCAAGTACATAAATTAATGCCGGTTAATTTAAAGTTTTAAAATGCATTAGTTGCCTATGCAACTTTATTTTTCATTATGCACATCAATGACACCACCTTAAAATTATGAGAAAAATATAGTCGTGTAGCCCCATTTGTCCTAAACTGACTCTGCAAAATGGTGTTCATTCAGCCTTGTTCGTTTTTAAAACAGTATTTACAAAAAATTTCACTGATTTTGCTTTATAAAATATGAAAAATATTGAAATCATAAAATAGACAGAATCATTCTAATAAAAAATAATTCAGATTCTGACAGATTTCTGCTCTTTATAAGAGCATTTTTACTCAAATTTGATTCAAATTTGCAGGAGAGATTTAAATAGGACTTCATGCCTATAGATATTTTATTAGTCTATGTTGGTGTTTTTGTGGTCCAGTATGCAAATCAAAATTTAAGAGAAAAGTGCATAACGACATAGAAAGAAAAAAATGAGTAATCCGTACTTGAATCAAGCCGTAGCGGTGTCAAAAGTACGGTAAGTACGGTTTTTCTTAAACCAAGTACAAAATACTTGAATCAAGTACGGATTTTTTAGCCCTGAATTCTTAATCTTAGCACTCATTAAGCCTTATTAGGCTTGATTTTAAGCCGAAATATTCTTATTTCAAGCATAAAGCGGTTGATTTATGAATTTTATGGAATTGATTTGAGTACTTAAATTTAACATCTCGTCGATTTATATGCGTGTGTGTTTGATGTTGCGTCAGCCAAAATCAACCACTTAAATGAGAGTGGTTGAGAGGGTCATTTTATTGTGCTCTATTATGGTTCTGTCTCTTTGAGATTAAATTAAGCTTTTTCTTCTTACTTTAAGCCATATTAGGCTTAATTTTCCTTTTCAAGAAATGTTTACTTGATTGCAAGCAGTATATACATATTGTAAGCCTTTCAGCGCTTGATTTTTCCAATTTAAGCCGATTAATACTTGTTAATTTTCCTTTTCAAGAAATGTTTACTTGATTGCAAGCAGTATATACATATTGTAAGCCTTTCAGCGCTTGATTTTTCCAATTTAAGCCGATTAATACTTGTTTTAAGAAAAAATTAGTACGAACGTACTTAAATTTTTAAGTACGATTTCGGCTTAAATTAAGAATTTTTTACTTGAATTTAGTATGGCATTTTTCTTTCTGTAGATATATGTAAATATTGGTCAATTTTCGCATATATCTAGGATGTCCTAGTTAATACTTTAAATAAAAGCTCTAATTTGTATAAATCCCAAAACGTGTTTTTAAAATGTAACAAATGCAAAATTCACATCTCAAGAATTTTATAATAAATATTTTTTTAAAAAAGAACGGGGCTGAACACCATCTTAAAATTTTCAGCGTTCGTTTAGAATGTATGGGGCTACATAACTATATTTTTCACAGAATTTTAGGTTGGTGTGTCATGGATGTGTAAAATGCAAATTACATTTGCAGATGCATCGGATGCATATACAAATGTTAAGGACGCGAAAATGAATCCATGCTATATAAAGAACAACTAACGACCTCTAAAATGAGCCTTTATATGTCAAAATCCGTCCACGCGTTCCCTAAATGCATAACTTGAAACGTTCGCCTTTTGAGAACATTTTCCTATTTTCTCAGATTTCAGCTGCTAATAAAATCTGGAAAAAATGTTTGTATTTTTTTTCGCCAACTATAAAATGTTTTATATTAAGCAGAGATTCGGGAATGGTGACCCAAAGAAGGTGTTCGGTTTGATATGAAATGAACGAGGTATCTGGTAGTCTGTGAGCTATGTATATCCAGACTAAGTTCTTTACAGTGTACTCCGAAGCCAACCTTTTCATCAAACTTCGAACCTTCCGTGGAGAAGGTTTACATTACCTGGCGTATTCTGCCAGGGGATAATGTAATTCAAAATTTTCTGCATTTCTGCTGCAGTGATGCCATCTGGACCAGGTGATTTGAATGGCTCAAAGCTGCCAATCTTCCAGCTTATTCTGGATTTCTCATTCAACAAGCTATCGACGCTAACTGCTCGCTGTTTTTGTCCAATGTTTTGCCTCATCCCGCTAGTTACCCTCTGTTCAGGGTGCAGCTAATAATATCTTAAGCAGTCTTGCGGCATACGAGACTTTTTCTATTTCTCCACAGAAGGTGTGCCAAGAACGTCTTTGCGCTTTTCTAAGCTCTTTCTTATAGGTTTTGAGCTGCTCTTAATAGGCATCCCAGTCTTTGTTGACCCCAGTTGTTTTGGCTTTGTTGAATAGCTTGTTGCAGGTCTTCTTCCTAGTCTGTAGCTCAGAAGTCCACCATTGTTGTTTAGTTTTGTATGTATGCATAAAATCTTCCTAAATATTTTGAAGATGGATCGGTTGTTGTCTTATATTTACCAAAAAATCCACATTCAGAATACAGACCCAGGACGTATATCAATTATCGCTTTATCTGTCACAGATTTTATTGGATAGAAATCGCGTCTTATTTTTGGTTCAAAAGAAGACGCGATTTCTTTGAAAGAAGAAACTCATGTCTTTAAAAACACACTAAATGGACGTATACGAGGGCGGTTCGGAAACTTCTTAGCCTAGCACAAAAAGCGCGGTATAAACAGAAAAAAGTTAAGTGTTTTGGAAACTTCCATCTCTGCTATGAACACATGTTAAATTTTGTTTCGATCTGGCAACTCCTTCATATAGAAACTGGTGTTCACAAAAGACGCATCCGCGATTTTTTTACAATGGAAAAATTAGAAATGCGTGGTGTCATTAAATATTTACATAAAAAAGGTTTATCGGGACAAGAAATTCATAATGATATGGTGAATGTGTTAGGTGAAAGTGCTCCTTCATATGCAACAGTAAAAAATTGGGTTGCTGAATTTTAACGTGGTCGTACAAGCATTGAAGATGAACCACGTAGTGGACGTCCAAAAACAGCAACAACAACAGAAATTGTAGCCAAAGTGCATGATATGGTATTAAATGATCGACGAATAAAAGTGCGTCAAATAGCTAATATCATGGGCATCTCAAATGATCGAGCCCATTTAATTTTGCATGAAGAACTACAGATGAAAAAGCTTTCTGCAAGATGGGTGCCGCACTTGTTAACAGTCGACCAAAAACGCATAAGAATGAACATTTCTCAAGCTTGTTTGGATCGTTTTAAGCGAAATAAAATGGATTTTAAGCGTCGTTTCATAACTGTTGATGAGACATGGATCCACCACTATACTCCAGAGACAAAAGAACAATCCAAACAATGGACTGAAGCTGGAGGAAGTGCCCCAAAGAAGGCAAAAACAATTCAATCGGCTGGTAAGGTTATGGCAACGGTTTTGGGACTTCAAAGGTATTTTATTGATTGACTATCTGCAAAAGGGTAAAACAATAAATTCAGAGTACTATTGCAACCTTTTGGATCAATTAAATGTACAAATTCGAAAAAAAACGTCCTGGCATACAACACAAAAAATAATTTTTCATCAAGACAACGCATTAGCGCACAAGAGTGTTTTAACAATGGCTGAAATCAACGAATTAAAGTACGAGTTGCTTGACCACCCACCTTATTCTCCTGATTTAGCTCCCAGTGACTTTTACCTGTTCCCAAATCTAAAAAAAATTCCTTGCTGGCAAGCGTTTTACCTCAAATGAAGATGCAATTACAGTTGTAAACCACTATTTTGAAGACCTTGAGGAAAACTATTTTAATCAAGGGATAGAATTGCTAGATAAGCGTTGGACTAAGTGTATTGAAGTTTCAGGAGATTATATTGAAAAATAAAAATATTTCTGAAAAACTAACTATTCTCTTTCATTGATAGGCTAAGAAGTTTCCGAACCGCCCTCGTAAAATTGGAAAACAAAAATTTTGTCAACATCAAATTCATGTTTAGATATCGATACTGTAATCGAGAAATGATCCTAACCTCTGCGCTCATTTTCTGTAGAAATCAGAATTTTTCGACAATACAGTTTCCAGTTTCTGGTTATCACAAGATTTATATACAGGGTTGTTGTGGAATCCGATTGTTGTCGGAATCGAAATTGAAACCGAGAAAGAAAATATCTTTGGTGTCACAAAAGGTTATTTTTTTCGATTTCAATTCCAATTCGAACAACAGTTGAATTCCACGACGAGAAAAAAAATAAATTTTGTGTCACAGAAAGTTATTTTTTTTCTCGATTTCAATTCCGGATTTCACAACAACCCTGATAGATTTGGAAGTTAATCTCAGTTAAAAAGTAGTATCTTATTCTTGCTTGCCATGGCACAAGCTTATTAAGATATACTAACACGATTTTCCCTCTATAGCTGTTTAATTTTCAGCGCGACTGCGGTTTTCTGTTGTATGAACGTCACAATCATGAAGATTACGCCCGGTGGATATAAGTTTGGATTGCTACAGCAGCTGATTCTGCTCTGAAAAAGGATATTCATCTCCTCATGGAGATGATCCTCTAAAGAGATGAATCGACGTTATTTGCCAACATTAAATTGTGGTGGCAACGGTTCGGAGAACATGAATGCGAAGCATGACACTGCATCGATCTGTCACTTTTGGGATGATCTACAAACTGTGGGTTAAAATAACTCCCGCGCCAATTCGAATTTGTTGCCGTTACGTCGCAAAATTTGAGGTCGCCTTAAGCGTTTCTCCCAACCATTTTTTCTCCGTTACTCCTCTCCATCTTATATGATTTTTTAGCTTATTTCCATGTAAGATTTTTTTGTCTTAGTTCTTGGATAATTGTGCGTCGCCAGGTGTTTCTTGGTCGACCACTTAAGTGCCATCCTTGTATTACTATGGGGGTTTTCCTTTAAGGTATGGCCGATCAACCTCCATTTTCTATGCCCTATCTGCTTGGTATTATAAGTATTGGTTCCTCATTTGTCAAGTTGCAAAGTTCTGTGTTACTTATGGTGTTGGGCCAGAATATTTTGCATATGATTCTTAGGCACTTGTTAATGAATACCTGTAACCTTTGCTTGATGGTGTTAGACACAAGCCAGGTTTCACCGCCGTACAACAGAACTGACTTAACACAT
This sequence comes from Eudasyphora cyanicolor, assembly GCA_963930755.1. NCBI lineage: Eukaryota > Metazoa > Arthropoda > Insecta > Diptera > Muscidae > Eudasyphora > Eudasyphora cyanicolor. Next base: position 136,401,505 of record OZ005735.1, read on the forward strand.
GCGTTGAATATTCTGAGCTTGGTTTTCCTGGATATATGTGAGCTTCTCCATACTGAATGCAGTCGTCCGAATGCTGCTCTCGCTTAGCTGAGCCTGTTGTTAACGTCTGGTTCTGCCCAAACATTTGTTGTCATTATACATACTTATACTTCCTAGATAGCATAAGCATTACATTTTCTGTACTATTGTTGTTTATTCACATGACTTTGGTTTTCTTCATATTTTCTCAAGTCCAACCCTGCGAGCCAATCTTTCCAGGTCTTCCAATTTTGTCTGCATGGGTACTTGGGTATTTCACTGATTGATAAAAGTGCAACGTTGACCAGGATTATAGAGAAGTGATCTGAAACCAGTGAAGCCACTTATCGTCCCGATAACATGATGGTGATTTTTGACGAAATGCTGCAGTCACCAATAATCCTCATTAATATTGAAGAACGAAGACTTATCTATTTGCTCAGCCAGAGCTATACATCTACAGACATTACATTGGTATAATGCCATTGCTTGTAATGGGCATTAACATCTTTTGGTAAAAACCTACTACTGGATCTGCAAGTGTCAATCTCAGTTGAGAGAGTTCTTTACTGTCTGCACATAATGGTTTATTAGGAAAGCATATCATCCACCTCCAACTCTTGATGCCTGTGCAATCAGCAGTTGTCTTTAAGCTTAATCTTCGGTTCTCGGGGCCGATGAAGTTTTCATGATCATGAACCATTTTTGCAATAAAATTGCATTGATTCATTATCAGAAACTGGTAGTATAAAGTGCTATGCTTGCTGATTATATTGTTGGTGAGATTGGGGATTGTTCCACAAATAAATGTTGGTGATGAAGTTTTAGTGACAACTTTTTTTGGACCAACACAAAGCACCGGGCACAGACAACATCTCAGCAGAAATACTAAAAGCTGATTCCCGAACTAACAGGTGGCGCAAAAGTAACCTTTCGATGTTATGTTAGACGCGATTGGCGGTCAGCAGCTAACAGCTGATGCACCGTCTGGACTTTGTACGGAAACATCTTCAAATCTTGTACCAAAATTCGCTGTAGAGACCGTCGACTGATACCCATTTGCGTGGCACGTCGTCTGGTCGATGTCGACGGCGCTTCCATGACATCCTCGGCTACAGCAGCAATATTCTCTGCAGAACGGCTACTCCGGGGTCTGCCACGCCTGGCAGCATCTCGTGTTGTGCCAGTCTCTTCGAGGCGAGCGGCTAAACGTCGCAGTGTTTCACCAGTAGGCGTTGGACGGCCAGGAAATCTGTGCCAAAGTCACCGACCGATTATTGGTCAAATAAATAGTCAGCAATATTCCGCGTTCTGGAGCAGTGTAGCGTAACGTTGTTTATTAACGTGTATTTCGCATGTGTTTACTACACAAATGTCAAAACAGAACTGACATTAGGGGCCAATCGCAAAATTTATAGCATTTTCTGATAGGAGGATTACTTTTGCGCCACTTTGTAGTTCGTAACTGCTTTTGCCTCTTGTGGAGAACTTCTGGGAAACGGAGTGCCTACACCATGACAGAAGGCATCATCGGTAAGATCCTCAAAAAGGACAATCTTTCAGAGTGCGGAAATTGGAGAGTTATCACTCTGCTAAGCGTGGCGAACAAGATTATAGCGCCCATAATAACAAACCGACTTGCAAGCGCTTTGGAACCGGACCTTAGGCCACAACAGGCAGGATTCCGTCCGCATAAATTCTGCCTTGATCACGTCAAAACCCTCAGTCATAGTGGTGCAGTTTGTTGAATGGAGGTCCCCTCTATAAGCCTATGACACACTCAACCACAAAAACATCTGGAACGCCCTGGTATGTAAAGACACACCACCAAAAATCATCGGTCTCATTCAAGGCTTATACAGAGGAGAGCCACTTGTAAAGTTTTGCATGAAAATCAGCTAAGCTACCAAATCAAAGTGGCAGTTGGTGTTCGGCAGGGATGTGTAATGTCACCACTCCTGTTCGACATAGTCATGGATGTTGTAATGAAAACACCGAACAACTCATCCAATGGAATAACGTGTGGGCTGTTCGGGCAACTGGGCGACCTACATAGAATATGCTGACGACATTTGCCTACTAAGCCATAAGAACAGCGACATGCCCACAAAATTAAAACGGGCCTGAGAATAAATGTTGGGAAAAACCAAGTCGATGCGCCTGAATGCTAACTACCACAAACCATTCCAGATTTACAATATTCCAATATAAGACGTCAATAGCTGCTGCTACTTAGCAAGCATTATTGACAGCAAAGGGGAATCAAGCGCTGACATCGCAATTGGATTAATAGTGCCAAGCGCACGTATGGAATACGTTGGTGCCCTGTATGGGACACCAACACCAGCGTTAATTCAACTTTATTGTACGGCTGCGAAACAGCCGCGATGTAAACTCGTTTCAAGTCTTCTCTAACAAATGCCTTCGAAGCATAATTAAGGTTTTGTGGCCAGCAAAAGCATCAAATATCGATTTATGGTCCACGTCGAAACAACCGCACATCGCAACGGAAATTTTTTTTCATTGTGATATTTGACCGGCCGGCACGGCTACGTTTGCAGGACAATACTCAAAATGATCCGGAATTTCAGCATGAAAAGTTTTCTGACCGTTTGATTACTCAAAGAAGCTATCACAATTGACTACGCAGATCTTGTGTTTTAACACCATTCGATTTTTTTGGAGCTACGTGAAATATAAGGTGTATACCAATGGTCCACAATTGTTTAAAGAAATCAAAGATGGAGTCAGTGAAGTTATCGACCCTATATGTATGTATATACAGCCGAAAATATGCGAATTGGTGATGAACAATTTCATGAAAAGAATAAGATCCTGCAATCGTAGCCGTGGCGGACATTTGACTGTTATTGTTTTCCCTTAGTAAAAATACTAGTTTTTTAACATCAGAATGATAACTCCCTTTATTTTAGGAATTCTTGCAATTTCTAGTTTCTTTTTCGATTTCAAAGCAGCAGATATTATTGTGATAGTGAAAAAACAATTCCTACTTAAATTTTTCAGCAGACCATGTGAAGGAAGGTATATGATAGAAATTGGGTTTAATTTGCGATAACAAAATTTAATCGATGTATAATTGATTAATATAGGACTTTTGAAATAACTTTTAAAACAGTTAAACAACATTTCATGTTGTTTCTCTAGTTTATACGATTTATCGAATGTTAAATGGATTTTCTAAGAAATGTTATTTTAAAACACATTTAATTCCTGTCCCATATGTTGTCGTATTAACATAAGTACATATTTCATTGATCAAAATGTTCTAACGTTTGTATTATAATCATTTCATCTATAAATTAATTTTCCCAACAATTTGCCAAATATATTAATGAACCATTAAATAATAATAAAAAATAAAAAAAATGATAACTTCTCTAAAAAAAGAAATCACATATACATAACAAATCCCTTTTGTAGAAATATTTAACACTTTACCCGGCAAGAACGAACCACACAAAATCGAGTACATAGTATCTACATATACATAAATGCAACTGAGAGATGGAACATCTCGCCATAGAACCCAAAAACAAATAAAACAACAACAGAAACTTCTTAAATATAGAATGTCTTTTATAGCCAAGACGTAACTAGAATATATTTGTAGTAAAAACCAAGAAAAGGAGACTGCACTAGTCAATATTAAACAAACAAAAAACAAAATATTTAAATATTTTTTTCAATAATTCAAAAATACTTTCATCACTTCGCAAAAAAAAAACAAAAACAACAACAAATGCACCTGTCATAATTTGAACCTGGAGTAGATTCGTTGCATCTTTACCTTGAGAAGAGTACTCGGAAGTAAAGTTTACTTAAAATTGTAGGCACAACAAGAACTTCTCTCTGTTAAATTATAAATGTATGTAAGAAATTCTGACTTTCACGAACTCGAATTGAAGAGAAATAAAATTATGCATTTCAGGCACATTTGCAAACAAAAATTGAAGAACAAAAAACTTCACAAACTTACACACTCAACACACACATAAGAACAACCAATATCATCATTAAAATTTAATAAATTTAAATATAGTTGAAAACCAAAACAACAAATAAAACGTAAATATATTTAATATTAAAGACCCTCATTGGTATGGCTTATTTAAGGCTACAAAAGAAAACAATCCATTTTTATTCTCAATAAATATTTTTTTTAAAAGTCTGCAGAATCTGCCCTTCACGAACTTATTATAATCGTCCCTACATTTCAAGGAATTCAATATGGTGGCTTGATATATGGGGTTTTCCAACAAGAGGTGTTATTTTAGTATTCAAAGAAAAATACCATTTTTTGAGATAAATGATCGGATGTTTATTTCATAATAAAGAGGAAGATATGCCGTTAATAATGAAAAACAACATCAGCCAAATGGTCACCACGACCTCGCTTACAAGACCATATCCTTTTCATGAAATTTTCCATAACCAAATCGCAAAGTGGCTGCCCTATGTCCTCGATAGCCTCACGAATTCTATCTTTGAGGTCTTGAATCGACGCTGGGCTGTTTGCGTAGACCTTATCTTTCACGTGGCCCCAAAGAAAGAAGTCGCAAGGTGTTAAATCACAAGATCTCCGTGGCCAATTGTGATCACCTATTCGAGAGATAACACGGTCCGGAAACTTTTCCCGTAACAGAGCAATGGTTTCGTGGCTTGTGTGGCACGTAGCACCGTCTTGTTGAAAGTAAACGTTGTCCAAATCAATACCATCCAACTCCGACCATAAAAAATCATTAATCATCTCTCGATAGCGTAATCCATTCACCGTAACTGTTGATCCAACCTCATTTTCGAAGAAGTAAGGTCCAATGAACCCGCCGGACCATAAACCGCACCAAACAGTCACACGTTGAGGATGGAGAGGCTTTTCAACAATAACTCTTGGGTTTTCCGAGCCCCAGATGCGACAATTTTGCTTGTTGACGTAGCTACCGAGGTGGAAATGGGCCTCATCAGTCAAGATGATTTTTCAATGATTTTCGAAATTTAATGCATTGCTGAATCGTGTATCGTAATGGCGTAGTTTCTACTTGTCAAATGTCAAAGAATAAAAGCTTAAAAAGAGAAAGCTACCGAAATACCGGGTGATTCAAAATAACACCTCTTGTTGGAAAACCCTGTAGAAGGGGCTTTTAACAACATTCACTCATATGCGGTAACAGCTAGTCTTGGGTCCAGAACTCTAACAAGGTTTGTAAAAAATGGGAGCCCAGAAGGTAGAGTACTGTCTCCACGAATTTGGAACCTAGCGGTGAACAAAAACTTGTTAGATCTAGAACGTTGTGGCTGCAAGTTAGCCGTAATACAAAAAAGACAACTGGTTTCTTAACTAGGAAGAATAAGGTCCCACATGTGCACACTCCCCGGCCCACATCGCCTAATAGTCCTGCAGGAAAGGTATATGGTTGCGTTGGGGCCTCTCCTAAAATCGTCCATTGGATTCATATAGCTCTAGTTCGCCCAATACTGTTGTGTGGTGTGGTGGACGGCAACTGATAGACGATCCATTACCAATCAATTAACAAAAGTGTCTACGCACAAGCGGAGCTTTAAGGGCTACATCGACCGAGTTCCTATAAGCCCTACTTCATCTGCTGCCGATATCGAGAGAATGAACGAATGGCACTAGCCTGGAATTCGCAAGGATGTAGAAGACCTGGACGCCCTGCGATGACCTGCAGAGGAACACTCACGAAAGACCTTGCCAAGATAAACAAATCTTGGGAAGTTGCTTGCTTGCTTTTATTCGGTCTGCAAATCTTTGTGATTCTAACTAGGATACTCTGCCGGCTTCAAGACCATTTTGTTTCTATATTATTATAGAAACAAGTATTTTATACATGGCGGTGTATAAATATGTATTAAAAATTGGCAGCACACATACTGGATCATGATTTCTGAGTCGTGACAATCGTTATCAACAGTTCTGCTTGGGAAGTTATAAAAATTAACGCATACGATAAATCTTATTATAAATGTGTTTTGAAGCCCTATGTTCCCCCGAAGAATAAAAAACGGAAAAAGAGGAACTGAGAGGAACTTCACCATTAAGATATCTGCCAGAGAGCAATTGGTTGGCAGAATAGCAGGTAATGGTAACCATTTCCACTTCTATGCGGTTTGTTCGGAGCTCGATGATAAGGTTTATTTCGGAGTACACTCTAAAGAACTTAGTCTTGATATACATAGCTAACAAACTACCAGATACCTGTAGCGTCTGTCAACCCGAAATAATGACAATGCCCGTATGGGAAGTCACCAAGTGGCTGAGTGATATAGTGAACAACACTGGCGTCGTCATTTACTCGGACAATGAAGCTGTCATCAATTCTCTGGAGGCCACATTCCTAAATTCAGAAACATCCTTTGAGTGCCGCAGATCTCTTAAAGATATGGCTGAGCAGTTTAACATATACACGCCTCATATGGGTACCAGAACATTGGGATATCCCGTGGAACTGCCAACCCGATGAACTTGCTAGAAAAGGAATGACATTGCGGTAATTTCGGCGCCGTCACATCTAGCTTGATTAGACCAATTCAGATTTCTTAACGAGATGGCTGAGCAGTTTAACAGTTAACCTCATATGGGTACTTGGACATAGGGATATTCAGGGGAATTGCAAAGCTGATGAACTTGTTAGGAAAGGGACGACATTACAAATTCTCGAAGAATTAGCATTAGCGCTTTGGCTAAGGCAAGAGACAATCAGGCAGTCCAATGAAAGATGAACAGAAATCGGCAAAATGTCTGCTCGCACTAGAGAGAAAAAAATACTGTCTAAGTTAGTGTCAGTTCTGACGGGACACTGCCAGAAAGACGAACACGTCAGAAGGTTAGATATTGAGTCCAATGACTTCTGTAGCAGCTGTGGTGAGGAGGAAGAAGTGGAGAGCATTGAGCACCTGCTTTGCTACTGCCCCTCATTAAGTAACGACATCGATATGCTGGGGTCGGCCTTGCTAGGGAGTGTAAAAGATTTTTCCGGTACAGATATTTATACTATTGATAAATTTGTAAAGGGTGGTTAAATTGTAAGGGCCGATGTTGAATGTGAACTATACCTAAACGTCAAGTTTTTTTCTGCATTTCATTTGACATTTCTCAATTTCAGACTAACTCAATTTAAACCATGGAAAGATACACAATCGAGCAATGCGTTAAAGTTTTTTTTAAGCCTTTTACGAAAATGGGCGTTCAAATCAAAATGCATTTCGTGCACTTCGTGATGTTTTTTTGATCAGCATAATCGACCAAATGTGTCCACAATCGGGAGAATTGTGCCCAAATTTCAGCAAACCGGGCCTATAGAAATGTGAAAATACCTGTGCATGCTCGCCAAGTTCGTTGGTGAGGCTTTTGGGTTCGTTGGTGCTAAATGAGTCCGGTCAGGCAGTTACTGAGAATGGTGTTCGCTATCGTGAGATGATAACGATCTTTTTACGGCCCGAATTGGAAGTTGTGGATGTGGACAATATGTGGTTTCAACAGGACGATACCACTTGCCACACAGCTAACGAAACAATGGCTCTTTTGCGCAACAAATTCAATGGCCGTGTTACCTCACGTCGTGCTGATGTCAATTGGCCGCCAAGATCATGTGATTTGACACCGTTGGACTTCTTTCTTTGGGGTTATTTGAAAGAAAATGTGTACGTCGATAAGCCAGCAATAATTCAAGAGCTAATTTGGACCATCGGATGGAGGTCGCGGCGGCCATTTGGCCGATATTTTGTTCCATACATAATTGAACCATACCAATATTATCATAATAAAAAGAAATGACAATAATTTCCTAAATAATTTGTGATCGAACTTTATATCGAACAGGTTGGAAAACTCTCACACGGTGGCTCCAAATTTTTCACTTTTTACTTTATTGTGTCCCATTTAATTCTCTAAATGTACGAAATTCGGAAAGTAGCTTCCTGTTCTGAGTCAGCATCCCAAGGGCTTACCTCACACCAAATTTCATGATTCTAGCCTTAGCGATTTGGGTTGGACAATGCACCATATTTTCTCTACTAAAATCTAGTACCCTAGAATATCGCTCATTGTCTTGAGTCAGCATCCCAAGCGCTACCCGCACTCAAATTTCTACAAGAACTAGCTACTTATACAGGGTTTTCCATCAAGAGGAGTTATTTGACAAGTAGAAACTACGCCATTACTAAAAACGGAACGATACATGATTCAACAACGCATTGAAATTATTAAATTTCGAAAAATCGAAAATCATCGAAAAATCATCTTGACTGATGAGGCCCATTTCCACCGCGGTGGCTACGTCAACAAGCAAAATTGTCGCATTTGGGGCTCGGAAAACCCAAGATTTATTGTTGAGAAGCCTCTCAATCCTCAACGTGTGACTGTTTGGTGCGGTTTATGGTCCGGCGGGGTCATTGGACCTTACTTTTTCGAAAATGAGGTTGGATCAACAGTTACAGTGAATGGATTGCGCTATCGAGAGATGATTAATGATTTTTTATGGTCGGAGTTGGATTGTATTGATCTGGACAACGTTTACGGCGCTACGTGCCACACAAGCAACGAAAACATTGATCTGTTACGGGAAAAGTTTCCGGACCGCGTTATCTCTCGAAGAGGTGGTCACAATTGGCCACCGAGTTCTTGTGATTTAACACCTTGCGATGTTAAAATCAGCCAATTCTTACTCTTTTTAATGCAATCAAATTGGTTCAACTGGAGGGGCTAGGAGTTGGCAAACTTGGCTGATGTTAACATCCTAACCTTACCTAATTATACTCTTACTTTACACACAGAATACAGTTTGGTGGCCTCAACCGAATTATTTGCCAACCGAATTTTATTGTGTCTACTATCATGCGATTCCATCAAGACAACCAATATTTTGGTTGTGGTATACTTATGTTTCCATGTTGACAACAATCATATTTGGTTTCGCCAACTACGAAAATGGTGGCTTAAATTATCTGTTGTAGTTGGCACAACCAACTGTTTCAAAAAAAATGGTTGTTCTGACAATTTGTCAGTCATATACTACAGGCAATAAATAAAAACAGTTTTCATTAATTTTTTTTTATTTATTGAACAAAACAATTCATAACAAAATTAAAAATCCAGTATTACAAATTCATCACTATATGAGATGTGGAAATATTTGACACACATTTTAGTACACGAAAAAAAACACAAAACTTTTATGCAAATATCGCTTAACCCTGTGCTTTCAATTTCATGATTGTTGCTTTTATTTTTTATTTATGTAAAACATTTCGCACAACATATTCTGCATTCCACACATTATTATCCACACGAGATTATTTTTGATTACCTATACCATTTTTGAACAAAATGTTGAAGATTTATTCATGTCGAGTAATTTTATTTTTTGTTTGTAATGTATCAGCAAAAGAACAGCAACCAATCTTTCGGTTGTATTTCCCAAAATACATTTAATTATTCTAAATTTGGGAAATGATTGGGATAACCAATAAACGATTATTTATTAATATTTATTCTGTTGTAGTAACCAATTATTCGTTGCAATAATAATCTTTGGTCTATTGATACAATTTCTGTTGTCAAGAATAAAACATTGGTTGTCACAACTAAAAATCGATCATATGGTACTATAATGAAAATTTAAAATTGGTTACCATAACTAACCGAGTGTCAATAAAAAAAACAATCTTAATTCGATTGATACAACAATCGATTTAGTTGCAAGCATTTTCATTTGATCGTATCCATGTTATTTTTGTTGTTTCAATTAATTTTATATAAATACAACCGACAGACGGTGTAGGCAATATACTTTTTGTTGCTAGTACTATTTTTTTATTGTTACAATCGAATTCCAACGAATTATTTTCCTGGGTGTAAAAAAAACACATTTAAAGATAGGATATTTTGAAAAAGATGAGAGTCTTTATGTCTTTGGAGTCCGGGTCTATGCCTACATACGAGGAGAGAACCCTCCTGATCTTCATTAATTTATTTTAATAGCATATGACGCTGAGGATTCGCTCCGGGGTGAACTTTCTGAACGTACTCATAAAGAGTACGGAAAATATTCCTCTTCCTAACTAGTTTTAGCTTTGTCCGACCAGGAAGAGAGAATGATATCCAGTAGTTTCACAGCTGTGTTGGGTTGTGATATTCAGAATGCCCCTCTCGGACGTGCCATAATTTCCATAATTTGATTGCAGAACTTTACTTAAATTCGAGCATTATCATTGTATTGCAAATTTTTTCGACATTACTCTGCATAACAGATATAGTCTCGGAAGTGTTGTTTGGCGATCGTAGCATACGATTTTCATAAGATGATTTCTTTCCTCCTTCCATATCTAATTTCGTCTTCCGTATCGATTGGGTGTTCTTATTTGAGGACCTATGACTAGCGGATGATTTTGAGGACTTGCCCAACTTTTCCCTAAACGGTTTGACTCTTTGCGAGGGAATAATGGAGATTTCTTAAATTTTTTGAAAGATAGGGAGTTCTTTTTCTTCTTTGGCATTTTTCCAGCTTTACATGCATTTGGAGATGTATGTAATTCTCCTATGTTCTTCGGAGGGTGTTTTCCAGGCTCTTCAGGTTCGTAACAATTGTAATATTATTATCATTATCATTGGATGATTGAGAGTCCGAGTTCCGTGTGGTTTAAGATAGTAGTGGAAATTACTACTCTACTAAGTGTTTACTAAATACCCTGCAGCCAAAATGACTAGTGTGTATATAGAAATATACTAGTTCCTTTTTACTTCAAACTAGTAACATATCTGTCCTTTTTTCATATAACGAACTATCGATTTTAACATTGGCTTGTCATAGGCACCCAACTAGTTCATTTGTTTACAATTCAACACTAGTTAATATCTAGTTTAGTTATTACTATATTTGAGAATAAGAGAGTACAAGAGAATGGTGATGGGAGAGAGACACATTTACTCTGCCACCACCAAGCGAGTAGTTGCTCGTAAAGCATTTCAGACAATCGTTTTTGCTTATTTCTCTGCTGCTGGCGGCAGAGAGACGAACGTGTCGATCTGCAACCACCATGTAGTTACCACGCAAGTACTGTAAAGCAGCTCAGATAATCGTTTTTGCTAGCAGAGATGCGAATGGGTTTGCATAGGTCACATTGCAACTAGTTATGACTGGTTCAATACGCAACTAGAAATGATTTTAGCTGCAGGGTATACACCCTATTTCATCTGTAGTCAAATCGCCAGTATATTAACGAGTATCTTATGAAATGCCACAACAATCTATAATCCCTATATGGGTGCATTGTGTGCATTTCTTGCCAACGCAGTGTCTGCTGGATAATTAATCATAGAATTACCACTTACATGTAAATCCCTTCGAGCAGTAAACCCATCTATCCATTCAGCGATATTGTTATGGCAAATTTACTGGAATCCGAACAATAGATAGTACTCGAAGTTACCTGTTATTGTATTGTAATACCATCATTTACCTGTTGTGTTGCAATACAAAAACGCATATATTTTGTTCTTACAATCAGAGGTCATCTGGTGGCATTAACCATGCCAATGTGTAGCAATGCGGTGCAGAGGTAAATACTTATATATGTTTTTGCCTTTTTGGCATAAACATCAATAGGTTTAAGAAGAATTAGCTTTTAACAATTGCCACAAAAGATTAGTTTAATCCTAATAGAGGTCCTATTGAATGGTTCTCCCAATCGTTTTTTGACATTCATTTTAATGCTTGTGAAAGAATAGAGGACAACAATCCATTTTCAAATTCAATGAATACTCGTGTGAATGTTAAACAAAAGCTATGTAATTTTGGTGGGCATATCTCGAAATCCAAGGGTAATATCTTCATGAGAAAAAGGAAGAGGATGATGAAATAAAATTTACGAACTAAAATCTACACACAGAATACAGTTTGATTGCCTCAACCGAATTATTTGCCAACCGAATTTTGGTAGTTCTGTCTACTATCATGCGATTCCATCAGGACAACCAATATTTTGGTTGTGGTATACTTCTGCTTCCATGTTGACAACAATCATATTTGGTTGCGCCAACTACGAAAATGGTGGGTTAAATTATCTGTTGTAGTTGCCACAACCAACTGTTTTAAAAAATTGGTTGTTCTGACAATTTGTCAGTCAAAAACTACCGACAATTAATTAAAAAAAGTTTTCATTAATTTTTATTTTATTTGTTGAACAAAAAACAAGACAATTCATAACAAAATTAAAAATCCCATATTATAAATTCATCACTATTATGGGATGTGGAAATATTTGACACATTTTAGTACACGAAAAAAAACTCAAAAGTTTTATGCAAATATCGTAATCCTGTGCTTTCAATTTCAATTTCATTTTTTATTTTTATTTTATTTTTTATTTATGTAATACATTTTGCACAACATATTCTGCATTCCACACATTATTATCCACATGAGATTATTTTTGATTACCTATACCGTTCTTGAACAAAATTTGTTTGTCATGTATCAGCAAAGGAACAGCAACCAATCTTTCGGTTGTATTTCCCAAAATACATTTAATTATTCTAAATATGGGAAATGATTGGGATAACCAATAAACGATTATTTATTAATATTTTTTCTGTTGTAGTATCTTTGGTCTATTGATACAATTTCTGTTGTCAAGAATAAAACATTGGTTGTCACAACCAAAAATCGATCATATGGTACTATAATGAACACTTAAAATTGGTTAGCACAACTAACCGAGTGTCAATGAAAAAACAATCTTAATTCGATTGATACAACAATCGATTTAGTTGCAAGCCTTTTCATTTGATCGTATCCATGTTATTTTTGTTGTTTCAACTAATTATATATAAATACAACCAACAGTCGGTGTAGGCAATATACTTTTTGTTGCTAGTACTATTTTTTTATTGTTACAATCGAATTCCAACCAATTATTTTCCTGGGTGTATAATTAATATAAGAGTATATACACACAGAATACATTTTGGTTACCTCAACCGAATTATTTGCCAACCGAATTTTGGTAGTTCTGTCTACTATCATGCGATTCCATCAGGACAACCAATATTTTGGTTGTGGTATACTTCTGCTTCCATGTTGACAACAATCATATTTGGTTGCGCCAACTACGAAAATGGTGGCTTAAATTATCTGTTGTAGTTGCCACAACCAACTGTTTTAAAAAATTGGTTGTTCTGACAATTTGTCAGTCAAAAACTACCGACAATTAATTAAAAAAAGTTTTCATTAATTTTTATTTTATTTGTTGAACAAAAAACAAGACAATTCATAACAAAATTAAAAATCCCATATTATAAATTCATCACTATTATGGGATGTGGAAATATTTGACACAATTTTGGTACACGAAAAAAAACTCAAAAGTTTTATGCAAATATCGTAATCCTGTGCTTTCAATTTCAATTTCATTTTTTATTTTTATTTTTATTTTATTTTTTATTTATGTAATACATTTTGCACAACATATTCTGCATTCCACACATTATTATCCACACGAGATTATTTTTGATTACCTATACCGTTCTTGAACAAAATTTGTTTGTCATGTATCAGCAAAGGAACAGCAACCAATCTTTCGGTTGTATTTCCCAAAATACATTTAATTATTCTAAATTTGGGAAATGATTGGGATAACCAATAAACGATTATTTATTAATATTTTTTCTGTTGTAGTAACAGATTATTCGTTGCAATAGTAATCTTTGGTCTATTGATACAATTTCTGTTGTCAAGAATAAAACATTGGTTGTCACAACCAAAAATCGATCATATGGTACTATAATGAACATTTAAAATTGGTTACCACAACTAACCGAGTGTCAATGAAAAAACAATCTTAATTCGATTGATACAACCATCGATTTAGTTGCTAGCATTTTCATTTGATCGTATCCATATTATTATTGTTGCTTCAACTAATTATATATAAATACAGACGGTGTAGGCAATATACTTTTTGTTGCAAGTACTATTTTTTTATTGTTACAATCGAATTCCAACCAATTATTTTCCTGGGTTTATCTATGCGACCTACATATGAAACTGTAAACGTCCTCACAGACATCCTACAGGTGGCTCTGAACTAATTAGCCAGATGGGCCAGAAACAGCGGTTTGTGCGCTAACCCAAACTAGAAAGAGAAATTGGTTCTCTTCACTAGGAAGAATAAGGTCCCACATGTGGACCCTCCACGGATAAATGGAACAGCGCTGGACTTTTCTGAAAGTGCAAAATATGTAGGAATAATTCTAGATAGGAAATTGTTATTCAGACTTAATGTACTGGGACGTGCAAGGAAAGCCAACGTCGCATTATAAATATCTGTTAAAATCGTCCATCTATCTATCTATATACATATATAGCGTAATCCATTTCGAGGTTCCCTACTTTTTTAAAGAAAAAAACACAGAAAATTCAAATTGAATCTGGGAATGTTTATTATCATTTGAAAGAACATTCTTTGGCATTTATTTTTTGAAGATTATGTCTATCAAATGTTGGCCGCGGCTACGTCTCAGATGGTCCATCCGTTGAGTTCAATTTTCGATGACTCGTTCGAGCATTTCGACTGGTAACTGGCGAATGACACGCGTGATGTTTTGCTCCAAGGCCTGAATCGAAGCGAGTTTGTCCGCATAAACTTTAGACTTTACATATCCCCACAGGAAAAAAGTCTAACGGTGTGATATCACACGATCTTGGTGGCCAATCGACCGGCCCAAAACGTGAAATTTTCTGCTCACCGAAGTGTTCTCTCAATAAATCCATTGATTGATGCGATGTGTGGGAAGTGGCGCCGTCTTGTTGAAACCAAATGTCGCCGAGATCACGAGCTTCAATTTCAGGCATCAAATAGTCGGTTATCATGCAAAGAAAAAATTCGTTTCTGCGAAAAGAAATATTAGACAACTACAATTCTCGTTTGCCGGAACTGAAATTTCGTTTGTTGTCACAGAAACTTATTTCGCGTAAGCGAAATTTCAGTGTTCGTAAACGAGAATTGTAGTTCTCTAATATTTCGTTTCGCAGAAACGAAATTTTTCTTTGCGTGCATGGCACGATAATGGTCGCCATTGACGGTTACGTTCTCACCGGCATCATTTTTGAAGAAATATGGACCGATGATTCCGGTACGTCGGATCGGGAATCGGTCAATGGCAAAAATATAGCTTTTAACGAGAGCTAAAATATTGCTCATGGGTGTCAAGGTCGTGGATCGACTGGAAAATGTTTTTTTAAATGGACTTAGCGCAATTGGTGAACGTTTATTTTAATAATAAAACTGAATGATTTGTAAACGTTGTTCAGGCGTAAGTCTTTCCATGATGAAATGCAAAACAATACTTAACAAAAATAACACGACACGACTCACACGTGATCTGTCAAAAAGGACTATTGAAAAAAGTATATCTACTTAGATCACCCTATCTATATATATATAAAAGAGATTGTCTGTTTGTGGGTTTGTTTGTTCCGTATAGACTTCCAAACGGCTATACCGATCTTCTTCAAATTTTCTCAGAAGGTACGTGTGTAGGGGATGGTACAAATAGGGTACTTGAATTTTCAATATTTCAAGTGGGCGTGGCCCCGCCTATACGAGGTATGTTCAAAAAATATCGCGAATTTTTAATTTCCGCGGGCTACGTGTATTTGATTTTTGATATTTTTGTAGCGTTTTGTTGGTACTCATGTCCCTTACTTATGCTGACAAGGTCGGCCATTTTGAATGTTTGGTTAATTTTTGACAGCTGTTGTGCTTGGATGTGTTTTAACTTGTCTTCGATTTTTATCTATTTCAGAAAATGGATCAAAGAATCTGCATCAAATTTTGTGTGAAAAACAAAATAAAGTGCGCTGACGCATTCCGAATGTTGACTGTGGCATATGGTGAAGCTACCTTGGACCAAAGCAACGTTTATCGGTGGTACAAAATGGTCTTAGAGGGCCGAGAAGATGCGAAGGACGAACAGCATGCCGTGTCAACAACAGACGAAAACACTGATAAAGTGAATAAAATAATATTGGCCAATCCACGAATTACGATTAGAGAAGTTGCTGAGGATCTAAACAAAAAGCGCGCCAAGTTCGGTCGAACGTAAAGGTTTTGCTCACAGTTTTCTTTGATTGCAGGGGCGTGGTGCATTATGAGTTCTTGCCACAGGGTAGTACGGTCAATAAAGAATATTACCTGCAAGTTATACGCAAATTGCGCGAAGCAATCCGCCAAAACGCCCGGATTTGTGGAAGAACAAAAACTGGCTTTTTCACCCTGCACAAACATCGTTGCTTGTGCGCGAATATTTGGCCAAAAAAAAAAACACAGTAATGGTGCCGCAGCCACCGTATTCCCCTGACCTAGCCCCCTGTGACTATTTTTTGTTCCCAAAACTGAAAAGGCCCATGAAAGGACCACGCTACGCCAGAGTGCTGTATTTCAATTGGGTGGTAGTATTCGTGATTGGTCCAAAAATGGACGGATGGATCGAATATCAATATCTAGAGCAACGAAGTGGACCGGGTTCAGCTAGTATGCCTTAAAGAATAACAAAGCTCCTGGAGGTGATAACATTGCCACAGAGATGCTTAAAGCTGATCCCCACACAACAGCGCAATTGCTGATTCCGTGAACTTATTCATATCTTAAGGAAGGTATTATTGTCTACATCCCAAAAAAAAGATGACCTTAACGAGTGCAGAAACTGGAGAGGCATTACAATACTCAGCGCAGTGAACAAGGTAATCGCGCACATCATAAACAAGAGGGTTTCTGGTGCTTTCCTTCCCGATCTTAGGTCAGAACAGGCCGGCTTCCGTCCACACAAATCTTGTGTAGATCACATTAACGCTCTGCGTTAATAATTAAGCAGTCTGCAGAATGACAATCTCCTCTCTATGTATATGGTATTTATAGACTTTGAAAGATGTTCGACACCCTCAGTCACCCCGCAATATGGAATGCACTTACCTGCAAAGGCGTGCCACTTAAAATTATCATGGAAATGCTGATGATATATGCCTGCGGTCGCACAGCTATCGCCACATGTCAGCTAAACTCAAATCCCTTGAGAGCGAAGCTTTAAAAGCTGGCGTAAAGATAAATTTATAAAAGAGTATGGTAATGCGCTGCAAATTCTGTTATCTTGGCAGTACATTAACAAAAACTGTCGGCTGCAGCGATGATATAGCCTTCCGAATCTCAAAGTCTAATCTAGAGGTTCTTTATCGTAAATGGCGCTGGATTGGTCATACGCTCCGCAGACCTCACGGTGACACAACAAAAGCGGCTATAGATTGGAATCCTCACGGTAATATACGCCGAGTTGGACGTCCATCGCACACCTGCAGATGCCAACTAGATTCAGAAATTTCCCGAAGCGGCCTTAGCTGGAGAGAAATCAAACATCTTGCATCGAATAGGACTGGATGGAGAGAGTACGTTGTGGACCTTTGTTCCTTTTAGGAACCACAGGACATAATGTATAATATATCAATGGCTGGCTCATTTGAAGCAGTGCAGCTTAAGTTCCGATATTGGTAAATTGTGGGCAACGGCTAAGTCACTCTGGAATCCAGGCAGGAGATACGACCATTTGGTGCCACCACTGCGACTGACCCGAAGAGGTGCGCGCGTTATTTTATCCGGAAATTTATAGAACACCCGTGAGTGACAGAGAGAAAAGAAGAGTTAAACCGCTATTTATAGTTGAGAAGTAGCAGATGTCATCCGTAGCTCTAAGTCATCCATAGCGCTTGGCCCCGACGAAATTTCTATATTGATGTTAAAGCAGTTGAACATACCGGGTGTTGAGTATCTGACTAAGGTCCTCAATCTGTCCTTGACCACTCTTATAATACCCGATGCCTGGAAAATGGGCAGAGTGCGAGGAGAACCAAACATCGACTTGGTGCTCGGTTGTGATGCAAACACGTATCATTCCCAATGAGGAAGCAGCACTATCAACAAAAGGGCTGAGTCACTCATAGTTCGTGTACACGAGTACAGTATTTTTCGCTTTGCTGCAATGCCTATAAGTGCCATTTGTCCCTACCTGCACGAAAGGGAAACTATTTTTCACGTTGGTTCGCTTTTTTTAGAATGTTTCCGTGCATTTCGTTTAAGTGCACACTTCAGTTAATAGCATTATTTTTTCAGTCTCTTTCGGACAAACGTAATAAGCTGCTTTTTAGAAAAAATATGTCTTTGTTTGTTTGATGGCGATAATGTTCTGATTATCATCATTTTTGAATACATATGTTTGGACTAATGTATCCATTGACTCATAAATTATGGCAAACGATGACATTTTTCCGGTTGTTATGGTGATTCGACCATGTAATGGATTTTTTGCACTGAAGCATATTTCTGAAAATTTATAATAAATTATTATTATCAATAGTTTAAATTATATGGACCGATTTAAATTTTTTTTCTTTTGTTTGAAAGCTTTTTGGTCTGAGAAGGTTTTGGAAAAAATTTTTTTGCCATAAGTGAGTGGGGCAAATGTAGGCGTGACAATTGTTTGTTTGTTCCAGCATCACGCCTAAACTATAAAACTTATTTTCTTCAAACTTGGTGGACAGATAGACCAATGCCTGGGAAGTGCCATAGGCTACTCTGATTTTTGATTTTCCGCCAAGTTATTTTCGACCACTTGACCGCTGAGGCTCCTGTTAGAGCTGAGAGCTGAGATTTTGCATACACATAGACTGGAGTGTTGTATAAACCACGTGCTAATCACATAATCATTTTTCGACCTGTGGTCAGTTCTAGCGCTATCAAAAACTTGAGTTCTTTTTTGTTCTTTCAAAAATTTTTTTTTTCCTCTTATAAAATACAAAATTAAAACTTTGCATATATATTAAGTACTATTAACGGCAAATGTGCGGAAAATAAATTTTAGTTCTCTGAATGTGGTCAATGTAGCAGTGACCAAAAACAATTTTCATTACTTCACTGATTTTAAAAGTTCCTTAAGAGCTAAGGATACATATACATACACTGATATCAATGGAGATGCAAAAACAATATTTCGATGTCCAGTCTGAAGTCAAACATAAAACGGCGTTTTAAATTTTTTTTATTTTCAGTTTATCAGTGACCAATGGATTTCAATCTTTCTAAAAGTCCTTTAAGAGCTATGGTCCTACTAATTTATGTGTGTATACTGATCGCCAACGGATGCGATTTTGCACCAAGCGACTTTTGACCGCTTGACCGCTGGGCCGTTGCGGCACCTATATGTAGCAATAAATTTTGCTTATGTATAGACTCGGATGCTGTATACCCTACGGACTATTCAGAAAGTCGTTTTTGGTTCGTGTTTAGCTCTCCCGCTATCAAAATTTTTAATATTATTTTTGTACTTCAGAAGCGTCCTAAATAATACAAAGATAAAATAATATGTAGTACTATACACGGGAAATACAATTTTGAATTCTACGATTGTGGTCAGTTTAGCAGTGACCAAAACCATTTTCATTATTTTACTGAATTTAAAAATTCTTTAAGCTTTTTTTCATTCTTTCAATATTTTAAAAATCTTATAAGGAGCTATGGACCTACGTATATATATATATATATATACCGATGTTTAAGGAAATGCGTCGTCCGACCTGACTCGTTTGGTGACCCTTGACCACTGAGCCCATATAAAAATATTAATCTGAAAGTTTACACATATACACTGAAAAAAAATGCTTCATAGCATCAATGAACGCGTTTCATTAATTATTTTACATTGATACAATGAAATTGTTCATTGATGCAATGCAAATGCCATTACGGGAATGAAATGTTTCTTTAAAGCGTTTTTCTAATTTATGACGTGTCATTGATGGAATGAAACGGTTTACATTGATGGTATGAAGTTTACATTTTATAAAAAAAAGGAAGACTTATATAAAATTAACAAAAAAATTATCAGTGGTGTAAAGATTTTAACATTAATAAAACAAAATAATACTACACAAACAGATTTACTATTTTTTATGTGCTTTTTATTCTCAAAAAAGGTCTATGAAACTGTTTCTTTATATTAATGTAACATTTCATAGAAGTTTAAAAGTTTCATTGCTGCAATGAAGTGGTGCGGTGAAGAATATAAACAATGAAATTAGCTTTATATTGATGTTCTATATATATATTTTATCTATTTTATAAACATTTTAGGAGTATGTAGTGGTGTTAATTAAACAACAATACTTTACGGAGGTCTATGAAACTGATGCATTAAATTAATGTAACAATTCATAGATAGAAATGTAAAGTTTCATGCCAGCAATGAATTTAAACAGTGAATATACTAACAAAGTGTTTGTCACATTACATACATATGTACATACCTATATCTTCACAAATGTGTTTGTGTGGTAATAAATGTAATATATTGATGTGTGAATCAAAGTCGTGCAAGCTCAATGAAAACGATGGAGCGGCGTAGTTTTCTTGCATTTGTTTGAGAGGAGAGAGAGGCGGAATTCTATGAATCTACACCGCACAGTGGCATTAAGGTCGAATGCAGGTGGTTTGTTGGTAATAATATGATTCACTAATAATTTCAAGGTGTTCATATTATTAGATGTATTATCAATTAACATGACATTTTGGCAATAATTTTATACTTTTATACTTTTATACTGACATATTTATTTAATTATTATTATTATTCAAACAGCAGTCGCAGCTGAATTGTATTCACAATATATTTCGAACATTAAACAGTTTTTAGTGCACGATATTAATTATTCTGAACCACTGTGCCACAACTGTCATCAATAGATAAACAAATATTAAATACATTAGGTGTGCTGTTGCAACCAGAAAATAAATTCTCTATGGCAAACTTACAACAACAACCCACCCCTTGCTATGCAAACTCTTCGTAAAAAATATCCAGTTATTTTTTTGTGTGTTTGGCGAGTCAAAACAAATCAGTGGCGAAGAATCAATTGTTGCATGAGTGCTGGCAGCAGCCCTTTGATTTAGTTTATAATAGACATTAAACGGACGTGGTTGTGCGCGTTAATAAAAAATTCAAAAGTGAAAATATTAAAAGTGAAACAAAATGTCAACAAATACTGAATGAGAAATGTTTTTTGTGTGGTACTTCATTTGAAAGAAATGAAATCTATTTAAGCACTTAAAATAATATAATTTTCTTAAAACAAATGACAACTATAGATGTTGTGGAAGTACATACAAAGACACGTCAAGCTTGAAATGGCATGTTCGAAAAAACAGAAGTTGGAAAATATATGTCAAATGCCACAACAAGAAACAATTTTCAAGAACCATATCCGAAGTCAACGATGAAACACTCCAAAAACACTAGGTAAGTACTTTCTACCAAGTTATGTCCTAAACATATTTTCATTCTCTCCTATTTATAATTTTTTTATTTGTTTAGAAATTGGGGAAAATGCGGAAATGTACGCACATAGCCTTAGATATGACAATCTATCCGCAGATGACTTTAGGTTGGCCTGGACTGCTTATTCGAAGTTTCGAAAATTATGCACAAAAGCAAAAATATTAATTAAGCTTTTTCACTTTGGCCTCAGTACAAGCGAGTGAATGGATTTCAATTAATAAGTATGTAAAAATGCGGTTTAAGTGTTTACTTAAATTGTATTTACGGATTCACAAATGCAGTTAAAAAACGAATTTAAAAGAACAAACTGTATTGTGATTTTTTTGTTTAATTTTTTATTTTCTCAACTTCAGTTGTCTTTTTATTTTAAAATTTCTCAAAACCCACAATTTTAATTATTTATTTATCTTTTATATTATATTTTCAGATTGAAATGATTTTAAAGTTATGAACAAACACTGATGTACTACAATAAACATTGCAATAAAAAGCGGAGAATTTTGTTTAATTTTCTATTTTATTTCAGAGCAAAGGTATGAAACATGTACATTTCATAAATGAGACATGTTCATTGCATCAATGAAACATGTTCATTGAATCAATGAAACATGTTCATTGCATCAATGAAACATGTTCTATGAATCAATGAAACATGTTCATTGCATCGATGAAACATGTTCATTGCATCGATGAACCATGTTCATTACAACAACGAAACGTTTTCATTACATTAATGCAACTTATTCATTACATTAATGAAACTCGTTCATTACATTAACGTAATATTTCATGACATCAATGTAACAAATTTCTATGAAACATTTACTAGTTCAATGTAACATTTTACATTGTATCAATGAAGCCTTACATTGGTTCAAAAACAATGTAACTTTTCATTGATACAATGTAAAATTTCATTGATGGAATGAAGCTTTTCCTCTGGGTGTACAGTTACATGTGCGGCTGAAATACGCTATTCACATTCACACGATTTGAGCTGCGGTCAGTGCTTTGTGACCAAAACTATCTTCAATCTTCCAAAAGTCACTTAGGAGCTAAATATCTATAAAATAATTTACATATACATACTAATCTTCAACTAGATGCGAAATCAACTATTCTTACGGTATAAATTTAGTTTTATGGTTTCGACTATAACAACTAAAACAATTAAATCGAAACATGGAACGTAGATATCTTTGTATGAAATGTCCAATAGTATAATATTAGATTTTCTGAGATGCGTTTTGCGACCTCTTGAACTCTGACATATAGTGAATAATACCCTACTCAGATTAACGAAATTTGAACAGATGCGACCAGAATAATATAATTCTTTCTGATATTTAAAGGGTCGATTAAGAGCTAAAACATGTAAGAAAGTTCAGTCGGGTAAACCGACTTATGTATCCCCTCACCTTGAGTCCAAAAAATTATAGTAAATTTTTTTTAAATTAAATTATTATCAATTTAAATTGCATTTAATATCTTTAAAGTATGTCCTGGTATTAAAGTTAAAAGCTGTTTACATTTGGTACAAAATGTTTCATTTGTGTGGGAGGTATCAAAAGGGGCGTGCCAACTTTTCTGTGGACACTAGGTACTATAAAAGCATTACACTGTACGAAATTTCAAATATTTGTATGCACTGGTATTAAAGTTGAAAGCTGTTAACTTTTTGTACAAAAATTTTGTACCAATAGGGGCGTTCCAATAACGTCCAGTTTTCTCTGGACTCTAGGTTCTGTAAAAGCATTACAGGGTGGCTGATATGTATTGCAACCAACTTCAGGTTGCTATTATTTCTAAACCGCTAGTCTGATAGCTGACAGATTTATTTCAGTGACAGTTCATTTTATTGTTTACAAGCTTACGAAAGCATTTTGATCTATTGCATTCAGAAAAAAGTTATTCGTGATGGAATTCATGCGTGATAGTCTGATTGCTTTATATTTGGGTGGAAAAACACTAGTGGCTATCGTTAGAGCCCTCCAGCATTTAAATGTGAATAAATCTTTTGTTTCTCGTACCATTGCTCGTTACGTGATACTGGCAGTGTTGCATCGCGTCCAAAAAGTGGACGAAAAAAACTGTAACAACACCAGAAATGATCCGAAAAGTGAAGGCCAGATTTGATCGAAATCCACCCCGCAGTGGTAGAAAAATTGCTCGTGAGCTGAACATATCGCGAGAACGGATACAACACATATTAAAAAACAAGTAAGAAAGTTTCAGTCGGGTAAACCGACTAAGGTATACCCTCACTTTGTGAGTAATGTAATATTGAATATTACTCGAATTATTCTGTCAATTTGTGTGGGAGGTACCAGAAGGTGTTTATCAAATACAACTTTTTTTTGCTGAACATTAGATACTTTAAATTCATTGCACTGTGCCGACTTATAAGCATTTATGTGCACTGGTATAAACGTTATGAGACATTAAATTGTGGTATGATTTGGGCATTTTGTGTGGGAGGTACAAAGAGGGGCGTGGCAATAACGCCCATTTTTCACAGGGCTATAGACACCATAAAAACATTACACTGTACAAAATTTCAAGTATTTTTATACACTGGTTTTAATGTTATAAGCTGTTAACTTTTGGTGCAAAAAGGTACCTTTGTGTGGGAGGTACCAAAAGGGGCGTGACAATAACACCAATTTTTCCTTGGACTGTAGGCAATATAAAAGCATAATACTGTACAAAATTTCAAGTATTTTTATACACTGTTATTAATGTTATAAGCTGTTAACTTTTGGTGCAAAATGGTGCATTGTGTGGGAGGTACCAAAAGGGACGTGGCGACTTCGCCCATTTTTCTCGAGTTGATAACGACTAATAAGCTAATACTATGTGTGGAATTTCAAAAGATTCGAATAAGTAGTATAGCAGTTATTAAAGAATCAATATTTCACAACATTTTAACCCTTTGTGGGGGAGGTACTAGAAGGAGTGGACCAATATGGCCCATCTTCGAACTTAGCCGGAGATAGAAAAAAATATTACCACATACCAAATTTGAGGTCAATCGGTTACTCCTTTCGAGAGTCATCGTGCGCACCAGCCAGCAGACAGACAGACACACAGACAGACAGACAGACGGACGGACATTGCTCATTCGACTTAAAGTGACCCAAAACGGATTTCCTCCGAACATACTTGGGGTCTTAGGTCACTCCTTCGACGATATCCTTCGAAGTATCCTTCGATACTTGTGTTGATATTTAATAGCTGCATCCGTTTGAATTATTTTCCATCTACATTTAAAAGAGCCAAAGTTGTGGCAGTTCTCAAACCCAACAAACCTAAAAATGTCCCAAGCAGCTATAGGCCAATAAGCCTTTTAAGTAATCTTGGAAAGATTTTCGAAAAATGTATTCACCATAGATTAAACGATTTTGTCACAACCCATAACCTACTGCCGAAAGAGCAATTCGGATTCAAAAGAGAACACTGCACAGTGCATCAAATTAAGCGAATACAAAACAAAATTATTGTCAACAAACACAACAGAAGATCGACTGGCATTATTCTATTGGACATCGAAAAGGCATTTGACACAGTATGGCACAAAGGACTAATTTTCAAGATGATTTCTATGAATTTTCCGAAATATTTCTGTAAAATTGTAGCCGATTACCTACACAACAGAACATTCTCTGTGTCTGTAAACAATGTTACTTCGTCTACAAAAAATATCCCAGCTGGTCTACCTCAGGGGTCAATACTATCACCTTTATTGTATAACATCTACACCTCAGATTTCAAAGCTAAAAAAAAATTGATGTAGCTTATTACGCAGATGATACAGCTCTAATTAGTATTAGTAAGTTAACTAGTACACTTTTGAAGAAAATGGAGAATAGCTTAGCAGCTTGCAATAAATATTTTTCGAAATGGAAGATTAAGATAAACCACGAAAAGACACAAACAATCATATTCCCGTTTAATAAATCTCCCAAACGATTACCAAGACGTCAACTTATATTTAATGGAAACATCATTGCAATCCGCAATCAAGTTAAATATCTCGGAGTCATATTTGACCACAAATTATTATTTCAGCGACATATTGAATCTGTCTGCGATAAATCTATAAAAACGTTTAAAGCCTTGTGGCCGCTGTTGAATAGACGTTCAAAGCTTCATTTTAAAAATAAAAATTTATTATTCAAATGTGTAATCAGACCAATTATGTCATACGCCTCCCCAGTATGGTACAAAGCTGCGAATTGTCATATTAAGAAAATGCAAATCATTGAAAACAAATGTTTAAAAATGATAAATAACAGACCCTGGAGATATCCTACAGAACAGCTGCACAATGAGACTGGATATGAGTTTTATACAGAATTTATTAATAGACAAAATTTAAACTTTTTCAACAAAAATTATCGATCTGGGAAGTTAATGATATATGGTAGGTTATTTTGAAAATAATATATCCATATTCATTACAATTCCCTCATAATGTTTGAATTTCCTTTTTTATAATCAATTAAGGTTTTTCCCCTTTTTACCTATAAAAAAAAATTTGATACTCGTATTATTAGAAATATCTCATTTTAAATTATATAAGCATAAGTTGATGTAATATCTTGTCGATAAATCTCATAAGATGTATATATTTACCAACTGTATTATTGTGATATTTTGGATGAATAAATGAATTGAATTGAAAATTGAATTCCTTCGACGTGTTACACTTTTTTCCGTAGCAAATGATATATACCCTCGTCACACTAAAGTGAGGGTATAATGAGCTTGGACTAAAGCCATTGAAGTTCCAAAAAGTGCAAGAGCTCACCGATGCACAAAAAAGTTAGACTGTAAAGAGCCAAGGAGTTGCTTCGCTTGCACGAAAGTGGCCAGTTACCGAATTTGGTTTTCTCCTATGAGAAGCCATTCCAAATTGAGCAGTTTGTGAACAAACAAAATGATCGGGTTTACTTGCCAAAGAGGTCAGCTGAAAATTTACACCTTCGATTGGCCACCAGAACTCAAGCGCCGCCGATGGTAATGGTGTGGACCGCCGTAACGGCCGATGGTCGCCCCCGCTCGTATTCATCGACCATGGGGTCAAAATAAATGCCGAATATTATCGGGAAAATGTCCTAAAGACAGTATTGAAGCCCTGGGCAGACAAAAATTTCGGCCGCATACCATGGACAATTCCAACAGGACTCAGCACCATGGCACTCAGCACGCGTCAACAAAGAATGGCTTAAAAAGGAGGTTAGTCGCTTAATTTCTACCGCACAATGGCCACCAAGATCTCCGGATCTCAATCCGTTGGACTTTTGCGCCTGGGGCATTTTAGAGAGTAAGGTTCGCACTAAAAAATAACAAAGTATCGATCATCTCAAGACGGCGCTTCGCCGGGAATGGGCCAAAATACCGCAGAGCCACTTTCGTGCAGCGTGTGATGGCTTTGTCGGCCATAATTCGTGCCAAAGGTGGCCACTTCGAACAAATCTAAACTGTTTCTAAAATTTTATGTTATTTCCGACATTTTTTGCTTTTGAACAATAAAATTAAAAAAAAAATTAAAAAAATATAGCGCTTTACTTTGTTGCATTACATATCAGCCACCCTGTATACTGTACAAAATTTCAAGTATTTATATACACTGGTATTAAAGTTATAAACTGGTAACTTTTGGCACAAAATGGTCTATTTGTGTGGGAGGTACCAAAAGGGGCGTGCCGATAACGCCCACTTTTCTCTGGACCCTAGGTACTATAGAAGCATTGCACTATACAGAATTTCAAATCCATACGCAGTTAACTTTTGGTGCAAAAATGTCCATTTGTGTGGGAGCTACCAAAGAGGTAGCTCCCATTCGCCCATTTTTCTTGAGGTGTTAGCTACTAACAAATTAATGCTATATGTGAATTTTCAGAAGATTCGAGTAAGTAGTATGTATAGAAGGTATTAAAGAATCAATATTTCACTAAAAGTTAACCCTTTGTGGGGGAGGTACTGGAAGGAGTGGACCCATATGGCCCATCTTCGAACTTAGCCGGAGATGGAGAAAAATATTATCACATACCAAATTTTAAGCCAATCGGTTACTCCTTTCGAGAGTTATCGTGCGCACCAGCCAGCAGACAGACAGACAGACGGACGGACGCACATTGCTGAAATGACTTAAAATGACCCACAACGGATTTCCGCCGAACATACTTAGGGTCTTAGGTCACTCCTTCGATGTGTTACACTTTTGGCTCGTAGCAAATGATTGATTGATTGTAGCAAATGATATATACCCTCCTCTCTAAGGTGAGGGGATAATGATATGTGATGCGCTGGCTAGGATATATTCACACATTATAATTTCCAGTTTGTGGTCAATGCAGTCGTGATCAAAAATATGTTTATACCGTTTGGGTTTTTGAGGTCATTTGTTATTATTTTCAGGAGTCTGATAGACTTTCAAGTAGACTGATCCGAGATTTTATTAGAAAAAGCTTTAAGTTTACGAAGTTTGGAACACCTAGAGTAGATCAATCGTCGTGAAATTTGGTATAGCTGTATTAGACCGTTTATAGCACATGATGCAAAAAGTGAAAGTTGCTGCGATCTTTGATTTCCGGACCGAAAAAGTTTCCGTTTGGCCTACAAGACTTCCATAATCAATTTTGTGCCGATCGGATAACCCTAGGGTCTGCCCAAAGTTCATTCAAAATTTAGAACACACTTTATAGGGGAAATATTTTTTTATTCAAAAATCGTATGTTTAAGTAAGTAAAATTACATTTCTTTGTATTATTAATTAATAAATAGTTTTTAAATATTGAGATCGGTGAAAAAAAAAAACAAAAAATACTATTATTTCAATATTATATTAGATCTGACTTGTTATGTGAGGGACATTTTCTACGATATTCTTCAATGCACTGTAATATAAAATGAATTTGTTCTTCGTCTTTCGTAAGTTTTCTGTTGTAATCATTCATAAATTGTACACCGCGTTCAGCAGTGTCGTTAACAACAAACAGATTACGACAAACATCGAGAGTATCTTGATAATCTTCCCAAATGGATGGGTCATGCTTTAAAAATTCAGTACTCAATATATATGATATAGTATGAGACGAAATCGCTCAAATTATTACACAGCGATCGTTTTCCAGATTTACGACGGGCTCTGTTGATTGCAGATGCCTAACCATTTTTCGTTTCTCTTCGAGTGAAACATCCGAATCGAAAAATGCCAAAGCCATTGATTCTAGGGCCAAATACCACAAATGATTTTTCCATTTCTTCAAAACCGCTTCAGACACATCTTGTCTTTCAACAAGTGTATATCTTGATTTGGTGCTCGTATGGCATTTTGCATGTAAACCACGCCCACTGGACTCTCGTTTTGTCAATGCAAACTGCTCTAGAAATAGGTATATTTTTAAGGCATAAATGCCTTTTCCCATGAACCTTGCGTGGGATGTGAGACCAGGTGTTCGGAAGTTATCGCCGACACCACCAAGAAACATTATTGTTAGTTGTAATAGTTCCTTGTAATCAGCTCGGATTTGTGTTTCATTTAGCTGTTTAATGCAGAATTTCTTAATGACTTCGCAGTCAGAATTACTTATTTTTGAGCGTACAGCTGGATCTTCGAGTCCGTTTTTAAACGATTTGCGGTCGAGACTTACCCAAACGGCAGCAAAACGATTAAAAATAGGCACTTCAGGACCACAAGTCGATTAAAAATAGGCACACACAAAAAGTATATATTTGGGATAATGTTATTCTAAACAAATCTTTGTTTACATCCCAATATGTTTTTATTTGGTACTATTATTTCCGAAACAAATATTTATTTGCAGTTAAGAATACAATTAATAAGAATACGTTAATTGTGTTAAATTTCTTTACCAATTCAAATCTTGGATCAAAATAAATTACTTGGGAGGATTGACAATAAATGATGACTCAGAAATTTGAAATTATTGATTTAAACAGAAGTTAATGCTGCTTATCTAAACTAAGGAAAATTTTAAACTGAAATTCTACAAAGTAAGCAAAAGTCTTGAAAATCTTTTTTAAATAAAATATATTTGGATAAATTCCTAAACAATAACTTTATTTGTATTTAAACACATTTTTTATTTGAGAAACTTAGTTTGCAAATATATTTTGATCTAATATATTAATATATGCGTTTCAAATGCATTTTATTGATTTTCAAATACAATTTATTTTCTCAGAAATATATAATACTTAAAAAATTTGTGTTATAAATATATTTACTTTCGATTCAAACATATCAAAACAGGCGATTTTGCCCCGTGTAAATACGCGCGCATAGCAGTATTTTCTATCTCATGACTATACTATTAGAGATAAATTCCTACGGTTTGGACCATCTTTAGGAGAATTCTTTGGAGAAGAAATTGGTGTACCCAGATTTTATTTTACTGTTACCATGTATCGCACAGTGGGGCTACAAAAGCGACTTTGTGGAAATTGGTGTGAAAATCAGAATATCGTACCAATTTCATTTATCTTGATTTTATATTAAAGCTGACAAAATTTAGTTCAAAATCTATTTGAGTTACTTAATTGTGTGTTGCTGCGTTTTAAATATATAGGCCATTGAAGTTCAAACATATTTTTGTGAAATGTGCGTTAAATGTCTACAAAACCGGGCAATGTTTTTGAAATTGAAACCAAAACAACATAAAACCAGTAAGGAAAGGCTAAAGTTGGGCGGTGCCCACTATATAATACCCTACACCACTCTGGTAATATTGAATAACTCTGATATATAAATTTTGTAATTCATGTATAAATTGTTTACATAAATTTACTTTTGGGATATTTTATACTTAAATAATACCCTGTACCACAGTGTGGTGTAGGGTATAAAAACGATTGGATCTAAAGAGCAAAATCGGGTGAAACATATATATGGGAGCTATAGCTAAATCTTAACCGATTTTCTTCAAATTCGGTAGTGTTGGTTCATGGATCAAGAAACTCTACCATTCTAAATTTCAACACGATTGGATGTAAAATACAGCTTTTATATGACTAAAGGGCCAAATCGGACGAAACATATATATGGGAGCTATAGCTAAATCTTAACCGATTTTCTTCAAATTCGGCAATGTTGGTTCATGGATCAAGAAACTCTACCATTCTAAATTTCAAAACGATCGGATGTAAAATACAGCTTCTATAGGACTAAAGGGCCAAATCGGACGAAACATATATATGGGAGCTATAGCTAAATCTTAACCGATTTTCTTCAAATTCGGCCATGTTGGTTCATAGATCAAGAAACTCTACCATTCTAAATTTCAAAACGATCGGATGTAAAATACGGCTTCTATAGGACTAAAGGGCCAAATCGGACGAAACATATATATGGGAGCTATAGCTAAATCTTAACCGATTTTCTTCAAATTCGGCAATGTTGGTTCATGGATCAAGAAACTCTACCATTCTAAATTTCAAAACGATTGGATGTAAAATACAGCTTCTATAGGGCTAAAGGGCCAAATCGGACGAAAGATATATATGGGAGCTATATCTAAATCTGAACCGATTTCAACCAAATTCAATAGCGATCTTAACAGGCGCGAAATACTCTAAACTGCAAAATTTCAGAACGATCGGAGTGAAATTGCGACCTGTAGTCGACTCAGCTAGTGATTCTGAGTCGATCGGTATACTTTAAGGTGGGTCTAGCTGTGTTATTTTAAGGTGTTACAAACATCTGCCGTGAAACAAACTTATAATACCCTGTACCACAGTGTGGTGTAGGGTATAAAGAATAAAATTGCAGTCTGCAATTTTTTGAAAGCTAAAGTTTTGCACTAATGCAATTACACAATGGGTCGTCGACTGTTAATAAGATAAAAGTTAAATTAAAAACCAAAAAATAATTGGCCCACCCTAATATACATAAACTGCAGAAGCGTTTAACTATACTTTTATAGTTTTTGTAGAAGCAGTAAACTGTAAAAACTACACATATAATCATAATAATATTAATTAGATCGATCATTTTGATCGTAGAACTCTACAAAATTGCAACCGGACTTGTACCGGTCTTATTTATTATCCGATTTTGCCGAAATTTCGTAAAAGTTATTTTTTTGAACCAAGAAAATAGGTCCATATGTTTCGGGAAAATCGGGTCATAGATAGATGAAGCTCCCACACATATTTTCTTTATTTAAAGTAAAAAAGCACATATTTAAAGTACAAAAATCGGACATAATCGCAAAAAGTCGCAGATAGACTAGGTACCGTTGGATTCACCTCTAAGTCACCTCTCTTCTCTATGTCATATCGTAGTGATCCCACGTGATCCAAAAAAAGTTATATTCCATTTACTGCGGATAATTTTTTGAAAAACAAAAAAAATGGTATTTTTACTTTGAAATATCTCTTCATTTAAAGACGTTAAAAATACGTTTTATACACAAAAATTTAGATGAATATAATCTTATTATATGTTACAAGTCCGGTCGCATTTCTCCAAGAAACGACAATTCTACAAGCATTTTAGTATATACATTTTATCATCGCAATTTTATTTGCATTTATTAGTAAAAAAGGCAAAATTTTAAAGGTCATTACTCGGAATCGCCCAGAGATATTTACATAAAATTTGAAGGTATTTTCATTAAATGTTATCCACCATAAAACAACATTTCCAAAAAACTGATTTTTGAAAGTTGTTTTCAAAGTTGCGCGCATATTTCATCATATTTTCCCATCGTGCGGCAGTTTGGCTCCAGATATTGTATGTGATACATGCCCAACTGATTCTACAGTGCGAAATTTATCACTGGATCTAGTAACCATTTTGGATGTGGTCGGTCTTGAGACAAATAAGAATATGACTAAAATTAAATTTTGTGCGAAGCTGTCCCTTTCTCAATTCACTTAGGCTGGAGGCAGAGCGCGTTCTGTAAACGACCCTGTTGCATCCAATCGGCACCAAATTTTTTATTGGAGGTTTGTAGGTCAAATGGAAACTTTTTCGGCCCGGAAATCAGTACCAAAAAATAATAAATGGTCTAAGCTGTATTTGACATCACTCTGAGGCCATGACTGGATCGGTGTAAGAAACTATTAGTTTAAGTATCTATGTATGTAAACATTTAGTTCTGTTAAAGCGAGAACATCAATACGTTGAGAAAGTGCATTTGCATGAAAAATGTAGCAGTCTTCTAATTTATCTAAAACTATATTTGTGGGTGTCGAGTTTATTATACGAAACACATCGCATGTATCTATACTCGTATCACTAAAATGAAATTTTAGGGGCTACAAAGTGCACCGGGTATCGGCTAATTATAAATAAAATTATTAATTTATTAATCCGTGTCAGCCGTGAAAGTTGAATTAAGGCAATGTAATGGGAAAGATTTGGACACACTGAGTCATTTTTTTGATTTTTTTCTGTCATATAAAATAAAAAAAATATCTTCTAAGAAAATCATTGTTTAATATGGCAAATGACAAAAAGAATCGCAAAGTCGCAAAAAGAAGCTGCGGTAGACGTAGTGATATGCTTACGGCGCTACGGTTCATTTTTTTAAAGTTCTATATGTCTATTATACATATGTATGTTAACGTATACAATTTTAGATGGGTAGTTGGGACTGGACTGCAAGAATACCAAAATTAATTTCAGACATTGTTATTCCAAAAATTGTGACCAAAAATTGGTCTGATAATATGCATACATACTCGTACGTACTCGTATACGATGTTTATAAAATCCTGAAAGGGAAATTACAATTTCGAAAACATTAAAATACTCATAATAATGATCTGATTTTTTCAATAAATATTATTCAGTAAATAAATTGAAAACAACACATTGGCACATACATACATTAACACATGCGAACGTCTTTTATTGAATTGTTTTTGTTGAAATGTAAGATTTTCATATTTTCATTTTATTGCAAATAAAAACATCAATGGTAAAAAAAATTGTTTACCACATTTGATCTCCGCAATTGATAAAAGTGTTGACGTTGTCGCGATTGACGAAACAAAAACAACAACAAAACTGTGAGATCGTCAGTAAAAGACTGCATTTAGGGATGTCAGATTTGGGAGATATTAGAAAAAAAAAGTACCATTTCTGGTACAATTCATATCAGATTGGTACAATAGTCAACGGACTAAATTTTTGGCTATAATTTATTACACTATTCAACAAAAAGTTTGTTTTGGTACATTAAAAAAAAATTCTTTAAAATTCTCTTTTTCTTGGAATGCCCCTTTAGTATTTTAACCCTATTGTTTGAAGTAAGGGGTTTTCCAACAAGGGGTGTTATTTTGGTATTCAAAGAAAACTGCCATTTTTTGAGATAAATGATCGGATGTTTATTTCATAATAAAGAGGAAGGTATGCCGTTAATAATGAAAAACAACATCAGCCAAATGGCCACCACGACCACGCTAACAGGACCATATCCTTTTCATGAAATTTTCCATAACCAAATCGCAAAGTGGCTGCCCTATGTCCTCGATAGCCTCACGAATTCCATCTTTGAGGTCTTGATTCGACGCTGGACAGTTGGCGTAGACCTTATCTTTCACGAGGCCCCAAAGGAAGAAGTCGCAAGGTGTTAAATCACAAGATCTCGGTGGCCAATTGTGATCACCTCTTCGAGAGATAACACGGTCCGGAAACTTTTCCCGTAACAGAGCAATGGTTTCGTTGCTTGTGTGGCACGTAGCGCCGTCTTGTTGAAAGTAAACGTTGTCCAGATCAATGCCATCCAACTCCGACCATAAAAAATCATTAATCATCTCTCGATAGCGCAATTCATTCACCGTAACTGTTGATCCAACCTCATTTTCGAAAAAGTAAGGTCCAATGATCCCGCCGGACCATAAACCGCACTAAACAGTCACATGTTGAGGATGGAGAGGCTTCTCAACAATAACTCTTGGGTTTTCCGAGCCCCAAATGCGACAATTTTACTTGTTGACGTAGCCACCGAGGTGGAAATGGGCCTCATTAGTCATGATGATTTTTCGATGATTTTCGAAATTTAATAATTTCAATGCGTTGTTGAATCGTGTATCGTTCCATTTTTAGTAATGTCCTAGTTTCTACTTGTCAAATGTCAAAGAATAAAAGCTTCAAAAGTGACAGCTACCGAAATACCGGATGATTCAAAATAACACCTCTTGTTGGAAAACCCTGTATATGCTCGATAAAGCCGGGTTACATGTTAAATTAAAGATAATTATGAGGACTTATTTCATGTGGAAACTGACTTTTAGTAACTGTCGTTAAAGGGTCAGAATACTTAACACCGACCTATGTGGTTAATTTTTGGCTATACTGTTTATAAACAGTTATTAATAGGTAAGATAAGATCTTGCTACCATTTTTTTTTAATTTTTTGTAAAGTTTCAGTAAAGTAAGAAAGTTTCAGTCGGGTAAACCGACTAAGGTATACCCTCACTTTGTGAGTAATGTAATATTGAATATTACTCGAATTATTCTGTCAATTTGTGTGGGAGGTACTAGAAGGGGTTTATCAAATACACCTTTTTTTTGCTGAACATTAGATACTTTAAAGTCATTGCCCTGTGCCGACTTATAAGCATTTATGTGCGCTGGTATAAACTTTGAGACATTAAACTGTGGTATGATTTGGGCATTTTGTGTGGGTGGTACAAAAAGGGGCGTGGCAATAACGCCCATTTTTCACAGGGCTATAGACACTATAAAAACATTACACTGTACAAAATTTCAAGTATTTTTATACACTGGTTTTAATGTTATAAGCTGTTAACTTTTGGTGCAAAAAGGTACCTTTGTGTGGGAGGTACCAAAAGGGGCGTGTCAACAACACCCATTTTTCCCTGGACTGTAGGCAATATAAAAGCATAATACTATACAAAATTTCAAGTATTTTTATACACTGTTATTAATGTTATAAGCTGTTAACTTTTGGTGCAAAATTGTGCATTTGTGTAGGAGGTACCAAAAGGGACGTGGCGACTTCGCCCATTTTTCTCGCGTTGATAACGACTAACAAGCTAATACTATGTGTGGAATTTCAAAAGATTAGAATAAGTAGTATAGCAGTTATTAAAGAATCAATATTTCACAACATTTTAACCCTTTGTGGGGGAGGTACTAGAAGGAATGGACCAATATGGCCCATCTTCGAACTTAGCCGGAGATAGAAAAAAATATTACCACATACCAAATTTGAGGTCAATCGGTTACTCCTTTCGAGAGTTATCGTGCGCACCAGCCAGCAGACACACAGACAGACAGACGGACGGACATTGCTCATTCGACTTAAAATGACCCAAAACGGATTTCCTCCGAACATACTTGGGGTCTTAGGTCACTCCTTCGACGTGTTACACTTTTTTCCGTAGCAAATGATATATACCCTCGTCACACTAAAGTGAGGGTATAAAAATGTTATAAGGTTTCACGAAATTTGTAACTGCTCTCGAATGGCTGAACCGATTTTTGCAAGTTTACCTTTTTTCAAAGAGGGCATTTTTTAAAAAAAACTTTCTAAAAAAAATTGCTCCCCCTTCGATTTTCACAACTACAATTAGTGCAGTCAAAAACCATAAAAGCTTTTCTGCATAGTGTGGTAGTTTTCCATTTGATGGAGCAACATTTGCTTCTCATTGGACATGGCTGGTGTTTTGTATTAACTTTGGTTAACAGTTGATTTTGGAAGATTTTGGAGAAGTGAGGTTTCACAAAGAATTCTCATTCGCTTGTGTGCAGAAATCTACATTAAAGAGCTCCGTATCTCCCATACAACTGCAGCAGAACTGTGGATAACGAGTGTCACGGCTCAGAAATCAAGATCCAGTATGTGTGCTGTCAATTTTTATTACATATTTATACACCACCATGTATGAAACATTTTTTTTTTCTATAATAATATAGAAACAAAATGGTCTTGAAGCCGAGAGAGTATCCTAGTTCGAACCACAAAGATTTGCAGAACGAATAAAAGCAAACAAGCAATCATAATTACTTAATATTTCTTATACTTTTATTGATGAACCAGAAGTCGAACTTCACTTCCGCCTCCCTGACCATAACACGGTATTTCAAGCAGAATTTCGAGCAATCGCGGAATGTGTGAACTGGCTCAGTAACACCACAAAGCCTGAATATGTCAACATTTTCACAGATAGCCAAATGGCGATTAAAGCAATGACATCGGAAAAGGTCAAATCCAGAACTGTGTTGGACTGTAAAAGAACCAAAAATGATTACTCAGCCCATACGTCAATTGCGTATTTGCTGGGTACCAGGACACAACGGAGTGATTGGAAATAAACGGGCAAATAGCTTGGCTTCAAAGGGCAGAGAACTTCGATTAATAAACTTGCAAAATTGGAAACCTTTCGAAGCCACGAAGGATGAGTTGAAGCACTGTGCAGTGATGGTTCACAATACAGTGTGGAATAGTGCAACAGTGGGAGCAACTGCAAAGGTACTGTGGGGTAACCCAAATGAAAAGAAAACAAGTAAGAAAGTTCAGTTGGGCTAATGAATCCCCTCACCTTGAATCTCAAAAAAATATTAGTAAATTTATTTATTTTTTTTTTGCTTTATTTAAATTATTATCAATTTAAATTGCATTTAATAACTTTAAAGTATGTAGTGGTATTAAAGTTAAAAGCTGTTTACTTTTAGTACAAAATGGTCCACTTGTGTGCAGGGTTACCATAAACTTTTTTGGGAAAGGAGGACTTTTGTACCAGAAAAGGAGGACATTTATGACATTTACATAGAGATTATTGTACTTTCGGAGGACATTTAAAAAATACAGTAATAGGAAAGGATGAGCATTTTATCTAAACAAATCTAAACAAATTTTATTTAAAGTTGTTTTGCTTAATTTCGAAATATATAAAAAATTCGAAAAGAAAATATATCGATCACTTACTTGAAGACTGTTGTAACTCAAAATTAAAAATTTTTGAAGTTGTCTTACAGAAATGTGAATTTTGTAAATATCCACAAATAAATCTCAACGAAATTTAGTTTATAAGTAAACAATCATATTTCGGATTATTCCACCTTTTTTAAACTTCCTATTTCATCTTATTTATCTTTTTATACGACAATTTTCAATTTTCAGTTACGACAGTCTTGAAGTAAGAGAGCGATATGTGAATTTTGGTCTATATCTTAATCTGAACCGATTTTGACCAATTTCCTCCCAGGTGTGAAAGAGTCTATTGAAAAATTTCAGAAATATCGGAGTGAAAGTTTAACCTTTAAATTCACAGACAGGCGGACGGACATAATCATAAAGCGATACTGGGTCGACCGGTATACTTTAAAATGGGTCTAGCTCCAGTTTTTTTTAGGTGTTACAAACATCTGTTTCGAAACAAACTTATAATAAACAAGGGAAAGTCGTTAAGTGTCACCATGTCGAATCTTATACCATGGATCGCATGTCAATTGTTTTGGGTACAAATAAACGGATATTAACAAAGTTCAGCTCAATTCGTATGCGGGCTATATCAAAACATGGACGAGTGACTACCGTTGTTCGCGAGAAATGTTTGGAATAAACCCTATTTACCAATTTTTTCCCGATCAGTAGAAATTTGTGTTAATAAGTCAAATCAGGGAGATTCTATATATATTTCAATCACATTTTACCTACAGCTATAACCCAGCAAAATCTTGGTAAGTACCTGTCATTATTCCCTGCATTACCAAATAATGACATCTCGTTATTCGCTGCATTACTTTCGGCTTATTAATAATGACTTACCAATAACAACAGAAATAAGTTATATTTTGCTATCAAAATCATTTTTGATATAATGCAATTTTGGCTATATTGTACATATATTATTATTGTACAAGATTTATTTATTTTTCATCATGTTTTCAAATAATACGTGCAGATTTGAATGAAAATACCATAAATATTTACGTATAATGTTAGACCGTTGAAGAATTGTTCACATGGGGGTTTGGATTCAGAAATTCGAATCTGGCATTATGAAATTATTTGTTTCAAGAAAAATGCGCGACAATATGCAAAAAAAACACTTTAAATGGCCATTTCTTCATATCTACTACTTATTTTATGACTTATTGGTAATGCCTTATTCAAGTACTTAAAATAGTGAATATATAAGCACATTTTATGACTTATTGGTAATGCCTTATTCAAGTACTTAAAATCGTGAATATATAAGCACATATTTATGTGGTATGCCTATGCTACAAATAAGTACTTATTATGTTACTTTATTGTATGCTTTTGGGAAGTACTTTCCTCCAATGACATCCCCATGTTAAAATAATGAGAAAAGTGGGTAAATAATAAGTACTTACCATTATCGAACTTTACTTACTCGTCGGATTATTTGGTAATGAGAAATTTTGCTGGGAAGAAGTATCTGTACCAAATTTCAGTCATCTAGCTGATGACAAATTCTCTAACTATGTACAAAAGTTGCGAATATAGTTCATGTTGTTTACTGTTTGTGAAAAAGTTGAACTTGTAAAAAAGGAGGACCAATCCAACATTTTTGAAAAAGGAGCGAGGACGGGAGGACACAGTTTAAAAAGGAGGACATGTCCTCCGAAAGGAGGACGTATGGTAACCCTGCTTGTGTGAGGGGTATCAAAAGGGGCGTCCCAAATGCGGTCACTTTTCTCTGGACTCTAGGTACTATAAAAGCATTACACTGAACAAAATTTCAAGTATTTGTATGCACTAGTTAAAAGCTGTTAACTTTTGGTGCAAAAAGGTCCATTTTATGTGGCAGCTACCAAAAGGGGCGGCCAAAAACCCCAATTTTTCTTTGGACTCTATGTACTATAAAAGCATTACACTGTACAAAATTTCAAGTATTTGTATGCACTGGTATTAAATTTATAAGCTGGTAAGTTTTGGTACAAAATGGCTCATTTGTGTGGGAGGTACCAAAAGGAGCGTGTCAATAATGACCATTTTCACTGAATTGTAGGTACTATTAAATCATCACACTGTACAAAATTTCAAGTATTTGTATGCGCTGGTAATAAAGTTATAAGCTATCAACTTTTGGTTCAAAATTGTCCATTTGTGTGGGAGGTACCAAAAGGGGAGTACCAACTTCGCCCAAAGGGGAGTACCAACTTCGAGGTAATAGTGACTAATAAACTAATACTATGTGTGGAATTTCAGAAGATTCGAGTAAGTAGTATAGAAGTTGTTAAAGAATAAATACATCACTAAATGTTAACCCTTTGTGGGGGAGGTACTAGAAGGAGTGGATCAATATGGCCCATCTTCGAACTTAGCAGGAGATAGAGAAAAATATTACCGCATATCAAATTTGAAGTCAATCGGTTACTCCTTTCGAGAGTTATCGTGCGCACCAGCCAGCAGACATACACACAGACAGACAGACGGACGGACATTGCTCAAATGTCTTAAAATGACCCAAAACGGATATCCGCCGAACATATTTGGGGT
This sequence comes from Eudasyphora cyanicolor, assembly GCA_963930755.1. Lineage (NCBI taxonomy): Eukaryota > Metazoa > Arthropoda > Insecta > Diptera > Muscidae > Eudasyphora > Eudasyphora cyanicolor. The sequence goes on from OZ005735.1 coordinate 136,441,411, forward strand.
CTTAGGTCACTCCTTCGATGTGTTACACTTTCTGCTTGTAGCAAATGATATATACTCTCCTCTCTAAGGTGAGGGGATAACAAGAAGTTTTCTAAAACTATGTAAATAAGATCGAGATTAGTAAGATGATGAGCGTTCTAAAGGGGCACTCAAGCTTCATCGCATAGGACTAGCAGGAAACGACGAATGGAGGGAAACCTTCAAAACGATGGAACATTTTCTGTGTCACTGCCCGGCTTTCACACATGCAAGATCCCAATATTTCGGGTCCAACATATTACCAGACTTGACTCATCTCAGAGGATATGACTGGAAGATATTGAGAAAATTCGTGTTTAGTACCGATTTTCTGTAACTCGTGGGGTATAAAAAGATCATAAATAAGGAGCGCACTTAAGTGTATGTCCATGGACATGAGATGTTTAAACGTCTCTTTCTCTTCAACCTAACCTAATGCATTTATAGTCCGTAGAAAATGGGCAGTCCCATAAAAATTGGGCGTTGTTTCTACGCCCCTTTTAGTACCTCCCATACAAATGGTACATTTTGCACAAAAAGTTAACGGTTAATTTCAGCCTAGTTGACCTAACTACTTAAAGAAATGAGAGTCTAGGATAGCGTGCCGTCTTCTAGAGAGAGTGTAGCGCAGGTACAGAAGGTGTTCTATTGATTCCTCAGGGTCGCATCAGCCTGGATTTAATGCAGTTTGTGACTATCTGTCTTGAATCTATCAAGAAGAACTTACAGGTAGCTAGATGCATGCCCACAAATTCCAGTTCCCCTGGGGCGTATAAGGTAGTTCATAGTCTGCAAGTTCATCTTCTTTGCAGTTCCTTAGTACGTCAGTACATATGAGGTTAATATTGTAATTATCAGCCATTTCGTTAAGAGATCTGCTGCAGTCGAGGACAGTTTTTGACTATCAGAGAAAATATTAATACTGACTTCGGACATAACATTAATTCTCAGCATAGAAAGCAAGTTCGATAGAAAAACCACCAAAGCCCACTTGGTTGTTGTCTTTAGAACCGTCTGTATAGAAGTTAAAGAATCTCCTACACAGAAAGAAAAAATTGAGTAATCCGTACTTGAATCAAGTCGTAGCGGTGTCAAAAGTACGTCAAGTACGGATTTTCTTAAACCAAGTACAAAATACTTGAATCAAGTACGGATTTTTAAGCCCTGAATTCTTAATCTTAGCTCTTATTAAGCCTGATTAGGCTTGATTTTAAGCCGACAAAATTCTTATTTCAAGAATAAAGCGATTGATTTAAGAATTTTATCGGATTAATTTTAGTGCGAAACGGGCTTCAATGAAGAAATTTTTGATTGAATTAAGCTTGAATACTTGATTTAAGCCTGATCAGTTCTTGATTTAATCCTAACCAATACTTGATTTAAGCCAGATCAGTTCTTCATTTAAGCCTGGTCATACTAGATTTATTGTGCTTTCGTTCGTTTTATACCTATATACCATTTTTGCCACTGTATTGCAAAGAATGCAATTTTTTAAAATGGTATGTCAAAATCCAATTGCTTGACAGCAAAAGTAAAAGTTTTGCTGCATTTATTCGATTTAAATATGAAACATATAAGGAATAGCATCAACGAAACGAATAAGAATTATTAACAACTTCATAAAACTAAAATCAAAAACAATCACGCCAGGTAATGTATTTGCAAACACTGCTTGAACGAGAAACGAATTGGATATAGTCGCGCACAAATGTTTCTACATATACATCTCGACAATTTATATGCATGTGAGTTTGATGTTGCGTCAGCCAAAATCAACCACTTGCATGAGAGTGGTTGAGAGGGAATTTTATTGTGCTCTATAATGGTTCTGTCTCTCAGAGATTAAAGTAAGCTTTTATACCCTACACCACACTGTGGTACAGGGTATTATAAGTTTGTTTCACGGCAGATGTTTGTAACACCTGAAAATAACACAGCTAGACCCACCTTAAAGTATACCGATCGACTCAGAATCACATCGATTTAACGATGTCCGTCCGTCCGTACGTCTGTCCATGTAAAGTTGTTCGTCGACTACAGGTCGCAATTTCACTCCGATCGTTCTGAAATTTTGCAGTTTAGAGTATTTCGAGGCTGTTAAGATCGCTATTGAATTTGGTTGAAATCGGTTCAGATTTAGATATAGCTCCCATATATATGTTTCGTCCGATTTGGCCCTTTAGTCCTATAGAAGCTGTATTTTACATCCGATCGTTTTGAAATTTAGAATGGTAGAGTTTCTTGATCCATGAACCAACACTGCCGAATTTGAAGAAAATCGGTTAAGATTTAGCTATAGCTCCCATATATATGTTTCGTCCGATTTGGTCCCTTAGTTCTATAGAAGCTATATTTTACATCCAATCGTTTTGAAATTTAGAATGGTAGAGTTTCTTGATTCATGAACCAACATTGCCGAATTTGAAGAAAATCGGTAAAGATTTAGCTATAGCTCCCATATATATGTTTCATCCGATTTGGCTCTTTAGATCCAATCGTTTTTATACCCTACACCACACTGTGGTACAGGGTATTATTTAAGTATAAAATGTCCCAAAAGTAAATTTATGTAAACAATTTATACATGAATTACAAAATGTATATATCAGAGTTATTCAATATTACGAGAGTGGTGTAGGGTATTATATAGTCGGCACCGCCCGACTTTAGCCTTTCCTTACTGGTTTTTTCTTACATTAAGCCATATTATGTTTAATTTTCCTTTTCAAGAAATGTTGACTTGATTTCAAGCATTAAATGCTTATTGTAAGCCTTTCATCGCTCGATTTTTTCAATTTAAGCCGGTTTATACTTGTTTTAAGAAAAATTTAGTACGAACGTAAATACATTTTTTAGTACGATTTTGGCTTAAATTAAGAATTTTTACTTGCAAATAGTATGGCATTTCTCTTTCTGTGTACATATGTTCTGGAATCATTGTGTGGGTTTGTAATTACCCAATATCAGGGCTTAAATAAACATTTTTTTTAAATCAATCACAAGCAGACATACCCTATCGTCAGCCCTAGAATGCAATTGCATTCAAACAACAGTAAAAACCGAATCTAATTACAATTTTCATTATATGTATATTTGTGGAAACTGTCCATGCATTACCATGTGGTCAAACGGATGAACTGACGTTCACAACATCCGAAGGCATGAATGACAACAATCTCGGGGGAAAAAATACCCCCAATGGTTCGAGAATATATATGTACAGCTCGTTGGGTGTATTCACATGATTTTTATTGCGGCGGCAGAAGATTGTTCAGCTGTTATCGGTTCGAAAATAAATTAAGATTTTGAGCTGCTTATCGCTACAGTACACAAAAGTTCAGATTAATATTAAACCCAATGGGCTATGGATGATCATGCGGACACAAACAAAAATGTGTGTATGTATGTACATAATATATACGTCAATATCCCCAAGTTTGTTTTGCAATGAATAGACCACAAATACTCGTTACATTGGGTTACACTACAAGCTATTGAATTAAAGACTATTTTACCTAGGTTTACACGTGCAAAAATGTATTAGTTGATTCTTATATAATAGAGTTTAGTACACCATGGTGCAGGGTATTTTACATTTGTTGTGGATCACTAGCTGGCACCCAAATAAATAATGTTTACTAAACCGACTCCCCTCGAGGAATACAATTTGACTCATAGCAGTTAACGAAATTAAGCTAGTTATGTTGCCCTGTCAGACCTTCTGCCAGATTGCTCCTTATTAAATCACATCTCGAGACAATTTGTGTTATCATTTCCGAACTTTTTCTTAGTGTAACTTTCTTAGCAACAGCATGTCTAGAATCTAAATTGATATAGATTTAAGAAGCTTCACCTTTTACAAAATAGAGAAATAATTGCATTTTTACAAAATTATGACGAAATTTCTTACATACATTTCTAAATAGTCTCAAGATCTATTCGATCTTCTGAAGCTCATCCATATTGATAGATACGAGTATATTTGCATATTGATATATTATATGTTTGCAAATACATTACTTGGCGTGATTTGTTTTGACTTAAGTTTTTTGAAGTTGTTAATAATTCTTGTTCGTTTCGTTGACGCTATTCCTTATATGTTTCATATTTAAATCGAATAATTATAGCAGAATTTTTACTTTTGCTCTCAAGCAATTGAATTTTGACATATCATTTAAAAACAATTACATTCTTTGCAATACAGTGGCATAAATGGTACACACAGAATACAATTTAGTTGCCTCAACCGAATTTTGGTAGTTCTGTCTACTATCATGCGATTCCATCAGGACAAGCAATATTTTGGTTGTGGTATACTTCTGCTTTCATGTTGACAACAATCATATTTGGTTGCGCCAACTACGAAAATGGTGGCTTAAATTATCTGTTGTTTAAAAAAATTGGTTGTTCTGACAATTTGCCAGTCATATACGACCGACAATTAATTAAAACAGTTTTCATTAATTTTTATTTTATTTATTGCACAAAAAACCAAACAATTCATAACAAAATTAAAAATCCCATATTACAAATTCGTCACTATTATGAGATGTGGAAATATTTGACACGAAAAAAACACAAAACTTTTATGCAAATATCGCTCAACCCTGTGCTTTAAATTTCAAGATTGTTGTTTTTATTATTTTATTTATGTAAAACATTTTGCACAACATATTCTGCATTCCACACATTATTATCCACACGAGATTATTTTCGATTACCTATACCGTTCTTGAACAAAATTTGTTTGTCATGTATCAGCAAAAGAACAGCAATCAATTTTCGGTTGGATTTCCCAAAATACATTTAATTATTCTAAATTTGGGAAATGATTAGGATAACCAATAAACGGTTATTTATTAATATTTTATCTGTCGTAGTAACCAATTATTCGTTGCAATAATAATCTTTGGTATATTGATACAATTTCTGCGGTTAAGAATAAAACATTGGTTGTCACAACCAAATATCGATGATATGGTACTATAATGAACATTTAAAATTGGTTACCACAACTAACCGAGGGTCAATGAAAAAAACAATCTGAATTCGATTGATACAACCATCGATTTAGTTGCAAGCATTTTCATTTGATCGTATCCATGTTATTATTGTTGTTTTAACTAATTATATATAAATACAACCGACAGACGGTGTAGGCAATATACTTTTTGTTGCTAGTACTATTTTGTCATTGTTACAATCGAATTCCAACCAAATACTTTCCTGGGTGAAGTAAACTTTTCCTTAAAAAAACTTATCTTTAATACAATAAGAAATGCATTTATTTACTTGTTTAGTTGGAATAATAAAACAACTTCCTTTAATTATTTCGTAAATTATGTAGATTTTTTCTTTAGAGAGTTATAGTGTGCACCAGCCATACAGACTTTGCGTAAATGACTTAAAATGTCCTAAAACTGATTTCCTCCGAACGTAAAGTGAGGTATAAAAAGAAAATGATTTCGCATCATATATTCCTCGATATCACAGAAACTATTTAACAGATTTAAAAAACACTTTTAGAAAAAGTGGTGGTAATTTAATTTAAGATTTTTTAACACTATCGGCCAAAACGTTCTCCCACTGAAAAAAGCGTACTTAGAATTATCCTAAAAATTATCCTAACTTTTATTAATTTGAATTCACACATTCTTCTTTATATATATATAAAGAAGAATGTGTGTTTGTTTGTTGGTTGGTTGGTTTGTTTGTTGGTTGGTTTGTTTGTTGGTTTGTTTGTACCGTATAGACGTCTAAACGGCTGGACCGATCTTCTTGAAATGTTCACAGAATGTACATGTGTGGGGCGTGGTGAAAATAGGGTACTTGAATTTTCGATATATCAAGTGGGCGTGGCCCCGCCCACGTAACACAAATTTTAAAATTGAGATATCTTGCACAATTTGTTAGCGAGAGTGCTGTAATTTTGTACATATGTATCTGGTGGCGGTCTACATGATTGGTCCAAAAATGGGCGGGATCGGACCAATGAGCATGGCACCGCCAATATAAGCCAAATTTTAAAAATTATATATCTTGCACAATTTGTTAGCGAGAGTTCTGGAATTTTGTGTATATGTATCTGGTGGTAGTCTACGTGATTGGTCCAAAAATGGGCGGGATCAGACCAATGGGCGTGGCACCGCCAATATAAGACAAATTTTGAAATCGAGATATCTTGCAAAATTTGTTAGCGAGAGAGCTGTAATTTTGTGTATATATATATGGTGTCAGTCTACGTGATTGGTCCAAAAATGGGCGGAATCGGGCCAATAGGCTTGGACCCATACACGGCAAATTTTGAATTTGAGATATCTGCACAATTTGTTAGCGAGAGAGCTTGAATTTTGTATATATATATATATATCTGTTGACAGTCTACGTGATTGGTCCAAAAATGGGCGGGGTCAAACCAATGGGCACCCTAGGACCTAGGCACCCTAAATAGCTCAAAAAACCACATTGTAAGGGTTTTCCAACAAGAGGTGTTATTTTGGTATTCAAAAAAAAATATCCATTTTTTGAGATAAATGATCGGATGTTTATTTAATAATAAAGAGGAAGATATGCCGTTAATAATGAAAAACAACATCAGCCAAATGGCCACCACGACCACGCTAACAGGACCATATCCTTTTCATGAAATTTTCCATAACCAAATCGCAAAGTGGCTACCCTATGTCCTCGATGGCCTCACGAATTCTGTCTTTGAGGTCTTGAATCGACGCTGGGCTGTTGGCGTATACCTTATCTTTCACGTGGCCCCAAAGGAAGAAGTCGCAAGGTGTTACATCACAAGATCTCGGTGGCCAATTGTGATCACCTCTTCGAGAGATAACACGGTCCGGAAACTTTTCCCGTAACAGAGCAATGGTTTCGCTGCTTGTGTGGCACGTAGCGCCGTCTTGTTGAAAGTAATCGTTGTCCAGATCAATACCATCCAACTCCGACCATAAAAAATCGTTAATCACCTCTTGATAGCGCAATCCATTCACCGCGTAACTGTTGATCCAACCTCATTTTCGAAAAAGTAAGGTCCAATGACCCCGCCGTTTCATACACCGTACCAAACAGTCATACGTTGAGGATGGAGAGGCTTCTCAACAATAACTCTTGGGTTTTCCAAGCCCCAGATGCGACAATTTTGCTTGTTGACGCAGCCACCGAGGTGGAAATGGGCCTCATCAGTCAAGATGATTTTTCGATCGAATTACGGATTTCACCATTTCAGATTTTCACCATTTTTGTAGTGAATTTTAATAATTTCAATGCGTTGTTGAATCGTGTATCGTTCCATTTTTAGTAATGGCGTACTTGTCAAATGTCAAAGGATAAAGGATCAAAGCTTCAAAAGTGACAGCTACCGAAATACCGGGTGATTCAAAATAACATCTCTTGTTGGAAAACCCTTACCTCTAAAATGTTAGTATTTCACTATTTTGCAACTCTAAAACAAAAATCTATTTATAGGGTGATTCAAGTAGAGATACTTTTTTCAATAGCCTTTTTTTGATCGATCACGTGTGAGTCGTGTCATGCTGTCATGTTATTTTGGTAATGGTATTTCATCATGGAAAGACTTACGCCTGAACAACGTTTACGCGTGTCATTCGCCTGTTACCAGTCGAAATGCTCGAACGAGTCATCGAAAATTGGACTCAACGGATGGACCATCTGAGACGTAGCTGCGACCAACATTTGATAGACATAATCTTCAAAAAATAAATGCCAAAGAATGTTCTTTCAAATGATAATAAACATTCCTCATTCAATTTGAATTTTCTGTGTTTTTTTCTTAAAAAAATTAGGGAACCTCGAAATGGATCACGCTATATTTGGTGTAGGGTATGTTCAGCAACTTTGTAGAAAATAGTAAGACCAATATTTTTGTGGAACATATTAACCTCCCTGTTGCTTCCTCGAATAACTGTAATTTTTGGCCCTATTTTAACAAAAAGGGGGGGGGCGCAGGGGTGAAATGTTTATGTGTCAGAATACACCAAAGCCCAAAACTTAACACAAAACCCAAAAAGCAGTCAAATTCCAGCCACGAACGCTCTTTACTGGTATCGTTTTTATATGGGGCTTCGACCACTAGGTCGTATGACTAACATTACTACACGAACAGGCCAAGGACGGTTTTAACTGGAATTTGACCTTTTTTGGTGTTTGTGTTAAGTTTTGGGCTTTGGTGTGTTCGGACAAATATAGTAAAATGTTATGGCCGACATTTTTGTAGAATATTTCATCCTCTCCCTTTCCATTTTTAAGGGTGTTTTTGACGATTTGTTAAAAAAATTCCAAAAATTATTTTTATGTGGGGGAGCTAGAGGGTTAATATGTTCGACAAAAATGTTGGCCTTACTAATTTCTACTATTTCCCTACAGCAAAAAAATTTTTTGTTTGTTTTAGAGTTACAAAATTGTGGAATACTAACATTTTTGAGGTAAAATGTTGCCTTTTTGAGCTATTTAGGCTACCTAGACACGTTCAGATTGTATTGATATATTCACAATAGTTGTTAAGATTTGCCGTGGCCACAGTTTTGCCAAATATCGTTAGCGAAAAATTAAGAGTCCCTGTAAATTATGCCGAACAAAGTGAAAAAAATATATTTTTCTTCACTCTTCCAAAAAAAAAAAAAAATGTGCGGAAAAATTTTTTTTCGCATAAAATGTTAACAGATTTTATTCAGCATATTTTTAGCTACACTATTGCCAAATATAGTTAAGCGGTATCACCAAGTCTGAATTAGTTGTTGGAGAAACTTTTGAGGCCAAAAAAAATGTTTACCAAATTCTCCAAACCGAGTATAGGGTTATACTACCCTGTGGTAGTAGAATCGAACCTAACTGTCAAGTCCGTGTATTTTTCAGAAAGTGTTCTTTTGTTGCATAGTGTTACAATTGATTTATTTTGAATTTCAAATGACGAGTTTTGAATTCTAATTGTTTTTTTAATTGATTTAATTTTTTTTCGAATTAGGGTTGATAACGGTGTAAAAAAGGCTATCGCCACTATTTTGTTTTTAAATTTTTTTTATCAAATAAGAATTTGTTAGTTTATTCTGTACATACTCGGTCTAAGGGTACTCTTTCAATATGCTACACTTTTTTCCATAATTTTATAAATTCAAAAATCGGAAGGAGGATTTCGGTATTATATTTGTCGAAAAAAAACCTTATGTTTGGTACGAGTATGTACCCGTATTTGTTTGTACTCTCACAAAATATTTTTCTTTGGCTTGGTTATCACTCTGTGAACTTTACTGTGGGTCGGTTGTTTCTAAGATTATGACAAGCGGAGTCATACGAATGTCCTCGGGTGTGATGAAAACAATGGCCGAACGATATAATGAATATTGTGATGGTGTGAACAAATTTGAGTGGATTTGTGTGAATTAGAATTACTCGTAAATTAGGCGTAGTGTGTGACCTATGTCAACATCTAAAAATATTTAAAAATAATATATTATTTTAAATACATATATTATTTTGTGAATTAAATATTATTTTGAATAATTCGCGTGCTTTTTAATATTTCACATAAACAGTTTTATATTTTTTCTAGCAATGAATACAAAATATATTTATTCAGCATTTCTTTGCTTTGCTTTCCCTTTATTAAATTCTGATGAAATCGTTTCACTATCACTATTTCATTTAATTCATTAAAAATATGAACTAAAGCTACCTTTTCCCCATTTGTGGGGGGTCTAGACTTTGTGGAAAATTTCTATAAATATAAAAATAAAATATCATGCATTTGACATATCACCACAATTAATGCCAAACCATTTTAGTTGTAGATCGGATTTGAAAAATATTTTTATGTAAACACAATTAATTGAATTCTCTTATCAATATGGCCGAGCACCTATTTTTCTGATGCAATAATTATGGGAAGCTTGGCTAGAAAATATGAATAATTTTTCTAAACAACAAAAGAAACTAAATAAATTCAATTTAGAGTGCTAAGTATTAGTTGTGAGATCAACAGTAATGACAACAATTACAATTCGGTTTATTCAACGGAAATGTAAACTATACCTTTTGTAGAGTCGTTCATTATTCCTTTATATTAAATTAGAAATAAATGAATTTTAAACTATTTATCATAATTTTTTCTCATCATTATTTCCACTGCTCTATAATATGCAATACGAAGCATTATCGATATGTTATATCGGCCATATCATCGAGTATTAGAGCGGGTCGATTATGGACTTTCTTAAAGCTGACCCAATTTTTTAATATTCCCATTCATATTTGTGATAACTTTACATGTGCCGAATTTCGTACTTTTATAATGTACACAGATATTAAACGCGGAGGAAATTTATTTTGTATAAAATTCTTTATCAAATTAGAGAACAAAATCGAAAAAAACAGTATACACACGAAGGAGGAAAAATTTGTAATAATGAAAAAATAGTTTCTACAAAAATATGTGAAAAACAAAAAATTCAAACGTATGTGATTGAAACAAAAAATAATTTTACAATATTTTAAAAGTAGAAGTATGCTGAGTGTCACAACACCCCCTCTCAATCACTGCGTTTTAATTGTAGTTCATCACGAAACTTTGTAAACTTTATAGTGTCCAAAGCTTTAGTAAATATATCAGCAACTTGTGATTCGGTTGATATCTGCTCTAGTTTCACAATTCCTTTAGATATGTAATCTCGGACAAAATGGTACCTTACATCAATGTGTTTTGATCTCTTGCTGCCAGAATTCCGTGCTATACCAATACATCCTGTGTTGTCTTCATATATTATGACAGGCGTATTTTCATTTAAAATTTTTCAGATCTATGAGTATGCCTCTCATCCAAACTGCTTCAGAAACTACATTGCTCAGGGCAATATATTCGGCTTCACTAGATGAAGTTGCAACTACAGTCTGCTTCTTACTACACCATGAGACAGGACAGCCAAAAACGTTAAATAGAAAGCCATTTACTTACTTTCGGTCTGTGCTATCAAAAGCCCAATCAACATCTTCGAATCCAGTAAGCTCTTTATCACTTATATTATCTTTATAAACCAGTTCTTAGTTCCTTTGACATAGAGAACAATTCTTTTTAGCGCTGACCAATGTATATCACCCGGGTTATTTTGAAATCTACCCATGTATGCTATTTGATAACATATGTCTGGACGAACACTTAACATGAGATACATTAAGCTTCCTAACATTTCTCTATATGGTTTCTCGGTCAACTCTTGGTTTTCTTTTGAAAGTATGAGGCCTTTTTCCATTGGAGTTTTCGTAGGATTACAATCCGTCATTGAGAATTTAGCAAGTGATTTCGCTGGCTTAGTTTCATTATGCCTTTTGGTCGATCATACTCAATTTTAGTTCCCAAGTAATATTGTAGAGGGCCACAATCTGACATTTTGAAGGATCTACGCAAGTCGCATTTCAGTTTCTCAATTGCTTCCAAATTATCTCCGGCAATTAACACATCATCAACATAGAGCAGCAAGTATAAGACTTAATTGTTCTGGTACATAGTATAAAGACAAGAATCATGACTTGACTTCTTGAAACCTAGTTGCAGCAAAAAATCATTAAACTTTTCGTTCCAGCATCTTGGACTTTGCTTAAGTCCATAAAGTGATTTTCGTAATTTACATACATGATTTGTAGGAGCTTCTAGCCCATCAGGAACTTCCATGAAAATTGTTTCCTTCAGATCTCCGTAAAGGAAAGCGGCTTTTACATCAAGTTGATGTACATGTAAATGTTTCTTAACACTTAACGCTAAAACTATTCGTATTGTACTAAGCTTCGCTACCGGAGAATATGTCTCTTCATAGTCCATACCAGCCTTTTGAAGGAAACCTTTCGCTACTAGTCGTGCTTTGTATCGAATAGGATTTCCATTTGAATCCTCTTTAATGCGAAATACCCATTTTGATTTCAATAATTTTTGATTATCTGGACGTGGTACCAATTTCCATACAGCATTTTCTTCCATTGAATCTAGCTCATCTCTCACAGCTTTCAACCAGTTGTTTTTATCGGAATGATTCATGATCTCACCATACGTCTTGAGTTCTAGTATGCAATCAGAAGTAGTAAAATGTGCATTACCTGTTATATATTCTAGAAGCCTATTCTTTATTCGTTCACTTCTTCTCGGCTCAGATGCAACAACTTCTTCTGGAGATTCATACTCCGACCCGTCACCTTCAGAAGTGGACTCCGTTACAGGACGTTCATTTTCAACAGATTCGACATTTTCCACTTCAGAAGTGGATGCGAATACATCACGTTCATATCTATCAGAAACGACATTTTGCACACTTTCCCCCTCTTGATCATTTCTGTCACATTTTATAAGTAACTGTGGTTTCTCGATTTCAACAGTCTGTTTCTTATAAGGGAAATACATCTCGCCAAACAGAACATCTCGTGCGATAATTATGTTTCTTCCTTTCTGATTCCACAATCTATACCCATTGCATGTATAACCAGTCATTACCATTTCTTCAGATTTAGGGTCAAGTTTCTTTCTTTTCTGCTTGGGAACCCAAGAAAATGCTTTGCAACCAAAAACACGTAATTTTGACAAATCTGGTTTACGTTTGTACCAAAATTCGGCAGGCGTCTTCTTATCGGAGAGGGATCTACATGGACTTCTGTTTATCAGATAAGTTGCTGTTAAGGCTGCTTCACCCCATAATTCTTTAGGAGCACCAGATTCAATCAGCATAGATCTAACTTTTTCAACAAAAGTGCGATTGAATCTCTCAGCAACCCCATTCTGCTGCGGGGTGTAGGAAACAGTGTTTTGAATTTGAATTCCTTTTCTCTTGAAGAATTCCTTAGCCTTGTTTGAAAGATACTCTGTTCCCTGATGTACAGTAACCATCGATATTGAAACATTATGCATTGCAGTTGCCATTGATTCAAATTCAACAAATTTTTCAAACACATCTGATTTTCTTTTGAGGAGGTAAATGAATGCAAAATGGCTATAATCATCGATAAAGCTCACGAAGTACTTATGACCATCCCAAGTCTGGGGATCAATCGACCCACATATATCAGTGTGTATTCTTTCAAGAACACGGCTGGATTTCGGACGGTGCCCTTTAAAAGGATAACGACATTGCTTACCGTGAACACATACATTACATACGCCAACAGGAGAGACATTTTCCAATCCATCGACCATCTTATATCGCACCAGTTCTTGAAGACATGTATCACTTGGATGACCCATTCTTGAGTGCCATAATTTGCTCATATCCGATGCACTTAAATTTGCTTTTGCGCCATTTACCATTCTTACTTGCAATTCGTATAAATTGCCGTTCCTTGGAGCCTTCATGATCACCTTGCCATTCTTATTGAATACTGCCATATTTTTAGCAAAATCAACGCTTATTCCATTTTCGGTTAGCTTAGCTACTGATAACAAATTATCCCGCAGTCCTTTCACATACAACACATCTTTCATGGTGATATGAACATATATGAACAATATCCTTTAACTGTACCTCTCTTGTAAGCCACAAGCTGTTCGGAATCTTTTGCAATACATATAGTTATTGGTTGATTTACGGTGGTGAGGTCATCGAAACTCCAATCGAATTTGCACATGTGGTCGGTTGCGCCGGAATCTATCTTGAATTTTAAAATTTTTGAATTATCCTTACTTTTCTTATCGACGGGGACTGCTGACATGAAACATATTGACTCTGGTGTTGATGCAGTATTAGCTTTTCCATTCCCCAATCGAACTCGACAATCCTTTTGTTTATGGCCCTTAATTTTACATCGGAAACACACCCCAAGGAATTTCTTGAATATCTTCTCAACAGTAAATGCTGACGTCCTTGAAGTATCCGTGTCACAACGATCTTGCCTTTTTGCATCATCTGCTAATAGCCTTTGCTTTACTATCTCAATAGTCAAGTCGTCCTCTCTCATATTCTCCAACGCAGCCACTACCGGATCAAAAGCTTCTGGTAGTGTGACAAACAGTTGAGCAACGGCATGATTTCTCAACAATGTCATTGTTTCACGCGCTGTATGACTCGTAGCGTCGTCTTGTTGAAACCAGAGCTCGCCGAGACCATGCGCTTGAATTTCAGGAAACACATAGTCCGTTAACTTGGTGCGATAACGGTTACCATTGACGGTAACATTCTGATTTTCCTAATTATTGAAGTAATATGGGCCAATGATTCCACCAGCCCATAAACCACACCATACCGTTGTTTTTAATGGAAATAACGGTAGCTCTTGGTACTGTTCGGGTTGTTTTTCTGCCTAAATACGGCAATTTTGTTTATTAGCATACCCATTGAGCCAGAAATGTGCTTCATCACTGAACAAAATTTCACGATAAAACGCCGGATTTTCATTCAGTTTTTCCAGAGTCCATATGGAGACGCTGTTGTGGTTTCAGTCTTTCCATGATGACTTGCCAAACGATTGTGAACAAAAATGACACAGCAGTTTGATATGAGTCACGCGTGATCTGTAAACAGCATGATGAAAATCAAACCTCACGATAAATCACCCGGTAGTACCTACAGTCCCGTGAAAAATGGGTGTTATTGCCACAACCCTAATGGTACCTCCCACAGAAATGGTATTTTTTGGACAAAAAATTAACGGCTAATACCATTACATACAAATACTTGACATTTTGTGTAGTGAAATGCGTTAATAGTACCTACAGTGTAGTGATAATTGGGTGTCCTTGTCATCCCCATTATGGTACCTCCCACTATTTTGCACAAAAAGTCAACGACTTATAACTTTGATTTCACTGCATATAAATACTTGAAATTTTGTGCAGTATAATGTTTTACAGTACCTACAGCTCCGAGAAAAATGGGCGTTATTGCCCCGCTCCTTTTGGTACCTCCCACACAATGGGCTATTTTGCACAAAAGGTTAAGGGCTTATAACTTTCATTCCAGTGCAAAAAATTACTTGAAGTTATGTGAAGTGTAATGCTCTTATCCAGTGAAAAATGGGTGTTATTTATAGCCTCACCCTTTATGATACCTCCCACACAAAATGGCAAAAATAAAAAATATTAAACATTTTTTTTGCATTTCCATTACTTTTACAAAATGGGTCATAACTTTTTCATTTATCCAGAAATGGAATAAAATATTTTTTGCTTTTTTCTATTTTTATGTTTTTTTTGTGCCAATAAAACACGATACTTGAAGTTATGTGAAGTGTATGCTCTTATAGTACCTACAGTCCCGTGAAAATGGGTGTTATTTATAGCCACACCCTTTATGATACCTCCGACACAAAATGGCAAAAATAAAAAATATTAAACATTTTTTTTTGCATTTCCTTTACTTTTACAAAATGGGTCATAACTTTTTCATTTATCCAGAAATGGAATAAAATATATTTTGCTTTTTTCTATTTTTATGGTTTTTTTGTGCCAATAAAACACGATTTTTTTTAAAAAAAAAAAAAAACAAATCTTTTCTATTTTTTTAAGACTGTTACTAAACACCTGTAGAAAGCTTATCCGAAAGATGATAGTTCTTGGACTACGTCCAGTGGGGAGTGCTCCTGGATACACATTCCCGGGCAACTCTGAAGAGCCAACACGGAGGAAAATCGTTATTTTTGATATGTTTGAATTCAAAGAAAATATACTTGTAACCAAATTTTTTAAATATTATATATTTTTGAACAAATATATTTTATTTGAAAATCAAAAAATTTTGTTTCGAACGCTTATGTTAATATATTTGAACAACATATATTTGCGAACTGACTGTAACAAATAAAATATGTGTTTAGACACAAACAAAGATATTGTTTAAGAATTCATCCAAATACATTACATTTAAAAAAATATTTTAACTTTGCTGACTTTGTCAATTTTTAATTTTATTCTTTCCCAAATTTCGTGTTATACTCGTACTTTATAGTTAAAAATGTCGTAAGCAGCATTTTCTTTTGTTTTACAGCACTAATTTTGAATTTACAAATAGTCCAATTGTCAATCCATCAATGCTATTTTTCGTTACCAAAGATTATACGATTTAAATTTTAATAGAATTTTACAAACATATAAAATTTCTAAAAAATTGAACCTTTAATTTCTAAAAAAACTAAATTAAGGCATCTATACATTGCCAAAATATTTAAATAAAAATTAATCATTGCTTCGGAAATATTATTTCCATATAAAAAATATAAGGATGAAAACATAATTTTGTTTAGACCAACATCCTCTCAAACATATAATATTTGTGAGTGTCAAATATTATATATTTCGACTGTACCCTAAACATATGTATGTTTCCAGCAGAATATGTTTGGAACAATATACTACAGAAGCGATTTTTTTTCAGCGTGAATGAATACTTCAGTTGGGGATTCCCTTGAAGTGCAGCCATCAGAGGTTGCCAGCGAGATTGTAACCGAATCTAGAATTATTTGCTATAAAAAGCTTTAAACGTTTTTAGTCGCCAGGACTAGACAAAGTCTCGCCGGCGGAGCTACAATCAGTGGCTGATACAATTGCTCCCTGGCTCAGAGAGATATACACATGTTGCATCAATCAGGCATACATACCAACAAAATAGAGAGAAAGCAAGGTTGTTTTCAATCCAAAAGCGGGAAAGCCGTCCAACAATGGAGCTAAGGATTTCCGGCCAATTAGTCTATCGTCATTTCTCCTTCACGGGGCAAAATAGCCTTTTTTGATATGTTTGAATCGAAAGAAAATATATTTGGAACACAAATTTTTAAATATTATATATTTCCTAGCAAATAAATTTTATTTGAAAATCAACAAAATATATTTGGAACGCATATATTAATATATTACAACAAAGTATATTTGCAAGCTAAAATTCTCAAATAAAATATGTGTTTAAATACACATATAATTATTGTTTAGGAATTTCTCCAAATATAAAATTTTCAAAACATTTGTTGACTTTTTAGAACTTCAGATTTAATTTTTCCTTGGTTCCGAGTTGTACCTCCCAGCATTAGCTTCTGTTCTTAATCCATAATTTAAATTTCTGAGTATTCTGAGCCATCATTAGTTGTCAATCCTCTAAGTAATTTATATTGATCCAAGATTATACGATTTCAATAATTATTTTACAAACATTAATAATTTATAACAAATTAACATTGAATTACTGAAAAATTTAACATAACTTAGGTATTTTCTGAATACGTAAATGCAAATAAATATTTGTTTCATTCCCCAAATAAAAATATATTGGCATATAAACAAAGATTTGTTTAGAACAACATCTTCCCAAATATATAATTTTGGTGTGTTTCAAATATTATATGTTTAGAGTGTAACATAAACATATATATGTTTCAAGCCGAATATGTTTGGGACAATATACTACAGAAGCGATTTTTTTTCAGCGTGTTAAAACTCTGGAGAGATTAATAGATAGTTACCTTAGGACTAAAAAACAGGCTACATAGAAAGAAAAAAATGGGTAATCCGTACTTGAATCAAGGTGTCAAAAGTACGTTAAGTACGATTATTAAGCCTGATTAGGCTCGATTTTAAGCCGAACAATTCTTATTTCAAGCATAAAGCGATTGCTATAAGAATTTTGTCGGATTGATTCGAGTGCGAAACGGGTTTCAATGAAGAAATTTTTGATTAAATCAAGCCTGCCCAATACATGATTTAAGCCTGATAATACTTGATTTAAGCCTGATCAGTTCTTGATTTAAGCCTAACCAACACTTGATTTAAACCAGATCAGTTCTTGTTTTAAGCTTTGTTTGTTTAAATTTATTGTGCTTTCGTTCGTTTTATACCTATGTACCACTTATATTAATTATACCATTTTTGCCACTGTATTGCAAAGAATGCAATTTTTTAAAATGGTATGTCAAAATAAAAAAATTGGTTGACCGCAAAAGTAAAAGTTTTGCTGCATTTATTCGATTTAAATATGAATAGCATCAACGAAACGAACAAGAATTATTAACAACTTCAAAAACTAAAATAAAAAAAATCACGCCAAGTAATGTGTTTGCAAACACTGCTTGGACGAGAAACAAATTGAATATGGTTGCGCACAAATGTTTATACATATACATCTCTACAATTTATATGCGTGTGTGTGTTTGATGTTGCCTCAGCCAAAATCAGCCACTTGAATGAGAGTGGTTGAGAGGGTAATTTTATTGTGCTCTATAACGGTTCTGTCTCTCAGAGATTAAAGTAAGATTTTTTTCTTACTTTAAGTCATATTAGGCTTAATTTTCATTTTCAAGAAATGTTTACTTGATTTCAAGCATTTAAAACTTATTGTAAACCTTTCAGTGCTTGATTTTTTCAATTTAAGCCGATTTATACTTGTTTTAAGAACAACTTAGTACGAACGTACTTAAATTTTTAAGTACGATTTAGGCTTAAAATAAGAATTTTTTACTTGAATTTAGTATGGCATTTTTCTTTCTGTGTACTGTCCATTCGACAGCATGCCTACAACAAGGGCAAGTCCGCCGAAACCTCCCTGCATGATCTAGTCAGCTTTATTGATGGATCCATCTCTGTTAAGGAATATAAAGCGTGATCCATTTCGAGGTTCCCTACTTTTTTAAAGTAAAAACACAGAAAATTCGAATTGAATGGGGAATGTTTATTATCATTTGAAAGAACATTTTTTGGCATTTATTTTTGAAGATTATTTCTATCAAATGTTGGCCGCGGCTACGTCTCAGATGGTCCATCCGTTGAGTCCAATTTTCGATGACTCGTTCGAGCATTTCGACTGGTAACTGGCGAATGACACGCGTGATGTTTTGCTCCAAGGCTTGAATCGAAGCGGGTTTGTCCGCATAAACTTTAGACTTTACATATCCCCATAGGAAAAAGTCTAACGGTGTGATATCACACGATCTTGGTGGCCAATCGACCGGCCCAAAACGTGAAATTATCTGCTCACCGAAGTGTTCTCTCAATAAATCCATTGATTGATGCGATGTGTGGGAAGTGGCGCCGTCTTGTTGAAACCAAATGCCGCCGAGATCACGAGCTTCAATTTCAGTCGGTTATCATGGTACGATAATGGTCGCCATTGACGGTTACGTTCTCACCGGCATCATTTTTGAAGAAATATGGACCGATGATTCCACCGGCCCACAAACCACACAAAACCATTGTTTTTGCTGGATGAAGTGGCAGCTCTTGAATCTCTTCAGGTTGCTCTTCATCCCAAATGCGGCAATTTTGCTTGTTTACATACCCATTGAGCCAGAAATGGGCCTCACCGCTGAACAAAATTTGGCTCGAAAACGTCGGATCTTCTTGGAATTTTTCAAGATCCCATAGAGCGAAGCGATGGTGCTTGGGAAGCACAAGCTGTATTTTGTATGCTTTCAATTCGACGTAAAATGCGCCAAGTCGTTCCATATGTCAGTCCGAGTTGCTGCGAACGGCGCCGAATCGACTCTCCACGGTCTTCGTGTACACTCTCAGCTACGGCCGCTACATTTTCTTCACTGCGTGCTGAACGTGGTCTATTCGGACGAATATTATCCAATAATGGGTCTCAAGATGGGTGATGGTGTTGCGAATAGTACGCTCAGTAGGCCGATTGTGTTGACCATAAGTTGAGCGAAGTGCACAAAACACATTCCTCACAGAACGTGAATTTTCGTAATAAAGTTGAACGATTTGTAAACGTTGTTCAGGCGTAAGTCTTTCCATGATGAAATGCCAAACAATACTTAACAAAAATAACATGACAGCATGACACGACTCACACGTGATCTGTCAAAAAAAAGTGATCCAAGTATCTCTACTTGGATCACCCGTTACTATGGTAGTTTTCTTAGATATAGAGGGGGACTTCAATAACATAAATTTACCCGCTATAATTATGACGTTAGAAACCCTGGGGGTTGACAGCAGTAAACCTAGATTCATTCACTACCTTCTAAGAGACGCATTTCAGCTAGTTTAGGGTCAACTGACCTCCATAGATTTGTCAGCAGGGGAATTCCCCAACTGGGTGTTCTGTCTCCTCTGCTATGGAATCTATCCATGAAGAATATTCAGCTTTCTCTGGAGATGATGGGTGTCAGAGTTGTTTGTTGCCCATGCAGATGACGTGGAAATAGCTGTTACAGAGGAAGTTTATGCATACTCTCAGATACATCCTACAGCAGGCCCTTCATACAACCGCATTATGGGCATCCGGTAATAATCTTGGTGTTAACCCGACCAAGACGGAACTAATTCTTTTCACCAGTAGAAATAAGGTACCACAAGTTACACCTGTCTCCTTGGGGTGTATTGAAATTCCCTTCTCTGAAAGCGCAAAAAACTTAGATATTTTACTAGACAGGAAGTTGCACTTCATACCCAACATTTTGGAAAGAGCAAAAGGGCAATTGGATTGGCTGTATACGGCAGTAGTCAGGCCGATAATGCTGTACGGCATTGTTGTGTGGTAGACTGCTCTGCAGAAATCCACCTTCTGTGCGATACTGAACAAGGTTCAGCGAATGGCTGCTATATGTATCACTGGTGCGCTGAGAACGACACCAACTGCAGTACTAATTGTTATACTACATTTAATGCCGCTAGATATAATAGCAGTACAATATGCCACATGTGCTGAGATTAGAATCAGGGAACTGGCACTATGCTGAGCAAATGGCTACGGACATAGTGTCATTCCAGACAGAATGCCAGTCCTTCCGGGCACTGTTGATTACACTATGACTGAACCACTCTTTGACAAGAAGTATCTCACTCTTATACCTGATAGATCAGAATGGAATGGTCGTAGCGCAGGGCAGAGGAGATTCATTAACTTATATACAGACGGTTCCAAACTCGATAACCAAGTGGACTTTGATGTCTTCTCTGAGGAACTTCAGCTATCACTTGCAAAAAGACTGCCTGATCACTGGCAGAAATCTTAGCTATTTAAGAGGTAGCGGAATGTCAGGAGAGGCTACGCATAAAAGATTTGCTCCACGTTGCCTACTTTAGATCCTGTCCATAGGATAAAGTCTTAAACAGAGGCCGAAGGCCGCAGGCCGTAGGCCGACCGCACATGAAATGATTTTTATTTAGAAAATAGGTTTGTATACGTATATTATTGCGTACTCCCCAGATTTACGAAGAGACAGTTCCTTAGTTTTTTTTTGGGGTTTATTTTCATTTCATGCTGTTTTCTTTATTGGGGTGTAATTTCCTAAATCAGTTTTTGTAACGAAAATAGGCCCCAAATTTGGGCCGCACTTTCATTTTCAATTTGGGGTGCATTTTCTTGGGGTCCAACTTCCGGCCGCCTCTCTTAACAAGTTGGCTGAACACTGCGATATAACAGGTTACTGCAAGGCAGATGAACTTGCAAGACTAGGAACTACCTTACACTCTCCAGTGAACCTGGAACATGTGGGCATGCCTCCAGCAACCTGCAAGCTCCTCTTGAGAGATAGTGCATTTACGGCAACATCTGACAGGTGGTCACTAGGCAGGAACTGCATACATTCCAGTCTGACGTGGCCAGGCCTAGACTCAAATCGCACCAAAGCACTGCTGTCGTTGTCGAGAACGGACGTCTCACGCAGAGTGATTGAAGGTATTGCATAATGACTTTTACAGAAGCTGTGGAGACGAAGAGGAGGAGGAATAGAACACCTTCTGTGACTGTGCCCCGCTCTCTCTAGAAGGCGGCATACAACCTTGGGCTCTTATTTTATTGAGGAGTTAGCTAACTTGGCTGACGTTGGAACCCGCCAACTTTGGAGCTTTTTGAAGCAATCAAATTGGTTCAACGAGTGGGGCTAGGGATAACTTATGTTTTCCCTTACGCCTCTCTGTTAACACAATGGACTGAATAGTCTAAGTGAGTCTGTTTTACAGGCTGCCACTCTTAACCTAACCCAATTCCCTGTTTCTACGTGAAAGAGATATTTGCAAAGTTTGCAGTTCTCATAATTTCCTTAAATTTAACGCGTAGCCCAAAAAAGAAAACAATTTTTTAGTTCTCGGAAAATTCAGAAGCTTACAATGTCCTATAGAAGGCTTTTCAGGGATCTGACAGGTATGTTCGCTGCATTCAGTATTCATGTAAAATTAACATAGAGTAAGATTTGAATGCAATGAATCTATTTGAATGTATCGCAGAAGGCCTGTTAGGAATCCCTTATAATAACGATATTATTTTGGCCCGACTAAATGAAAATATCTTTCATAATAGCTGTGTTTTCCTTCTCGCTTAATTTGTATGAAGATCTAAGCGATTTCAGTCAGTATTAAGCGTGAAATGGAGTTAGTGGACTGCTTTCATGTCTTACTTCATCCAGTGTGGAAATTCTGTTTGTTAATTTACAGTAAAATATTATAATTTTTGTTGTAATTTTCGCGATTCGCAAAAATATTGCAACCCGCTCTTTATCGTTTTTTCTTAGCCTTTCTGGCTAATTAGAGCTTACAAAGTGTTAAACTCAAATCGTCTGAAACATACCTAATGTGTTTGAAAGAAGAACAACAAAAATATTAAATTTATTGAGATTTTTTCATTACATTCTTGCCAAGGAAAGTCCCAATCTGTGTTGAGTTAAAAATAAACGCCCTATTTAGGTCAAATCATTTGAGGAATTTTTATATTTTGTAGTTGTCCAGCAAGATTGAGGATTGTTTTTGCGTTTTAAACTTTGTTGTTAATACAGGTATGAGTTCATTACATTTGATACTGTTACAAGTGATTTCCACGATTTACCCTTTGTCATCGAAACAGAGATTTTTTTTAAATAAACTTTATTATGTATGTACAGACCGTATTCTAGATTTAGGTGAATTCCTGCCTTCCTGTCTTAGCTCCACCGTGCTCTTAACAACCGGCGTCGACCAACGCCCCCACACATATTGTGCATGAGTACGGATCAATTCCGTGCTTTTGGACTGTTTTTTTGGTTAGAGCGTGGTACTATGTTAATTTTTCGCGTTAAGTTCCCATATAAAAACAAAGTCGCGAAAAAAACTGCGAAATTTTTTCGTTTGTGGTACTATGTTTATTTCAACGCGAAAAAGTAATATTTTGCGCCACCACAAATTTAACGCCGTTACAAATTGAACGCCGCAACATATTTAATGCCGCCACGGTCACATTTGTTTATATTTATTTTTGTCCGCAAGAAACTCAACTGTTGTAAATATTAGAAATAAAATTTCCTAATAAAGAATAATAAATTAAATTATGTTCCGAAATAAAGAAAAAGAATGCAAAGATGTGATAGGAAAAATAACTATGTGTATGGAATAAACCAATTGGATTGCAGAATAAAAGCAAACAAAATGTGTAAAACACTGGAAGGACGTGTAACTAAATGTAATAATGTGGAATTTGTCTTGTAATTAGATATGTACATTTATGTTTGTACGTTTAGAACAATTGTGTGCAAAGCCAGGAGAAATATTATGGACGGCTAACGCTACTAAAGCAGTAGGACAATGGAATTGGACAGTGCCTGTGATCTCGATTTGGAAATGGTTGTAAAGAACATACATAGTTAGTTCTTGCCAGCTATAAAAGTTGGAAGAAGATATTCCCTTTAAGGATGGAAGTATAATATATATGTCAACAAATATAATGTATATCCTTAAATATAATAATAAAACATTTTTTTCGGTTCATCAAAACATCATTTTATTTATTTATATTCGTACAACAGTAGGAAATTATTTTGTTATTTGTAACATTGTACTACCCTGGCTTTTGATGCCTTACGAACATCGCCACTGAACAACACAAAGTAAATAATTTATGTATAACATTAGCACAATGATCTCAACAATATTTCCTTTCTGACATTTAAATTAACTGTTTTCTACGTCGGCATCCTTCTAATTTATTGATTAGAATTTTAACTTTTGTTTGGTTTCAATAATATTAGCAAAAAGAAAAAAATGCACATACATATAAAAGTGACACTTTGACACACACGCTTCCAAACTGCAATGCGAATTTAGTAAAAAAGCGTTCCATTTTTCAACTCGAAATAACATTTTGCGAAATTTTTTCGTGCCGAAAAAACATAGTACCCACCTTTAGAGCGTAATACTATGTTAATTTTTCGCGTTAAATTCCCATATAAAAACAAAGTCGCGAAAAAAACTGCGAAATTTTTTCGTTTGTGGTACTATGTTTACTTCAACGCGAAAAAGTAATATTTTGCGCCACCACAAATTTAACGCCGTTATAAATTGAACGCCGCAACAAATTTAATGCCGCCACGGTCACATTTGTTTATATTTATTTTTGTCCGCAAGAAACTCAACTGTTGTAAATATTAGAAATAAAATTTCCTAATAAAGAATAATAAATTAAATTATGTTCCGAAATAAAGAAAAAGAATGCAAAGATGTGATAGGAAAAATAACTATGTGTATGGAATAAACCAATTGGATTGCAGTACAAAAGCAAACAAAATGTGTAAAACACAGGAAGGACGTGTAACTAAATGTAAAGCTGAGTATAGACGATTGCCAGATCGGCAAACGTTATCAACCCTGATAAAGTGCTGCAAATATACGGACAATTACAGATTGTTAGGCAAAGGTGAATTGACAGTTCAGACGATTGCATGAAAACATTACAATTTTATATATTTACAATATATGTTGTAAATATTTATATGCAGGAATGCCAATAAAAATACATCATAGACAGTGTTGCAAATAAAATGTTTTTCTGGCAATGGCGCCGTTGTCACATGCATAAACTTCGCACATATAACAATCTGCAAATTATCTCGCAATGACGCTAACGTTGCAAAACAAAATTTGTGTGTTCACACGGTTGTAAATCCCCAGGGTTGCATTTTTCCGCCATTTTTCTGGCAATATTGTCCGATCTGCAAATCGTGTGTACTTACCTTAATAATGTGGAATTTGTCTTTTGACGACTAACGCTACTAAAGCAGTAGTACAATGGAATTGGACAGTGCCTGTGATCTTGACTTGGAAATGGTTGTAAAGAACACACATAGTTAGTTCTTGCCTGCCATAGAAGTTGGAAGAAGATATTCCGTTTATGGATGGAAGTATAATTTATATATGTCAACAAATATAATGTAAATGCTTAAATATAATAATAAAACATATTTTTCGATTAATCAAAACATCATTTTATTTATTTCTATTCGAACAACAGTAGGAAATTATTTCGTTATTTATAACATTGTACTACCCTGGCTTTTCATGTCTCACAAACATAACCACCGCAACAACACAAAATAAATAATTTATGTATAACATTAGCACAATGATCTCCAACAATATTTCCTTTCTGACATTTAAATTAACTATTTTCTAAGTCGGCATTATTCTACACGGAGGAAAATCGTAATTTTTGATATGTTTGAATTGAAAGAAAATATACTTGGAAACGATTTTTTTAAATATTTTATATTTGTTAACAAATACATTTTATTTGAAAATCAAAAAATTTTGTTTGGAACGCATATATTAATATATTAGAACAAAATATATTTGCGAACTAACTTTCACAAATAAAATATGTGTTTCCACACAAACAAAAATATTGTTTAAGAAGTTTTCCAAATATATTTTATTTAAAACACACTTCTAAAACTTTGCTGACTTTTTCGAATTTTAGTTAGATTTTCCTAGATTTCGTGTTAGCCAAAAATGTCATAAGCAGCATTAGCTTTTGCATTACAGCCCTAATTTTTAATTTAATTTTAATTGTTAATTTATAAATATACCAATTCATCAAGTCTTGTCAATCCATCAATGCAATTTATAGTTGCAAAAGATAATTAAATTTTTAATATAATTTAAATTTAAATTAATGCATTGATATATTGCCAAAATACTTAAATACAAATTAATCTTTATTTCGGAAATATAAGTTCCAAAAAAAATGTTAGGACGGGGACGTAGTTTTGTTTAGACAATATACTCCCAAACATATAATATTTGTGTGAGTCAAATATTACATATTTGGAGTGTACCCTAAACATATGTATATTTCCAGCAGAATATGTTTGGGACAATATACTACAGAAGCGATTTTTATTCAGCTTTTGTTTGTTTTCAAGAATGTTAGCAAAAAAAAAATGCACATGCATATGCACACATACGTACATATAAAAGTGACACTTTGACACACACACTTCCTAGCTGCAATGCAACTTTAGTAAAAAAAGCGTTCCATTTTTCAATTCGAAATAATATTTTGCGAAATTTTTTCGTGCGGAAAAAACATAGTACCCACCTTAGGAGCGGAGCCCATGTACAACTTCTTTCCATTCTATGGGTCATGGCACCCTCTTGATTTGCAACTCCACATTCGAGACTATACTCTCCCAGAGTTTTTGGTTTAAACCACAGCCTCCACGATGCCCCCGACAACAATAATCACGCTGGAATTGAAGTTCCAGGGGCTCCTGACTCTCATGGTACCAGATTATAGACTCTGGTCAGACAGCGTAGCCGAAAATACTACCATTTAGACTCCAAAAATTCTAGGACTGTTGACCAATTTGGGCTTACTGTCCAGTCCCTATCCTGTGAATAGATAAGGACTAAAAGATTCGTAGATCCCTCAAGTAATAAAGCTATCAGTCTGAAATTTTGCACGCACCTGACCTGATCAGGTTGACATATTATTTATCCGATATCGGTTTAAAAATATGCTTATCATGTGTTCCCATACTGGAAAGATTGCTAATTTACTAATCTGGATCTATTTCTAAGAAATTATGTCAAGACATTTTGATTTATTGGCATCAGTGTGCGCTATAGAAACCTCTAAATGACAGTGACTGTCCATTGGCCGTTTGGGTTTTAATTTACCTAGCTTTACAAAATTCGACTCCCTGGCGACATAAAAAACATAACATTAGCACAATGATCTCCAACAATATTTCCTTTCTGACATTTAAATTAACTATTTTCTAAGTCGGCATTATTCCAATTAATTGTTTATTGATTCGAGTTTTATCTTTTGTTCGTTTTCAAGAATGTTAGCAAAAAAAAATGCACATGCATATGCACACATACGTACATATAAAAGTGACACTTTGACACACACACTTCCTAGCTGCAATGCAACTTTAGTAAAAAAGCGTTCCATTTTTCAATTCGAAATAATATTTTGCGAAATTTTTTCGTGCCGAAAAAACATAGTACCCACCTTAGGAGCGGAGCCCATCTAAAACTTCTTTCCATTCTATGGGTCATGGCACCCTATTGATTTGCAACTCCACATTCGAGACTATACTCTCCCAGAGTTTTTGGTTTAAACCACAGCCTCGTCGATGCCCCCGACAACAATAATCAGGCTGGAACTGAAGTTCCAGAGGCTCCCGACTCTCATGGTACCAGATTATAGACTCTGGTCAGACAGCGTAGCCGAAAATACTACCATTTAGACTCCAAAAATTCTGGGACTGTTGGCCAATTTGGGCTTACTGTCCAGTCCCTATCCTGGGAATAGATAACGACTAAAAGATTCGTAGATCCCTCAAGTAATAAAGCTATCAGTCTGAAATTTTGCACGAACCTGACCTGATCAGGTTGACATATTATTTATCCGATATCGGTTTAAAAAAATGCTTATCATGTTTTCCCATACTGGAAACATAGCTAATTTACTAATCTGGATCTATTTCTAAGAAATTATGTCAAGACATTTTGATTTATTGGCATCAGTGTGCGCTATAGAAACCTCTAATGACAGTGACTGTCCATTGGCCGTTTGGGTTTTAATTTACCTATTTTTATAAAATTCGACTCCATGGCGACATAAAAACCACAAATTTCAACATTAAAACTTTGCACAAATCCTTTCACTAGTAAAAGTGTGTTTGTTTCCATTCTCGTACGAGTATGAATATTTGATATAATTTCCAATTTTCGATATTATACTTTGGATTATGATCCATGTTGGAGGGTACTTAAGGTAGATTTGCTGGGTATGTTTGTAGGGTGAATGAAATTCACATAAAATGTGTAAAATATTTTTTTTACGTTGCGTTAAGGTACTGAAATAACGTTTAACTTCCTTCAAGTAACCACCAGCTTTCGAGACTGTAATGTACAAGACACAAACAGCATTCGTCGATAACAGTGTTCAATAACCTTTTCATTCTTTTGATTGTATATTTATTTATTTCCCAAGTCAATGAATTGCATCACACTGCAATGGATAATAGTCTAGTTTTATATCACAGTGTTCTACTATTAAAAAAATAAAACATTGCAAGGTTTTGCCAAAACACATAACAGACAAGCCAAATATACATACACTTAGAAAAAAAATCCATCAGACTTGATTTAATTGGCACTACCATCTTATCTGCGGTCGTAATCAATAACACTGCCCCATCAATGAAAATGCATTCAAAGTGATGATATTTAGTTTTACTACGCCAGTTTAAATAAGTTTGGCATCATATCGATTTGGGCACAGGAGTTCTGGTTTTCCAATGCTATTATCCTTTTAAATTTATTATAATGCCGAATCTTATACGAGATCGCATTTGAATGGTTTCGGGTAAAAATAAACTCATATTACATATTTTCAACCCGATTCGTGGATATTTGTGTTTTTATACCCTACACCACACTGTGGTACAGGGTATTATAAGTTTGTTTCACGGCAGATGTTTGTAACACCTGAAAATAACACAGCTAGACCCACCTTAAAGTATACCGATCGACTCAGAATCACTAGGTGAGTCGATTTAACGATGTCCGTCCGTCCGTCCGTAAAGTTGTTCGTCGACTACACGTCGTAATTTCACTCCGATCGTTCTGAAATTTTGCAGTTTAGAGTATTTCGCGGCTGTTAAGATCGCTATTGAATTTGGTTGAAATCGGTTCAGATTTAGATATAGCTCCCATATATATCTTTCGTCGGATTTGGACCTTTAGTCCTATAGAAGCTGTATTTTACATCCAATCGTTTTGAAATTTAGAATGGTAGAGTTTCTTGATCCATGAACCAACATTGCCGAATTTGAAGAAAATCGGTTAAGATTTAGCTATAGCTCCCATATATATGTTTCGTCCGATTTTGCTCTTTAGTCCTGAAGAAGCTGTATTTTACATCCAATCATTTTGAAATATAGAATGGTAGAGTTTCTTGATCGATGAACCAACACTACCGAATTTGAAGAAAATCGGTTAAGATTTAGCTATAGCTCCCATATATATGTTTCGTCCGATTTGACCCTTTAGTTCTATAGAAGCTGTATTTTACATCCAATCGTTTTGAAATTTAGAATGGTAGATTTTATTGATCCATGAACCAACACTACCGAATTTGAAGAAAATCGGTTAAGATTTAGCTATAGCTCCCATATACATGTTTCGTCCGATTTGGCCCTTTAGTCCTGTAGAAGCTGTATTTACATCCAATCATTTTGAAATTTAGAATGGTAGAGTTTCTTGCTAGATTCTAGCTATAGCTCCCATATATATGTTTCATCCGATTTGGCTCTTTAGATCCAATCGTTTTTATACCCTACACCACACTGTGGTACAGGGTATTATTTAAGTATAAAATGTCCCAAAAGTAAATTTATGTAAACAATTTATACATGAATTACAAAATTTATATATCAGAGTTATTCAATATTACGAGAGTGGTGTAGGGTATTATATAGTCGGCCCCGCCAGACTTTAGCCTTTCCTTACTGGTTTTTTATGTTAAGGGGTCAAATCTGGAGTGACTTATGATAACAATTCTTCTTGTTAAGGATTCCGGGTACAAATAACACTACGCACAGTGGGCTAAAATGGACATAATTCTGCCATTTCAAAACCACTTATCGTATGGCGATGAAATTTTAGGTGTGTATACAAGAGGTGTTAGAGAGTTTAAGTTCGAAACTTGGGCCCCCTATCTCATACAGGGGCGGAGCTACAGGGCCCTAAAGTTGACCACCTCGGGTATACAAAATTTTCATCGGCTTCTAACTTTTGAATGGAGTGTCCGGTTTTAGTGGCGTTCTGTGAATACTCCTAGACCAGGCCTACAATAAACTTTTTATAAGTTGAAGATATCATAAATAGTTTCCGAGATATGTGGATTTTAAATTTGAATTTTTCATTTATTCGCCGACTTTGCCTTGGAGTTTAGCCAATATCTCAGTCAAAAAACTACCGATTCGCGTGTTTTTTTATGGATTGCCAATAAAATTTACAATATCATGAAAAAAGAATCGATAAGATATGTGAAGAAATAAGAAAGTTATGGCCCTATAAATTCATATTTTTGAAAAAATTTCATTTTTGGAGATTTTTTGGCGAAAAAAGTCCAATTTGTATTTAGGTCTTGTAGAAAAAGTTTGTTACACAAAGTATATCAAATTTATACTCACTTTAAAGGAGACGTTTCACAGAATCTGCTAGAGAAAATCCGAAGCCAAAATTTAAATTGGTGTGGTTGCCACCCTTCTCCGATTTGGACCTTTTTTTTACATAAATTTCAAAAGTTTGATCGATTTTCTCCAATCGCAAAGCTAAATTGTTAAATTTTTCTATTTATTTATTTATATTAGGGTGTAACAAAATCGATTGCAAAGGGAATCCCGAGCGCGGCTTTTCATATCGAAGATATAGGACTAAAAGTGAAAACTCCGATTTTTGGGGATTTTTGATGTATTTTTTGGGAATTGAGGGATTTTCCATTGGAAATTTCCACATGTTGCGTTTGATTATTATTTCTAATATCAAAATAAAGAACTTTAAAAAAATGTTCATCGAAATATATACATTTTTAAGAATTTTATCGGTTTGTTGACTGAGATATTGGCTAAACTCCAAGGCAAAGTCGGCGAAAAAATTAAAAATTCAAATGTAAAATCCACTAACTCCATTCCATTCAAAAGTTAGAAGCCGATGACAATTTTGTATACCCGAGGTGGTCAAATTTAGGGCCCTGTAGCTCCGCCCCTGTGTGAGATAGGGGACCCAAGTTCCGAACTTAAACTCTCTAACACCTCTTGTATACACACCTAAAATTTCATCGCCATACGATAAGTGGTTTTGAAATGGCAGAATTATGTCCATTTTTTCCATTTTAGAACACTGTGCTACGCAACAAAAAAAAAAATGTTGTGTCCTAGACCTAAAAATTATTTTGTATAGATTGTGGCATACTGTTATATAAAATCAAAACCAAAAATTTTTTATGGATAAATATTTGTTTTAAAATTTTTTTTATTAAAAATACTATTATCGTCGAAGGTACCCTTAGTATTTGCACTATAATTTTTGGAGTATATGCCCGATCGACTTATACGTTAAATTGACGATATTATAGTGGTTGGAAATATCTCTTTCACTTACAAACATTGATTTAGTAACAGTCATTAAACAAATTGAAAAAAGTCGATTTTTTTCAAAAAAAAAAAAATCCTGGGACAAAAAAAAACGTAAAAAATAGAAAAAATATTTTATTTTATTTCTTAAAAGTTTGCATCCTAGCGAAGAAAATAATGCCTATTTGAAAAAAATCTATGGATAAATGTAGAAATTATAGCCCTTTTGATAGAGGTAAGAGAATTTAAAAAAATCTTTTTTTTTAAATTTCTGTTAAAATAGCGATTTTATTTATATTAAGTACATTTGAGTTTATTTACATGAACAAGTTTCATTGGAAGTAATTGTGGGTTCCTTGTTGACGTTTGTAGATTTCGGAATCGGTTTCTCTAATGAGAAACCAAATATAATCTCCCATCATTCTTTCATCCCAGTGTCCTTGGTAACGCCGCTCGATGGACATCAATTCTTGGTAAAACCTTTCGCCATGTTCGTCACTTACGTCGCCAAGATTCTCGGGGAAAAAGTTTATGAGAATGCAAGAAATGCATTTTGAGGGACATATTTACACCTGTTGGAATACATAAAACGAAAAATAAGTTGGAAGAATACATACATATGTGTAATATACATAAATATAAAAAAAATATATTTCTAACCAATTTTTTCATAATTTTTTAAAAAAATCAAGGATAATAACTGAAACATGAGATGGATATGAAATAAATTGGCAGGTTGTGCGCCAAGGAAAAGTTGTCAGAGACCACTTTTTCTAAGGAAAAGTTGTCAGAGACCACTTTTTCTAAGGAAAAGTTGTCAGAGACCACTTTTTCTAAGGAAAAGTTGTCAGAGACCACTTTTTCTAAGGAAAGGTTGTCAGAGACCACTTTTTCTAAGGAAAAGTTGTCAGAGACCACTTATTCTAAGGAAAAGTTGTCAGAGACCACTTTTTCTAAGGAAAAGTTGTCAGAGACCACTTTTTCTAAGGAAAAGTTGTCAGAGACCACTTTTTCTAAGGAAAAGTTGTCAGAGACCACTTTTTCTAAGGAAAAGTTGTCAGAGACCACTTTTTCTAAGGAAAAGTTGTCAGAGACCACTTTTTCTAAGGAAAAGTTGTCAGAGACCACTTTTTCTAAGGAAAAGTTGTCAGAGACCACTTTTTCTAAGGAAAAGTTGTCAGAGACCACTTTTTCTAAGGAAAAGTTGTCAGAGACCACTTTTTCTAAGGAAAAGTTGTCAGAGACCACTTTTTCTAAGGAAAAGTTGTCAGAGACCACTTTTTCTAAGGAAAAGTTGTCAGAGACCACTTTTTCTAAGGAAAAGTTGTCAGAGACCACTTTTTCTAAGGAAAAGTTGTCAGAGACCACTTTTTCTAAGGAAAAGTTGTCAGAGACCACTTTTTCTAAGGAAAAGTTGTCAGAGACCACTTTTTCTAAGGAAAAGTTGTCAGAGACCACTTTTTCTAAGGAAAAGTTGTCAGAGACCACTTTTTCTAAGGAAAAGTTGTCAGAGACCACTTTTTCTAAGGAAAAGTTGTCATTGTTTCATTTTGCGGGCTTTTATTGGATCCAAGGAAATTTAAAACTACAAGCTTAAACGACCTCCATGCTGCAATTTCATCCGACGTCAAACATGATGATTCGAAATTCACATCTTTTATCAGTTTCCTTATTTTAGGCCCATCGATAACTTCTTCTTCGATTTTTTGAAAAGAAAGACTTTTAAATAAATTTTTTAAATATGAAAGTGAATTGCCATCTTTCCTTAAGGCTTTTACAAAATTTTTAAAGAGTCCCAGCTTAATATGCAGTGGTGGCAAAATATCGGCTATCCCAGCATCGGCAACAAATTTTCCAGTGATGTTCATATTTTATGTATTTTATCAATTTAGCCATTGTTTCGTATGATTCCTTAGTGTTGACAGCATGAGCAATGGGAATCGACGATTTCTGATTTCCGTTGTGTAAAAGTATTGCTTTCAAACTTTCTTTACTGCTGTCAACAAGTAACCGCCATTCCTTTGAATTGTATGATTAAGTTCCTCGAACTATCCGGGAATGTCCTTGCAAAAGCATCTGTTATCCACAGTTGTATAATATTGTTTGTAAGGTATATCACGGACTCTATAATATGATATGTTAACATCTGGGGCCAAAATATTGTACTGTTTCATCCCAGATGCAAGTAGTTCTGCCTTATCTTTGTTCAGTTCCAAATTTCTCACTAGATTAATGAGTTGAAACTGAGTTAAAAGCGATGACTTCTGACCCAAGCTTGAATCGCTCAGAGTTGAGTACTCAGTTGAACTTAATTAGGCTGTTATCTGTACTTGGACACTTCCTACTCCATTCTATTAACTTAGACAAAAATAGCAGTCCGTATCGTGAATGAATGGTTGTCTCCAAATCATTGGTATTCCAAATTGCACGTGAAGTCTAAAATTGAAACGTTTTATTCCACAAAACTTTGTAATACATTAATTTTAAAGTACTTACCGCATTCTTCCACTAGTCCATCGAGTAAGATTTACATGGCACGAATTACACAAAATACTAGGTGTCCAAGGTTCGTTCATATTTTTAACTCGTATACCAAAATATTACACATATATTTCTTCTATTATTTTACTAAACGCACGTCGATTTTTTTAATTACATATTTTCCGCAGATGCAGCAGAAATTGTCGGGATCATTTACACATTGAAAATTTTTTGTCTTTTACTCATACTTCGAAATATAACTTTGTAATATTTTTCAGAAAATCGACTTATCTCTTTAAGGCGCTGAATTACATTAATTTATTAATAAGAAATTTCATTCATAAATTCCGGGTTTAAGGTTCATAAGTTGCAGTACCTATAGCTGACATATAGTTTGCTTCGAAAGTAGACACCCAATATTTTCAAGACTGCCGCGTACTACTTTTTATTGCGTGCATATAATTTTACTACCTGTATATACGACTGGGTTGTCATAAATAAACCAGTAAGTAAAGTCTAAATTCGGGCGGTGCCGACTATATAATACCCTAAACCACTCTCGTAATATTGAATAACTCTGATATATAAATTTTGTAATTCATGTATAAATTGTTTACATAAATTTACTTTTGGGACATTTTATACTTAAATAATACCCTGTACCACAGTGTGGTGTAGGGTATAAAAACGATTGGATCTAAAGAGCCAAATCGGATGAAACATATATATGGGAGCTATAGCTAAATCATTACCGATTTTCTTCAAATTCGGCAATGTTGGTCCATGAATCAAGAAACTCTACCATTCTAAATTTCAAAACGATTGGATGTAAAATGCAGCTTCTATAGGACTAAAGGGCCAAATCGGACGAAACATATATATGGGAGCTATAGCTAAATCTTGACCGATTTTCTTCAAATTCGGCAATGTTGGTTCATGGATCAAGAAACTCCATTCTAAATTTCAAAACGATTGGATGTAAAATATAGCTTTTATAGGACTAAAGGGCCAAATCGGACGAAACATATATATGGGAGCTATAGCTAAATCTTAACCGATATTCTTCAAATTCGGTAGTGTTGGTTCGTGGATCAAGAAACTCTACCATTCTAAATTTCAAAATGATTGGATGTAAAATACAGCTTCTATAGGACTAAAGGGCCAAATCGGACGAAACATATATATGGGAGCTATAGCTAAATCTTAACCGATTTTCTTCAAATTCGGCAATGTTGGTTCATGGACAAGAAACTCTTCCATTCTAAATTTCAAAACGATTGGATGTAAAATGCAGCTTCTATAGGACTAAAGGGCCAAATCGGACGAAAGATATATATGGGAGCTATATCTAAATCTGAACCGATTTCAACCAAATTCAATAGCGATCTTCACAGCTGCGAAATACTTTAAACTGCAAAATTTCAGAACGATCGGAGTGAAATTGCGACCTGTAGTCGACGAACAACATTACATGGACAGACGGACGGACGGACGGACGGACAGACATGCCTAAATCGACTCAGCTAGTGATTCTGAGTCGATCGGTATACTTTAAGGTGGGTCTAGCTGTGTTATTTTCAGGTGTTACAAACATCTGCCATGAAACAAACTTATAATACCCTGTACCACAGTGTGGTGTAGGGTATAAAAACCACAAATATTGTTGAATGACCCTCTATCTGAGCGGATCTCATCCAATCTCTCCAATCATCCAATCTCTCACATTGCATATCATGTTTTATGGAGGGTTACGAACGGCCATAAAACCTCGTCCTCTCTATAGTCTGACATCAATCCTCATAAAATAAAATGCAAGTGCAATGTCTCTTATATGTCTCTCTCACATATGGCGAATTCAATATAAGCAAAAACATCATTTAACCAGTAAGGAAAGGCTAAAGTCGGGCGGGGCCGACTATATAATACCCTACACCACTCTCGTAATATTGTATAACTCTGATATATAAATTTTGTAATTCATGTATAAATTGTTTACATAAATTTACTTTTGGGACATTTTATACTTAAACCAGTAAGGAAAGGCTAAAGTCGGGCGGGGCCGACTATATAATACCCTACACCACTCTCGTAATATTGAATAACTCTGAAATATAAATTTTGTAGTTCATGTATAAATTGTTTATTCTAAATTTCAAAACGATTGGATGTAAAATACAGCTTCTATAGAACTAAAGGGCCAAATCGGACGAAACATATATATGGGAGCTATTGCTAAATCTTAACCGATTTTCTTCAAATTCGGTAGTGTTGGTTCATGGATCAAGAAGCTCTACCATTCTAAATTTCAAAATGATTGGATGTAAAATACAGCTTCTACAGGACTAAAGAGGAAAATCGGACGAAACATATATATGGGAGCTATAGCTAAATCTTAACCGATTTTCTTCAAATTCGGCAATGTTGGTTCATGGATCAAAAAACTCTACCATTCTAAATTTCAAAACGATTGCATGTAAAATACAGCTTCTATAGGACTAAAGGGCCAAATCGGACGAAACATATATATGGGAGCTATAGCTAAATCTTAACCGATTTTCTTCAAATTCGGTAGTGTTGGTTCATGGATCAAGAAACTGTACCATTCTAAATTTCAAAATGATTGGATGTAAAATACAGCTTCTACAGGACTAAAGAGGAAAGTCGGACGAAACATATATATGGGAGCTATAGCTAAATCTTAACCGATTTTCTTCAAATTCGGCAATGTTGGTTAATGGATCAAGAAACTCTACCATTCTAAATTTCAAAACGATTGGATGTAAAATACAGCTTCTATAGGACTAAAGGGCCAAATCGGACGATACATATATATATGGGAGCTATAGCTAAATCTTAACCGATTTTCTTCAAATTCAGCAATGTTGGTTCATGGATCAAGAAACTCTACCATTCTAAATTTCAAAGTGCTTGGATGTAAAATACAGCTTCTTCAGGACTAAAGAGCAAAATCGGACGAAACATATATATGGGAGCTATAGCTAAATCTTAACCGATTTTCTTCAAATTCGGCAATGTTGGTTCATGGATCAAAAAACTCTACCATTCTAAATTTCAAAATGATTGGATGTAAAATACAGCTTTTATAGGACTAAATGGCCAAATCGGACGAAACATATATATGGGAGCTATAGCTAAATCTTAACCGATATTCTTCAAATTCGGTAGTGTTGGTTCATGGATCAAGAAACTCTACTATTCTAAATTTCAAAATGATTGGATGTAAAATACAGCTTCTACAGGACTAAAGAGCAAAATCGGACGAAACATATATATGGGAGCTATAGCTAAATCTTAACCGATTTTCTTCAAATTCGGCAATGTTGGTTCATAGATCAAGAAACTCTACCATTCTAAATTTCAAAACGATCGGATGTAAAATACAGCTTCTATAGGACTAAAGGGCCAAATCGGACGAAACATATATATGGGAGCTATAGCTAAATCTTAACCGATTTTCTTCAAATTGGGCAATGTTGGTTCATGGATCAAGAAACTCTACCATTCTAAATTTCAAAACGATTGGATGTAAAATACAGCTTCTATAGGACTAAAGAGCCAAATCGGACGATAGATATATATGGGAGCTATATCTAAATCTGAACCGATTTCAACCAAATTCAACAGCGATCTTAATAGCTGCGAAATACTCTAAACTGCAAAATTTCAGAACGATCGGAGTGAAATTGCGACCTGTAGTCGACGAACAACTTTACATGGACAGACGGACGGACGGACAGACATCGTTAAATCGACTCAGCTAGTGATTCTGAGTCGATCGGTATACTTTAAGGTGGGTCTAGCTGTGTTATTTTCAGGTGTTACAAACATCTGCCGTGAAACAAACTTATAATACCCTGTACCACAGTGTGGTGTAGGGTATAATAAATAGGAGTACAATGCTGGCGGCTTCAATTTGTTGCGGCGTTCAATTAATTTGTAGCGGCGCAAAATGTCAATTTCTCACGTTGAAATAAACACAGTACCACAAATGAAAAAATTTCACTCATTTTTTCACAACTTTGTTTTTGTATGGGATTTCACCGTGAAACCGGAACATAGTACCGTGCTTAACTCAAAAATCATACTTTCGACTTTAATACGACTTAGGTCAATATATTTTTGTTAATATCTTAAAAAAAAAAACAATGTTATAGACATGGCGATTTCTCTTAAATATAAAATATAGTTTGTAGAATATGAAAGCATACATAACGGAAATCTTCCATAAGTCGATTTTTGAGAAAAATCACTTTTTATTTTTTTAATGGGGGCTTCATTACGACTTATGTCAAAATGTTTTTGTTAATATATTTTTAAAATACAATGTTAGAGACATGGGGATTTCACATAAATATAGAGTATTGCTAGGTAGAATAAAATAACATACAATAAATCTCAAATCTTTCCTAATGCTAAGTATACACGATTGCCAGATCGGACAACGTTATCAACCCTGTTAAAGTGCTGCAAATGTACGGACAATGACAGATTGTATGGCAAAGGTGAATTGACAGTTCAGACGATTGCAAAAAAACCTTACAATTACTTATATTTACAATGTATTTTGTAAATATTTTTTTGCAGTATTGCCAATAAAAATTTTTTAAAGACAGTGTTGCCAATAAAATGTTTTTCTGGCAATGGCGCCGTTGTCACATGCATAAACTTCGCACATCTAACAATCTGCAAATTATCTCGCAATGACGATGAAAAACAAAAATTGTATGTTTATACGGTTGTAAATTCACAGGGTTGCATTTTTCCGCCATTTTTCTGGCAATCTGCAAATCGTGTGAACTTAGCTTAATTCGACTTTGCCATTTCATAATGAAGAGACTTACTCCGGAACAGTGTTTGCAAATCGTGCAAATATATTACCACAATAATGGTTCGGTTCGCGAGACGCATCGCGCGTTGCGTCCAATATTCGGTCGACATAATCGCCCAGCAGAGGTGGTAATTCAAGCAACCATGGATCGGTTTCGCACCACGTTTACTCTAGTGGATAATGCGCCGTACAGTGCGCACCGAAGGCGCTATTGCTGCTGTGGAGCAGAGTATCGTAGAAGACCCGAATGAGTTCATCCGCCATCGAGCGCAACAATTGTAGCTGTGCCCATCCACTTTATGGAAGATTTTGCGGAAGGATCTTGATCGGGCTTACAAAATGCAACTCGTGCTAGAATTGAAGCCGAACTACCATCAAGCGCGCCGCACGTTCGGTAAATGGACCCAAAACTAGATGGCCACCAATCCAGATTTTCACATGCAAATTTTGTTCAGCGTGAAGCTCACTTCTTGATGAATGTGTACGTTAATAAACAACATTATCGCATTTAGAGTAATGATAATCCACAAGCCATTGTTCAGACGCCGTAACATCCACAAAAAGGCATTGGTCCATATTTCTTCGAAAATGAAGGCGGCCATAATGTTACAGTCAATGGAAAACGCTATAGTGCCATGATTAATGACTTTCTCGGTGCCTGAATTGGAGGATGTTGATATGGACGACCTTTGGCTCCAACAAGACGACGCTACAAGCCATACGAAAGCCAACGAAACAATCAATTTATAGAAGGAAACTTTTGGTGAGCAGATTATCTTGCGTCGTGGGCCTGTGGCGTGGCCTCCAAGATCGTACGATTTAACACCGCTGGACTGTTTTTTGTGGGTTATGTGAAGTCGCTTGTGTACGCAGATAAGCCCGACACGATTAACGCCTTGGAAAAGAACAATCGGCGCGTTATTGCTGACATACAGTCCCAAATTCCGCCAAAAATGGTCGAAAATTGGGCCTCCCGTCTGGAATTTCCGGTCCATTGCGGTACCCTTAAAGTAAAAGTCATGGAGGAAATATTAGTCGGAGAGGATGGGATGAATAAAAGAGAAATGATGAGTGAAAGGAAAGATAGTTATGTAGCACAGCGTTCTTAGTGCCTTTACTCTGAATTTTACAAGGAGTTTAAGAGGAGCATCTGCTAGGTCGTTAAGGTTTTCGAAGAGCCTGCTCCCTAGGTAGGCGAGACGATACTCTTGCAGTTGATTACAAGAACATAGCAAGTGCCACATTCTAATAATGACACCTGTGAGAATTGTTAGTGTAACCTTGCCGAGTGAATCCAGCCCTTTGTTGCGTATCACATCAATGACCGGCCAATGTAATCGAGCTACCCTGCAATTATGTACTGATTCTAACCTCGACCTGTTTTATGCTGCTCCCATTACGTCGAAGTGATTTATAAGTTCCATGAATGGAATACGCACGTTCAGAGTCGCGGTTTCTTTTTGTGCACAGGAGCCTAACCTGGCTGCTAGTTCGTTACTCGGTATCGTGCATCTAAATTTGGTTTAAAGAGGTGAAGAAGTCTGCGGCGCAACGTGATTTAATTTTAAGCAAGACCTGTCCGACTGTCGACTTGGATTTTGAATTGAGCTGGAGAGATGTCCTGTTGCAAAACCTCAAGCTGAAGGATCGTACATTCGTCTGGGAGTCTCGTGGAGATGCGATTAAAGGACTCTCCATTAAGTCCCTCTCCATATTCCGAGTCCTCGGTGAAGAATGCGATTTCATCAGCTTCCATGACGCTCAATCTTCGCAGCTAGATATCCTCTCAAGTCCTACTCCATCTTCTGCCGATTGTGGTTAGAGAAGTTGCAAACCAGAGTCTGACAGATGTTGTCGGTACCGAAGTTTGTATTATTAATAACTTGTGTGTTTTTAACAGCTTGGTTCCGATGAGGGAAGCACTAGGGACATCAATTGGTCTATGTGAGTTGGTAAGTCCGGCTGGCACCCTAATCTAACTAACCTGTCCTCAACATAAAGGTTTTATCAGGAATTGTTTCCCCTGTTGTTTTGGGAGTTGGATTTTTTTGTAAATAAGACTAGTTCTGGTGCATAACTTTTGTTACATTTGTGGTCGTTTGCGACGTTATTGGCTTGATAGAATGCTTAAATTTGAACCATGGCCCAACTGAATGGAAGCTATTCATAGAATCCTCCAAACTAAGCTTGAAAGCGGTGTATCTTCACAACTGTAATCGTCTTCTTTCTATTCCCGTTAATAATGTAGCGCACATGAAGGAGACATAGTTATCGCTATACTCTTAGGACTGCATCTGGGCTACACCAAATACTGCTGCTTTTTATGTAAATATGTGGGGCAGCAGGGATAGGAAATCACATTACATTAAAGCAGATTGAGTGGCCTCCACGAGGTCATTCTTCCACCCCTTCATATAAAGCTGTGGTTGATGAAAAACTTTATGAAAGGTATGGATCATACCGTACTGGCCTTAAAGTATTTAAGAGGTAAATTTTTTCCTAGACTGCTGAGGCCAGTGATAAGGAACGAATTTTTTTGGACCACATATTCGACAACTTGTGAAGGATCCTGCTTTTGACTAAGTTTTGAAGAGGAAAGAAAATGAAGCTGGGAAGCCTCAAAGGGAGTTATTCATGGATTCGTAGGCAACAAAAGAAATGATAACTACTCTCAGTTAGTGACAACACTTTTGGAAAAATAACTTTTACTCAGAAGTAATATGTTCCTTAAAATTTGAAATATTACATCAGGATATTCCTTTACCGAAACTGCGATGTCAGGGCAGGAGTTGGATTCTACTTATTTCGTAGACAATTAAAATAAAAGTATAAAAATGTTTGTAGAAAATTCCTGTTGCCCCTATAAAACGTTTCTCTCCGTGTACGAGTACACCTGTAGGAAGAGTATACATGTGTTCGACTTTATTAAGAATGACACATCGTAAATTTATGGTAACGGAAGTGTAATTCTCCTTAAAGGTAAATCTTTCTGTTTATTATGAATATAATAATATGCAGGTCTGTTTTGGTACTCACCGTGAGTTTACTTCTCACAGCTATGTGTCCGGAAACTCAAGTGACCATTGGTGTTCGAACTTCTGCTAGAATAATGCAAAACACATGATTTGTCTCTAAAGCCATATGATTTCCAGATGTGAGACACATCTCTCATGAGACGTTTCACGCGAGACGCTACAAGTGAGTGACAGAACATAATCGATTATGTAAAAATGTTTTAATTTCATGAAAAGTTATAACATTGTCAATGAAAAATTACGCGAATAAATTAATTCAACTGATTGGGTATGTAAAGCACAAGTTCTTCACTGCTGCCGTTGTTCGTTAACACTTGTTCAGTGATTTATAGGGATGTCGATCGGCGTTGAATTTAAAAAATAGATGCCCGCCTGCTTGTCTTCTATGTTTTACAGCGAAATATTTTAAAATTTGTACAATTAGATTTCTAATCAAGAAATTCGCCAGGTATTATCATGTTGAGATCTCTGTTAAATGGCAAACGAAACTTTGTCCCGATTCACACGAGGCAACTTTAGTTCTTATGAACATCCGAATTGCAGCAGGAATAGGTAGGAGAATTCAATATTTTAAGTCACTTGAGCAATGTCCGTCCGTATGTCTTGCTGGTGCGCACGATCACTTTCGACAGGAATAACCGATTGACTTCAAATTTGGTATGAGCTAATATTTTTTTCTATATCAATGTATCAATATAAGTTTGAATATGGCCATATTCCGCAAATCCACACGTAGTATTACTTTATTAGTCGCTACACTGATAGAAAAACCGTTCGTCACCATGACGAATCCGTTTCGTCAATATATCTTCGTACTGGTGACGAAAAGTTTCGTACATGCGATGTTTTTGTGCGTCAATAGAACGAACACGATCATTAACCTATGTTTTTGGTGATTTCGAAATTCGTCGAGGGAACGATAAGGTTTCATTCCCACGACGAAATGATTTTATTGACCATTTTGCTGAAAATATGATAAAACGAGGCAATCAATTTATAGTTTGTGCTTAATTGTACTGTTCTACATGCGTTCTGATTACCTTAGGTAAATAATTTGTTGTAAAAGATTAATTTAAAAAATCGAATAATGGTGATGAATGGAGTTCGTCGTGGTGATGAATGGGATTCGTCGTGATGATGAATGGAATTCGTCGTGCTGATGAATGGAATTCGTCATGGTGATGAATGAGATTCGTCGTGGTAATGAACGGGATTCGTCGTGATGATGAATTGTATTCGTCGTGGTGATGAATTGTATTCGTCGTGGTGTTGAATGGTATTCGTCTGTTGACAAATACATTACTCGATGATATTATTTTTGATTTAAAATATTCATTACTTGAATACTTCATAATATTCATTACTTGAATACTTCTCGTTCGTTTCCTTTAAGCCTTACCTGATAAGAACTGCGTTTCGAAGCGCATAATCACAACTGAACCTAGCAAAGCTGTCAAGTGATTTTATTTTCCATACCGTTTTTAATGGTCTAAAACCAGAAGAATATTTATTGAAATTTTTAAAATTTAAATAGTCGGGGCATGAATTCGTCTTGGTGATGAATGAGTTCGTCGTTGTGATGAATGTTATTCATCGTGGTGATGAATGGGATTCATCGTGGTGATGAACGGGATTCATCGTGGTGATGAATGGGATTCATCGTGGTGATGAATGGGATTCATCGTAGGGATGAATGGTGTTCATCGTGGTGATGAAAGGGATTCGTCGTGGAAATGAAGTCGATTCATCGTAGGGATGAAATGTGATCATCCTGAGGACGAAAGTTTTTGGAAACAGAGATTCGTCATGGTGACGAACATATTCATCAAGAGGATTATTCCGTACGTTAGCTGACTTTTGACGAAAAAATAATCGTGATGATGTACAAATTCGTCGTCATGACGAAGCTTTTTCTATCAGTGTATAACCTTGAGAAAATAGAGACCAATTTGCATAAAAAAATAACTGCTTATAAGTTTGATTCCAATGCATACAAATACTTGCAATTTTATGCAGTGTAATGCTTTTGTAGGACCCACAGTCCATTGAAAAATGGGCGTTAACCCTTCTATGATGCGGAACCCTTCTATGATGAAATACATAACGTGCTGTGTATTATAAAAAACAACAAATCGGCAAGCTTCGTGAATTTCCAGAGCGCTTTCGATACTGTGTCAAGCCCTGCTCTATGGAAGGCATTATCATCTAAAGGCATACCAAGCAAAATAATTGACACAATCAAAGAATAATATCGCGACACAGAAACCAGGGTCAACTGTAAGGGCTCGAGTGGCACCCCTTTCCAAA
This sequence comes from Eudasyphora cyanicolor, assembly GCA_963930755.1. Taxonomy (NCBI): domain Eukaryota; kingdom Metazoa; phylum Arthropoda; class Insecta; order Diptera; family Muscidae; genus Eudasyphora; species Eudasyphora cyanicolor. The sequence goes on from OZ005735.1 coordinate 136,485,418, forward strand.
TTTGCGCAGGTGTAAAACAAGGGTGTTGTTCTTTCGCCTTCTCTTTTCTGATCTTGTTAGACGTGGTTATGCCGCACAGTACTAGAGAAGCTCCGCGCGGCATTCAGTGGTCTTTAAACGAGCAGTTGCATGACGTTGATTACGCCGAAGATGTTTGTCTTCTAGCTCAAAATTCTGACATACAGCTAAAACTAGAGCAACTAGCAAAAAATGTCGAAGCAGTTGGTCTCAAAATCAACATAAAAAAGACCAAGTTGATGCGTGAAAACTCCACGATCGACTCCCCCATTGTCCTGGAAGGTGAGCGAATAGAGGATGTGGAAAAATTTGCTACCTAGATAACGTACTAACAAAAACGAGAATAAACAAACATTCGCTCCACAAAGTGTGGCGTTAAGGCAGTGTCATGTCAGTACTGCTACATGGATGCAGCACTCGGGGCACTACGAAACTACAGATTTGAAAACTACTAACATTTCTAAATCTGTGCCTAAGACAAGTTCTTCACATTTTCTGGCCAAATTGGGTGACAAATGAGCAATTGCTTGTGTTATTGAACTTCATCACTGTCGACACGCAAATAATGCGAAGAATGTTGTCATGGATAAGCCATATTCTAAGAAGGCCCCAAGAAGATGTAGCCAAGACCGCTCTAGAATGGAATACACAATGCAAATCTTTCCTGGAACCAGCTAAGATGTCTTGTTTCAGATCGGAACTCATGAAGAGAACTAGTTGACGCCTTATGTTCCTAAATAGAACTGTACTATGTTCAATACTTGAATAGATAAATAAAGGGCATATATGAGTATACAGGGTTTTCCAACAAGAGTGTTACTTTAAATCAACCGGTATTTCGGTAGCTGTCACTTTATTCTTTGACATTTTACAAGTAGAAACTACGCCATTACTAAAAATGGAACGATACACGATTCAACAACGCATTGAAATTATTAAAATTCACTACAAAAATGGTGAAAATCTTGCAGTCACAGTTCGCAAAACTAAACATTTTTGGGTCGTCGTGAAGCACCTTGTCGGACCGCAATACAGAAATTGGTGGAAAAATTCGAGCTATTGGGACAAGTTAGTGATGTGAAGAATAAAACCCGTGCACGTCGCTCAAGAACAACAGAGAATATTGCTGCTGTAGCCCAAAGTGTTGAAGAAAACCCAGGTTTGTCCATTCCTCGTCGTTCTTTGGAATTGGGCATTCCACAAACGTCATTACACCGTATCTTGCATAAGGACTTGGGTCTTAAGGCTTATAAAGTTCAGTTAACACAAGAACTCAAGCCGGCCGATCATCAACAACGTAGTGTCTTTGCTGATTGGGTCCTTGAAATGCATGAAAATTAGCAAAATTGTCGCATCTGGGGAACGGAAAACCCAAGAGTTATGGTTGAGAAGCCTCTCCATCCTCAACGTGTAACTGTTTGGTGCGGTTTATGGTCCGGCGGGGTCATTGGACCTTACTTTTTCGAAAATGAGGTTGGATCAACAGTTACGGTGAATTGATTGCGCTATCGATAGATGATTAATGATTTGTTATGGTCGGAGTTTGATGGTATTGATCTGGACAACGATTACTTTCAACAAGGCGGCGCTACGTGCCACACAAGCAACGAAACCATTGCTCTGTTACGGGAAAAGTTTCCGGACCGTGCTATCTCTCGAAGAGGTGATCACAATTGGCTACCGAGATCTTGTGATTTAACACCTTGCGACTTCTTTCTTTGGGACCACGTGAAAGATAAGGTCTACGCCAACAGCCCAGCGTCGATTCAAGACCTCAAAGATAGAATTCGTGAGGCTATCGAGGACAAAGGGCAGCCACTTTGCGATTTGGTTATGGAAAATTTCATGAAAAGGATATGGTCCTGTAAGCGTGGTCGTGGTGCCCATTTGGCTGATGTTGTTTTTCATTATTAACGGCATACCTTCCTCTTTATTATGAAATAAACATCCGATCATTTATCTCAAAAATTGAATTTTTCTTTGAATACCAAAATAACACCTCTTGTTGGAAACCCCTTTATATAATTTCCCTAAATTTAACGCGTATCCCGGCTTCCTCGGGGTTATATAGCGTGATCCATTTCGAGGTTCCCTACTTTTTTAAAGAAAAAAACACAGAAAATTTAAATTGAATGGGGAATGTTTATTTCATTTGAAAGGACATTCTTTGGCATTTATTTTTTGAAGATTATGTCTATCAAATGTTGGCCGCGGCTACGTCTCAGTTGGTCCATCCGTTGAGTCCAATTTTCGATGACTCGTTTGAGCATTTCGACTGGTAACTGGCGAATCACACTCGTAAACGTTGTTCAGGCGTAAGTCTTTCCTTGGTGATATGCCAAACAATACTTAACAAAAATAACATGACAGCATGATACGACTCACACGTGATCTGTCAAAAAAGGCTATTGAAAAAGTATCTCTACTTGGATCGCCCGTTTCTTCCAAAAATACATGTATGGTCCAAATACTAAAGGTCAGTAATTTCATGAGAAGCGATCACATAAATTCAGGGGAAGCCCCTCAAATTTTGATGAAATTTTTCAGATAAGTACTTTGAAGTGTGCAGAACAAGAATTAGGATTTCAAAAAACAATTAAAAAGATCCTGTATAGGCTAAGTAGATTCGTTTTGTTTTTTAACGGGTAAATAACATATCCTATTCTTAAAAAAAATTAGAACTACATTTTAATAAAAAATCATCTTTATTTTTTTACTTTTTTGGATTGTAGATTCATTTGAAAAAAAAAATTTTTTGGAAAAAAATAAATTTGTCTTTTTCCCTCTTTTTTTCGCAAGAAGTTGAAGAGACACCACTTTTATTAAGAACTTTCTGGATTTATTAATGACTATATAACCATCTACGAAAAAAGTTTTTTTTCTTAAAATTTAGTTTATTTAAAGTTTTTTTTTTAAAAATGTTGTAACAAAATCTTATGTTTTTAAGTTAGCTATTGAAAAACGTTTAAATAACACAAAAACAAAATTAACTCATAGTTAGAAGACTTCTTAAAAAAAATTGCCAACATTTTCATACGTTTATAAATAACTTTTTTTAAAAAGAAATCCTGATTTTTGTACATGTCTGGAAATTTTCATCAAAATCGGAGAGAAAATCCAAAATTTGTGTTATCACTTCACATGGAATTACTCAGAAATCGGAGAAAAGTTAAATGTCTCATTCATTTTTTTTATCTCAAGAAGTTAAAAAGAAGATAAGAGAAGTTAGAGATGATGAAATTCGGCATAAATAAATATTTGAAACGCAGCAAACACATTGCCGAACTTTAAAAAATCTGTCCAGATTTAGATATAGCTCCTATTATCCTTACACTGATAGAAATAGCTTCGTCATGACGACGAATTTGTACATCATCACGATTATTTTTTCGTCAAAAGTCAGCTAACGTACGGAATAATCCTCTTGATGAATTTGTTCGTCACCATGACATATCACTGTTTCATCCTCAGGATGATCACATTTCATCCCTACGATGAATCGAGTTCATTCATCACCACGATGAATCCCATTCATCACCACGGCGAATCCCATGCATCACCACGACGAACTCCATTCATCAGCACGACTAACTCCAATCATCACTCCGACTATTTAAATTTTAAAAATTTCAATAAATATTTTTCTGGTTTTAGACCATTAAAAACTAAAATTACTTGACTTCTTTGCAGGTTCAGATGTGATTATTCGGTTCGAAACGCAGTTCTTATCAGGAAAGACTTAAATCATACGAACGAGAAGTATTCCTTACTTCTGATATTTTAAATCAAAAATATTCTCATCAAGTAATGTATTTGCCAACAGACGAATCCCATTCAACACCACCACGAATTCCATTCATCACCACGACGAATCGCATTCATCACCACGACGAACTCCATTCATCACCATTATTAGATTTTTTAAATTAAACTTCTACAACAAATTATTAAAGTAAGGTAATCAGAACGCATATACATACATACTCGTAGAACAGTACAATTAAGCACAAACTATAAATTGATAGCTTAGTTTTATGATATTTTCAGCAAAATGGTCAAATAAATCTTTTTGTCCTGCGAATGAAACCTTATCGTTCCCTCGACGAATTTCGAAATCATCAAAAACATTGGTTGATGATCGTGTTCGTTCTATTGAAGTAAAAAAACATCGCATGTACGAAACTTTTCGTCACCAGTACGAAGATATATTGACGAAACTGATTCGACATGGTGATGAACTGTTTTTCTTTCAGTGTAGCGCTATAGAAGCTGTAGTTTAGACCCAATCATTTTGGAATTTGGGAGAGTGAAGTCTCCTGATCTAAAGAAGAACGCTGCTGAATTTGAAGACAATTTGTACAAATTTAGATATAGCCCACATATATACCTATATCCAGATTTGCATCTAAGCTCTACAAAATCCTCATTTCTCAACAGATATTTATAAAATTTCTCAGATAGCAGTTTGTTGAAGCAAAAAACCCGATGTCAAACATCAAGAAAATAAATATAGTCGCAGTATATTTATCCAATTTTTATCTAAGCATTATTAACTATTTGTTTTGGACAGATCAGTAACATTAGACAAACAACATTGATAAAACTTGACATTATTTCAGCTTATTCTCCTGATGAGGGTATATACCTACACTTCAGTGAAGGAGGGTATACGAGTATATCATATGCTACGGGCCAAAGTGTAACATATCGAAGGAGTGGCCTATGACCCTATGTATGTTCGGCGGAAATCCGTTTTAGAACATTTTAAGTCTTTTCAGCAATATTCGTCAATCCGTCTGTCTGGCTGGAGCGCACGATAACTCTCGAAATGAGTAACGGATTGACTTCAAATTTGGTATGTGATAATATTTTGTATACCCTCCACCATAGGATGGGCCGTATATTCATTTTGTCACTCCGTTTGTAACACCTATAAATATTCATCTAAGACCCCATCTATATATTTATATAAAATTGTTGCGTGACTGGCTGACTAACTGACTGATCATCGCCCAGGCCAAAACGGCTGAAGTTAGAATCATGAAATTTGGTGGGAGGGTAGTCCTTGGGACGTAGACGAAATTCGTACTGTTAGCCGCACAATAGGGCAAAAAGGGATAAATATGGTACCACCGCCAATTTAGAATCTTGAAATTTGGTGTGAGGGTAGCTCTTATGAGGTAGATTCAGAAATTGGCAGAATTTTTCGAAGTTCGAACATTTACGTACACAGTGGGGTAAAAAGTTAAAAATGGGATATATGTAGTACAACAGCCAAATTCAAATGGCAAGAGCTAGAATCGTGAAATTTTGTATGAGTGTAGCCCTTATGAGGTAGACTTAAGTTAATTGACAGTATTTTTCGTACATAGTGGGATAAAAAGAGAAAAATGTGGTACAACAGCCAAATCCAAATGGCAAGACTTAGAATCGTGAAATTTGGTGTGAGAGTAGCTCTTGGGACGTAAACAAGAACAAGGAGCGATTTTTTTTTAAATTTTGAGGCACAGCGGGACAGAAAGGGATAAATGTGGTACCACCGCCAAATTTAAAGTCTAAAATTAGAATGGTGAAAAGTTTAGATGTCTTTATGACAACGGATCGGGGTAGTCAGTTTTTTTGTATTCGTAGTTTTCGGGGCATAGTGGGGCTAAAGTGTAAAATATAGTACAGTGCCTTAAAAATGTCAAACATGGATCAATGGTTCCAGGGTAACTTTTGGAACATAAACTAGAGATTGGAAGTGATTTTTAGTAATTCGAACTTTAAGTGGCACTTAAACATGAGATATAACGAGTTTATATGGTTTTAGGAGCACAGTGGTCAAAAACGGTTAAATAATGCACAGTGGAGAAAAAATTATTAAATATGTTACAGTCGGGGAAAAAGGTTTAAGTATGTTAGCGTGGAGACACACAGTGGGGCAAAAATTTTGTACAGTGAGATAAAGAGTTGAATGGGGCACAGTTGTGCAAAAAGAGTTAACTATGGAAAGGTGGGGTAAAAATAGTTATATGTATATAGTAAAGTGTGACAAAATGGGTTAAAAATGGTACAGTGGGACAAAAAGCGTTAATATGGAACAGTGGGGCAAAACTGTATTTACTACAGTATAGTATGACAAAAATGGTTAACTATACAGTACAGAGGGCATAACTGTGTTAAATATTGTACAGTGGAGCAATCAGGGTAAAATATGGTACCGTGGGGCAAAAACTGTTAAATATGGTACAGTGAGACAAAGGGTTGAATATGACACAGTGAGGCAAAAAGGGTGAACTATGGTACAGTGGGGCACAATTAGTTTAATATGGTAACGTGGGACAAAATGGGTTAAATATGGTACAGTGAGGTAAAAAGCTTTAACTATGGAACAGTGGGACAAAAATGTGTTAGCTATGGCACAGTGCGACGCAAATGGTTAAATATGGTACAGTATGACAAAAATGGTTACAGTGGGCACAAATAGTAAAATATGGTAACGTGGAACAAAATGGGTTAAGTATGGTACAGTGGGGCAAAAAGCGTTAACTATGGAACAGTGTGGCAAAAATGTGTTAACTATGGTACAGTGGGGCAAAAATGGTTAAATATAGTGGACAAAATGTAGTAGGACAAAAAGGTGTTAAATTTGATTCAGTGGACCCAAAACGGTTAAATATGGTACAGTGGGTCCAAAAGCGTACATTTAGTACAGCGGGTAAAAATGTGGATGCAGGGAGAGAGGGTAAGTTAAATATGAAATAAGAACGTCTTTTTTAAAAATTTATGCTTTTAGTAGCACTGTGGTGCAAAAAGGTTAAACTTATGATGCAGTTGGGTCAAGCAAAAGTTGTTCAATATGTTACAGAGTACGGTTTAGTAGAGCAAAATGGGTTAAATATGGTACGGTAAAGCAAATAAAGTTAAATGCGGTAAAATGGTTAAATGTGGTTAGTGGGGAAAAAAGGAACCAAAATAGTCCCAGATATGTATAAAAATTCGTACTTTAGAAGCACAGTGTAATAAAAAGTGTTTAATATGGAATAGTGGTGAAAAAGGTGTTGAATGTGGTCCCTGAGTGCAAATGTAGCTCTTACAGCATAAACCAAAGCTAAGAAATAGTTTTTTCCAAATAGGTTCTTCTACTTAAACCGTGGGGAAAAACAAGTTAAATAAATGGCACAGATAGGGGACAAAAGTGTTGAAATACGGCCTAAGCTTGCGAATTTGGATCTTGAAATATCAATTATCAATTTAAAATATTGTACAATCGTGCAAAATTGGTTAATTATCAGGATAGCTCTTGGAACACAGTAGAACGAGAAATGTAACAAGGGTTCGTATTTTATAGTATAAAGGTAATCAAATCTTCTTCATTTTGCACCATTTATAATAATCATTTTATTTTGAAAGAAAGAGGTATAACTATTTTACAGTACCCTAAACAGAAAATAAATAAAAGAAGGGGGCTGCGAAGCGCACCGGGTTAAAGGTAGTAAAGTATATGGGGAATTCCACGACAAATCGACGGTTTCAAAAAAATTTCTGTTTTGATTTTTCCAATTTTTTTTAATTTTTTGGTACCCTCGCAGAAACGCTTTGTGGAATTTTTTGAGATTTTTCCGATAACTCGTTCAGAAGTTATCGATATTTAAATAATCGGAAAGATATCACTCTGTGTATCTGGTTTTTGTTCATAACATCCTTAGTTATGGTCCGATTTGAAAAATCTATTTTTGAAAAAATTATAATGATTTTTTACAAGGAATCTTTTTGTCGAATACTTTACCTAAAAAATCCATCGATTTCTACTACTTTTGATATATAGTTATTTTGTAGGGAGATTATCAGGGGTAAGGGGATCAGCGGGGGTGGCGTGTGTTTTGGAAGAAATGCTTCCTGAAGTGTCTCCTTTATTTTGTTCTTTGGCGTGGAACATCTAGACCGAAGCCTTCAAGTCACAAGCACAGTGGCTGGCAGCGAATTTTTTTTTTTTAAATTTTAAAAAATTAAAATTTTATGGCATGGCAACGTTAATTCGTGCAAAAAAGGCACATTTTTATGATTTCTTTTGTGAGGAAACGGTTAACATTTTTGACTGAAACCATTGGTACATTAAAGTATAACTTTCAAAGTTTATTGTGTCAAATTTTCATAAAAATATATTACAAAATATGGCAACGACAGCATTAATGCGAAGCGTCTCGAAAAAAAGTTGAATTGCGGTGCCTCTCATAACTCGATACCGGATCATCAGAAATTAAAAACCAGTAAGGAAACGCTAAAGTCGGGCGGTGCCGACTATATAATACCCTACACCACTCTCGTAATATTGAATAACTCTGATATATAAATTTTGTAATTCATGTATAAATTGTTTACATAAATTTACTTTTGGGACATTTTATACTTAAATAATACCCTGTACCACAGTGTGGTGTAGGGTATAAAAACGATTGGATCTAAAGAGCCAAATCGGATGATACATATATATGGGAGCTATAGCTAAATCTTTACCGATTTTCTTCAAATTCGGTAGTGTTGGTTCATGGATCAATAAACTCTACCATTCTAAATTTCAAAACGATTGGATGTAAAATACAGCTTCTATAGAACTAAAGGGCCAAATCGGACGAAACATATATATGGGAGCTATAGCTAAATCTTAACCGATTTTCTTCAAATTCGGTAGTGTTGGTTCATGGATCAAGAAACTCTACCATTCTAAATTTCAAAACGATTAGATGTAAAATACAGCTTCTATAGGACTAAAGGGCCAAATCGGACGAAACATATATATGGGAGCTATAGCTAAATCTTAACCGATTCTCTTCAAATTCGGCAATGTTGGTTCATGGATCAAGAAACTCTACCATTCTAAATTTCAAAACGATTGGATGTAAAATACAGCTTCTATAGAACTAAAGGGCCAAATCGGATGATACATATATATGGGAGCTATAGCTAAATCGTTACCGATTTTCTTCAAATTCGGTAGTGTTGGTTCATGGATCAATAAACTCTACCATTCTAAATTTCAAAACGATTGGATGTAAAATACAGCTTCTATAGAACTAAAGAGCCAAATCGGATGATACATATATATGGGAGCTATAGCTAAATCTTTACCGATTTTCTTCAAATTCGGTAGTGTTGGTTCATGGATCAATAAACTCTACCATTCTAAATTTCAAAACGATTGGATGTAAAATACAGCTTCTATAGAACTAAAGGGCCAAATCGGACGAAACATATATATGGGAGCTATAGCTAAATCTTAACCGATTTTCTTCAAATTCGGTAGTGTTGGTTCATGGATCAATAAACTCTACCATTCTAAATTTCAAAACGATTGGATGTAAAATACAGCTTCTACAGAACTAAAGGGCCAAATCGGACGAAACATATATATGGGAGCTATAGATAAATCTTAACCGATTTTCTTCAAATTCTGTAGTGTTGGTTCATGGATCAAGAAACTCTAGCATTCTAAATTTCAAAATGATCGGATGTAAAATACAGCTTCTACAGAACTAAAGAGCAAAATCGGACGAAACATATATATGGGAGCTATAGCTAAATCTTAACCGATTTTCTTCAAATTCGGCAATGTTCGTTCATGGATCAAGAAACTCTACCATTCTAAATTTCAAAACGATCGGATGTAAAATACAGCTTCTATATGACTAAAGGGCCAAATCGGACGAAAGATATATATGGGAGCTATATCTAAATCTGAACCGATTTCAACCAAATTCAATAGCGATCTTAACAGCCGCGAAATACTCTAAACTGCAAAATTTCAGAACGATCGGAGTGAAATTGCGACCTGTAGTCGACGAACAACTTTACATGGACAGACGGACAGACATCGTTAAATCGATTCAGCAAGTGATTCTGAGTAGGTCGGTATACTTTAAGGTGGGTCTAGCTGTGTTATTTTCAGGTGTTACAAACATCTGCCGTGAAACAAACTTATAATACCCTGTACCACAGTGTGGTGTAGGGTATAAATATATTTATTTAGTTAGATAATCGTTATAGCCAGGTAACGTTGTCGAGTTTTTTCGAAATTTAAATTTTTGGAACACTTTGAAGTGAAAAATTCGATTTTTGCGAGAATAATCGACTAATTGGTTATTGTTAAATAAAAAAATAAACAAATTTAAAAAAAACTCCACAGCTTTATGTAAAGAAATAGTGTTGAAAACTTCAAATTGATCGTTTCAGTAGTTTTTGAGTTATGAGGGGCACCGTCTTTGAAAACATGGGTTGTGGGAAAAACGCTTTAAAGCTTTTGGGTTGCTTAGATTGCTGTATCTTTGTAAGTTTTGATCAGATTCAACTCAAATTTTCACACAATATTCTTGAAAGGACTTCTATGTATTCTGAAGAAAAATAATAAAAAATGCAAAACATAAGTTTATAAACGTTACAGCAATGCTAACAATTTTTACTAAAAACAAAATTTCACGTTCAAAAAATCCAATTTTTCAAATTTGATTTTTCTATTTCGGGAGGGCAACTTATTCATTTAAGGTTAGGTTGAAGAGAGGAGACGTTTAAACGTCTCATGTCCATGGACATACACTTAAGCCAGTGGTTCGGCCTGTTGTGCGCCCCTTATGTATTAATTATAATCTTTAATACCTCACAAGTTACAGAAAATATCCTCTGAGATGAGTCAAGTCTGGCAATGTGTCGGACCTGAAATCAAGGGATCTTGCAGGAAGAATTATTAATAAATACCCAAATTCTGGAATTGCCATCCATATTTTGTAGAATAAAACAATGTACGAGTACATACATACGTCGTCTAAACGTTCATATGTATGCACAAACACAAATGCGGGAACTAAACGCAAATAAATTGTGACAAATTTTTAAATTGTCTCCAATCAAAAACCATAACAAATAAAAACAATAAGAAATAGTAAATAATAATAACAAAAAATAAATAACAATAAAATCGTTAAAGTTTAAAGAATCTCTCTCAACTATAAACGAAGTGTTTTGTAGTGAAAATTAGGCCTTCCCTTTATGAACGACGGCGCCGAGCGTTAGACTGATCTTTATATTACATACATACATATGTAGATCTATCATCTCTAATGCTCATTAAGGTGACAAAAGTGACATTTTAACAACACTTGATTCACTTATCGTTAAGGCACTCAACGTCGCAACTAGCGAGACGGATATCATTCATTCTTCATTCATTTAACTATTTAATTGGCAAGTGAAGTGAGATAATTTTCGATATTATTCTCGCAAAGAAAGACAAATTGTCCTCTCTCTCTCCATCGGTCTTCTGTTTATTGCACAATTAATTAACCATCATTCATTCATAAGGTAGTTGCCAGACTATTTACTGTCGGCTTTCCCAATTAGGAAATTGCAATGTTCCGAAATCACTTCGAATAACACTAGTTTACAAAATGTTTTGCCGAAGTTAGTTTACTCAACACAAAAAAAAATATGAAAGCAATTTATATGGTAATTTTTTTAGAAGTATAAGCACCGAAAGAGTCGGTTGCGCGTTAAATTTAAGAACATTTTTAGGGCTACAAATGATGTAATAGTCAGTAAACAGTCAATAACAAATTTCGAAAAAATTTGATTTAAAAAAAAAACAAGTAAGAAAGTTCAGTCGGATAAACCGACTTACCAATCCCCTCATCTTCAGTCCCAACAAATATTTGTAAATTTATTTTTTTTGTGGTAATTAAATTATTACCATTTTAAAATGCATTTATACCAGTATGCACTGGTATTATGCGGGAAGTACCCAAAGGGACGTGTCAATGACGCCCATTTTTCACTGGACTGTGTTCAAGTGTTTGTATATACTGGTATTAAAGTTACATATAAGCAAGTAACTTTTTGATGCAAAATTACCCATTTGGGTGGTACCAAAAGGCACGTGTCACTGACGCCCATTTTTCACTGGACTGTAGGTACTATAAAGGCACTACACAGTATACAAGGTGGCGCAAAAGTAACCTTTCGATGTTTTTTGGCTGTAATTAAAAAAAAAATGAAAAACTTTGATTCTTCTTGTGGATTATTTTTATTTGGTCTTTTAATTTTCTTTACATCAAGTCGAGAATATGATGTCATGTAAATGGCCGCCGCCACAGTTGATTGTCATTTGAGCCCTTTTTATGACATTTTCCATCACTTTGTCCAAAACTTCCGGCGATAGGTCCTCACATTCTTGACGGATTGTTGACCTAAACCCGCGACTTCAAAAAGCCCCACAAAAAGAAGTCTGGAGCGGTCAAATCAGGCGATCTTGCTGGCCAGTGCAAATCGCCAAAACGGGAGATTAGGCGACCGGGAAATGCATCCTTCAGCATATCGGTTGTAGCACGTGCAGTGTGTGCCGTTGCACCGTCCTGTTGGAACCACATGTTTTCCAATCCAATTGATCATTGCTCTGTAGCGCTCACCATTCACAGTAACCGTTTGGCGCGCGACGTCTTCGAAGAAAAAAGGTCCGATGACTCCTCCAGCGAAAACAGCACACCATACAGTGACTTTGAGCGGGTGTAATGGCTCTTCGTGGATTACACGCGGATTTTCAGTGCCCCAGAAGCGTAAATTTTGCTTATTTACGTACCCGCTAAGATGGAAATGGGCCTCAACACTCATGATTATTTTTGATGAAAAATCATCTTCCTCTTGGTGGTGATTAAGGATGGCTTGAGCGTATGTTAGACGCGATTGGCGGTCAGCAGCTAACAGCTGATGCACCGTCTGGACTTTGTACGGAAACATCTTCAAATCTTGTACCAAAATTCGCTGTAGAGACCGTCGACTGATACCAATTTGCGTGGCACGTCGTCTGGTCGATGTCGACGGCGCTTCCATGACATCCTCGGCTACAGCAGCAATATTCTCTGCAGAACGGCTACTCCGGGGTCTGCCACGCCTGGCAGCATCTCGTGTTGTGCCAGTCTCTTCGAGGCGAGCAGGAAATCTGCGACGAAATTCACGTTGTGCCAAAGTCACCGACCGATTATTGGTCACATAAATAGTCAGCAATATTCCGCGTTCTGGAGCAGTGTAGCGTAACATTGTTTATTAACGTGTATTTCGCATGTGTTTACTACACAAATGTCAAAACAGAACTGACATTAGGGGCCAATCGCAAAATTTAAAGCATTTTCTGATAGGAAGATTACTTTTGCGCCACCTTGTACAATTTTAAGTATTTGTATGAACTGATACTAAAGCTATAAGCAGATAACTTTTGGTGCAAAATGGCCCATTTGTGTCGGAGGTATCAAAAGTGGCGTGCCAATAACGCCCACTTTTCTTGGTACTATAAAAATAATACACTGCTCAAAATGTCATGTATTTATGTGCACCGGTATAAAATATATAACCAGTTAATTATCCCCTCACCTTAGAGAGGAGGGTATATATCATTTGCTACGAACCAAAAGTGTAACACATCGAAGGAGTAACCTAAGTCGAATGAGCAATGTCCGTCCGTCCGTCTGTCTGTCTGCTGGCTGGGGCGCACGATAACTCACGAAAGGAGTAACCGATTGACTTCAAATTTGGTATGTGGTAATATTTTCGTCTATCTCCGGTTCGAAGATGGGCCATATTGGTCCACTCCTTCTAGTAGCTCCCCCACAAAGGGTTAACATTTAGTGAAATATTGATTATTTACTTCTATGCTACTTATTTGAATCCTCTGAAATTGTACATATAGTATTAGTTTATTAGTCGCTATTACCTCGAGAAAAATAGGCGAAGTTGCGACGCCCGTTTTGGTACCTCCCACACAAATGGACAATATTGAACCAAAAGTTAATAGCTTATAACTTTATTACCAGTGCATACAAAGACTTGAAATTTTGTACAGTGTAATGCTTTAATTGCACCTACAATACAGTGTAAAATGGATATTATTGCCACGCTCCTTTACACAAATGGACCATTTTGTACAAAAAGTTACCAGCTTATAAATTTAATACCAGTGCATGCAAATACTTGAAATTTTGTACAGTGTAGTGCTTTTACAGTACATAGAGTCCAGAGAAAAATGGGCGTTATTGGCCCCGCCCCTTTTGGTACCTCCCACACAAATGGACCTTTTAGTACCAAAAGTTAACAGCTGTTAACTTTAATACCAGTGCATACAAATACTTGAAATTTCGTACAGTGCAATGCTTTTATAGTACCTGGAGTCTAGAGAAAAGTTAACTGCCCATATCTTTAATATTACTTCATGCAAATACTTGAAATTTTGTACAGAGAAAAATGACCATTATTTGGGCGCTCCTTTTGGTACCTCTCACACAAATGGACCATTTTGTACCAAAAGTAAATTTGTTTGAACTTTAACACCAGTACATACTTTAAAGTTATTAAATGCAATTTAAATAGATAATAATTTAAATAAAACAAAAAAATAAATAAATTTACCATTTTTTGAGGCGATTCATTAGTCGGTTTACCCGACTGAACTTTCTTACTTGGTTTTATTACAAAACGGTCCCTTTGTGTGGGAGGTACCACAAGGGATGGCGACACTTCGCCCATTTTTCTCAAGCTGATAGCGACGGATAAACTATTACTATGTGAGGAATTACAGATGAGTCGTATAAGTAGTATAGAAGTTATTAGAGAATCAATATTTCACCTAATGTTAACCCTTTGTGGGGGAGGTATTAGAGGAGGTGCACTAATATGGCCCATCTTATATGCACTGGTATATTAACGGTACGAGCTATTAAATTTTGGCCCACTTTTCACAGGACTGTAAGCACTATGACATCACTACACTGTAAAAAAATTTCAAGTATTTATATGCACTGATATTAAAGTTATAAGCCTTTTACTTTTGTTATAAAACGGTCCATTTTTTTGGGAGGTACCAAAAGGGGCTGTACAATAATGCCCACTTTTTACCGGACTATAGGCGCTATAAAAACATCATACTGTACACAATTTCAAGTATTGTTATGCACTTATATTAAAGTTATAAGCTGTTCAATTTTGATGCAAAATGGTACTTTTGTGTGGGAGGTGCCAAAAGGGGCGTGGCAACTTCGCCCATATTCCTCGAAGCGATAGCGACTAATAAAATAATACAGGGTTTTCCAACAAGAGGTGTTATTTTGAATCACCCGGTATTTCGGTAGCTGTCACTTTGGAAGCTTTTATTCTTTGACAAGTAGAAACTACTTCATTACTAAAAATGGAACGATACACGATTCAACAACGCATTGAAATTGTTAAAATTCGAAAAATCATCTTGACTGATGAGGCCCATTTCCACCTCGGTGGCTGCGTCAACAAGCAAAATTGTCGCATTTGGGGCTCGGAAAACCCAAGAGTTATTGTTGAGGAGCCTCTCCATCCTCAACGTGTGACTGTTTGTTGCGGTTTGTGGTCCGGCGGGGTCATTGGACCTTACTTTTTCGAAAATGAGGTTGGATCAACAGTTACGCGGTGAATGGATTGCGCTATCGAGAGATGATTAATGATTTTTTATGGTCGGCGTTGGATGGAATTTATCTGGACAACGTTTACTTTCAACAGGACGGCGCTACGTGCCACACAAGCAACGAAAGCATTGCGCTGTTACGGGAAAAGTTTCCGGACCGTGTTATCTCTCGAAGAGGTGATCACAATTGGCCACCGAGATCTTCTGATTTAACACCTGGCAACTTCTTCCTTCGGGGCCACGTGAAAGATAAGGTCTACTCCAACAGCCCAGCGTCGATTCAAGACCTCAAAAATGGAATTCGTGAGGCTATCGAGGACATGGGGCAGCCACTTTGCGATTTGGTTATGGAAAATTTCATGAAAAGGATATGGTCCTGTAAGCGTGGTCGTGGTGGCCATTTGGCCGATGTTGTTTTTCATTATTAACGGCATACCTTCCTCTTTATTATGAAATAATTTATTTTTATTTATTTATTTATATGAATTACAATACAAAGTAAATTTATATTCTAATATAAATTTAGATATGGCTAAATGTTTGCAGCGACAGACCAGAGCCTCTGGTGGGAATCGAACCCACGACCCCCAAACTCATAGGCAAGTACGCTACCAACTCGCCTACTGGGGCGCTCAGTATTATGAAATAAACATCCCATCATTTATCTCAAAAAATGACATTTTTTCTTTGAATACCAAAATAACACCTCTTGTTGGAAAACCCTTTACAATGTGTGGAATTTCAGAAGATTCTAATAAGTAGAATAGATGATATTAAAGAACCAATATTTCACTAAATGTTAACCCTTTGTGTGGGAGGTACCAGAAGGAGTGGACCAGTATGGCCCATCTTCGAACCTGAGATAGAAAAAAATATTATCCTATCTGAAATTCATCGTGAAATTTTGTTCAGTGGTGAAGCACATTTTTGGTTCAATGGATACGATAACACTATGCAACAAATGAACACTTTTTGAAAAATACACGAACCTGACTGTATAGCTTCGATTCTACTACCAAATGGTAGTATAACCCTATACACATATAGTAACATTTTATGGCGAACATTTTTGTAGAACATTTCATACCCGCCCTCTCCCTTTTAAGGGGTGTTTTTTACGATTTGTTAAAATGGGGCCAAAAATTACAGTTATGTGGGGGAGCTAGAGGGTTAAAATGTTCCACAAAAATATTGGACTTAATATTTTCTATAAAATTGCTGAACATACCCCATACCAGAAAAATATATTTTTGTTACATAACAGTGAAATACTTAAATTTTTGGGGTACAATGTGGATTTTTGAGCTATTAAGGTGCAGATTGTATTGATATGTTCATGAAAGTTGTTCAGATTTACCGTGGCTACAATATTGCCAAATATTGTTAGTAAAAAATCTGAGATCCCTTAAAGTTATGCCGAAAAAAGTGAAAAAAAAAATAAATTTAATCCTATGTTTTTCGAAAAAAAGAGCATGAAAACAAAATTTTTTGGCATGAAATGTTAACAGACTTTGTTCAACGTGTTCTTAGCTACATTATTGCCAAATATAGTTAATTGCTATCACCAAGTCTGAAGTAGCTGTTGCTCAAAAACCGATGACACCTTTTTTCCAGGGGTCCACTGATTTTCCGAATCTTTCGAGGCCCATAAAAAGAAATTGGTCACCAATCTCGCCAAACTGAGTATAGGGTTATACTACCGTTTGGCAGTAGAATCGAACCTATACCGTCAGATCCGTGTATTTTTTTCACTGTTGCACAGTGTAATAAACAAAATTGCGTATTTGGGCTTATGAGCAACCCGAAGAGTAACAAGAGCTGCACTGAAAAATATGTCGTCTTAAAATTAAAGATTTGCTCCAAAGACGACCTTAATCATTAAAAAGGTACATTTTGTACTTAAAATATTGATAATTTCCTTAATGTTAAGAAAATTTTCTTAATGAAATTTTTACACAATATACTTCGAAAGTTATACTATAATATACCGTTGGTTTTAATCAAAAGATTTTAACTGTGTCGTAACAAAAAAATCACAAAAATATGCCTTTTTTTGCACGAATTAACGTCCCAGCAAAATCTTGGTAAGTACCTGTCATTATTCCCCGCATTACCAAATAATGACATCTCATTATTCGCTGCATTACTTTCGGCTTATTAATAATGACTTACCAATAATAACAGGAATAAGTAATTTTTTGTTATCAAAGTCATTATTCAAGTACATAAAATCGAGCTAAAAATAAGTACTTATTATGCTACTTTATTGTATGCTTTTGGGAAGTACTTTCCTCCAATGACATCCCCATGTTAAAATAATGAGAAAAGTGGCTAAATAATAAGTACTTACCATTATCGAACTTTGCTTACTCGTCGGATTATTTGGTAATGACAAATTTTGCTGGGGTTGGACTATTTATTTTTTCTGGGGATATATAAAGTCTGAGGTCTTCAGGAATAAGCCAGCTACAATTGACGCTTTGGAAGCCAACATTACTCGCGTTATTCGCGAGATACCTGTCGCCATGCTTGAATGAGTCGCCCAAAATTATATTGTTCCATACCAAATTTGAAGTCAATCCGTTACTCCTTTCGAGAGTTATCGTGCGCTTCGTGCGCTTTCCACCGAACATACATACTTGGGGTCTTAGGTCACTCCTTCGATGTGTTACACTTTTTGTCCGTAGAAAATGATACGATGGTTGCTATATGTATGGATGGCGCCAGGCACACTAAATGTTGCTTGGCGCCATCTGACATTTCCATTGGAAAGTTTGACATTTTTTAGCATAAACGTACTCAGTACTGTTGTTTACAGTGACTTGAAAAAATCAATTTGGCAAAAAAATGGAATTAACTCGTGAACATTTTCATGCGATCATTTTTCACAACTTTCGGCGAGGATTATCACGACAAGAGTGCATCGATGAACTTAAATCTTTGTATGGCGATTAAGCACCATCCTATAGCACTGTGAGAAACTGGTTTAATGAATTCAATCGTGACCGACGCTCGCTCAAAGACGAACGTCGTGAAGGTCGTCCAAAAACGGCCGTTGTGCCAGAGAACATTGATGCCGTGCGTGAACTGATAATGCAAGATCGTCATGTGACATACCGTGAGATAGAGGGATCCTTGGGCATTTCTTCCACCAGTATACATTCAATATTGCATGAACACCTGGCCGTAAAAAAGGTTTGTTCTCGTTGGATCCCGCACAATTTGACAATCGCTCAAAAAAAGGCTCGTGTCGATTAGTGCAAAGAAATTTTGAAAAAATACGATCGCGGTGCTTCAAAAGACGTTTATAAGATCGTCACAGGTGACGAATCTTGGATCTATGCGTATGAGCCCGAAACAAAACCGACGGTGTGGGTCTTTGAAGCCGAGCCAAATCCAACGAAAGTTGTTCGTGGAAGAAGCACTTCGAAGCAAATGGTCGCCTGTTTCTCCGTCAAAACTGGCCATGTGGCGACTGTTCCGCTTGAGCAACGTAGGACGGTCAATTCTGAGTGGTACACCACAATTTGGTTGCCTGAAGTCTTCGGAGAAATTCGATAAACGAACAAGAGAAGACGAATCATTGTGCACCATGACAATGCGATCTCTCACACATCGGCTCAAACCAGCGCCTTTATGACCGGCCAAAACGACGAATTGATGGGTAAACCGCCGTACAGCCCTGACTTGGCACCCAATACTTCTTTTTATTCCCGCACATCAAGAAAAAAATGCGTGGTCAACGATTTTCGTCGCCAGAAGATGCTGTTGAAGCGTTCAAAAACCTTGTTTTGGAGGTGTCTCAATCGGAGTGGAAAAAGTGCTTCGACAATTGGTTTGAGCGCATGCAAAAGTGTATAAATCATGCTGGAGAATACTTTGAAAAACAATAAAACCATTTTTGATGATAAATATTCGCATTTTTATTATTAGGCCAGAAATATATATAGCAGCCCTCGTAACAAAACGTAAACCAAAAATTAAAATGTTTAATAGACAATTAAAAACAAGTAAGAAAGTTTTAGTCGGGTGAACCGACAATGGTATACCCTCACTTTGTGAGTAATGTAATATGGAATATTACACGATTTAATGTGTCAATGTGTGTGGGAGGTACCGAAAGGGGTTTATCAAATACACTTATTTTTCGCTGAACAGTAGATACTTCAAAAACATTGCGCTGTGCCGAACTATAAGCGTTTATGTGCACTAATATATTAATGTTATGAGCTATTAAATTTTGGTATCATTTGTGTGGGAGGTACAAAAGGGGCGTGGTGGTAACGCCCATTTTTCACAGGACTATAGGTACTTTAAAAGCGTTACACTGTGCAAACTTTTGTAGTATTTTCATGCATTGCTATAAGCTTTTAATTTTTTGTACAAAATGGTACGTTTGTGTGGGAAGTACCAAAAGGGGCGTGGCAATAACGACCATTTTTCACTGGACTGTAGGCGCTTTAAAAGCATTACTCCGTGCAAAGTTTCAATTTTTTTTTGCACTGGTATTAATTTTATATTTTACTAAATTTTAACCCTTTGTGAGGGAGGTACTAGAAGGAGTAGACCAATATGGCCCATCTTTGAACTTAGCCTGAGATAGAAAAATATATTATTCCATAACAAATTTGAAGTCAATTCGTTACTGCTTTCGAGAGTTATCTTGCGCTCCAGCCAGACAGACATTGCGGACGGACATTGATCAAACGACTTAAAATGGCCCAAAACGGATTTTCGGCGAACATCCTTGGGGTCTTAGGTCACTCCTTCGATGTGTTACACTTTTTGTTCGTGGAAAAATGATATATACCCTCGTCACACTAAAGTAAGGGTATAACAAATATCCAAATTTGAAAGAAATGTAGTGTCAAGAAGTCAGTCAAATCGGGAATGACAATTTATTGTTCATATTGAAATAAATTTCAACAATTTTTGCGTAATTTAATTTCTTCTTAATGTTTTTGACCTCGTCAAAGAGTTCGAAATTGGGATCATATGTAACATTTTTTTCAGCCACTGTCTTTACATACTTCTGTCGGCGGCACTCTGGCTTAAGTTGGATTCTTTGTGTAATTGTACACAAAAGGTATGGTTCTGGGAAAGACGTGCTTCGACTTTGGTACTAAAATCGAAGTCTTTAGAAGCATTCGTAAGACACGCGTTTGTTTTGTAAAAATGGGAGAACGTGTTGAAATTGAAAATGTATATACTCGTATATTAAATTTGTTGAGCTAAGAACTCGAGCAAAACTCCGTCAGCCAAAGCTGACGTCCATAAGGAACGTTCAAACCAACTCAACCGTGAGGTTCGGCGCAGTGCCAGGTGCGACATGAATGAACAACATTACCAATAAACTACAGACAGCAGCCGCTCCGCATCATACCAGATATATGTAGCTCGATATTAGCAAGCTAACAAACAATCTTAATGAATGCATCTGGTGAAATTATAACACCCAAATCAACAAATCAATTCATGGGAAATGTCTGCACCCACATGCTGTCAACAACATCTACAGCACAACAGCCACTATGCACATGCGTGGAACACACTCCAAAAGGTAACATACCAATGGAAGGACCAAAAATAGCAGAGAGCATCGAGCCATTGAGACACCAGAAGACAAACAAATCCGTTGGCTGGGATAACATCGCACCAGAGTTACTACCAACAGATCGGAGGCAGTCGTTTTTTTACCGGGTCACTTGGATCAGTTAGGTCCATAGATTTACCACGAGCTGAAATGCCCCGAAACCAACCTGTTTGATATACAAAGTTATCGATAGTACGAATATCCCAGTATGTCCAGACGTCGTTTACTCAAAGCGGGACAGTAGCATAGCAAGTGCTCAATGATTACCACTTCTTCCTCATCTCCGCAGTTTCTGCAGAAGTCAATACCCAACCTACTGGCGTGTTCGCCGATCAGGCAGTGTCCCATCAGAACTGACACTAACGTAGACAGTCTTTTAATCTCTAGTGCGAGGACCTACTCAGGTGCCTTACAGGTGCCGATTTCTGTCCATCTTTCGTCGGACTGCCTGATTGCCTAAGCCAAAGCTTACATGGGATAGTGTATATGTAATGTAAATTCTTCGAGAATTTGTAATGTCGTTCCTTTCCTAGCAAGTTCATCGCACAGTTCCCGGGATATTCCTGTGCCCAGGCACTCATATGAGGTGTATGTCAAGCTGCTCAACCATCTCGTTGAGAGATCTGCGGCAGTTGAGGGCTGTTTGTGAAATCCAGAGATTTGATGGCAACCTGGCTATCCGAGTAAATGACAACGCCTGTGTTTGGTTACTATGATGCGACTAAGCCACTTGGTGACTTCCCATATTGCCATTATTTCGACTTGATAGATACTGCAGGTATCTTGTAGTCTGAGAGTTATATCAAGACTGAGTTATTTACAGAACTCAACCAACCTTTTCATCAAGTTTCCAACCATCCGCATAGAAGTGGAGATGGTTTCTATTACCTGGTATTCTGTCAGCTCATTCTTCTCTGGCTGGCATCATAGTGATGTAGTTCCTCTCGAAGGTGTACACCTTTGATATATAGTCCACTCGATTGGTTACCATAGCACTACACATACATAGTTCTTCATCTTCCACATTATTCTTATACTTCCACATTGATATACAGTTTGATCTTAATGCCGCTCTGGTTGCAACTTCTCTCGCCACAATTTTAATCGGCATTAGATGAATTTCAGCTTGTTGAGACTCAGTCGCTGTTGTCCTTAAAGTTCCGCTTATGCGTAGGCAGGCATTTCTCTGAACCTTTGATAGTAGATTGGTGATCGATAGTTTATCAGTTGCCTTCCACCACATCATAGTGCCGTACAATAGTATTAGACGAACTACTGCTAAATATATCCAACGGGCTATTATAGGAAAGAGGCCCGACCTCGAACCTACAGCCTTCCTGCAGGAATATAAGCCGACGTCGGCCTTCCTTACTCGTTCCAGTACGTTAAGTCTGAATAACAGTTTCCTATCTAGAATTATTCCTAGAAATTTTGCACTTTCACAAAAGGCTAGATCTGTTCCATTAATCCGAGGAGGGTCCACATGTGGGACTTCATCCAAGTAAAGAGAATCAATTCTGCCTTGTTTGGGTTTATGCCCAAACCTATGTTTTGGGCGATCTAACCAACTTGTTCAAAGCCACCTGTAGGATGTCTCTGATGACTTTTTCGAATTTGCTACTTACTGCGATTGCCACGTCGTCCGCATATGTCACGACCTTGCAGCCACAACGTTGTAGATTTAGCAGGAATTCATGCACACCAAATTAGTGGAGACGGTACTCCTCCTTGTGGGATCCCCCTGTTTACAAACGATGTTAGAGTTGTGGACCCAAAACTTGCTGTTATGCGTCTTCTGTGGAGTAGGCTTTGAATTAGTATAATCAAGCTAGAGTTCACCATTAGATGTGAGAGCGCCACAATTACCGCGTCCGAGTGAATGTTGTTAAAAGCCCCTTCTATGTCAAGAAATGCCACCATAGTGAATTCCTGGGACGATTCGATAGTGTGTACAAGTTCGTGCAGGGCAGATTCTGTAGATTTTCCCTTGTTGTAAGCAAGTTGATTTCCCGACAGGAGTTTTGTATTCAGATTCTCCCTAATGAAAGAATCTAAAAGTCTTTCCAGACTTGTCAATAGGAAGGAGGGTAGGCTAATTGGTCTGAAGTTTTTGGCCTAGTGTGCGTTATCTTTCTCACTTTGGGTATGAATACCACTTTAGTACCCCTCCATCGATTGGGGATATATGAGAGATTGATACAGCCTTCATACATTTTCACCTGCAAGGGGATAATGTACTTCAACATTTTCTACATTTCTGCTGGAGTGATTCTGTGTGGTCCAGGTGATTTGAAGGGCTCAAAGCTGTTAATCGCCCAGCTTATTCTGGATTTCTCAGTCAACAAGCTAGCAGTCCACTCGCTCTCTTGATGGTCTTGCTGTACTTCGGGTTCTGTTGGTGAGTTCCGTGGGAAATGTGTGTCGAGAAGTACATTTAACGACTGCTCGCTGTTTTTTGTCCAGTTATTTGCCTCATCCTGCAAAGAACCCAATGTACAGTGGATAATATCTTACGAAGCCTTGCGGCATCCAAGACTTTTTCCACTTTTCCACAGAAGGTGTGTCAAGAACGACTTTGTACTTTTCTAAGTTCCTTCTTATAGGCTTTTACTTGCTCTTTATAGACATCCCAGTCATTAGTGATACCAGTATATTTGGCCTTGAATAGCTTGTTGCTGGTCTTTTTGCTATCCTTTAGCCTTGCACCATGGTTTTTGACAGACTTCTTCTAGGGAACTATTGAATAATGTGGTGATATACTCGACCACATTATACAGACCGGCTTTGTCACTCGGTTCGTATAGATGTTTAGAGTTGAGGACTTTTTTTGGAAATTATTCTCCTACAGGAGCCACTTTGTCTGAGTGATATGAGAATGAGTGGTTGTCCAGTACATTCCACCGCTATTCTGACAGTCAGTCAGTAGCGAACGTTACGTCTAGTATTTCATGTCTGCCATTAATTGTAAAGGTCGGTTTGTTGCCTTTGTTACAAATAGTTAGGTTGGTAGTTAGAATAAAGTCATTGCTTCTTCTACTTCCCTGAAGAGAGCTATCTCCAGACTAGCCGTGGTGTTTACCACTGCAATTAGTCAAGAGAAAGATGCTAAGATCCTTCCTGGCCAAAATGCAAGTTCTTGGAATACCATTACAGTTTGCCAGTAGCAACTTAAGGTATGCCCACTGTACCTGTGTAGACAGGCGCATCAATAAAGCCGCTGAGGCAGCTTTAGCGTGATGGACGTTAATCTGTAGAATTCTTACCATCATTGGTAGCCGACAGATTAACCTCCACCCCAATAAGGGTGTTGGCGAACTCCTCGCCCGTATCATCGAGGATCATGTCCACATTAGATGCGTCAAGGAGATCATAAACCCTAGTGCTCAGATAAAGCTGTTACAGTCTTTATGATAGGACCTGAATCTCCAAAAATTATGAGCGTGGGTGGATACCTCATCTTCCGCAATGGTAGCTATATATATAAACCATAGTCCCGAAGCCATATCGCAGGTAGAGAATAGTAAGTCGAAATCGACTTAAGTCGACGATCGATTTTGAGGCGAAAAATACCATTATTTCGTGGTCGACTTTTTGCTTCCAACTGTATGCTGAAATCGACTTTTGGTATCGATGAATCGAAACACATATAGTCTTTCAAATAAAGCACATTTTTAATTTTATTCTTATACACAAACATATAATTATCACTATTTCTATGAGGACTTTATTTATATCACGACCAAAAAAAGTATTTTTTTTTAATAAATTTTAAGTTAGATTTAAATTTGCACGATCGCTAACTATAACTAATTTTTTGGTACTCGAGCAGTATTTTCATTTCAGTTTCGCCACGTTTTTATCCCCTCACCTTAGATAGGTGGGTATATATCATTTTCTACGAGCCAAAAGTGTAACACATCGAAGGAGTGACCTAAGACCCTAAGTACGTTTGGCGGATATCCGTTTTGGATCATTTTTAGTCGAATGAGAAATGTCCGTCCGTCCGTCTGTCTGTCTGCTGGCTGGTGCGCACGATAACTCTCGAAAGGAGTAACCGATTGACTTAAAATTTGGTATGCGGTAATATTTTTCTCTATCTCCGGCTAAGTTCGAAGATGGGCCATATTGGTCCGCTCCTTCTAGTACCTCCCCCACAAAGGGTTAACATTTAGTGAAATATTGATTATTTAATAACTTCTATACTACTTATTTGAATCCTCTGAAATTCTACACAAAGTATTAGTTTATAAGTAACTATTATCTCGAAAAAATGGGCATTATTGCCACGCTCCTTTTGGTACCTCCCACATAAATGAACCATTTTGTATCAAAAGTTAACAGATTTTAACTTTTATACCAGTGAATACTCATACTTAAAATTTTGTACGGTGTAATGCTTTTATAGTATCTAGAGCCCAGAGAAAAGTGACCGTTATTGGCACGCCCTTTTTTGGTACCTCCCACACAAATGGACCATTTTGTACTAAAAGTAAACAGCTTTTAACTTGAGTACATACTTTAAAGTTATTAAATGTAATTTAAATTGATAAAAATTTAATTAAAACAAGTAAGAAAGTTTCAGTCGTGTAAACCGACTAAGGTATACCCTCACTTTGTGAGTAATGCAATATTGAATATTACTCGAATTATTCTGTCAATTTGTGTGGGAGGTACCAGAAGGGGTTTATCAAATACACCTTTTTTTGCTGAACATTAGATACTTTAAATTCATTGCACTGTGCCGACTTATAAGCATTTATGTGCACTGGTATAAACGTTATGAGACATTAAATTGTGGTATGATTTGGGCATTTTGTGTGGGAGGTACAAAGAGGGGCGCGGCAATAATGCCCATTTTTCACAGGGCTATAGACACTATAAAAACATTACACTGTACAAAATTTCAAGTATTTTTATACACTGGTTTTAATGTTATAAGCTGTTAACTTTTGTGCAAAAAGGTACCTTTGTGTGGGAGGTACCAAAAGGGGCGTGACAACAACACCAATTTTTCCCTGGACTGTAGGCAATATAAAAGCATAATACTGTACAAAATTTCAAGTATTTTTATACACTGTTATTAATGTTATAAGCTGTTAACTTTTGGTGCAAAATGGTGCATTTGTGTGGGAGGTACCAAAAGGGACGTGGCGACATCGCCCATTTTTCTCGAGTTGATAACGACTAATAAGCTAATACTATGTGTGGAATTTCAAAAGTTTCGAATAAGTTGTATTGCAGTTATTAAAGAATCAATATTTCACAACATTTTAACCCTTTGTGGGGGAGGTACTAGAAGGAGTGGACCAATATGGCCCATCTTCGAACTTAGCCGGAGATAGAAAAAAATATTACCACATTCCAAATTTGAGGTCAATCGGTTACTCCTTTCGAGAGTTATCGTGCGCACCAGCCAGCAGACAGACAGACACACAGACAGACAGACAGACGGACGGACATTGCACATTCGACTTAAAATGACCCAAAACGGATTTCCTCCGAACATACTTGGGGTCTTAGGTCACTCCTTCGACGTGTTACACTTTTTTCCGTAGCAAATGATATATACCCTCGTCACACTTTTTGGGACTCAAAGTGAGGTGATTCATAAAAGTCGAGAGTCGACTTTCAGCTTCCAGTACCATTCACTAATCGCAGGGTTCCATTTAACCGTTTTAAGTGGGGCATGGATTCAGCATTAAGGGTCAAATTGATGTGTCCTTTTTACCATTCGCCTTTCTATTCTTACTAATTCTCCATTTATGGGTCGGGCGACCAGGATTGGGGGTTTTTAATAATCTGAAGTATGTAAGCCGAGTTGGATGGTTCTTCTGTTGCCCAGGTGAGGGCTCTCGGGTGACTAGGGATGTTGTTTTTTCGACAATATCAACATGTGCGCCCTGCCACATCTCACCCACTCGACTCAGAGCAGCCTTATATAGTTCTACATATCTGGCATCACCGAAAGCTAGGACCTTTACTCTCCTTGGTGCCATCCTACATCGTTTCAGATTGGAGGTATGCCCGGCATCTCACTGAGGACAGCGAGGTATTAGTGATAATGGCCGATTGGACAAGGTTCAATTTGTCCTTGTGGATGGTCCTTGGTGTTTGTTTTTTGGGAATTTGGATAGATTCAAAGACGAATGCTGCCGAATTTGAAGAAAACCGGTTCAGATTTAAATATGGTCTCCATATAAACCCTATAAAACCCTAATTTCTCAACCGATCCTTATAAAATTTAACAGATAACAGTTTG
The DNA here is from genome assembly GCA_963930755.1 of Eudasyphora cyanicolor. Classification (NCBI taxonomy): domain Eukaryota; kingdom Metazoa; phylum Arthropoda; class Insecta; order Diptera; family Muscidae; genus Eudasyphora; species Eudasyphora cyanicolor. The sequence goes on from OZ005735.1 coordinate 136,512,736, forward strand.
TTGAACCAGAAAGAACCATTGTCTAATTTCAAAAAAAAAATAGGTCCAGATTTTGATATAGCCCCAGTATATACGTATATTCGATTTTGAATTTAAGCTTTCTCTAATAAAATTACTTGGACAGATCAGTAGCTAGTAGACAAACAACATTGATAAAACATGAAAATATTTCTTCTTATTCTGCTCTGATATGGTGGTTGGTGTAGAGCAGGGATGATAATTGAGAGTAACCAAATGGTACAGAAATCGTTCTAAAAGGGTACTTCATGGACCCAAAAAGTACCAATTTTAAAAGTTGTTTAAATAATTCTTCTTGAAATATTGAGATACAAATTAGTAAGATCCAGTAATACATGAACAACTTCTTGATAACAATCTACTAAAAGCTTATGGGCCCTATTCATAAAAACTTAATGAAGGTTTGAAGAACGGTTAGGAGTGTTACAGTGTTCTTCAAACCCCCATTAAATTTTTATGAATATGGCCCTATAGCAGCATAAAAACTTTGGTTGGTACTACCCTATACCAAATAATTGGAGCAAAATAAGCACACATACGTATAATGGTTAACTATCTGAAATGCTTAATTTTAAAATCGTACAGGTCGCAAATATAAACCGAAATTTACGGAAATTTATACAAAATAATTTAGAGAAGAATTTTGATTATAATTCTTCACTCTCTAGAGAACCAATTTTTAGCCGATTACGAGTATGATGATATATGTTTCATATTGCATAAAATCATCTATAGAAAAATGTGATTCATGTCGGTCCAGCTTTAATATAAAATTAATTGATTTTACATTTTGTTTTATCCAGTATCGCTCCTTGTTAGAATTGCTGAACTTTTGATATACGATTATACCACACGTGATGGTTCCAGACAAATTTGAGGTTTTGGTGTAGATGCCACGTTTTACAGTATACGTGCCATTAATCTTTTCTTATGAGTATAGGTTTTTAATTTCGTTAAAAATGCAAAAGGAAAAGGAAAGGCACGATTTCATACGCAATAAAAACAAACTGAATTTTGTTGTAATATAAAAGGCCGAACATATTTCTTGGCGTTGCGTACCTATGTCGAACCATGTCGAAAGAGACTTCTATTATTTTTTAAAAAGGTATATTATTTTCATGCAAAGACATGTTTGATAAAAAAAGTATCAAATGTGTCGCGGGAGTATCACGGTACTATGAGGGTCTGAAAAGTACCAAAAAAAGTACTAAAGTATCAAATTTATCATCCCTGGTGTAGAGTATCATATAATCGGCTCTGACCGACTTTTGCCCTTCCTTACTGGTTTTATTGTAAATTGAATCAAAACAAAAATTGATTATGTTTAACAAAGTACGAATATTTTAGCACTTACTCAATTTAGCTGAAGAGAGATTGAGAGAGGTGCCGGTGAAGAGAGAGAACGAAGCTGAAAACCAAACGTATCAGTAAAATGGGTTTTCTTCACGATCATCATGAAGACGACTCGACTCGATAATGATGATGATAACTAACGCTGGTTGTGAGAGTAGAGAGAGCAGAGGTGTTGTTCGTTTGTAGTTAGTTAGTTGGTGCGATGGTGGTCGGCTTTGATGGTTGTTAATGACGCTGATGATGATGATGGGTTCGGACGGACAGGCCACAATAACAAACACCCCAGACGAAACGGACAGCAACAGGTTTCTTATAAATAGAGCCCACTATGCTGGCAAATAGATCAGTTGACAGAATACACTCGCCACGATCATATCGCAAGGTTTTCTTCGGTTTTAGGCAAACAATAGTACGCAATTTCTATTTTGTTTCGCATTTTCGGTTTCTTTTTACGGATTACAGTGAACACATATAAAACGGAGAACAAAACTGTTTTTATTAGAAAAAAATAAAATAATAAATAAAAGTGCCAACAACACAACAATAGTCCATTAACATAACAAGTCGTCAGTATTTTTGAAGTTTAAAACAAATACCAGACTTGATATTTTTCTTTGCTAAATCAGCAACATTAGCTTTTTGTGATTTGTTTAAATATTTTTTTTTGAGAGAAAAAAACATCTAATACCTACCTATCATCATGACTGGCTTCAATACCAAGGACAGTTCTTCCTGTCTTATTGCCAAGACCAAATCCACAGCCAATGGCGGCAGTGAGGCAAACGGCAGTACAACAGCTGCGCGTAATACTTACACCGCTCAAGAGAATGCCTCGTAAGTACCAATTTGCTTTTATGTACATATGTATGTATACTTACTCCTACACCTCCCCATACCGTCCACATGTAATCTGCACACGGTACCATCTTCGGGAATTAGTTTTTTTGCATTCCTGGAATATAAGACCTGTTTCCTTCATCACACACCGACGCCACCATTACAAGACGCTTTTTTTTGCTTTACTGGAATTTAAGACATTATTCGCGATCGCAATAACCTCTAAAAATCAGGGGTTTCTTCAATAAAATTTGCAGCACTAATTTTTTCCTAAATCGACCATTAGACAATAAATACCTGGCCAGTCTTCATTTAAAACTTTCAAAATCCTCTTCCAGTAGGTATGAAGGCCACCTTTTCATGTTTTTTATGAAAAATAAATAACCTCTAAAAATCAGGGGTTTCTTCAATAAAATTTGCAGCACTAATTTTTTCCAAAATCGACCATTAGACAATAAATACCTGGCCAGTCTTCATTTAAAACTTTCAAAATCCTCTTCCAGTAGGTATGAAGGCCACCTTTTCATGTTTTTTAATGAAGTTTTTAGTGCATTTTTTTAATAAATCTCAAATAACATCTACAATTTTGGTCCGATTTTCTCTTTTCATAACTCCTTATAGAACTGCTGGTCACTAGATATAATTTTTATAAAAAAATTACCCTTTCAAGTCCGTAAACATTTTTTTGGTTGTTGGTCCCAAATGGGTTGAAGCGAATAAATTGTCATAAAAATGATCCTACATGCATTATTTCAACCTCAAAAGCTGAAACTATCACGAGAATAGCCATTTTGTAAAATTTATTCGAAATATGTGCCCAAATCCAGAACAATTGTTATATTTTTCGACATTGAATTTTTATTTTCACTAGAATTCGAACAATTTTATAGAAGAATTGTTAGATGTGAGAAGTTTATGCATGTGACAACGGTGCTATTTTTAGAAAAACATTTTATTGGCAACACTGTCTATAAAATATTTGTATTTGCAATTCTGCCTATAAATATTTACAAAATATTTACAAAATAAATATAAATATATGTAAATATATGAAATTGTAAGGTTTTCTTGCAATCGTCTGAACTGTCAATTCACATTTGCCTAACAATCTGCAGGACTTTAACATGGTTGATAACGTTGTTCGAACTGGCAATCGTCTATACATAGATTAATATTTATTTTTTTCGAAAAATATTTATACCGTTGGAAAGAGCACGCTTTTTTCTTTAAAACGGAACATATTTCGTGTTGGTCATTTGAAATTAACGGTAAATTTAAAATAAAATTTAAATTAAAAATCTGTATTATAATGTGTAGACTTAGGAAAGCCTCACTACGTTAAATGGAGCAAATTGCTATTTTTTGGAAATTAAATATGAAAAACTTTACTTCATTTTTAAATATTCGATATAATTTTTGTTATTTGAATGTTTTTTTTGTTCATTTAATTCGAAAATTGAGTCAAATATTAGTCTGTTCATTTCTTCTAACAATAGCAATATTTGTTTTGTCAGATTTTCCGTCTAGACTGCTTTGATTGCATTTATATTTATACCCTCACTTTAGTGTGACGAGGGTATATATCATTTGCTACGTAAAAAAGTGTAAAACATCGAAGCAGTGACCGAAGACCCCAAGTATGTTCGGCGGAAATCCGTTTTGGGTCATTTTAAGTCCAATGAGCAATGTCCGTCCGTCTGTCTGTCTGTCTGTGTGTCTGCTGGCTGGTGCGCACGATAACTCTCGAAAGGAGTAACCGATTGACTTCAAATTTCGTATGTGGTAATATTTTTTTCTATCTCCGGCTAAGTTCGATGATGGGCCATATTGGTCCACTCCTTCTGGTACCTCCCCCACAAAGGGTTAAAATGTTGTGAAATATTGATTCTTTAATAACTGCTATTATACGTATTAGAATCTTCTGAGATTCCACACATAGTATTAGTTTGTTAGTCGCTATCGACTCGAGGAAAATGGGCGAAATTGCCACGCCCCTTTTGGTACCTCCCACACAAATGCACCATTTTGCACTAAAAGTTAAAAGCTTATAACATTAATACCAGTGTTTAGAAATACTTGAAATTTTGTACAGTGTAATGCTTTTGTAGTGCCTACAGTCCAGTGAAAAATGGGCGTTATTGCCGCGCCCCTTTTGGTACCACCCACACAAATGCACCATTTTGCACCAAAAGTTAACAGCTTATAACATTAACACCAGTGTATAAAAATACTTGAAATTTTGTACAGCGTAATGTTTTTATAGTGCCTACAGTCCATTGATAAATGGGCGTTATTGTCACGCCCCTTTTGGTACCTCTCCCACAAAGGTACCATTTTGCACCAAAAGTTAACAGTTTATAACATTAATATCAGTATATACAATTACTTGAAATTTTGTACAGTGTAATGCTTTTATAATGCCTATAGTCCAGTGAAAAATGAGAGTTATCACCACGCCCCTTTTTGTACCTCCCACACAAAATGGCCAAATTATACCTCATTTTAATATCTCAACGTTAATATACCAGTCCATATAAACGGTTACAATTCGACACAGTGCAATGTATTTAAAGTATCTACTGTTCAGCGAAATATAGGTGTATTTCTTAAACCCCTTCTGGTACCTCCCACAAAAATTGACAGAATAATTTGTGTAATATTCAATATTACATTACTCACAAAGTGAGGGTATACCTTAGTCGGTTTACCCGACTGAAACTTTCTTACTTGTTTTATACCCTCCACCATAGGATGGGGGTTATATTCATTTTGTCACTCCGTTTGTAACACCTCTAAATATTGATCTGAGACCCCATATATTATGTATATATATTCTTAATCGTCGTAAAATTCTAAGACGATTTAGCCATGTCCGTCTGTCCGTCTGTTGTAATCACGCTGCAGTCCGTTGTAATAGAGCTAGGTTGATAAAATTTGGTATAAATATTTCTTATAGTTGCAGGTTGTTTGGGATTGCAAATGGGCGATATCGGTCCATATTTAGATATAGCTCCAATATAAAGCATCTAACTTGTTGTGATTCCTACTATTCTTATTTACTAAATATTTTTTGTGTTTTTCGGTGTTATTATACCCTCCACCATAGGATGGGGGTTATATTCATTTTGTCACTCCGTTTGTAACACCTCTAAATATTGATCTGAGACCCCATAAAGTATATATATTCTTAATCGTCGTAAAATTCTAAGCCGATTTAGCCATATCCGTCTGTCCGTCCGTCCGTCTGTTGTAATCACGCTGCAGTCCGTTATAATACAGCTAGGTTGATAAAATTTGGTATAAATATTTCTTATAGTTGCAGGTTGTTTGGGATTGCAAATGGGCGATATCGGTCCATATTTAGATATAGCTCCCATACATAGCATCTAACTTGTTATTATTCCTACTGTTCTCTTCTACTATATTTTTTGTGTTTTTCGGTCACCTAGCTCAAGTATTATAGATTGTAGCGTGATAACAACAGACGAACGGACGGACGGACAGACGGACATGGCTAAATCGTCTTACGACGATTAGGAATATATATACTTTATGGGGTCTCAGATCAATATTTAGAGGTGTCACAAACGGAGTGACAAAATGAATATACCCCCCATCCTATGGTGGAGGGTATAAAGAGATCAATGAAGTAGGTATTCTCTATTCCTTTCAGTCAATAGTCCATGTACTGGAGGTAACCAGGCAGAGCTGGATGACCGTAATCCATAAAATGCTGTTATAATTAAATTAATTATTAAACAAATTGTTAATAACTTTATTTCGTCATTATTATTAAAAATAATACAGTTTAAGTCACATTTGTTGCATTGAAGGTGGAATAAACTTTGCAGAACCCACTAACCTGCTAAGATAGTATCTGAAAAGTGTTTGGGTATAATTCATTGACTTTTAATGAAATGATGAAATTTTTATTACCAACTGCAGTTCACTTGTTGAGTTTTAGTGTTACTGCGAACATCTCTCGTTAATTTCCAACACTACAATCCAATGTTTACGCAGAGTATTTCCAATATTTGTAGCCCTCATAATTACCTTAAATTACGTGGCTCTATCATGACATATTTCAAAAAATATAGTCAAAATACTAAATTAAAAAAAAACTAAAATGTACTTATTGCGAAAGTCAAAAATCTGTTCTAAGTGGACATTGAAATTTCGCAATAACATCAGGTAACAACAAAAACTTCTGCCACTTACCACAACATATTTATCCCCTCACCTTAGAGAGGAGGGTATATTCCCCTCACCTTAGAGAGGAGGGTATATGTATATCATTTGCTACGGGCCAAAAGTGTAAAACATCGAATGAGTGACCTAAGACCCTCTAAGTATGTTCGGCGGAAACCGGTTTTGGGTCATTTTAAGTCGAATGAGAAATGTCCGTCCGTCTGTCTGTCTGTCTGCTGGCTGGTGCGCACGATAACTCTCGAAAGGAGTAACCGATGGACTTCAAATTTGGTATGCGGTAATATTTTTTTCTATCTCCGGCTAAGTTCGAATATGGGCCATATTGGTCCACTCCTTCTAGTACCTCCCCCACAAAGGGTTAACTTGTAGTGAAATATTGATTCTTAATACCTTCTATACTACTTACTCGAATCTTCTGAAATTTCACATACAGTATTAGTTTGTTAGTCGCTAACACGTCAAGATAAATGGGCGAAGTGGTCACTCCCTTTTTGGTACCTCCCACACAAATGGGCCATTTTACACCAATAAAAAACTGCTTATAACATTAGTACCAGTGCATACAAATACTTGAAATTTTGTACTGTATAATGCTTTTATAGTACCTAGAGTCCAGAGAAAAATGGGCGGTATTGGCACGCCCCTTTTGGTACATCCCTCACAAATGGACCTTTTAATACCAAAATTTAACAGCTTTTAACTTTAATACCAGTTCATACAAATACTTGAAATTTTGCACAGTGTAATGCTTTTATAGTACCTAGAGTCTAGAGAAAAGTGGGCATTATTGGCACGCCCCCTTTGGTACCCCCATCACAAATGGACCATTTTAAAATGTAAAAAATAAATTTACGATTTATTTTGGACTCAAGTTTATTTTCGATTTTTTTGCTCATTTCCTATAAGAGCATTTTATTAGTGATTTGGACTTGGGACTATAAATATTAAAATCATAATTAAAACAGTAAAAAGTTTGCAATTTTCCCGTTTTATTATATTTAATGTAATTAAACCTTATTTTATATTTTTCTAATTGCTTATAATTTTTTATAAATTGCAACCGATTTACATCGACTTTATCAGGATTTTCGAGTCTTCTAGAGGTGTAAAAAAGTTATAAAGAATTCAAACCATATAGCTCATTCTGCGCCACCCTGTATCATTTTAAAAATATATCCCTGGCCCACGATGTCGAACGTTAACGCAAAGATAATTTAGGTTATAAACATCCCAGTGTATTTACACAATGTTCTCAAAAGATAGGGGGAAAAGTCAATTTCGCATAACTTTGTATGCGAGTGAGATGATTTTTAGGCAGCCATCTCGAGTTTGCAAACGCGTATGTCGTCTGCAAAGGCCTTTGGGGTCTCTATAACTACAAACTGTCTTCAGTTAACGTTCGCATGACTTCTATGGGACAAACAGCTGATTTGCGACCTGCAAAAAGTCATCAGAAGGCCAAAGCGAATGAAAACATACTGCCTGATGCCTGTTATTTGGTCGCGAATCAGCTGTTTTTCACATATGTAGAAATCATACGAACGTTAACGTTCGACATCGTGGGTTAGACCGTAAAATATGACTTTTTTGAAAGAAAAAAACTGTCTACACTTAAAAATACATTTACTTATCGATAATAACACTTATGAAACAACAAAAATCTGAACATAATATGTTATTTGTATGTTTTATGGTCGTTATATTACATTATTATACGCGGTGCGACTAGTCCCTGCGAGAAAGTTTCGCGAAATGAAAATTCAATGGACAAATTGGTATTTCCCTTTATGAGAGAATGAATGCGAAAAACATTTGTAAAAATAAATATGGGTGAATGAAAATTAAAACATATATAATGAAATAATAGAGTAAACATTGGCTTCCTAATCTACGATTGCATGATTTGATTTTAACAATTAAAAAATAGAAAATGTCTTTATAATTATGTAGATGTCTAAAAATGTCTCTATCGCATACAATACATAATTTGCATATCAATAAATATCGCTACCTTAGACAACAAGGTTCTAACTCATAATAAAAACGTGTGTATATAGTAAGAACCTCGTTGTTCTAAGATCGCGATATACGTACCTACCTAAAATATGAAAACAAAATTATGACCTATTCAAATTCTATTTATTTCAAGGTATCTAATCGAAGATGACCCATTAAGGTAATTGAATTGGCTTTTTTATTCGCAGATCTAAATTTGTCTTTCCAAAACTTTATATTACCTCCATTAAAGTGTGAAAAATCAGTGTTAAATTACCTCAAGTTTTATGCTGTATCCTGACGATGAGTTAAAAATATGATTGTTATTATCCTTCCCAAAAGTGTTTACCATTACCTTACATTTCATTAGGATTTGAGGGCGTTAATGATAACAAAGTCGTTAATTAAAACAATTTATTGTTTTGATTAATTGTGCTAAGAAAAAACTAATTAATTGTTAGAAGTTTCACACAGTTGTGAAACCACCCCGCCCCTCTCTAATTCGACTTTAATCTTGACAGCTGTACGTAACCTTAACGAGGTACATTCCTAATAAATCGGAATTGCACGCAATGATAACATTGAAAAGAGACACTTATATTGTGCTGATAAATTATTGCTAAATAATCCAGGCATATCAAATAGGTTGACACTTCGGGGCATGTTATTGTTTTCATTTCACAATTTCCACCGTAATAATGACTATGATACATATTAAATAGACATTTTAAATGAGTAATACGGGGTGGGCCAAATCTAAATTTCTTTTTAAAAATTTAAAAAAAAAATCAATTTTTCTCGGCATATTGGTTTATTCGAAAGGGCAAATATTTCCATTATTTATGGAAAACGATGTTATTCATATGGCTGTGATAATGTTTCAAGACTTTGCTGACGGTTTCTATCTCACGAATAGCTGGCTCGATATTTGTCTTAAGAGTATAAATCGTTAAAAGATTGTTCGCATAACATCGGTCCTTCACGGTACCCCCCAAATAACGGCGTCAACTCTCAGATTCGATGTGGTCAATTGACATCGCCTAGACGGTTGATAACACGATTACAGAACTTGGCGCTCAAAAGATTGATTGTGGCGTGGGCTGTGTGCCATGGCGCGCCAATGTATGTATTAAATCTCAGGTCACAAACAATTGTTTAATATGCCTCTATAGCGTTTACTCTTAGGTTAGGTTCGCTACGTGTCCTTTCACCTAACCTAACCTAGGTTAAGAGTGACAGCCTGTATAACAGACTCACTTAGACTACATAAGGCATGTTTTCGTTACAAGCTAGCACTTTTAGTTTAGCACTTTGCAACGAAAACAACTGACTTCCACTAACTGGCACATAAGCAATAAGTGGCGGATTTTCACTATCTGGTAGCAATGGTGTCATGAGTTGCGAAGAAAGAACAGTGCGAAACAGACAAAAAATTCGTGAAAAGTATTTTTAAAACATATATTTACTATTCTATGTTCAATTGTTTACACTCTTTTTGCAAATATTAAAATAATTTCCCATTTTTGTTCTTCTTCTTCCCGTTAATTCACAATAATTGATAAAATCTCTCCAAAAATGAGATGCCATATTGCTAAATATAGGGTGCCCAATCTGGCAACATCATACTCGATTAAGACATGAACACAAGCACCAAACTTCGTCGGGAACTAATAGTGCTTAAAAGTGCTTAGCTCCCCATACAAATTAAGCACTTATGGTGTAACGAAAACACGCCTATAGTATATAATAGGCATGTTTTTGTTACACCATAAGTGCTTAATTTGTATGGGGAGCTAAGCACTTTTAAGCACTATTAGTTCCCAATGAAGTTTGGTGCTTGTGTTCCTGTCTTAAACGAGTATGATGTTGCCAGATTGGGCACCCTATATTTAGCAATATGGCATCCCATTTTTGGAGAGATTTTATCAAATATTGTGAATTAACGGGAAGAAGAAGAACGAAAATGGGAAATTATTTTAATATTTGCAAAAAGAGTGTAAACAATTGAACATAGAATAGAAAATATATTTTTTATAAATACTTTTCACAAATTTTTTGTCTGTTTCACACTGTTCTTTCTTCGCAACTCATGACACCATTGCTACCAGATAGTAAAAATCCGCCACTTATTGCTTATGTGTCAGTTAGTGGAAGTCAGTTGTTTTCGTTGCAAAGTGCTAAACTAAAATTGCTAGCTTGTAACGAAAACATGCCTATTATAAGTTTTCCCTTGAATTCCCCTGACGTTGAAACAAAACCTTGGGTTGCATGCCGCTTTCTAGCGAGAGCGGGTACATTCACTGAAGGTGTTCTATCGATCCTCCTCCTCTCCGTCTCCATAGCTTCCCTAAAAGTCATTGTGAAATACCTTGAATCTCTCTTCGTGTCCTCCAAGAAGGTAGAACCGTTCGGTCTCTATAACGACAGCAACGCGTTAGTGCGTTTGGAGTTTAGGCAAGGCCAAATCAGTCTGGAATATATGCAATTCCTGACTAGTGACCACCTGTCATTTGTTGCCGTAAGGAAACTACCTCTTAAGAAGAGCTTTCAGGTCGTTAGAGGCATGCCCACATTCCAGTTCCTTAACATCAAAGACAACCTGTATGATACACAAAGTTATCAATTATACGAACATCCGTGCCGGAAAGATCTGCCTAACTAGCTAGAAAGGCCGACTCCAGTATATCCACGTCGTTTACTCAATGCAGGACAGTAAAAAAAACGGTGCTCAATGCTCTCCACTTCCTCCTCAATTCTCGAGCTTCAGCAGAAGTATTGTAAGGTAGTTCCTAGACTTGCAAGTCCATCTGCTTAGTAGATCCTAGACTTGAAAAATCATCTGCTTTGTAGGTCCCTGGCCCGGCACCCATGCCAGTTGAATATTAAACAGCCATCTCGTTATGATATAGGCGACAGTCGAGGACTGTTTTTGAATTCAGGAATATAGTTTCCACGAATTTGATAGCAATCTGACTATCAGAGAAAGTATTGATACCGACTTGGGTTAGAACATTAATTTTCATCCTCTTTAATAGCTAAAGTGGTACCAGAATACTTCGTATACTTCTGTCAACCCCAGGGATGATATAGCCATAATTGAGGAGGTACTTTTCAAAACTTGACTATTCCACTTTTTGAGAAAATACTATGACCCTATGTATTTAACCCGAAATTCTGATGCATTATTAAAGACGTCAAGATTAGTTATACAGACTTCGCACAATTTTATTTTCTCTATGTTTTGAATTCAATGCTCTCAAACAAAAAAAAAATCAAAAAATCAGTTCTGTCAAAAGTGAAATAGTCAAGTTTTGAAAAGTACCTCCTCAATTATAGCGACTGAATTTATGTTATTGAATCCCCCCTCTATATCCCAGAAAGCTTTCATTCCTTAACAGAGAGAGAATCCTCAATAAAGCTTATTAGATCATGCAGGTCGGTTTCCGTCGATTGGCCCTTGCTTTAGGCATGCTGTTGATTGGTCCTAAGGTAACTATCTATTAATCTCTCTAGGGTTTTAACCCTGCTTTGATAACCTACGTCTGAGAGACGTATGCATTTTTGAATTTTTTGCTCTGCCACTCTCTTATTGTTGATTTTGTTTTGTATTTTTGGGGTCTTTAAAGGTTTGTACGAAAATGTATTTAAATAATAAAGAAATCTATATAGAATACATCTGAGTACAAAAAAGCCATAAAATAAGTATAAAAATGTTTTGCTGATTTTGTTTGCAAATGCACGTAACCGTACCGTCCAAATCATATTTCAGCAGATTCAGCGGTACATTTACGTTTTGTTTTCGTTAACTAATCGTTTACATAGACTTCCATATGTCAGAATGCATCAGCTGATTCGTTACGCTACGGTGGCGTTTGCCTTGCCCAGGCTTAAACTGGCATTCTCTGAGGATGCATTGACTTCTCGACGATCATGTGCGGATATTCCGATTCTCAGATACGGCAGTTTTGCTTGTTAACATAGCCACCGAGATGAAAAGGTACTTTTTCATAAAAGTCGATTTTATGAGTAAGACATTATGAGCTGATCTAAGACGGGTGGTTGTATTTCTTCAATTGCAGAGTCAATTGGACCTTGCAAGCAAATAATGCGAGGTCTTTGTGCAACATTCGCATCAGTCTGGTTCCTGAATTTATGAGTTGTTGAGATCAATATCGAGTCGATGTTCCTGGACTGTTTAGCAAACACTCGACAGAAACTCTTCTCGTGAATGTTGTACACTAGCAGTCTCACGAACTTTTTTCACAAACTTGGGTACAGAAGGCGAGGTGAGTTTTTAATTTTGGCCGAAACTTCTTTTCAATAAACGAAACACAATATAGGCTTTAGAAATAAGATTGCAATGTTTTCCAACTTTGTGCAAACGTAAAACGATTCATTTCGTTCCACGGCGATATTATACTGACTTGCTGTCGAAATTTCTAGCGGAAAAGTGCTGTCACTGTCAAAATACGATATGATTCAAAAAGAAACTAAAAGCTGGACTACCCTGTATATGCACTCAGCATATTCAAAACCATTACCATCAAATTCCTCCCTGCCATCCAATTGCCAGATAACATTCCGACGAACCAAAAAAGCAGCAAAACCACCTCATATCATGTGATTACGAGTATTTTCAATAGTCAAAAACTACGTCCATACGAGTACATACTTCTAATGGTCAACCGACCACTTTTTACTGCTTTTTTCTTCTTCGTCTTCTTTTGGATAAGAACAACAAACACGGCAAACTTTCTATTTTTTGCCACAAACCGCTCACAAACATATACGCAAACAAAGCTATTGACCGTCAATAACCTTGATCTTCAAACGATAATTGTTTATATCGATAATATGATTTTGCGCCAAATCGAATAATATCGATAGAAAGTACAAATATAAATAAACAACAAATATGTCAAATCGAATTGTAGACTTGCATTTTGCACTACCACTGCCTCTATTTGTGAATCAGCGATTTGTCAAGTTGAATAACGCCTTTAATCATTAATCATTACCTATGGATCGATTGATAATACTCTATCTTATGGCAATTTGTATACCCTCACTTTAGTGGAAGGGCCAAAAGTGTAACACATCGAAGGAGTGACATAAGACCCTTTATGGTAGGCGTGTTTTCGTTACACCATAGGTGCTTATTTTGTGTGGGGAGCTAAGCACTTTCAAGCGTTATTAGTTCCCGATGAAGTTTGGTGCTTGTGTTCATGTCTTAATCAAGTATGGTGTTGCCAGATTGAGCACCCTATATTTCGCAGTATGGCATCTCATTTTTGGAGAGATTGTTCTCAATTATTGTGAATTAACGGGAAGAAGAAGAAGAAGAAGAAGAACAAAAATGGAAAATTATTTTAATATTTGCAAAAAGGGTGTAAACAATTGAACGTAGAATAGTAATTTTATGTTTTATAAATACATTTTAGGATTTTTTTGTCTGTTTCTCACTTTATTTCTTCGCAACTCATGACACCATTGCTACCAGATAGTGGAAATCCGCCTCTTACTGCTTATGCGCCAGTTAGTGAAAGTCAATTGTTTTCGTTGCAAAGTGCTAAACTAAAATCGCTAGCTTGTAACGAAAACACGCCTAATATGTTCTAAAGGTGAACTCTAGCTCGATTAGAATAATTTAAAGCCTGCTCAGCAGGACACCCATAACAGCAAGTCTTGGGTCCACAACTCTAACAAGGTTTGTAAACAGAGGAGTACTGTCTACACTAATTTGGAACTTATCGAATGAATGAAATCCTGCTAGATCTTGTACGTTGTGGCTGCTAGGTCGTGGCATATGCGGACGACATGGCAATCGCAGTATGTGGCTAATTCGAAAACGTCCTCAGAGACATCCTGCAGGTGGACAAGTTGGCTAGATGGGCCAGAAGCAGCGGTTTGGGCGTTAATCCAAACGATACTGAATTAGTTCTCTTTACTAGAATGAATAAGGTCACACATGTGGACCCGCCTCCTCGGATAAATGTAACAGATCTAATATTTTCTTAAAGTGCAAAATTTCGAGGAATAATTCTAGATTGTAAACTGTTATTCAGACTTAACGTACTGCAACGTTTAAGGAAGGCCAATGTCGCCTTTTATTCCTGCAGGAAGGCTGTAGGGTCTCGGTGGAGACTCTCTTCTAAAATCGTCCATTGTATATATACAGCAGTAGTTCGTCCAATACTGTTATACGACATTGTGATATGATGGATGGCAACTGACAAAATAACCATCAACATCAGTGGCAATCAGGCAGTCCAACGAAAGATGGACAGAAATGGGCACCTGTAGGGTAGTTAGATAAATCAGGCCCACATAAGACCTGAGAAGATCAAAATATCACCTCGCACGAGAGAAGAAAAGATTGTCTACATTAGTATCAGTTCAGACGGGACACTGCCCGATCGGCCAACACACCAGGATGTTTGGTACAGGTGGCTGCCAACCTAACCTAATGCATTAAGGGAGTGATCTAAGACCCCATGTATGTTCGGTGGAAATACGATTTACAATATTTTAAGCCATTTGAGCAATGTCCTACTGTCTGTCTGGCTCGTGCGAACTATAACTCTCGAAAAGAGTAGACAACTGACTTCATATTTGTTATGTGGTATTATTTTTTCTCTCTCAGTCTCAGTTCGAACTTCGCAGCTGGACCATATCGGTCAACTCCTTCTGGTATCTCCCTCAAGGGGTTAAAATTTAGTTTTGATACCCTTCACACAAATTGACAGATTCATTCAAACTCAACTCCCCAGAACTTCTGTAGCAGTCATCTGAATATTTACATATTCTGTATTTTAGACAACTTTTGCAATGACTATAGACAGTAAAACAGTAACTGCAAAGATACTGTGGGGTGACCCAAATGAAACTAAACAAGATCGAGATTAATAAGATGATGAGTGCTCTGCCGGGACACTTAAGCTTACAAGCACATCTACATCGCATAGGACTAGCAGAAAACGACGAATGCAGGGAAAACATCGAAGCGATGACCATGGCTTAAGTGTATGACCATGGACATGAGACGTTTAAACGTCTCCTCTCTTCAACCTAACCTAACATAATAGACAGTAAAATATTTCTGCCTTTCTGGCTCCCACAAAAGTATTCCAATGGAATATTATGTCATATTATATTTCTCACAACGTGAGGGTATGTAGTATACCATAGTCGGTTTACTTGACTGATATTTTCTTATTTGTAACTTTTTGCAGCGTATAGCAAATCACGTCTAGTGTTACATGTGCTGCGAATGAAAATGTATTTTGCTTCTTCAGAACATTTTGACTTTGAGAGATAAGCGCTTATTTCAGAAAATCACTGATCTAAATCAGAGGGAGATTATCTTTCAATTTGTTCGGCCTCATTCTTAACTCAATAATCTTCAATCCTTCGATATTTGACACCCTTAGATGCAAAATCAACAGATATACAAGGAAAGTGTGTAAATCAGAGCGGATTTTTTTTTTTAAATTTCACAAAGATTGTTTGTAAATTGCAGCTTTTTTAACCACTTGAAGCAAAATCTGCAAATATATTTTTATAAGTATACTCGTATGGTAACTAAATATGAACCAATTTTCTTGGAATTCCAAGAAATTTCCCTCTTTCATATTAGATTTCAGGTTTGAAGGTACATATACATATGTATATTGGAGCTATGTATCTAAATCTAATTGAGCAGTGGATATGAGCAAAGTTTTATAGGCATGGAACAAGGATTGCAACGTGTACATTTATTACAAGAATACATGGGTAGTCAGACAAATGAACTAGCTAAATCAATTCAGCAAGTGATTATCAAGAAGTTTTAAATAATTCGAAATTCTGCATCACCCTATACTTGTAGATTTGAAGTGATATTTGCTGAACGTAGATTTTATGTAATTTTGCGAAAACTTCCGAAGACTGTATTAGCTCAACGTAGTCGTATTGTAACTAAAGCGTAAATATTACGTTGCCCCCACACCAGTTAGTCATCTTTGAAAAATAGTAAATAAACGAAGAGACGAACAAATATTCTTTCGCTTAATATTTGAAAAATACTATTTATTTTCACTGTGTTTCAGTAATTTTATGAAAACTTAATTTTGTTTATTGTTTCTCTGATATTATTGACATTATAACTTCCATTTTCAATCAGCTGTTTGCTAATGCCACGAAAACGTTTCATCATACTCTTTAATCATCCGATTCTCCGTTGGGTAATCGTTGCACTGAAGGCCCAAACAGTGAGCGTAGTAAAAAGTCAGCTGATTCCGTCCTAGCTTATGGGAAATTCATATTAGAGATGAGTGAACTTATTGTAACCTAATGCAAATATAGGCATGTTTTCATTACAAGCTAGCATTTTTAATTTAACACTTTGCAACGAAAACAACTGACTTCCACTAACTGGCGCATAAGCTGTAAGTGACGGATTTTCACTATCTGGTAGCATGGTGTCATGAGTTGCCAAGAAAGAGCAGTGCAAAACAGACAAAAAATTCGTGAAATGTATTTATAAAACATAAACTTACTATTCTATGTTCAATTGTTTAGACTCTTTTTGCAAATATTAAAATAATTTTCCATTTTTGTCCTTCTTCTTCCCGTTAATTCACAATAATTGACACAATCTCTCCAAAAATAAGATGTCATACTGCGAAATATAGGATGGCCAATCTGGCAACATCATACTTGATTAAGGAACAGGAACACAAGCAACAAACTTCATCGGGAACTAATAATGCTTAAAAGTGCTTAGCTCCCCATACAATTTAAGCTCCTATGGTGTAACGAAAACACGCCTTATATTTTTTTGTAGAGATCAACCATGTGCTGTGTTCAATAGTCACAGGGATGCTGATGAGAGTAAACAAAAATAATACTGCCAAAACAAAAACTGATACGAATATGGTAAATAGCAATATGAGGAAATAAGTTTATAATTTTTCACAAATTATGAACTTTTGTTAATTATCACCAATTTGCTTTTCTGTTTGCATCACTCTTACTGTAATAAGGCAGATCGATCAGCTGATTCGTTACGATGCAGCAATGTTACATTTTCGCATGGCTAGTCCAGCCTTTGGAGTTATCCGACCCAAAAAAAATTGCACGTACCATTTTCTAGCTCCAATAAACAAATTAAGAGGTATGGTAACGAATAGTTAAAAATTCAGGCAAATGACGGTCAGTCTATTATTCCATGTTCTTAAACGATTACGAATATTTCCAAAACTCTGTGCGTGAGTTGCATACAAAATTGGTAATGCCCTGCGGTGTTTCAGAAACAATGTAAATATATTCCACTAATTCCATTTAACATTAAAACAACAAATAAAAGAAGTACGTACGTACTTACGTACGACGTACGATCGTTGGGACATGCCACCCCACCAGCGAACCAATTATCAGAGATAACGAGTTCAAAATTCAAACATATTAAAAACATTGAAATTTATTAAAAAACAACAATATTATTAAATTGACGTAAAGAAATAAAATTGAATAAATTAAAAAAACAAACAACAAAGTGATGTTGAACATTGTTAAGTAGACATACATATGTCTATCAATGATTATACATACATACATAGATTAATTTGGTATAATTAACATATAAAACGTTTGTTCGCACGACAACCAAAAAGTCGGTCTGTAACAGTTTTCGATTTTTTTTCTCGATTATTCTTAGATTTTGTTGATTTTTCTTCTTTCTCTTCGTTTACCAGTTTTAAGATTGGCCAATACGTGGTTTTTTGTCGTTTTGATTATTACCAAATGTTTGGCACATTGTTTGATTTTGAAAATATTTTGTCAAGTCCAAGACAAACTAAACCGAATGCTTTTCTTTGTCGAACCGGTTTTCAATTGAGTCAAGTGGACCGGCCACAATCATTAGGTTTGCGCCGGAACAGCGTAGTTGCAAATATTTAACTAGCGCTTATGGATAGACTCAAAATTTATTTGGAAAAAAATGTTTCTTATTGGCTCTGCAAAAGGGGTGTGTACATGTCACACCCACCACTGTAATACGTAACAATATTGTCGTGCTTTAATTTTGTTTCAATCTCAACAAACGTTATCTTTCCCCCTCAAACTAAATTTTTCTTGTTTCCAATTCCCCCCTATTCATTGTCAATGTCAACTTGATTAAGACCCAATTTTTTGTTTACAATCTTGTAACATATTAAGAATAACCTACTCGTAGAAAGAATGTTAACAATGTTTTAGTTAATTTAAAATTGCTGTTTAAGTAAACATTCCTTATTCGATAGCACTACACTGAGAGAAGAAGCTTAGGGGTTTTTTTTAAATTTCATCAAAAAATGTCGTTGCAGTATCGAACATTTTTGTTCGTTATAGTTAGTATACAAAATGGACTGATGATCTAGTCTACGTTCGATAACTTTTATTATCGAAATTTAAAGTCATGATTTAAACGAATACTTGTATTTACATTTCAGAGTGTTAATTAAATATATTGAGTAGAACTGCTTCTACAAGTGATAGGTCCTGCTTTAATCACTCGTAGGATCTGTAAATTCAATTGGTTCCCCTTTTGCCATGGCGATAATATGAGATATTTTAATTTATTTTTGTATTTCTGTTTTATATGATAAAATTTGTTTTCGGTGCACCCCATTATCCAACCAAACCAGTTGATGGATTGAGAACCGAATTTAAATGCTAAACGAAATCAAACAAAAATGTCTAATCATAATCAATGATACACCCAGAAATAGAATCTCAATTTTGTTATGTTATTGATAATCGAAATCCATATGCACAAAACAATTCTAGAAATGTTTATTTTTTTTAAACCACAAATACAGCATTTTTTTTTTTTGCAATTGCGTTTGTTTGATTCTGTCGGAATAAAAATGTATTATCAGCAAAACAGAAAAGTGAAATGACACACCTCCTGACAAGGTAATTCCCGTAATACTTGACAAAATATTTTGAAATACGATAAACTATTGGGTAAATGCTAATATCACAAGGAATATAATCGAAAAGATTTTATGTACACAACTAATTACGAGTATAATCTAAAGAACACCAGGTGTCAACATTTTAAGATCAGTGATGTCAACTTAGCCCTATCCGCGTTTTCCATTACGTTTACGTAACGTTATGTACGGACAAACGTTTACACTGTTTTCCACATAACAGTTTAGATTTAGATTTTTTAGCTGATTCGCTACGCTTACGTTTGCTTAAACCAGTCTGCACAATAGGCACAGTTTACCATGTCCCTATTTACACGATACTTTTTTTTAAGTAACTTATCGACTTATTCTCTTTTGAACTTGTGTTTACGTTCACACACGTAATTTTTTTCCAATACTTGTTTTCATATTACTAATTTTCATTTTTATGTTAAGGCTTTTCCTGTGTGGATTGTTTCCAAGTGCGAATGGAAAACACAAAATGTTGAGTACGAGAAGTACGAGTACGGCATACTTTGTTTCTTCCCCTTTCCGACTGCTTATCCACAAAAAGCATATAAGCATACTTAATACTTTAAAAAAAGTATCATGTAAATAGGGACCATCTATCCAATGCTATCAGTGACCAACACTGGGGTCGTTATTTCCCAGGAACATATCTGGAGGCTAGCCTAAGAAAAAAAAATCGCTTCTGTAGTATATTTGGTGGAAACATATTATTTTCGGGAAAATTTATTTTTTTCTATAAGTCGGAAGAAAATTCCTGTAACTTATTTAAGTATTTCTCCGTTTTTTAAGATTATTTGCACCGGAAACCCGAAAAAAATAATGTCGATAAAAGAAATATTCAAACATATTTTTAGGTATGTAAATATAAATATTTGCACAAAAATATATTTTATTTAAATATAAAAAATATATTTTATAAAATATTTTGTTTCCTGTTTTTTTCTCCGTGTACATCCCTAAGCAGCCTGAGCAGTTTAATGTATACCTCGTATAGGTACCTACCCATAGGGATATCCCGGTCAACTGTAAAGCCGATGAACTTGCTAGGAGGAGACAATTCTCGAAGAATTTTCATATATTGTTGCACTACTTTCCAAATGTAAGCTTTGACTTAGCCAAGCTGTCTAATGAGCGATGACCAAAAATTTACACCAGTAGGGTAGCTAAAAAAATCTGACCACGACCGACCTGAGAAGGTAAAAATATCTCCTCGCGCTCGAGAGGAAAGATGGACAAAATTAGCACACTGAAGGCGATAATATTACTCTAGACTGATTAACTTAGGTCTATTATTTCGATTTCGTATATATATATACATATAGGTATTTCCAAACGCCAAAATTTTGGTATACGATAGGTCTATTGTCTATTTTATAGTACAAATTGTCCCAAACCAAATCTACTAAGGAATATATAACCAATTGGCTGCCTACTAAGGAGTAAATAACCCAACTGGCACTCTACTAAGGAGTAAGTAGCCCAACTGTATCTCTACTAAGGCGTGGAGACCCAATTTTTTGGTCATTTGTACTCTATAGCGTAGATAACCTAGTTGGCCGCCTACTAAGGATTATATAATCCAGCGCCTCGTTTACCAAGGATATATTACCTATGTAATCTGTCTTCAGCTAATGAGGAGATAACCTAACTGGGTCTCTGCTAAGGAGTAGATGACCCAACTTGTCATCTACTAAGCAATATATATATAACCCAACTGGTCATCTACTAATGAGTAGATAAATGAACTGGACGTCTACAAAGGAGTAGATAACCCAAGCGGTTGTCTACTAAGGTGCAGATAACCCATCTGGCCGCCTGCTATGGAGAAAATTACTCAATTGGTCATCTAATAAGGAGTAGATAACCCCATTTGTCGTCAACTATGGCGTAGATAACCTAACTGGCCATCTACTAAGGAGCAGATCACCCAAGTCGTCATTTACTACGAGTAAGAAGTATATAACCTAAATTATCTACATCTAAAGGGAGGAAGCCCAAACTATGTCTATACAAAGGAGTATATGGCCCAATTTGTGGTCTACTAAGCAATATATAATCCAACTGGCCACCTACTAATGACTAGATAACCCAACTGGACGTCTACTGAGCAGTAGATTAACTGACTGACATTTTACTGAGTATTAAGCGACCCAACTGGCCCTCTCCTTAGGTGTATATAACCAGAATGATCATCTATTAGGGAGTAGTTAATTCAACTTGTCGTATATTAAGGAATAGATAACACAAGTGGTCGTCTTCTGAGCTGTAGATAACCCATCTGGGCGCCGACTATGGAGTCAACTGGTCGTCTACTAAAGTGTAGATAACCCCATTTGTCGTCAACTATGGCGTATATAACTCAACTGGCCACCTACTAAAGAGCAGATCACCCAACTCGTGGTTTACTATGGAGTATATAACCCAAGTTGTCGTCAACTAAAGAGGAGATAACCTAACTGGGTCTCTACTGAGGAGTAGATAACCCAATTTGTCGTCTACTGATCAATATATATCCCAACTAATGAGTAGATAACCCAACTGGACGTCTACTGAGCAGTAGATTAACTGACCGACATTTTACTGAGTATTAAACAACTTAACTGGCCCTCTACTAAGGAGTATATAAGTGAACTTATTCTCTATTAGGGAGTAGATAATTACACTTGTCGTATATTAAGCAGTAAATAACCCAAGTGGTCGTCTACTAAGGTGCAGATAACCCAACTGGCTGCCTACTATGGAGTAAATAACCCCATTTGTCGTCAACTATGGCGTAGATAACCAAAATGGCCACCTACTAATTAGCAGATAACCCAAGTGGTCATTTACTTAGGAGTATATAACCCAAATTATCGTCAACTAAAGAGGAGATAACCTAATTATGTCTATACTAAGATGTATATGACCTAATTTGTGGTCTACTAATGACTAGATACCCCAGCACTAATACAGCGCAGACTAAATGCTTTGGGTCAACCGTTCCTTCATAACCTCGCGGAGACGTCAGATATAGGTCTGGGAAACCTTGTCACGTACCTCAACATATGAGGCTGGATATAAAGACACAAGAGTATAGCAGACACTACGCGAGAGAGGTGGTTATCAAAACGGTATTTTAATATACTAAAAAAAACTCAACTGGTCGACTACTAATCTGCAGATAACCCAACTGGCCGCCTACTATCGAGTAAATAAACCCATTTGTCGTCAACTATGGTGAGATAACCTAACTGGCCACCTACTAAGGAGCAGATCACCCAAATCGTCATATAGTAAGGAGTATATAACCCAAATTATCGTCAACTAAAGAGGAGATAAACTAACTATGTCTATACTAAGATGCATATGACCCAATTTGTGGTCTACTAAGCAATATAAGTATAACCCATCTGGCCAGCTACTAATGACTAGATAACACAACTGGGAGTAGATAAACCAACTGACAATTCACTAAGTAGTAGACAACCCAACTGTCCCTCAACTAGGGAGTATATAACCCGACTGATCCCCCCTATTAGGGAGTAGATAATAAAACTTATCGTATATTAAGGAGTAGATAATCCAAATGGTCGTCAACTAAGGAGTAGATAATCCAACATGCCTCCTACTAAAGAGTAAAAAGCTCAACTGGTCGACTACTAAGAAGCAGATAACCCAACTGTATCTCTACTAAGAAGAAGATAACTTAATTTATCGTCATCTAAGGCGTAGATAACCGAACCGGCCCTCTACTAAGGATAAGATAACCCAACTCGACGTTTACTAAGAAGTATGTATATAACCCAATGTGACGAAGAGGAGTTAACCCATCATTATTCGGACACTACAAAACTTCCAAAAAATGTGTAGCGTTTGAATATCTTAACCAAATATGGTATGTTTCCGTAACATCCGGAATTTGGAAATATACATATTCTTTATCATCGTTGCCACATGTGGAAAAATTCTTGCGAAATTTTCGCAATGAAATGGAGCATAATACCCACCTTTAGACTGGAGAAACTTATAAACGTTTTGTTCGAGAAAATTGTTAAGACGCATATTTTTATTGCTGTTGCATACTTTTAATTATTTTATTCCCTTTAAAAAATAAAATAAAAGTTTGAGGGGATTTTTGTTGTTTTTTATAATAAGCCACCAATTCGTCGAAATTCTTAACTGATTATTTTCTAATCAAACGAAATTTGTTTTCGCAAAATACTATTGAACAATGCCAAATTGTGGTAAGAGTACGAGTATAGTGTGAATGAATCAACCTCCAGGGGGTGTTGAATGGTTTGTCGTCGTAAATTCTTATCTGTTAAAAGTTAGTCTAACTTACGTAGGTACAGTATTCTTATCGCCAACGTTTTTTCGTATCTCGTTTCACGAGCAAATATTTTAATTTTCATTAGCAAATGTTTGTTGTACTTCGGACGTAATAAAGTAACATCGTTTGGACGGACACAATGCTCTCTAATTTCGGTTTAGTGGTTTCGAAATTTCCTACATGGGAAGAAGCCGATTGTTACATCAAATAATTGTAAATTCTGGTGACAAGTTTCTGTCATTTAATTAACTACACATTCTAGTATTAGTTTAAATTTCAACCACTTATCTTCCCAGATAACATCGCAAATTATCGGCAATGAGTTGAGGAGCTTTGACGAACTATATGTATTTGTTAATATTTATACTCTTTAGTATGTACGAAAGTAGATATGTATGTATCTCATTCTACCGAAAAGGGGCGCGTGCAATTGTTGACGGTAT
Organism: Eudasyphora cyanicolor; assembly: GCA_963930755.1. Classification (NCBI taxonomy): domain Eukaryota; kingdom Metazoa; phylum Arthropoda; class Insecta; order Diptera; family Muscidae; genus Eudasyphora; species Eudasyphora cyanicolor. Next base: position 136,536,864 of record OZ005735.1, read on the forward strand.
CAAAAATTTGGCCACGTGCCTCATTCGCATTGAATTGCAAATGTTTCGCTGTTGTTTTACAACAATGCAATGAGGTTTAATTAAAATTATTTTATGGATTTTTTTTGTAATTGTTATTCAAATAAACATTTTTTATAAAATCTTAAAATTTGCATAACAGATGCTTTATTGGGGCAGGCAAAGACGAAATGAGAATAGAATAAAATATTTCTTTCGAATTAGTTAATTTGTGATAATATACAAGGGTTGCTATATATATTTCTGACATTTCCATTGGAAAGTTTGACATTTTTTAGCATAAACGTACTAAGAACGTTTTGACGTACGACCATCATTTGTGTTGTTTACAGTGACTTGAAAAAATCAATTTGGCAAAAAAAATGGAATTAACTCGTGAACATTTTCGTGCGATCATTTTTCACAACTTTCGACGTGGATTATCACGACAAGAGTGCATCGATGAACTCAAATCTTTGTATGGCGATGAAGCTCCTGAAAAACTGGTTTAATGAGTGGCCGACGCTCGCTCGAAGACGAAGGTCGTGAAGTTCGTCCAAAAACGGCCGTTGTGCCAGAGAACATTGATGCCGTGCGTGAACTGATAATGCTAGATCGTCATGTGACATGCCGTGAGATAGAGGGATCCTTGGGCATTTCTTCCACCAGCATACATTCGATATTGCATGAAAACCTGGCCTTAAAAAAAGGTTTGTTCTCGTTGGATCCCGCACAATTTGACAATCGCTCAAAAAAAGGCTCGTGTCGATTGTTGCAAAGAAATTTTGAAAAAATACGATCGCGGTGCTTCAAAAGACGTTTATAAGATCGTCACAGGTGACGAATCTTGAATCTATGCGTATGAGCCCGAAACAAAACAGTAATCGACCGTGTGGGTCTTCGAAGACGAGCCAAATCCAACGAAAGTTGTTCCTGGAAGAAGCACTTCGAAGCAAATGGTCGGTCACTCACATCAAGAAACAACTGCTTGGTAAACGTTTTTCGACGCCTTAAGCAGCTGTCGAAGCGTTCAAAAACCATGTTTTGGAGGTGAATTTTCAGCACACTGTAACCAAAACAATTCGCGCTCATATGACAAAACGGTCAGAGTGAAGTTATGCTAAAAAATGTCATACTTTCCAAAAGATGTTCCAGTTTGTTCCAGTTTTCATCAGCATTGCCAGAACCGAAATATAAATAGCAACCCTCGTACATATGGGGGATTTCATGTCAAGTGAGTCAGAGAATTTTTAAAGCCGATGTCTTCTGAACGCCATGTATAGTCCTATTTGATAGGGGTTTCGGTAGCTGTCACTTTTGAAGCTTTTATTCTTTGACATTTGACAAGTAGAAACTACGCCATTACTAAAAATGGAACGATACACGATTCAACAACGCATTGAAAATCATCGAAAACTCATCTTGACTGATGAGGCCCATTTCCACCTCGGTGGCTAGGTCAACAAGCAAAATTTTCGCATCTGGGGCTCGGAAAATCCAAGAGTTATTGTTGAGAAGCATCTCCATCCTCAACGTGTGACTGTTTGGTGCGGTTTATGGTCCGGCGGGGTCATTGGACCCTACTTTTTCGAAAATGAGGTTGGATCAACAGTTACGTTGAATGGATTGCGCTATCGAGAGATGATTAATTATTTTTTATGGTCGGAGTTGGTTGGTATTGATCTGGACAACGTTTACTTTCAACAAGACGGCGCTACGTGCCACACAAGCAACGAAACCATTGATCTGTTACGGGAAAAGTTTCCGGACCGTGTTATCTCTCGAAGAGGTGACCACAATTGGCCACCGAGATCTTGTGATTTAACACCTTGCGACTTCTTCCTTTGGGGCCACGTGAAAGATAAGGTCTACGCCAACAGCCCAGCGTTGATTCAAGACCTCAAAGATAGAATTCGTGAGGCTACACTAGCCAACAGTCGTTTTGTTATTTGGTTCTAGCATAGTTTTTCTCATTGATTTTGACCTACTGAACACGAAAATGAGTTTTAAAAATTTTTCTGTCGATTGGTTTTCGAGATACAAATTTTTGAACTTTTTTTTTAAATTTTTGGAGGTGCACTTACAATTTTGAGCATATCATTCGTCTTTTTTGACGTATTTGATCCTACTACTACTCAAATTAAAGCAAATTGAGCCGTCTACAACTCATTCTCAGAAAATTTTCAAATCGGGTGAGTAGTTTTGATGTTGGCGGCTTAAAAAAGTTTAAAAAGCTGCGTTTTTTTAGTAAAAATGTGGCAGAAAAATTCATATAAAAATTCATATAAAATATAAAACGCGATGCTAACAGCGATTTTGTTTTTTTTACGTATAGCTGGCATTTTTCCAAAGAAAATAAGCACTTACTTAACAAAATCTGACAACAAATGGCGGACTTATAATTTTTTTGGTAAAAGACCGAAATTCCGCTATTTCACGATATTTTGATTTTCATTATTTGCACATCGGTTTATAAAACTATGTGTTCTGTTCATCTGAGGTGTAGGGTATCTTCAGCAACTTTGTAGCAAATGTTAAGGCCTATATTTTGGAATATTTTAACTCTCTAGCTTCCCCCCATAACGGTGATTTTTGCCTATATTTTAACAAATCGTAAAAAACCCCTAAAAATGGGTGGAGCGGGGTAGTTGTTGAATAACAACCTTCTGGTGAATAACAACCGGTGGTAAGCTAAAAAGTAGGTACACTTATGGTCCTCTATTACGCAGAAGATTACCCAACTAGTCGTCATATAAGGAGTAGTTAACTCAACACGTCTTCTACTGTGGAGTATATAACCTAGCTGGCCGCCTATTAAGAAGTCGATAACTCAACTGTGCATCTACTAATCACCCAACTGGTCATCAGCTAACGAGCAGATAACCATACTGGTCGTCAACTAAGAAGTAGATAACTCAATTGGTTGTTAACTAAGGAGTTGCTGAGCTAACTGATCGTAAACTAAGGATTAGGTAACCCAACCATTCGTAATCTAAGGAGTAGATAACTCAATTGTTCGTAAACTAAGGATAAGATGACCTAACTGATGTTAAACTAAGAAATTGCTTACCTAACTAAGGAGTAGATAAACCAACTGGCCCTCTAGTAAAGAGCAGGTACCCAACCAGTCTTAAACTAAGGAGTAGATACACCAAATGGTCCTCCATTGGAGAGAAGATAACTCAACTGCTCGTCAACTAAAGAGTAGTTAACTCAATATGTAGATAGTTAACCCATCTGTCGGCCTAGTAACAAGAAGAAGATAACTCAACAGGACGCCTACTAAGCAGCAGATAACTCAATTGATCGTTAACTAAGAAGTAGATAACCTAACTGATCGTAAATTGAGCAGTAGATAACCCGAACAGTCGTAAACTAAGATAAACCAACTGGTATTTTAATAAGTTCTTCATTGGTAACCAAAATAATCGTAAACAAAGGAGTAGATAACCCAATTTGTCGTAAACTAAGAAGTAGATAACCCAACTAACTGATCGTAAACTAAGCAGTATATACCCCAACCAGTCGTAAACTAAGGATTAGATACACCAACTTGTCCTCTATTTGACGGAAGATACTCCAACTAAACGTTATATAACTAAAGATGTCATCTGCTATGGATCAGTTAACCCAGCTTCACCTAAGAAGTAGATAACTCAACTTAACGTCTACTACGCAGTGAATAAAACTAGTGGCAGCAGATAACCCACCCGGTTCTATACTAGTTCTATACTAGAGAGAAGTTAACTTAAATTGTCATTGTGCGCTAAAACTATGCTCGTTTCGTTTTACCCCTTTAGTTAGGACACAACATTTCAACGAGAATCCCCAGAAGAAGTTCACAAAAAATTGACGAAACGTCGAGAAGGAATTAAATAAAAAAAGAATTTTTATTTATTCAAAGACTAGGTTTGATTAGCTTAATACTTGAGAGAAGAACTGTCAAAGTTGGAGGTTATTGAATTTTTTTACATTTTGGTCAAACGGTCCTTTTTCCCATCCATATACATTATTACCTATTGTTTTAAGAAAATTTTTCCCAAAGTGTTTTCTAAAGCTTTTTCTTCAATCTTTTTTAAAGAAAAATTTTTATTTTTGCGAATTTAAACTTTTGTCAAAAAACTAGCGGTTTCTACGGTATCTTGCAAGATATTGAGAAAAATAAAAATTGTTGAGAACATTTTACTAATAGCCTCTTAAACACGTCGAAAAATGCACAATTATTATATTTTTATTATTTTAACTTAACACCCAGGAAAATAATTGGTTGGAATTCGATTGTAACAATAAAAAAATAGTACTAGCAACAAAAAGTATATTGCCTACACCGTCTGTCGGTTGTATTTATAAATAATTAGTTGAAACAACAATAAAAACATGGATACGATCAAATGAAAATGATTGTAACTAAATCGATGGTTGTATCAATCGAATTAAGATTGTTTTTTTTAATTGACACTCGGTTAGTTGTGGTAACCGATTTAAAATTTTCATTATAGTACCATATGATCGATTTTTGGTTGTGACAACCAATGTTTTTTTCTTGACAACAGAAATTGTATCAATAGACCAAAGATTGGTTACTACAACAGAAAAAATATTAATAAATAATCGTTTATTGGTTATCCCAATCATTTCCCAAATGTATTTTGGGAAATACAACCGAAAGATTGGTTGCTGTTCTTTTGCTGATACGTGACAAACAAAAAATAAAATTACTCGACATAAAAAAATCTTCAACATTTTGTTCAAGAACGGTGTAGGTAATCAAAAATAATCTCGTGTGAATAATAATGTGTGGAATGCAGAATATGTTGTGCAAAATGTTTTACATAAATAAAAAATAAAAGCAACAATCATGAAATTGAAAGCACGGGGTTAAGCGATATTTGCATAAAAGTTTTGTGTTTTTTTTCGTATACTGAAATGTGTGACAAATATCTTCACATCTCATAATAGTGATGAATTTGTAATATGGGATTTTTAATTTTGTTATGAATTGTTTTGTTTTTTGTTCAATAAATAAAAAAAAAATAATGAAAACTGTTTTTAATTAAATGTTGGTAGTATATGACTGACAAATTGTCAGAACAACCAATTTTTTAAAACAGTTGGTTGTGGCAACTACAACAGATAATTTAAGCCGCCATTTTCGTAGTTGGCGCAACCAAATATGATTGTTGTCAACATGGAAGCAGATGTATACCACAAACAAAATATTGGTTGTCCTGATGGAATCGCATGATAGTAGACAGAACTATAAAAATTCGGTTGAGGCAACCAAACTGTATTCTGTGTGAAAGTCTGATCGGTCATGAATAAAATGAAACCATTCCGAAGAAAATAGATGCATAATTAAAAAAACTTATAATACCCTGTACCACAGTGTGGTGTAGGGTATAACAAGTTTAACTGATATAGCAACCATATGCCGATGTTGTTTCTTTCCGCGAAAACTGAACCCCTTAAACACTGAACTTCTGGAAATTTTGAAAATTGGAATCGAGTTAAATTCTAGGAACTACATCATTTCAACTTTAAAGGGGCAAATATTTTCTAATATTTCGCGTCGAGGGGGGCAACATTTTTTCAGTAATAAAATCGTCATTAGGAAATCATACACTGAAAAAAATGTCATAAAATTAAAGAAATGTTCCAAAGACGTCATTAGTTTTTAAAGTAAGTACATTTTGTACTTTAAATATAGATAATTTCAATAATATTAAGTAATTTACTTGATTTTAAGTAAATTTTCTTAATTTCAAGTACAAAATGTACTTATTTTGAAGACTGAGGACGTCTTTGGAGCATTCCTTTAATTTTATGACAATTTTTTTTTTCAGTGTACCTTAAGAATTTTGTATTTAAATTTTTTTTTTAATATAAAATACTTTTTTTGCAATCTTCCCTTTACGACTTCAATAAAAAATTAGTCCGAAGTCCGATCAATTTATCCTGTGTCCTTTTTTGTTGTCTTGTCTTATAGTGAATTACATACAATTTAAAAAAATATATAAACAAAATCCGATATTTTTCTTATTCCAGATCATCAGGAACGACAGCCGCAACAACAACTGCGACACTTCAAACTCAATTATCGCAAATTGAAATGGTGATAAATGAAGAAAAGTTAGTAAACACGAAAACTAAATCGAAATTTCTTTTGTCAAAATTGTTCACACTATGTTTGTGTTTTTGTGCTGTTTTTTGTTAACTATTTTTTGTTTTGGGTTATATTTTTTTTTTCGAAGAAATCACATTTCAATCATTTTTGTTGTTACTGTCACAAAAATGGGAGTTGTTTCATTCCCCCCCCCCCTAATTATTATTACTCGTATTTCTTTCTATTCTCTTTTCAGCGTATTTTGACTTTATATCAGTTAATCTTATTCTAATCAATAACAATTAAAAACTAATTATGGTTTAATACATACATACATACATGCAGACTCATATACAGACATACAAATTTACATTCATAAATATTAATTGATACATACATACATAAATATTTATGATGGTTTTCGGTTTTTTTTATGTTATTTAACATTTTTTTGTATTTTCTCTTTTGTGGCGTTTTGTTTTTTTAACCAATTTTGTTGTTCAATATTTTTATGGGAAATTTTTATTTTATTTGATAAGAAATTGTGATAATATTTGGAATTGGGCACAGTAAAGATATCTACACAATGAAAGTTTTTTCAAAGTCAATATGATTAATTTCCTCAATATGTTCACTTTTATCATTACTTTTTATAAAACAAAGTAACATGTTTCTTGATCCAATGAAATATTTCATTGTTCTTGGGAAAATTTTCTTTAAATTTTAGAAAATCGTTTCTTGGGAATAATGAAACACTTCTTTGGTTTAATGAAATGTTTTGTTAGATGTTTTCTTAAACTATTATAGATTTTTTTTTGGTTCTCTACAAAAAAACGTCCATGTCATTTTAGTTTCTTTATTATTAAAAATTCATTTCGTGTTTCTTATTTTCAATAAATGAAAGATATATGTAGTTTTATTCAATACGGGCTTTTATGGTCAAAGTTTTAATGCAAATAAAAGATTATTTAGTCCCTTGTAAATAGTATTACAAATTGTCTTATTATTAGTGCTTGTCCGAAAATTTAACCGAAATCAGATAAAATGGGTAAACCTATTTCGACCGTGCTGAATCTAATGGTGGTAGCCTTTTTTTCTAGTTTAGCTCATGTTTTCGAGATACGAGTATTCGTCGTGGAAGTTTGCTGGTTATTCAGGAAGGTTAGTTATCTCGGTGGAGAATTTCCAGCGGAAGGCTTCGGAATAAACGATTCAGCTCAGAGAAGGAAATAAAAGGGACCCTTGGAAAATTAACAATAAAGAGTCGTGGCACATTTCCCCTGGACTTTTGGTACTGTAAAAGCATTACACTGTACAAAATGTCAAGTATTTGTTTGCATTGTATTACTTTTCTTCTCATTTGGGTCACCTCACAGTATCTTTGCAGTTTCTCCCACTATTTTGCTATCCCACACAGTTTAGTGAGCCATCATCTCTGCCCAGTGTTTTAACTTCTCCTTCGTGGTATCGAAACGTCTATAATTTTCCATGGCTACTACTTGAAGTTCCCAGCCCTTTGAGGTCAAGCTATTTGCTCGTTTATTTCCCATCACTGCGCTGTGTCCTGGTACCCGGAATATATGCAATTGACCATGCATGGGCCAAGTAATCATTTATCGTTCTTTTACAGTCCAACACAGTTCTAAATTTAACTCTTCCTAAGTTATTGCTTTTTATTGCCATTTGGCTATCTGTGTAGATGTTGGCATATTTAGACTTTTTGTTATTACTGAGCCAGTTCACACACACTCCGTGATTGCTCGAACTTCCGCTTGAAATATCGTGTTAATGTCTGGTGGTGTACCACGTACCAAAGGTGTACCACGATTCACACTGTCTCTAATTGTGAAGTCATATGATCTACAAATAATCCACCTATTCCTTAGCATATGGTTAATCCAATTTTTTTAGCGACCCGTCAACCTGAAACTCGTTTAAGGATTGGATAAGTATATCGATCTGTGCATTGTTAAAAGCACCTTAGATGTTTATACTAACGGCGAGTGAATTCATTTTTCCTCTGAAGGAGTCCTATATGTGGTGCACTACGTCATGCAAAGCTGTTATCACTGATCTTCCTTTCACATAGCCGTGGTGTTTAAATTTCATCCTGTCATCCGGTATCTATTATTTCCATGGTTTTACTAGCAGGTAATTAGTATAATAGGTCAATAAGCCTTTGGGGTCGCATAACTCGCCTTGCCAAGCTTAGGTATGAAAACCACTCGTGATTCCTGTCAATGTTTTGGAGTATATGCTTGCCAGATGAGCTGATACCAGATCTACCTCACTCTGAAGGAGTGCCGGAAAGATTCCATCCAGTCCCGCCGCATTAATAGGAAAAGAAAGGTTTTTACTGCGTTTTAACCATACTATCTGTTATAATCGTAATAGGTACTCGTACTTCATTCAACACATTTTCTTTCTGTTCATCTGTTGGTTAAGCATTAGCAGTCGAAAAACAGGTTTTCATTAAGAGCCTTATATTATCCTATATAGTGTCCATCATTTTGCCAGCTCATCCACCAGTGTTTCGGCGTGGATCTAAGTTTTTGAGAGGAACTTCTTTATTTTGGATATGCAGTTAACGCACCTACCTGTTCACAGAAAATCTTCCAGGAGATACGTTTCTCCGATCTAAAGATTTATTGTATTTCTAGAGTTTTGTGTGGTAGCAAATAAACTGTTATTTTTGTAAGACGAGCTTAACTGTAAAGTCTGCGACATCCTTCCCCATCGATCGAATTTCTCCTATCATCCGATGTTTCTCGTTGTCTGATTTCCTTTCCCGAAGTGGGTAACTTTCTTCGAATGGTTTTAATAAAGGGTTTTCCAACAAGAGGTGTTATTTTGGTATTCAAAGAAAAATTCAATTTTTTGAGATAAATGATCGGATGTTTATTTCATAATAAAGAGGAAGGTATGCCGTTAATAATCTCAATAATAACTCTTGGGCTTTCCGAGCCCCAGATGCGACAATTTTGCTTGTTGACGTAGCCACCGAGGTTGACATGGACCTCATCAGTCAAGATGATTTTTCGATTTTTCGAATTTTAATAATTTCAGTGCGTTGTTGAATCGTGTATCGTTCCATTTTTAGGAATGGCGTAGTTTCTACTTGTCAAATGTCAAAGAATAAAAGCTTCAAAAGTGACAGCTACCGAAATACCGTGTGATTCAAAATAACACCTCTTGTTGGAAAACCCTATAGATCGCAATAAATATCCCCAATCTGGGGACGAATCAACAAGGGTCACCTTGGGTATATACAAAATTTAAATGGGTTTGATTTGCGTATTCTACTGAACGAGAACAACTATACGAGTATGTATAAAAACAGAGCTCACACAGAGGAGAAAAAATTAATATAACGGGCCTGACAATGCAGTCAGCTGTTAAATATCTTTCATCTGAAGTGTCATTTATTTAGTGACATTTTTGCCAATTACGAGTATGGATCGATATTACGAAGCGGGCTAACCATTTACAACGCCGTAGATATGCTGATATGAGGTGCTAAAACAACAGTCTTTCAATGCTGATTTTTCGAACAACATTTTCTTCAGCAATGAAGCTCATTTCTCACTCGGTGTTTACGTCAACGAGCAAAATTCTCGCATATCAGGCTCGGAAAACCCATAAGTGATCGTGGAAAAGCCATTGAATCCGGTAAAAAAAGTTACTGTTTTTTGCGCATTATTGTCTAGAGGTATCATAGGGCGATATTTTTTCGAAATTGACGCTGGAAGAACGGTTACCAACAAGATGGTGCCACGAGCCACACAACACGCGCGATTTTGGCTTTATTGCGTGAGAAGTTTCCAGAACGCGTAATTTCACGTTTTGGTGACGTCATGATCTTGGCGGCCAGATCATGCGATGTGACACCGTTAGACTTTTTTGTGGGGCTACGCCAAAGACGGTGTCTACACGAAGCATTTTTAATACAACAATCGTGAAGTTATGGCAGAGATACCGCCCGAAATGTTCGAAAAAGTAGTTAAACATTACCTCAAAAGGATCGACTGCTGCAACCAATCCAGAGGCGGTCATTTAAACAACATTGTATTTCATCACACTAAGTGTTGCCTGGCGCCATCTGACATTTCCATTGAAAAGTTTGACATTTTTTAGCATAACTTCACTCAGACCGTTTTGTCATTTGAGCGCGAATTGTTTTGGTTACAGCAAAGACAATATAATTTAAGAAGACATTCCTTCCTGTAGCTAGTAATTGTCAGTTACGAACCAATAGGAATTTGATTCCAACGAGTGAGGTTTTTCGCGGATTTTCAGACCGTTTTTCCCGAATTGTTTGTAATTGTCACAATTAAAAAATTAATATTAATCGATAAGTGCAAAAAAATCAATCAATGTTCGCGGAATACTGTTTCTTTCGCGTGTTACAATTCATTCCTATTCGTTCGTAACTGATAGATTTTGACGTTTCGGCCTGAAGGAAAGTCTTCTTATATTCTATTTGTCTTTGGGTTACAGTGTGTTGAAAATTCACCTCCAAAACTTGGTTTTTGAACGCTTCGACAGCTGCTTCAGGCGTCGAAAAACGTTGACCAAACAGTTTTTTCTTGATGTGAGTAAATAACAATAAGTCATTGGGTGTCAAATCAGGGCTGTACGGCGGATGACCCATCAATTCGACGTTTTGGCCGGTCAAAAAGGCTCTGGTTTGAGCCGATGTGTGAGAGCTCGCATTGTCATGGTGCACAATGATTCGTCTTCTCTTGTTCGTTTTTCGAATTTCTCCGAAGACTTCAGGCAAACAAATTGTGGTGTAACACTCAGAACTGACCGTCCTACGTGGCTCAAGCAGGACAGTCGCCACATGACCAGTTTTGCCGAAGAAACACCAGCGACCATTTGCTTCGAAGTGCTTCTTCCACGAACAACATTCGTTGGATTTGGCTCGTCTTCGAAGACCCACACGGTCGATTGCTGTTTTGTTTCGGGCTCATACGCATAGATCCTAGATTCGTCACCTGTGACGATCTTATAAACGTCTTTTGAAGCACCGCGATCGTATTTTTCCAAAATTTCTTTGCACCAATCGACACGCATCTTTTTTTGAGCGATTGTCAAATTGTGCGGGATCCAACGAGAACAAACCTTTTCTACGGCCAGGTGTTCATGCAATATCGAATGTATGCTGGTGGAAGAAATGCCCAGGATGCCTCTATCTCACGGTATGTCACATGACAATCTTGCATTATCAGTTCACGCACGGCATCAATGTTCTCTGGCACAACGGCCGTTTTTGGACGACCTTCGTCATTGAGCGAGCGTCGGCCACGATTGAATTCATTAAACCAGTTGTTCGCAGTGCTATAGGATGGTGCTTCATCGCCATACAAAGATTTAAGTTCATCGATGCACTCTTGTCGTGATAATCCACGTAGAAAGTTGTGAAAAATGATCGTACGAAAATGTTCACGAGTTATTTACATTTTTTTGCCAAATTATTTTTTTCAAGTCACTGTAAACAACAGTACTGAGTACGTTTATGCTAAAAAATGTCAAACTTTCCAATGGAAATGTCAGATGGCGCCAAGCAACCCTCGTATCCTTTTCTACGGACAAAAAGTGTAACACATCGAAGGAGTGACCTAAGACCCCAAGTATGTTCGGTGGAAATCCGTATTGGCCATTTTAAGTAATTTCAGCAATGTCCGTCCGTATGTCTATCTGGCAGGAGCGCACGATAACTCTCGAAAGGAGTAACGGATTGACTTCAAATTTGGTATGGAATAATATAAGGTCCAATATTGGGCGACTCATTCGAGCATGGCGACAGGTATCTCGCGAAAAACGCGAGTAATGTTGGCTTCCAAAGCGTCAATTGTAGCTGGCTTATTCCTGAAGACCTCAGACTTTATATATCCCCAGAGAAAATAAATAGTCCAACGTTAATTCGTGCAAAAAAGGTACATTTTTGTGATTACGAGACAGTTAAAATCTTTTGATTAAAACCAACTGTATATTATAGTATAACTTTCGAAGTATATTGTGTAAAAATTTCATTAAGAAAATTTTCTTAACATTAAGGAAATTATCAATATTTTAAGTACAAATGTACCTTTTTAATGATTAAGGTCGTCTTTGGAGCAAATCTTTAATTTTAAGACAACATATTTTTCAGTGCAGCTCTTGGTACTCTTCGTCGTGATAATCCACGTCGAAAGTTGTGAAAAATGATCGCACGCAAATGTTCACTAGTTAATTCCATTTATTTGTCAAATTGTTTTTTTTCAAGTGACTGTAAACTACACAAATAATGGTCTTACGTCAAAACGTTCTGAGTACGTTTATGCTAAAAAATGTTCTCTAAGTGTATCACGAGACTACTCTCTGTCAATATTTGTACAAATCAGTTCAAAAATGTGGCTTAGACAGTGCATATATGCCAAATCGGGGGTACATGTATATGGGAGCTATATGTAAATCTGAACCGATTTTAAACAAATTCAATAGGGATCGTCCTTGGGCCTAAAGAAAGATATGTGCAAAGTTTCGTTGAGATCGGACCATAATTGCGACCTGTACTTTGATTACAAGAATACATCTACAGACAGACAGACGGACATAGCTAAATCGACTCAGAAAGTGATTACAAGTCGATCGGTATAATAAACGATGGGTCTATTTCTTCTTCTTTTGGGTGTTACAAACAAAAGCAAAAAGTCATAATACCCTGTACCACAGTGTGGTGTAGGGTATAAAAACCCAAGTCATTGTTACACATTGTTACACGCTGAAAAAAAATCGCTTCTGTAGTATATTGTCCCAAACATATTCGGCTTGAAACAAATATATGTTTGGGGTACACTCTAAGCATGTAATATTTGGTACACACAAAAATTGTGCATTTGGGAAGATGTTGTTCTAAACAAATATTTGTTTACATTCCAATATGTTTTTATTTGGGACCATTATTTCAGAAACAAATATTTATTTGCATTTCAGTATTCATAAAATACATAAATTGTCTCAAATTTTTCAGTAATTCAAAGTTAAATTTTTAGAAATTTTTAATGTTCGTAAAAAATAATAATTGAAATCATATAATCTTGGATCAATATAAAGTACTTAGAGGATTGACAACTAATGATGGCTTGGAATACTCAGAAATTTGAAATGATTGATTTAAAACAGAAGGTAATGCTGCATATGGTATCATAACTGGGAGGTACAATTCGAAACCCAAGAAAATTTGAAACTGAAATATGAAAAACTCAGCAAAAGTTTTGGAAATATTTTTTAAATAAAATATATTTGGAAAAATTCCTAAATAATAATTTTATTTGTATTTAAACACATATTTTATTTGAGAAATTTAGTTTGCAAATATAATTTGTTGTAATATATTAATATATGCGTTCCAAATATATTTTATTGATTTTCAAATAAAATTTATTTGCTAAGAAATATATAATATTTAAAAATTTGTGTTCCAAATATATTTTCTTTCGATTCAAACATATCAAAAAAGGCGATTTTGCCCCGTGTATATTTCACCTTTAAAGGTCGCTCTTAAATATTCTTATTTTCGCCATAAATACCAAATTTTTCAATCGATTTGTCTGCAATGTTACAGTTTGTGTTTTATTTACAGTATAATTTTACACGTGGGAAATTTACCATATCAGACTACGTTTAGATGTAGTCCCCATGTAGAGCTCGCTCTGAAATATATTAATTTTAAGCCATAGATGCCACATTTTCTAGCCAATTTGGCTGAAACTTTAAAGCATTCGTTTTATTTTTAAAATAATTCGTTACAAATAGAACCATATCGCTCCATGATGTACTTCTTTCCACTTAAAATTCCCGTTAATATAACTAAATGCAATCCACGGTAAGATTCGGCACGACCGAACTTACTACCGTTCTTACTTGTGGTTTTATTTGTTTTCCTAAAAATACATTGCTTATCTTAGTTCTTAGTGATATACAAAAATTTCTTAGAAAATCGTCGCAAAATTCAAGACGGTTTAACCATGTTCGTCTACGTTTTGATATAGTTACATATAGAGGTCGCCCTTAAATTTTTTTTTGTTAAGTTATAGACAACACATTTTCAATAAATTTTGGCTGAAACTTTGCAGCTTTCATTTTAATATTAAAAGAATTTGCCATATTGCTTTATTTTGCTTCTTTTCCAATATGACAATGTCATGCTACAAAAATGAATTCCCCCCCATTACAAAAATAAATGTGTTAAACAATGACAACATGTGTGATGTAGTACTTAATATTGATATTGCATTTCATTCTTATCAATTTCTATGGAAATTTCATTCCATTTCTCTGGCAAAAACGACTATTACAGAACAGTATATGATTTCAGATGTAGAATAGTCAACAATGTACAGAGTCTTTACAAATGGATACATTTGTAGCTTATAAGAAGTTTCGCCTACACAACTTCCACTATTCCATTCTTATGTATTTTCTGTGCGAAGTCATATGACATAGTCGCTTGGTGGGCTTTATGGGATGAGTGTCAACTCCAGTTCCTATCCATTTAGTATGTTTTCAACAACTGCACCATTATTTGACCATTTGTTTCCAATTACACAAGCTGCTCTAATGAAAAGTTTTTTTGCACCAATTTATTAGCATGAATGAAGGCGTCACGCATGTGACCTTGAATGTGTGAAAATATATTTGAAAACGCCTTATGAGAAAAAAAGTAAGATTTTGCAATAATAAATTATTTACTTATAGAGCTACACGCTATGAACAAAAATATTTCCTCAGAAAATAGATTTTAGACAACTTCACGGAATATTTCCAGCAATAAAACTTTCGTTTGTCAATATCAAAAATTTGTTTGCGAGATATTATCAAAATCTCTTTCATGTGGAAAGGCTTTTCTTGAAATTGGTAATTGGGCAAGGTATAGTATCAATACTAATAAAAGTTCTAAGCTTTGAAATGTAATCCACGAAGTTTTCTTAAACTTCAATATTTTGAAAATAAATGGGAAAGAATTTTGATATGAGAAAAGTTTTTCGAGACCCGTCCGTTGAGATAACTGCATTGCTTTAGAAAGCTCAAGAGTTAACGAATTTTAACATGAGACATGCTGCTAACTTCCCTACGGTAGCCTGCCGCCTTCTTGTAGGAGCAGGGCACACACACAGAAGGTGTTATATTCATATAGAGATATGATCAGGGATGGTCCGTCTTAAACTGTGACGTATATGACATACATTTGAGACGTATTCGACATACGTATACAACGTCGTGAACCTAATGTCGGAAACTTGACTTTGTCACTAACAGTAAATAATTAGCAAATCAATAGAAAAGAAAAAAAATATTTATTTTGAACTTTCAAGTTTATTTATTGGTTCAAATCAATTATTATTTGTTTATAAATTCGATTTTTCTTCACTCGAATCTCTATCTTCAATGCCTTCAAAGTTGTCTTTTTTCGCGTATTTTAAGTGAAGAGTAAACTTCCAGCAACTTTTTAGATCGTTCCGATTCTAATAGAATTCGAAAATCAGAATGCACATGAGACCAATTGGAGAAAATGCATTCTAATTATGCAGTGGACGCTGGGATCATCAGTAATTTTAGAGCAATGATGACAATGCGTTATGTCGACTTTTTGCCATATTCCAGAATAAGTAAGGCCTTCTAGTTTTTGCAACAAGCACAGAAATGGGTGGGGTGTCAAAGTTTGTTGGAGAGAGGCAGACAAACTACAAACTTTGATACTTGCATTAAAAAAAATGCCTTGTGTGAATCAGAACTTATATAATATTTTGCAAAAAAAAAACTGAAACTGAACGATTTAGTGTTCGTCAAGAATATAAATTAAATGGTCTACAAAAGATGTGAAGAAAAGTGAATTTTTATGATCTGAAAAGATGTGCGTGCCGTTGTTGAAAAAGTAGATTTATCGCCGAAATAGTTGATTTTCCCATTTTGAACTTAATTAATGTTCGGGTTGTACAATATATCACACCATTGTGTAAATATCGGTATTCGATCAAAAACATATATTTTCTCAAAAAAATTTAAATAAAGTTGTATCTCGGATTTCGATTAGTTTTTATATGGTGTCCAGCAGATTTTTACGTGAAGGGCTGAAGTCTGCAGCGTCCTCAGACGGGTTTATGACGTATGTGACGTTTACACCTTTCTGACAGTCGTAAACCTAAAAAATCATGTCGTGGACCATCCCTGGATATGATTGATATAGTCAGAACATTAATTCTTAGCCATGCTGTCTAATTTTTATGTCTGTAGCTTGCAGGTCTCACAAGAAGTGGGTGTAGCATAAATATATCAGTTCCTCTGAAGCACGTAAGGTAGTAAGTAGTTAAACTGCTTTGCAGTTCCCTGATTTTATTAAACTGTTTAGCTATATCGTTAAGATATGTGCAACAGTATAGGACAGTTCTAGAGAGTTTCCAGGAACTTATTGCAGCCTGACTATCAATGAAAATATTGATCCCGAATTTATGCAGAACATAATTTCTCAGCCAGGTTGCAGAATACCTCTCTAATTGCTACGATTTCTGTCTGGAGCCTACAGGTCTGCCAAGAAGCACGTTAGGGAGTTCCTTGTATTGCAAGTTCATCTGCTTTGCACTCGTATGTCCCTGTGATCCAGAACTCAAATAAGGTGAATATTGAAATTTTTCTGCCATTTGAGTTGAGGGCGGTTCTTCAATTCAGGAAGACAATTTCCAGGGACTTTATATCAGTCGGAATATCAGTGAAAATATTGATCCCGACCTGAACATTGATTCTCAGTCATTCTGCAGCCTCTCCAGTTGCTATGATTTCTGTCTGGAGCTTGCAGGTCTCCCATGAAGAGGTTGTAGCCTACACAGAAAAAAATGTTTACTAAGTTTAAAGACAGTGGCAATGATTTCGAGCCAAATAATCTTTAAAGTAAGAACATTCCACACTTGAAATTAAGACAATTTAATAAAAATTAAGCCGTGTTTCTTAATCTTAAGTAAATTATTTTTAATTTAAGTAGGAAATGTTCTAAATTTAAAGCCAATTTGTCATTGGCTCGAAATCATTGCCGCTGCCTTTAAAATTTTTTTCTGTGTATATCGATACCTCCATTCTAATCTATGCTAAGTGCAAAAAGATAGTTTTTCAGGAGAGGCGATCAAAGTTTGATGATCATGCTAAGTCGACTTATAATGTTTTAGAATGGAGGTATCGATATATTCCACATCTTCCTAGTATAGAAAGTTAAATTGCTTTGCACTTGCTTGGTATGTCCCAGTTACCCGGCACTCAAATAAGGTGAACACTGAACTGTTCAGCCATCTAGATAAGAGATCTAGAATTCAGGAACACAGTTTTCAGGGATTTTGTTGCAGTCGGATTGGATACTGACTTTAGACATTAATTCTCAGCCATTCTGCAACCTCTCCAAATTGCTACGATTTCAGCCTGCAGGTCTCACAAGAAAAGGTAGTAGCCTACATATTCCAGTTCCCGGAACCACATAAGGTAGTTCCTAGTATTGCAAGTTCATCTGCTTTGAAGTTGTTATTGCCCTTGTTCAGTTCTCTAAACTGACAAGTCATAAGGAACAAGTCATAAATTATCGTATTTTATAGTTTTCTTTAGTAACAATAACAATGTCTATATGTTGCACTGCGTAGGTCATTCTGCTATCGATATGTCTTCTCTCTCTTTTCTTCTTACTTATAAGTTTTGTGTTTGAAGTGCAACGTAATACCTTTGCAAAAAATTCAACGTATGTGCTATCTAGGCATAAGCGGGGCATTTAGAACTGCACCAACAAAAGCGTTGGAGACTTATACTGCACATCAAACCAAGAGACATCCGTATAAAGTATGAGGCAGCCCTCACAGCAAGACGTCTACAAGTGATGGGTGAATGGATAAATCGAGACCACAAGTCGTACCATCAGAAGATTTTAGAATCTCTAGGTGGTCAAATTCAAACGCCAGAAATCTCCGACCGCATTCCTGAAGTGCGGCTTACAGCTACCTGTGATTCGTTTGTGCCAGACAGACGCTCCTGGGAAAATGGAACTTTGGCCCATGTGCCAGTGGGAACCAGCTGCTACACGGATGGGTCCAAGCGAGGAGGAAAGACGGGTCTGGGAATTTTTACTGATGAACCAGAAGTCAAACTTGACACTGTATTTCAAGCAGAAGTTCGAGCAATCACGGAGTGTGTGAACTGGCTCAGTAACATCACAAAGCCTAAATATGCCAACATCTTCACAGATAGTCAAATGGCGATTAAAGCAATATCATCGGAAAGGGTCAAATCCAGAACTGTGTTGCATTGTAAAAGAACGATAAATGATTGCTCAGCCCATGCATGGTCAATTGCGTATCTGCTGTGTACCAGGACACAACGGAGTAATTGGAAATGAACGGGCAAACTGCTTGGCTTCAAAGGGCAGAGAACTTTGAGTAATAAACTGGGAAAATTGGAAACCTTTCGAAGCCACGAAAAATGAGTTGAAGCACTGGGCGGTGATGGCTCACAAAACTGTGTGGAATAGCGCAACATTAGGAGCCACGGCAAAGATGCTATGGGGTGACCCAAATGAAAGGAAATCAAGAAGTCCTCGGAAACTAAACAAGATCGATATTAGTAAGATGATGAGTGTTCTAACGGGACACTCAAGCTTACAAGCACATCTTCATCGAGTAGGACTAGCAGATAACGACGAATGCAGGGCATGCAGGGAAAACATCGAAACGATGGAACATTTTCTGTGTCACTGCCCGGCTTTCACACATGCAAGATCCCAATATTTCGGGTCCAACATATTACCAGACTTGACTCCTCTCAGAGGATATGACTGGAAGATACTGAGGAAATTCGTGTCTAGTACCGAGTTTCTGTAACTCGTGAGGTATAAAAAGATCATAAATAAGGAGCACACAACAGGCCGAACCACTGGCTTAAGTGTATGTCCACGGACATGAGACGTTAAACGTCTCCTCTCTTCAACCTAACCTATAAGATAGGTTAAGGATTATTTGGTTAGTCTTAGGCTAAGTAAAAACATTGCAAATAAAATCAGTTCCTATTTAGAACTCATATCGTACAGACCTTTTTATTGCTGCTAGCTCTGTTGGCCGGAACCCAAATAAGTTGAACATTGAACGGCTTAGCCATCTCGTTAAGAGATCTGCAACAGTCTAGGGCAGTTTTAGAATTAATGAAGACAGTTTCCAGGGACTTTATAGCAGTCGGACTATCAGCCAGAACATTAATTCTCAGTCATGCTGCAAGCTCTCTAATTGCTATGATTTCTGTAAGCACTGCAGAATTCGGCAGTTTGTTTGTAATGGTTAACTCCAGATCCTTATAACAGACACCAGGCCCACATGCCTATTGGGGTTGGTACCTCCTGTATAGAAAATCACGAGTCTCCTACGTCCATTTCATTCTGATCTATCCGGCATAAGAGTAAGATACTTCATGTCAAAAAGTGGTTCAGTCATACTGTAGTCAACAACGCCAGGTAGGTATTGCTTTGCTTCTAGAATGACACTATGTCCGTAGCCATTTCCTGAGCAGAAGTACCGTTCCTTAGGTCTAATAAAAGTAGCTGCGGCATGTTGCCTTGTTATAATTGCTAGCAGCATTAAATGAAGTTTAACGTTTAGACCTTCAGTCGTTCTCGACTCACCAGTACTACGCATGCAAGTCATTCGTTGAAATTTATTTAGTAGAGCGCAGAGGAGGGTTCCGCTACTCCTTTCGCGCCTTTTGAAAGAATGCAACCTCGCTTTCTCTCCTATACTCGTGTACCATAGGTCTGCTTGATGCAGTAAGTATAGTAATTCCATTTATTTTCCAATAAAATCAAAAAGAAATAACAATACCAATAATACTAATATAGGGTACCACAAGATAACAGAAGAAGGTATTGCTAGTCTACATAAGAGAAACCATTATTACGAGTAAACAAACAACAATAGGTGCTGCTCAATGTTTAATCATTCACGGGCAATAATGTTTAACTTTGCATTAAATACTAAGTAAGAGGTTTCCTTGTGTTTCTAGTCTGCATTGGTCTTTACCTATTCATTAATTGTTAAATGTATAACCTACAGACGTTTGTTTTGTTTATTCGCTTATTATTTGATTTATATTCGCAACAACTAATGACTCTGTTCTCCGTTCCTTTTCATTGCAGTTACTCCTATGAAGTTATCAAAGATATTGCCGACTACTTATTGGATCGTACCACCATCCGTCCCTTGATTGGTATAATTTGCGGTTCCGGTTTAAATTCCATTGCCGATAATATCACCGACACCAAAGTCTTCGAATATGAAGATATCCCCAACTTCCCCGTGTCGACGGTCGAGGGCCATGTGGGTCGCATGATCTTTGGCTATCTGGAGAATATGCCCGTCATGGCTATGCAGGGACGTTTCCACTACTATGAGGGGTACCCGTTGGCCAAATGTTCGATGCCGGTGCGTGTCATGAAGCTGGTCGGTGTTCGCTATCTGATGGCCACCAATGCCGCCGGAGGTCTGAACTCCAAATTCAAGGTTGGCGATATTATGTTTGTGCGCGATCACATCAACATTATGGGTTTCGCCGGCAATTCACCCTTGCAGGGACCCAATGATCCCCGCTTTGGTCCCCGTTTCCCACCCATGACAAATGCATACAACACCCATTTGATTAAGATTGCCCGACAGGTGGCCAAGGACATGGGTATTGAGAATGATGTGCATCAGGGCGTGTACACCTGTCTGGGTGGCCCCAACTATGAGACCGTGGCCGAGTTGAGAATGTTGCGCACCATGGGCGTAGATGCCGTGGGCATGAGTACCGTTCATGAGGTCATCACCGCCCGTCACTGTGACATGACAGTGTTTGCCTTCAGTTTGATCACCAACAAATGCGCCACCGGCTATGACAGCAGTGAAGATGAGGCCAATCACGAGGAAGTGGTCACTGTGGGCAAATCGAGACAAGCCATCTGTGGTGAACTTATGTGCCGCGTTATCCGTGAAATAGTCAAAGAATGTCCCACACCACAAGATAAATAAATCTCAGGTCAACATTGTTTGATACTCCTAGAATTTAGTGTAAATCTAAGTATAAGAAGATGTTTTGAAACGGGTTCGCGCAAACCCTATGTCTGGATATATGGAGTCGGTATTGAGGCGCCCCTCCCTCATTTTCTTATATATTTATTCTATGGATTATTAATCTCAAAAGTTAAGTTTTATTTTTACAAATTATGAGTTTTGTCTCTGACATCAAATTGTGTATATGACCTTTACTTAATTTGCACATCATTTTCACACACAAACTTATTTTACATATATATTACTTTATTTGCATCCCCAGACAGGGATCGATTGATTCGATCCTATGCCTAATACCCTAATCCTTAAATATACATAGAAAGCATTTATGAATATAATATATATTTTTATTTTTAATATCTAAAAAGACATTAAACATTTGTATACTTTTTGTAACTTAGATACAGAGTAAGTGTATTTAATGTAACTAACATTCTTAGTTTGTATAGTTTATAATTATCGTACATAAATCGTATTTTTTATTTAGGATTTACCTATATAAAGTTAATACCAAAATAAAAAAGCTCTCTTAGTTGTGAGTAAAAACTTAATACCAATTTTTTAAAATGTTTTCAAATGATTTGTTGGGGGGAGGTGTACACACACACATACATATATCAAACTCTTAAAAAAAAATTTCCAATTTTGGAAATCTGCTTTTTTTGTAAATTTCTAAAATTGCTTTCTGAAAATTCTGGCGCCTTGTATTTCAGACGGAAAATAAAGCAAAATTTTAATTTTACAGTTTGTAAATTCGAAATTTTGTAAATCTGCAATCTTGTAAATAGGTTATTTTGTAATTTTTGGAAAATTCTAAATTTGCTTGCTAAAAATCCAGGGGGCCTTGTATTTCAGACGGAAAATGAAGCAATATCTGCAATTTGTAGTTTATAAATTTGCAATTTTGGAAATCTGCAATTTTGAATGGTATTTCTTGTATTTCATACAGAAAATGAAGCAAAATTTGCATTTTGCAGTTAGTAAAGTTGCAATTTTGGAAATCTGCAATTTGTAATTTCCTAAATTTGAAAATTTTTTAAATAGCTTGCTGAAAATCCTTTGATTTTTCAATTTGAAAATTTGCAATTTGTTATTTTGTAAATTTTCAAAATTTTTGCTGAAATCCTGGGCGTCTGATATTTCAGTCGGAAAAGTAATCATAATTTGGATTTTGAAGTTTGAAAAATTGCAATTTTGTAAATTTGTTATTTTCCAAAATTTCCAAATTTGCTTACTGAAAATCCTGGGAGTCTGGTATGTCAGTCGGCAAATTAAACAAAATTTGAATTTTGCAGTTTGAAAAATTTTTATTTTGTAAATAAACAATTTTTGTATTTGTTTCTATTACTTTTTTGGAATAGACAGAAAGTAAATGGAAAATATGGTCTCAAACCAAAAATAAATTCTGACTGAATAACAAAAGCACAGACCAACAATAAATAACAACAACACATGCAAACACATGAGGTACGATGACGTCGGCATTAGCCGTTGACAAAACTACATAAGTATTTCAGCTGATTTAAGTTAAAGACATACACTATTGCTACTGAATTATGAAGATGATAGAGTGGTGTCCATCGAAACTGCAGTCAATTCTACCAAGCAATTAAAACTCTCTACCAATTTTTGTATTTGTTTCTATTACTTTTTTGGAATAGACAGAAAGTAAATGGAACATATGGTCTCAAACCAAAAATAAATTCTGACTGAATTTGCAAACATTTTAAACTTGCTTGCTGAAAATCCTGGCCGCCTAGTATTTCAGTCGGAAAATTAAGCAAAATTTGGATTTTGAATTTTGAAAAGTTGCAATTTTGTAAATTTGTTATTTTATTAATTTGCAAAATTTCTAAATTGCTTAATGAAAATCCTGGGCGGCCGGTATTGCAGTAGGAAAATTTAGCAAAATTTGGATTGTGCAGTTTGAAAAATTGCATTTTTGTAAATTTGCAAAATTTCTTGCTGAAAATCCTGGGCGCCTGATATTTCAGTCGGAAAAGTAATCATAATTTGGATTTTGAATTTTGAAAAATTGCAATTTTGTAAAAAATTTCTAAATTTGCTTACTGAAAATCCTGGGCGGCTGGTATGTCAGTCGGAAAATTAAGCAAAATTTGATTTTGCAATTTTGGAAATCTGAAATTTTGTTATGTTGTAAATTTGCAAAATTTCTAAATTTGCTTGCTGAAAATTCTGTGCGCCTGGTATTTCAGTGGGAAAAGTAAACAAAATTTTAATTTTGCAATTTTGTAAAATTTGATATTTCAGTGGAAAATGAAGCAAAATTTGGTTTTTGAAAATTGTCAATTTTGTTAATTTGTTAATTTGCAAAATTTCTCAATTTGCTTGCTGAAAATTCTGGGCGCCTGGTGTTTCAGTCGAAACATTAAGCAAAATTTGAATTTTGCAGTTTTAAAATTTGCAATTTTGTAAATTTGTTATTTTGTAAACTTGTTATTTTGTAAATTTGCTTGCTGAAAATCCTGGGCGCCTGGTATTTCAGTCGGAAAATTAAGCAACATTTAGATTTTGAAAATTTGCAACTTTGTT
The DNA here is from genome assembly GCA_963930755.1 of Eudasyphora cyanicolor. NCBI lineage: Eukaryota > Metazoa > Arthropoda > Insecta > Diptera > Muscidae > Eudasyphora > Eudasyphora cyanicolor. Next base: position 136,560,621 of record OZ005735.1, read on the forward strand.
ATTTTGTAAATTTTCAAAATTTCTAAATTTGCTTGCTGAAAATCTTGGGCGACTGGTATATCAGTCGGAAAAATAAGCAAAATTTGAATTTTGCAGTTGAAAAATTGCAAATTGAAAATTTTGTAAATTTGCAAAAATTTCTAAATTTGCTTGCTAAAATCCTGGGCGCCTGGCATTTCAATCCGAATATTAAGCAAAATTTGGATTTTACAATTTGAAAATTTGCAGTTTTGTAAATATGTTATTTTGTAAATTTACAAAATTTCTGAATTTGCTTGCTGAAAATCCTGGGCGCCTGAAATTTCAGTCGGAAAATTAATCAAAATTTGGATTTTTAAATTTGAAAAATTGCTATTTTGTAAATTTGTTATTTTGTATATTTGCAAAAAAATTTAATTTGCTTGCTGAAAATCCGGAAAATTTAGCAAAATTTGCATTTTGCAGTTTGAAAAATTGCAATTTTGTAAATTTGCAAAATTTCTTGCTGAAAATCCTGGGTTCCCGGTATTTCAGTCGGAAAATTAAGCAAAATTTACATATTAAAAATTTGCAAAATTGAAAATTTGAAAATGTTGTAAATTTATTATTTTGTAAATTTTCAAAATGTCTAAATTTGCTTGCTGAAAATCCTGTGCGCCTGGTATTTCAGTGGAAAAACTAAACAAAATTTAAATTTTTCAGTTTGAAAATTTGCAATTTTGTAAATTGGTTTTGTTGTAAATGTGCAAAATTTCTAAATTTGCTTGCTGGAAATACTAGGTGCCTGGTATTTTAGTAATTAATTAAGCACACTTTGGATTTTTCAGTTTGAAAATTTGCAATTTTGTAAATCTGAAATTTGCAAAATTTCTAAATTTTCTTCCTGAAAAACCTGAGCGCCTGGTATTTCAGTCGGAAAATGAAGCAAAATTTGGATTTTGCAGTTTGAACATTTGCAATTTTGTAAATTTGCACAATTTCTAAATTTGCTTCCTGAAAATCCTGCCTGTTATTTCAATCGGAAAATTAAGCAAAATTTTGATTTTACAGTTTGAAAATTTGCAATTTGAAAGTCTGCAATTTTCTAAATTTGCTTGCTGCATTTCAGTCGGAAAATTAATCAAAATTTGGATATTGAAGTTTGAAATTTCCAATTTTCTATATTTGTTCTTTTATAATTTTTTCAAAATTTGCTTGCTGGTATTTCAGTCGGAAAATTGCAAAATGTGGATTTAACAGTTTTGTATATTTGTTTTTTTTTTAAACTCTCAAATTTGCTTCAGCAATTTTTCTTTCTAGCTGAATGTTCTGGTCGCCTGGTATTTGAATCGGAAAATGAAGAAAATGAATTTGTGTTTTGTAAATTTGCATATGTTATTTCAGACGGAAAATGAAGCAAAATTCTTAATATGATTACAAAAAATCCTGGTGGGCGCCTGTTGTTCATACGAAAAATGAAGCAAAATTATGGTGTTTTCTTTTGTGCCAAAAAATGCTACATTTTTTATGCCTTTCGCCCCAAAAATGCCTTTTTGTCTTCGATTGTAAAATAAATGCTGCACTGTGAAAGGGTATCGTTTTCTTTTGTGAAAAATGTCGCACTTGCACGGAGCAAAAATGCTACATTTCAGCCCTGTATTTAATCGAAGGGGTGGACGCTGCCCTACAAAACAGATGTTTTTTCGGCGTCGAGCGAATAGCCTAAATACCCGCGTGTGTCCGTGCGTGTTTTTTTATAATGAAGTTTGGTCAGATGCTTTATTTAGGCGGCGCCGTGGAGTATTCTTTGTTTTTAGTTTACTTTTAGTGAGTTAGAAGGCTGGTTTTTCGTATTTTTGTTATCGATTCTGACTATAAAAAATGCAGCAGTACAGGAGGGCGTAGGCGACATTATTACTATGCTGCTCTCCGACAGGGCAACATCTTTTTTTAGAAAAGAAAACACCATTAGTCTTTTGTAGTTTTGTAAATAAATTGCATGCTTGCTTTAAAATTTAAAAAAAAATTGAGAAAATACAAAAATTTTAAATATCCTGGCTTTAGGGCGGATGATAGTTTTTCAAGAAATCAATATTTTACGAAATTTTGCGTATTTTTGTGCACTTTTTAAACACGAATGTAATTTTTTTTCTAAAATTGGCAAAAATAGATGTCTGGAACATTGAATCGATGTCTGGAATACCTGTATTTATATCAAAGATGCAAATACTAAAGATGGGACAAATCAAATTACCCAATAGGGATAATTTTTTTGTTAATTTCTAATAAAAATACATTCATCAGTTCTAATCAGTTCTTTTTTACTTCAACCCAGCAAAATCTTGGTAAGTACATGCCATTACCACCGGGATTACCAGGTAATGATATCTCATTATCGCCAGCATTACTTTCGGTAAATAAATAACGACTAACAAAATAATGACAAAAATAAGTTATTACTAGTAATCTAATTTGAACTAAAAAACTTTTCTTTAAATGGTTTACGATATATCGATATCTCTATTCTAAAACATACTAAGTCGAGTTAGCATGCTGTTAGGGAGACAACATTTTTAATTTCTAAATATTTTAAATTATACTCAGTCAAAATTTGGTGTTTATCCGTTAACCAAATCAAAAGTTATTCACAAAACAGTACAGGTCGCTCGATTTGCCGAGCGTGTACTAACCAAGATATTGATGTGTTATATTTATGTTCTTGGTTATTAAGCGATTTGAATATGAATCGCGACGTAGGCCAGTGATTATGATGCTAAACTACAAAACCATGAGGTCGCGAGTTCAATCCCATCTCCCGGTAAATTAAATTTTTCTGTATATGACAACAGCAATCGATTAATACTCTCCTCCAAATTTACGCTCTTTCCAATGTTACGCTCTTCCCAATTATTCGCTCTTCTACTTTCTCACCACATTCCACCACTAGTGGTGGTGAACAAAGCAATAGCAAATCGGAAACATCCACTACCACCACCACACAAACACACTCATAAAGTTATTACACATCCACGCTTACATTTTGGATATTTGTAAGCGTGGGGTTAAGTGGTTATTTTTCAGCATCTGGTATGTTTGAGTGGAAGCACTTTCCTCCAATGACACGCGTGTGTAAAAATAATTCGAAGGGAGGCCAAATTATAAGCAGTTACTAGTTTTGAGTTTGGCTTACCCGTCAGGTTATTTGGTAATGAGATATTTTGCTGGGAATTTCTTAATAACGCCAAGTTTCCGGAGATGAACTAAAGGTGAATAAAAAAGATTGGACTCTTATGTACTAACGACATCTGTGGGTTACCGTTTTTTGATTTACAGTGTCCAATGAATCAGCGCCATCTGAGGTAAATTGTATGCGAACCACTTGGCGCATCTTTAGGATTTTGGTTTTTGGATATAGATGTCACCACAACTACCATTATATTCGTATTGCCATTCAGTAGTACATAGTAGCCAATACAAAAACCACTTGATTCGATTGTTGCTAGTCTTATCGGTTTTTTGTTCACTATAATCGTTATAGCAAACGCACGATTTAACCGGATTTGAATTTGTGGGATTTTTATATTTGATTTTTTGGTGATTTTCGTAAAAGATTTTCTTTTTTTTTATAATTTTATATATTTTACTTTTAAAATTAAAATTGAAATACCAAATCTTTGGAGTCGACTCCTATAAAAAAAGCCACTAACCCCCAATCTCACAACCTCTGGTTAGAGATAACACACAGTTAAAAAACAAGTAAGAAATTTCAGTCGGATACACCGGCTAAGGTATACCCCGACTTTGTGAGCAATGTAAATATATATGTATGTCTTAGCTCTTGCTGTATGGGAATGGACGTTGTCATAACTGCCATTTTTAGCAGGACTGTAGGAATTTTAAAAACTATACACTGTACAAAATTTTGGATTATTTATATGCATTGGTGTAATCGGTTAAATTGTTGTTCAAAATGGTACGTTTTGTGGTAGGTATGACGCCCCTCTTTTACTGGGCCGTAGGTACTATAAAAACAGTACACTGTACAAAATTTTAAGGAACTTTTATTGTAGTTACAAACTGGGAGGTACCAAAGGGGCATGGCAATAACGGCAATTTTTCATTGAATTGTAGGTAATATAAAACCATTACACTGTACAAAATGTCAGTCTTTGTATGCACTGGTATTAAAGTTATAAGCTGTTAACTATTTGTGCAAAATGGTCAATTTGTGTGGGAGTTACCAAAAGGGTCGTACCAATTACCCCCACTTTTCACTGGACTCTAGGTACTATTAAAGCATTACACTGTACAAAATTTCAAGAAATCGAATGAAGTGATATTAAAGCTATAAGCAGTTAAATTTTGGTGCAAATTGGTCCATTAGTGTGAAAGATAACAAAAGGGGCGTGGCAACTTCGCCATTTTTCTCGAAGTGATAGTGACTAATAAACTAATACTATATGTAGAATTCCAGAAGATTCAAGTAAGTACTATAGAATATATTAAATAATCAATATTTCACTACATTTTAACCCTTTGTAGGGGAGGTACTAGAAGCAGTGGACCGATATGGCCCATCTTCGAGCTTAGCCGGAGATCGAAAAAAATATTACCGCCTACCAAATTTGAAGACAATCGTTTACTCCTTTCGAGAGTTATCGTGCGCACCAGCCACCAGAGAGACAGACGGACGGACATCGCCCATTCTACTTAAAATGAGACTAAACGGATATCCGCCTAACATACTCAGGGTCTTAGGTCACTCCTTCGATGTGTTACACTTTTGGCCCGTAGCGAATGATATATACCCTCGTATCACTAAAGAGAGGGTGTAAAATAAAAAGTTCATACAATTTGACAGCTATAACTGTAGGATAACCAATGACAATTGAATACTATAGACGTCGCATGGTATTTACAGATTTCATCCTCCAGGTGGCGTCCGAGCAGCATTTCTCTCTCAATTATTTAAAACGACTTTTTTGTACTCTCAAATAATTTCCGAGAAGGGAGTGAGTTTGTTTCAGTTTGTATTGTTGTTGAATGTTTTGAAGTTGGAATATAATAAAATTAATGATGAAAATCTTTTCTCTCTTTGCAGAGTAAATAAAAGTATCTATCCTCTCTTTGCAGAACGCTCTCTTTACAGTTTAGCCAGACAAAGCGCCATCTTCAATATGCAGACATACTAAACGTATTGTCAAACTCCATGCGACGTCTATAGTATTCAATTGTCATTGGGATAACCGGAAATTGTGGAATTGGCCGTTAAACTATAGAAAAGTTGAGTGTAGAAGAATATTTAAGAGTTTGTTTCAAACATATAAAGCGTGATCCATTTCGAGGTTCCCTATTTTTTTTAAGAAAAAAAAAAAACAGAGGAAATGCAAATTGAATGGGGAATGTTTATTATCATTTGAAAGAACATTCTTTGGCATTTATTTTTTGAAGATTATGTCTATCAAATGTTGGCCGCGGCTACGTCTCAGATGGTCCATCCGTTGAGTCCAATTTTCGATGACTCGTTCGAGCATTTCGACTGGTAACTGGCAAATGACACGCGTGATGTTTTGCTCCAAGGCCTGAACCGAAGAGGATTTGTCCGCATAAACTTTAGACTTTACATATCCCCACAGGAAAAGTCTAACGGCGTGATATCATACGATCTTGGTGGCCAATCGAACGGCCCAAAACGTGAAATTATCTGCTCACCGAAGTGTTCTCTCAATAAATCCATTGATTGATGCGATGTGTGGGAAGTGGCGCCGTCTTGTTGAAACCAAATGTCGCCGAGATCACGAGCTTCAATTTCAGGCATCAAATAGTAGGTTATCATGGCACGATAACGGTCGCCATTGACGGTTACGTTCTCACCGGCATTATTTTTGAAGAAAACCACACCAAACCGTTGTTTTTTCTGGATGAAGTGGCAGCTCTTGAATCTCTTCAGGTTGCTCTTCGTCCCAAATGCGGCAATTTTGCTTTTTTACATACCCATTGAGCCAAGAATGGACCTCATCGCTGAACAAAATGTGGCTCGAAAACGTCGGATCTTCTTGGAACTTTTCAAGAGCCCATAGAGCGAAGCGATGTCGCTTGGGAAGGTCGGGCGGCTTCAGTTCTTGCACAAGCTGTATGCTTTCAATTTAAGATCTCGACGTAAAATGCGCCAAGTCGTTCCATACCGGGTCCAGTCCGAGTTGCTGCGAACGGCGCCGAATCGACTCTACACGGTCTTCGTGCACACTCTCAGCTACGGCCGCTACATTTTCTTCACTGCGTGCTGGACGTGGTCTATTCGGTCAAATATTATCCAATAATGAATGCTGGGTCTCAAGATGGGTGATGGTGTTGCGAATAGTACGCTCAGTAGGCCGATTATGTTGACCATAAGTTGAGCGAAGTGCACGAAACACATTCCTCACAGAAGGTGAATTTTCGTAATAAAGTTGAACGAATTGTAAACGTTGTTCGGGCGTAAGTCTTTCCATGATGAAATGCCAAACAATACTTAACAAAAATAACATGAAAGAGGCTATTGAAAAAAGTATCTCTACTTGGATCACCCGTTAAAATCTCAATGTTAAATTACCGGGCCATTGCATACTAGTATATATTTACACATGGGATATTTTTGGATAATTTCAACGCATATAAGTATTTATTTATTTCACAATACTTCTTAGGCGGTGACATCGTCGTTTTTTCCGTTTTGAATAAATTTTTGAAGGTTTTGCAAAATTTTTGGAGTTTTGAACAGGATTTTGGATAAATGTTTTATGCGGCTGCTGCTACCACTTCCTCACATTGAAACATGAAAATACCTTTATTTTTTAATATACATATTAGATATTTTATTGAAAAAGTTCATTGATGCATAATATAACAAATTGCTAAATGATAAATACACTTACATTAATACACACACACACACATATACATATACTTATACATACATGTACACATGTATGTATGTATGATAATAATTTACAATTAACTTAAAACTTAAATGAACGAAATAATTAATAATGAATGAAATGTGGAGCATTTGTTTTAATAACTAAACAAAAATTGTACTAAAACAAAAACATACAATACAAAAAAATTAAAAGCAAAATTTTATGTATATTTTTATTCAAATAAATTTTGAAAAATAATAATAAAAAAGGGTTCTATAAACAAATAAAAGAATATGTATATAAACTTAAAAACAATTTGATGGAGGGCGGGGTTTTGGATGCAGCAGGAATATTTACAAATTATAATTAGTAATAATAATAATGTTAATTAAACAAATACTTAAATGACAATGATATTGTCAATGATGATGATGATAATTGCTGTTTTCGTTTTTTGGGCATTTTATATGAAAGATATTACATATATCATAATTAAGCGATTAATGAGAAAATTGCATATCCTAGCGACAAGATGTTTGTATAGTTTATTTATTTTTTATATCAAAATCACGAAAAGTGTAAAACATTATTTTTTTCTTGATTGCTTAATTTTTTCGAAAAATTGCTTAATTGCACTGTGGGGAGGGAGGAGGGGGGTTTATATATTAGGTTTTATATTAATAAAGCGCTTTGTGTTTTTGTTTAATTATGCTTTTGCTTGTGTTAGTTAGTATGTTGTAAGTATGTAAGTATTTATCAGTTTTATCAGTTTTAGTAAAGTTAAGGCCTTATTTTGTTCGCTTAGTTTACTATTGTAAATTGATATCAAAAAAGATGTATGTATGTTATTGAATACAAATTCAATATCCCAATAGGGTGTATAGTTAGTATTGATAGAATATGTACATATGTACGTACGTACATATTGCTAACCATATATGTATGCTCAGATTGCTGATCGATAATAATATGTATGTTTAAGATGTGTATATGTTGCATAAGCTTGTGCTTTTGTTGTATATATGTTTGTAAGAGATATCTATGATTGCTTTGGGTTGTGGGGAGGGAGGAAGTGAGGGGAGCATTTAAAATAATCCCCTTTCTTTTTTCAGATTTGTTTGCTTCCACAATGGCATTTGATCGAATTCATTGCGTGACAGACCCAAAGCTTTTTCAAACTCATCCGCATTTAAATATAATTCCAATCGGGTGGGATCTACTCCTTCAGGCAAGGGGCGTTCCTTCAATACCTCCAGAGGATATTCGGTTTGTGAGAGTTGTTCTAAAACATCGGCAATAGGCATAGGTTCCTCCGTACGACCATCCTGCAAGGGACAAAAAGGGAAATTTATGAATAATCACAAATAACAAATTGGGAGAGTTTATTACAACTTACTTGCATGTTGATATCCTTAATATCATTTCTATCTGTCCAATCGGGGAAGAGGGCCTTGAATGCGGTACACTCTAAACCAGCCCAGACGACATAACCTTTAATGCCATGGAATTGTTTTTCGTTGTTCTCACCTAAAACAGAAATGGAAAAAATATTTAAAATAAGCTATGTCAAATCTAGATAAAAAACTGTTTACAAGGGCTAAAGTCTGGCGGAGCCGACTATATGATATCTCTACTTATACACCGCCCTATTAGAGCAGAATAAGAAGAAATAAGTGTCAAAGACACTGATATGTCCCAAAAATTTTATTTGATAGCGCATAGACTCAAAACTGGATATAAGTGTATACTGGGAATATTTCTAAATCTGGATCGATGTTCTTGAAATTATACAGCTGTTGTTTTTGTTTCCAGAAAGTGTTAAATTATATAAGGATCTGTTGATAAATGAGAATTTTATAGCGCTAAGACGCAAAAACGTGATATACATAGTTGTTATATGTGGACTATATCTGAACCTGAAACAATTTCCTTCAAACTCGGCAGCGTTCGTTTTTAGTTCAAGAGATGTCACTCTCCCAAAATAATTTGATGCAAAATACAGCTGCTATGGAGCTAAGGGACCAAATGTGGAGTAAGATATATTGGGGACCCGATTTCGATCAAAATCGGTTGCGTCGTTCTAGGTTCGAAAAAATTACCCCGACCAAATTTCGTAATGAGAGAATGCAAAATAAAGCTTCTATTATGATTAAATGCCAAGTGAAAGAATTTTTGAAACCGATGTCATCCGATCGAGTTGAAACTTGCACTAAGATTAGTCCTATCGGATAGTAGTTATAACACAAAATTTCAACCAGATCGGTTAGGGGCTGTCCGAGTTGGAGGGAGTTGAATTTTGCTCAAAAGGCTGCGTTTTCCCATCCATATAACTAATTACCTATTGTATTTAAACATTTTGCCCCAAGAGTTTTCCATAGCTTTTTCTTGAATCTGCAAAATAAAAAAATTCGCAAAATTTTTTGGAGAACTTGTTTTGAGGTTTTTGTCAGAAAACCATGTTTTCATTTTTGATATTTTTTACTCGAACGAAAGCTTAGACCATTTCCTTTAAGAGCTGTGAGTTATATTAGCGGGACGGGACTTGGTTATCTTTCAAAATAAAAATAAACATCTAAAAAATAGAGGTTGAATTAATTGGCTCAGAAAATTTTTAAATAATCCTAAATTAAGGAGCCTTCATCTTCTTCTAATATATTTTTCATCCCATCGGCGGCTTCAAAGATATTTTACAAAACATTGCGAAAAAATCCATTTTTTGAGAACATTTTAACGGTTTTTTATTTATTTCTATGAATTACAATACAAAGTAAATGCATATCCTAATTTTACGGCCAAGGGAAATCGGGTTTCAAAGACCATGTGGCTAGATTTTGCAGCGACAGACCAGAGACTCTGGCGGGAATCGAACTCACAACCCCCAAACTCATAAGCGAGGCACGCTACCATCTCACCTACTGGGGTGCTCTTAATATTTTTTTAATTAAAACCCCTTAAAGGTCTTAGATATCAAATCGGTGGTACATTCATATGAATATATAGGATTTTGGCCAAATTCAAAAGGCATCCTCCTTAGCATGAAAGAGTGTGTTGTGTAAAATTTCATCAAGATCGGAATAAAATTGCGACCTGTACTTTGCGGATAACTTTACACGGACATACGGACAAACATGGTTAGATCGAAACTGCAAGTGATTCTGAGTCGAATGGTATATGTTAAGGAGGTGGTAGAAGGGCGAAAGTCTGGAGCAGGCGACTTATGATATCCTCCACTATTGTTTGGCAACCAATGCAGGGAGAAATATGTAGGGAATACATCAAACTATTGTTACTATGAATTTTTGAAGGTTAAATAGAGTAAATTTCTAAATTACAGGAACATCGCTTAAAAAAGTAGTAGTGTATACACTGCCAAGTAGTCAAATTCAACTGTGACCTTCATATGGGGGTTATATCAAAACATTGACCGATATGCTCTTTATATGATGGCAATATGAAAGGGCAAGTGAAAAATGGGCATTATTGCCACACTCCTTTTGGTACCTCCCACACAAATGGACCATTCTGTACCAAAAGTTACCAGCTTATAACTTTTATACCAGTGCATACAAATACTTGGAATTTTGTACAGTGTAATGCTATTATAGTACCTACAGTCCAGAAAAAAATGGGCGTTATAGGCACTCCCCTTTTGGTACCTCCCACACAAAATGGACCTTTTTGTACCAAAAGTTAACAGCTTTTAACGTTAATACCAGTGCATACAAATACTTGAAATGTCGTACAGTGTAATGCTTTTATAGTAGTAAAGAGTCCAGAGAAAAATGGGCCTTATTGGCACGCCCCTTTTGGTACCTCGCACACAAATGGACATTTTTGTACCAAAAGTTAACAGCTTTTACTTTAATACCAGTGCATGCAATTACTTGAAATTTCGTACCTAGAGTCTAGAGAAAAGTGGCCGTTATCGGCAAGCCCCTTTTGGTAACCCCCACACAAATGGACCATTTTACAAAAAAAGTTAACAGCTTATATCTTTAATACCAGTACATACTTTAAAAGTTCTTAAATGCAACATAAATTGATAATAATTTAATTAAAACAAAAAAAAAATATTTTCTAATATTTTTTTGGGACTCAAGGTGAGGGGATACATAAGTCGGTTTACCCGACTGAACTTTTTACTTGTTTTGTTATTCGATCTGTTATGACTTTTCATAGTTTTGTTTTTGACTATTGAGTTCGAGATCGTTGTTGCATATTGAGATGCTCTTATATTGTGCCAATTATTGACAGAGTATTTTTTCCAAGGTGCCGATGAGGTTGCTTGGTAGCTTCCGAAATATATCGTCCACCAACCAGTGACCACCCTTAATACATTTCACACATTTCTTATTCTTTTTTGTCAAAGAAAGTATGTTTTTATGTTTTACAAAAAAACAAAAACAACGATCTCGAACTCAATAGTCAAGAACAAAACTATGAAATAGTAAAAATGCTTAAAATTGCTCAGCCAGATCAAGGCAAAAATGTGTTCTATAGAGCAGAGCGTCAAGAAGTCTAATCGAAAGGGAATTTTAAATGTTGTCTATATCATAACATGGACCGATGTTCCATATTTTCACAAAGGATTACTAAGAGCAATGTAAAGAAAAAATTGCTAAAATTTCATCCAGATCAATTGGAAAATGGGGAAGCATTTTAAAGTGTCACGAAATTACATCAGAGGGACCTTCACAGTGGGTCTAGAGTATAAATAGGAATCATTACCCATCCCGAAGGAACGTTTTATCATGAATTGAGTTTAGATTCAGAAATTCCATATGCAAATCTTTAATTAGGAATGTTAGGATTCATATCTCACAAAAGCGATGAACCTATAAGACTAGTAGAGACATTGAGATGAACTAAAGATCTTGTTACAGCAAGAAAATGATTCTGAGTATCGATTTTTCATTCACTACCAAAAATTTTGTAAGTTTTTCTGTACTTACCAAATTTCGCCTTCCAATATGACACTGCCGTCTCTAAAGCCGCCCTACGTTCCGAGATCCATCGATTAACGCCAGCACGATTTTCATTTGTGGGACTACTGCGTTCATCGGTGTTTACTGCAAAGTGGAAAAGAAAAGAAACAAAAGCAAATTAGTACACATCCCAAACTCTCTCACTCACTAAACTCACTTTTAATATCCTCCAATGGCCACCAGCCCATCCAGAGCCACAGTGAATCACCATCGTCCAACATGAATATGGTCGGTTGGCGAGCATTGTACAATTGCGATTGCGTGAAAGGATATGGTGTCATGAGGTCTTTGCATCTCAGCGGCGAGTGCAATTCAGTGGCACTGAAGACGCCCTGAGTACTCGAGTAATGGAACAGACGTGGTGTGTAGGAGAATTCCTTCAATTGCTCCCCACAAAGACTACCGTATAGCTGTTGAGGGTTGGCAAAGTCACCACTTAGTACATCTTTGAATTCCGCCGTTTCTTTGGTTTCATCCATCTCTTCGAGGGTTATGCTGGTGGAAGCTTCAAATAAATCTTTGGGTTTTAAGTCTTTAAGTTTCTCCGCAGCCTTTAGGCACACCTCACGAGTATGTGCTGCCGATTGGCAGCCGTGCCATATATAAATTGCACCTTTTTCGCCATGGATCAAGAGCATGGAAGCACGGGAACGCAATTGTTTGCTATGGCAATCGACTTCTTTGAGTACTGTCTCCTCCGGCATATTACCACTGACTTGATAGAGACGCCACTGCTGGCGGCGACTGAGACACTCCTCTTTGCGTCCTTTGTGATGGCACATTATGCCAAAGAGCCGAACGAAGACAGTACTCTCGTCCCCTTGGGCTACAAGCATTTGGGCACCTTTTTCTTTGTCCAACTCAACGGTGAGCAAGGCGGCGGCTCCCTTTTCGTTCGCCGAAGCTTCCGTGCCTTGCCAGGTGAAATAGACACAACGATCTCGGCCCACTGTGCTGCGATTGGAAATGCGTCCAGAGAGTTCTCGGACAGTGACATTGATTTGGTATATCCATTTGACAATATAACTTTCAGCCGAATAGAAGTGACCATAACTGTCAGTGTCCGCCTTATCGAAATTGAATTCGTTGATTTGCCATTTGTCGCAAGACTTGGAAATTATCTCAAAGTGACGCATACTATTGTAATCATAGTAATAGTTGCCACGGCCCAAATTCGATTGTTCCAAGACCAGGTTGGGTTCCTCATATGTAGAACTCTTGAAGAGAGCACTGCCGTCTAATGGTTTCACCGAATTCACACTGTTGGCCAGGTAATCTTTTTCCAAATCTCCCCTCTCCACCTCAGGCCAATCGGAAAACTTCTCCTTGAACAAACCAGTTTCCATGTTTTGGGTGATTTTGCCCAAAATGCACCATTCGCCACGTTTCTCCGAACGTTTAGGGAAGCTGTAACTATCACGAGCTCCCACAATGCCAGCATACTGCATGGGATTCAAGTAGCACTTGGAGTAATCCAACTGCCCATCCTCGTAGTGTTCCTGGGCCAACTTAATGGCGGCTCGCTTACAGTCCGAGGAGGCATTTTTGCCATTCCATATATACATTTCAGAGCCAAAATCAAAGACAAGCACTTTTTTGTTATCCAACATTTCCACCTTGGGAATACAGCCCCAGTACTTCTCATATGGCACCAATGAATCATCTTGAAACTCATAGACTTTGTTGGTTTCAATCAGGCTTGCCTCAAAGAGATCATCTTCGTCGGCATGGCCACTATCCGGAATAATATAGTGTTCAGGTTTGCCCAAAATCTCCCAGAATTTCTTCCAATGTAATTCGTTCATGAATTTTCCATCGGTGAGTATAACTTCAGAGGTGGCCGTGCAGCCCATATCTTTGTTTTCCAAAATATAAGCACAGATTTTCTTACTACGCGATATTTCAATGATATTCGCATACGAGCCGACATAACGATATAGATTTGGACCATTTATCAAAATGAAACAATCGCCTCTGTTCAAAGAGTTATATGAAGGTTCTACCAGACGGGTTTGGACATGTGTGCGACCTTTGACATGGATCAGCATGACCGGTTTATAGGGTACCCACATTTGGATTAGGGGCAATGAGGAAGATTTCAGTGAGACCGATTTGAAGTCTTCAACTGAAGCTAAACCGGCTATGGCTTCAGCGGCCAAATTAAGACGTCCGCCATCTAAATAGGAGAATGGAGTTTGAATTAAATTGCATTTTAGTGAGTTACTTATGTGGGGGGCATACTTACATGATTCGGCTCGTATTCTACGCATTTCTCTTTCGGCTATGCCCGATTTTACTTCTGTATATTCCGATGACAGATCTGTGCGTGAGGCTAATTGACGCAAAGGATTGCGAACAGCTCGACGTCCTTTCGGCATTTGGATGGTACGTTTAATGGCCAATCTAAGGATATAGGAGTAAATACTTAGTCAATTGATCATCAACGCTAAAGGCATCTAGTGTATGGCAAGAAAAAAATCTTTTTTAGAAAAGCAAATTTTCGAAAGACTGACTCAGTTATAACAGGAGTCTGCCAACATTTTAAGAGGATTTCAATTAAAGTACAATTTAACTAATTTGTAAAGAAGAATAATCCATCAACAAAAGCCCTTTGGGTTTGTTTACAAACTAAAAAAAATTAAGATTTTTATAAAATTTAAAAAAAAAATTAAAATAGTACTATTCGTCTGTAATAGTCACTTGTTAGTGGAATTAAACTTTGATCATCTTTAAACACCTGGGAAGAAATGAAACTTTTTTGAATAAAATGAAACAATAATGGTCCAGATATTGCACACTCTTCTAGATAATATATTATTGTGGAAAATGGGATCAAATATGGTACCATTTTCAAAATATTAAATAATAATAATTTGCCGAAAAACGATCCTTTTAGGATTTGGGGGAGCGGGCAAAATGAGCCCAATTTTTTACCCTCTCCTGGATATGACATTATAATAGATATTCGAAATATGTATTCTTTGCGGTAAATGAGGATAAAAAACCCCAAATATACAATCCTTTAAAGTAATAGGGGACAATAATATCTCAATTATGATACTGAATTCATGAGATCAATTAATAATAAACTATCGAAATTCGTGTTTTACAAATTAAGGGGACGGACGATAAGCACGTAAATATAGTTACATCTCCCTGAGATGAACTATAACCTTTTTAGACCCTACACCACACTGTGGTCCAGGATATTATAAGTTTGTGGCTTTGTTTATAACACCCAGAAGGAGTAAAGATAGACCGATCGACTTGGAATCACTTACTGGGTCGATTTTACCATGTCCGTCGGTCTGTAGATGTATCGTTGTAATCAAAGTGCAGGTCGTATTTATGGTGCGATATTGATGAAATTTAGCACAGTGCTCTTTTTTAGCCCAAGGACGATCCCTATTGAAATTGGTCAAAATCGGTTCAGATTTAGATATACTCGTAGCCTTCATATATATGTTATCCCCGATTTGACATGTAAGATATGAGAAACTGTATTTTATATCAGATAAATACGAAATTTGGCAGATAGAGTTCTCTTATCACATGAATGAATACTGCCAAATTCGGGGAAAATCGTTTCAAATTTAGATATAGTCCTCATATATATGGTACACCCGATTTGACATGTAAACGCTGTAGAAACCGCATTGTATATCCGATCGGTACGAAATTCGGCAGAGAAAATTTTCTTAGTACATGAATGAACTCTACTAAATTCGGGGAAAATCCTTTCAGATTTAGATATAGTCCCCAAATATATGTTTCACCCGATTTGATATGTAAGCGCTGTAGAAACCGTATTATATATCCGATCAGTACGAAATTCCGCGATCAGTACGAAATTCCGTGTGCTGTAGAAACCGTATTTTATATCCTATCAGTACGAAATTCGGCAGAGGGAGTTTTCTTATTGCATGTATGAACACTGACAAATTTTTATCGTAATGCCTATTTTCGCTGCTAGGGAGGTGTAGGCTATTATATAGTCGGCCCCGCCCGACTTTCTGTCTTTCCTTACTGGTTTTAATTAATAATATATTTTTTAAATTCGCAGTTTTTGGGGATGTAAGGGCCAAAAATTTACTTTCCAAAAAGAGGGGAGAGCTTTACTTTCGACAAGAAAATGGAAAAATCCTACGACATTCATGGATTTTTTACTTCGTACTTTTTAGTACAAAGGAACCAGTAAGGAAGGGCTAAAGTCGGGCGGAGCCGACTATATGATACCCAAAACCACACTCCCAGAGCAAAATAGTAAAAAATTCAATTCAATTCAATTCAATTTATTGCGCATGTTATAAAAGTGGTTTTATAATTGATATAAGGAAAAAAACTAGAGTTTGGGAATTTATAATTCCCCTTCTACTTCATAAGTATAAATATATATATTTAACAGTATGAGTAATCATTTAAATTGATATTTATGTAAGGTAAAAATGCAAAAAAAACCTTTTGATACTTTAGTAGAATTAGTTAATTGGGTAAAATTATGCTGAAACTAGTTCATTTATGTGGGTATGTTGAGATATTTGGCATCTTCCTTTGAAGTTCTCCGTCAATCTATCGATTTTGTTCTGTACTGTTTCAAATCCAGTAAGCGTGTGCAATCGTCGTGTAGAATACAGTCTTGGGAGATTGTATATCATTTTGAGGAGTTTGTTTTGGACCACTTGTAATTTTTTTATGTGACATTTAGCTGATGAAGACCATACTGGAGCGCAATAAAACATAGTTGGTTGAAATATTGATTGGAAAATCAGTTTTCTGTTTTCAATATGAAGTTCAGATTTTCTATTTATAAGAGGGTACAACATTCTTGTAATTTTGTTTAGTTTATCAACTATATAAGGTATGTGGGATTTAAAATTTATCCTTTTGTCAAGAATGACCCCCAAGTACTTTACTTGGTCTCTCCAAATAACGTCGTAGTTGTTGAAACGTAATGGTCTTTGGGGGATGAAACACGGTGTACGCTTCCTCGTGAAGTATATAGCCTCAGTCTTGTCTGGATTTATAAGGATTTTCCATTTGTTAAAATAATTGTTGAGTTGTGATAAAGCCGACTCTAAATTAGTAATAATTGTATTCGAGTGAACATCAGAGCTTAGGATTGAAGTATCATCTGCAAAAATTGAAGTAGTACATCCGGGAAGAGATGGTATATCCGCCGTGTAGATGTTATATAGTATAGGAGATAGGCATGACCCCTGTGGACAGCCGGATGATATATTTTTCCTATCAGAAAATGTACTTCCTATGAACACATTGAATGTTCTATCCTTAAGAAAACTTTGTATAATTTTAATAACTTCCACTGGGAATTTGAATTTATTCAACTTAAAAATTAGTCCGTTATGCCAAACAGAGTCAAATGCAGATTTAATATCTATCAGAACCATGCCAGTAGATTTTCCAGATTTGAAATTGTTTTGAACCTTTTTTTTAATTTTTAATAATGGCTGAGAGGTGTTGTGTTCTTTTCGAAATCCAAATTGCTGTGATGGCAGTATATTATTTTCATCTATAAAGTTTAGTATTTTTTCCTTAATTATCTTTTCTAATATTTTACTCAATGAAGATAGGAGGCTAATCGGTCTGTATGATGTTGGAGTATTAGATGGTTTGTTTGGTTTCAATATTGGAATTGTTTTCGACATTTTCCAGCAATTTGGAAAATAACTTGTTTTGAGACAGGAGTTTATAATGGTTGTCAGGTATTTTATCCCTCTTTTCGGCAAGTTTTTTAAGGATATATTGTTAATGCCATCCATACCCGGAGATTTATTATTTTTAAGTTCTTTTATCAGACTGTTAACTTGTTCACTATTGACCAAAAATGTATTTTGCGTGCTGGAGCTAGACGATTGAATCTGTAAGGCAACTCTATTTACTTCTGATATTGTAATCACATCACTGAGGTGATTTGTTTTGTTGTGATTAGCAAGAAAGTGTTGGGCTAGAATTTCGCATTTATCTGATTGAGTATAATGTCCTATATCTCCATGAAAAAGAGTGGGGACATGCTTTGTTTTCTTCTTCAATATTTTTGAGATTTTCCAAAATGGTTTGGACGATTTTTCCAGTGTTGAAAGCATAGTACTCCATGTCTTGTTTCTAAATAATGCAATTTCTTTTCCAATAATGTTATTTAGTCTGTTCATTTGGGTACGATCCTGTACATCTCTAAAACGTTTGAAATTTCTTTTATAGACATTTCGAATTTGAATGAGAAACTTAATGTTGTTTGGCAATGAGTTTCCACGAGGTTTAATGTTTGCTTTGGGTACGCTGTGATCAATCGCTTTATCTATAATTTTGGTGAATCTGTTTATCATCAGATCGATTTGGTTTATATCCGAAGTGATTGTAGAGTTTTCGCAACGAATGATATTTCTATCCACAACATTCCGAAAAATGGACCAGTTGGCTTTGCTGAATATGTATTGATAATTTGCAGTGTATTTCACATTCATATTGATTTCGCAACTAATGGGTAGGTGATCTGAACCAAGATCGTTTATTGCCTTTGTTGCTTGAACAAAAGGGGCTATATTTGTTATGTACAGATCTAAATTGGAAGTATGTCTCCTAGGATCTGCAGGTATATATGAATTTTCCGATGAAATAGTATCTGGAAATGGTTTAGTTTCAGCTTTTCGTGCAAAATGTTTCCCCAAGCATTACTTCTTAAACACCCCCAATAAGAATGCCTGCAGTTAAAATCTCCTCCTAACACATAATTATTGCTGGAATTTGTCATTTTTCGAAGATCGGATGAGAAAGATTGCTTTCGTGAAGATGTATTGGCGTTTCCTCCTGGAAAATAGCATGAATATACATTTATAAACTCATCTTCTAACATTATTTTGACACCAATATTTTCAATCAATGATGTGCTTTGTGGAGGTAACAATTGATGTTGGATGTTTTTCTTTACTAGTACTGCTACACCACCTCCTCTGCTGCCCTGGCGGTCATTTCTGTAACAGTAGAAATTTTGATTTTTTAAAGTGCAGTTTTTATTGAGCCATGTTTCGCTAAGTAAGCAGATGTCAAAGTTTTTATCCTCGAGGAAGTGGAATAATTCATCCTTTTTATTTCGGACGCCCCTGGCATTCCATGAAACTATTTTTAAATTTTTGGTATTCAATACAAAAATTTGAACGCAAGACTGGTAATGACCTCGAATTGGTCCGCTTTAGTTTTGCACTTACTAAGGTTTGAAATTAATTCAATTGTAAGATTTTTCATTTCTTCTAAAGAAAATAAATTATTGTTTGTATTATTATTTTCACTTTGTGGTCTATTCCAGCCACTCACACTTGGCCGTTCTGATTGATTTAAGGTATTTGGAAATACATTTTGGAAGTTTGAATTGGTGCTGAACTGAACATTTTGTCTAGTTCTATTTTGGGGTTTATATCGCTCTCTTATTTCCAAATATTTCATCCGATTTGGACATTCTGGGGACGTCGATTTATGCTGTCCACTGCAGTTTGCACATTTTTCGATGGTTGATTTGCATTCGGAGGTTTTATGGTTTTCTGCGCAGTGGGCACAAAAAGTTTTTACTTTACAACGGCTAGAACCGTGTCCAAACATTTGGCAATTGTAACATTGCGTTATTTTTCCTTGGTTTGGTTTTTGATATTCCCAACGAACCTTTATATGTTTTATGGCAGAGTAGTTTTGACGTAACTCTCTTAGCGTAATTGACTTCCTTTGGAAATATACGACATAAATGATATGCTCAAGAGTTTTTTCCTTGGATTTATTTACCACTAGCTTGACATCGATACATTTTAATCCCATGGAAATTAAATTTTCTTTAATAGTATTAGGATCCGCCTTCTCCAGTCCTAAAAGAATAGCCTTATACGGCTTTTCGTTATTTGGAACGTAAGTGAAAAATTCCAGTAAGAAATTTTCGGTAAGTGATTTACTAACCAAATCAACATCATTTTTATTTGTCAAAAAGAGCTTTATGCCAATAGATATTTTCCTTATTGAGTAATTAACAATTTTGAGAATTCGACATAATTCATGTATTTGCTCAATTTTGCACTTTAGTATAGTTATTGGTGGTATTTTTATTTTTGTCGACTTATCGATAATTGTTTCTTCGTTATCGTTAAGGTGTGTACAGACGATTGCCAGATCGGCAAACGTTATCAACCCTGTTAAATTGTTGCAAATGTACGGGAATTGACAGGTTGTTAGGCAAATGTTAATTGACTGTTCAGACGATTGCAAGAAAACCTTCAAATTTCATATATTTTGTTAATATTTATATGCAGGATTGCCAATTAAAATATTTTATAGACAGTGTTGCCAATAAAAAGTTTTTCTGGCAATGGCGCCGTTGTCACATGCATAAACTTCGCACATCAACAAATCTGCAAATTATCTCACAATGACTTTTCTGCCAACGTTGCGAGACAAAAATTGTTTGTTCACACGGTTGTACGTTCACAGGGTTGCATTTTTCCGCCATTTTTCAGACAATGTTGTCCGATCAGGCAATCGTCTAAACATACCTTTAGCATCATCATCATCACCATCATTAACATCCAGAGTTTGAAGAGGGAGATAATAATTATGATTTTCTGCTCTCTGAGAAGAGCCACTTGGTTTTGATTTTTTAGTCATATTTGCTAGCCTTGAGTAGGCAACAACATCTTCGTCGCACGGTCTTTTTATTTTGTTAGTGTTTTTTCCTTGTAAAAGTTGAGAAAGAAGCAAAAACAAGAATAGCTGTATATCGATTTTTTATGTTTCCTTTAAACAACTGTTGTGAAGAGAGATTTACGTCTTTATTGTTTAAGCAAAACTATACGACTGATAGTAAAAAATATTGTCAAAATTTGTAAGTGATTATTGTCTTATAACAATGATCTGTTCAAAAAAATTTATTGATTTATCACTAGGAAATTCTACTGGCTTTAGACAATCTGCCTCTATTATGTAAAGGGTTTTCCAACAAGAGGTGTTATTTTGGTATTCAAAGAAAAATTCAATTTTTTTAGATAAATGATCGGATATTTATTTCATAATAAAGAGGAAGGTATGCCGTTAATAATGAAAAACAACATCAGCCAAATGACCACCACAACCACGCTTACAGGACCATATCTTTTTCATGAAATTTTCCATAACCAAATCGCAAAGTGGCTGCCCTCTGTCCTTGATAGCCTCACGAATTCCATCTTTGAGGTCTAGAATTGACGCTGGGCTGTTGGCGTAGACCTTATCTTTCACGTGGCCCCAAAGGAAGAAGTCGCAAGATCTCGGTGGCCAATTGTGATCACCTCTTCGAGAGATAACTCTGTCCGCAAACTTTTCCCGTAACAGAGCAATGGTTTCGTTGCTTGTGCAGATCAATACCATCCAACTCCGACCATAAAAAATCATTAATCATCTCTCGATAGCGCAATCCATTCACCGTAACTGTTGAACCAACCTCATTTTCAAAAAAGTAAGGTCCAATGACCCCGCCGGAACATAAACCGCACCAAACAGTCACACGTTGAGGATGGGGAGGCTTCTCAACAATAACTCTTGGGGTTTCCGAGCCCCAGATGCGACAATTTAGCTTTTTGACGTAGCCACCGACGTGGAAATGGGCCTCATAAGTCAAGATGATTTTCGATTTTTCGAATTTTAATAATTTCAATGCGTTGTTGAATCGTGTATCGTTCCATTTTTAGTAATGGCGTAGTTTCTACTTGTCAAATGTCAAAGAATAAAAGCTTCAAAAGTGATAGCTACCGAAATACTGGGTGATTCACAATAACACCTCTTGTTGGAAAACCCTGAATTATAGAATGCATTTTTTTTATAACGGTGATGCAAATACTTTTTTGCTTGACAGCTCAGCTCCTCGTATAGCTATTTCTCGGATGCTACTCCGATCATTCAGCGAGGTATATATAGGAGCTATATTTAAATCTGTACCAATTTTCTGCAAATTCGATAGTGTTCTTCCCTGGATCAAGAAACTCCTCTCTGCTAAATATGATAATAATCGGATTTCAAATACAGCTTCAATAGAACTTAGATGGTAAATAGGAATAAACATATATGTATATGGGAGTTATATTTAAATCTGAAGCGATTTTTTAAATTTGATTACATCGTTTTTTTTAAAGGGGTTTCTTTAGTCGAATTTTGTACACATCGGTTAAAAAATCTGGTTTCTATATGGCTTAGCTATAAAATCGAAATGAGTATACATATGAACTGTTGGCGTAAATGCCATTCTGTTTTTGAACAAAAAGTAGTATCGTTAAAAGGCTATGTGAATAATAGATATATATATTATTTACATTCATTTTATCTCAAGACTTCAATGTTTCTACATTAAGAGACAATTTTCGCATTTTAGTTTTATTAACCCCCTTTTTCTAATGGTGAATCGAGTAAAGCAGAATGGCGTTTACGCCACCTTCAAAATAAACAGTTCATATGAAGACTATATATAAATCTGAACCGATTTTTTTTCAAATTTAGTAGCATTTATTCGTGTCTCAAGAGACTCCGCTCTACCATTGTTCGTAATGCTCGGGTGTAAAACACAACATCTATAGTGTTTAGATGTCAAATCGGAACAAATATATATATGGAGGCTATAGATAAATCTGAACCGATTTTCTTTCAAATTTTGTAGGGTATATTTATGAGTCAAGAGTCTTTCCCCTGTAATTTTTCATAATGATCGGGTGTAAAATGTAGCTTCTACGGCGCTTAAATGACAAATCGGACAGAAAATATATATGGAGTTGTGGATTCGATTCCCACCAGAGGCTCTGGTCTGTCGCTGCAAACTCTAGCCTTCATGGTCTTTGTAACCCGGCTTTTCCTTGGACCGTACAGTTAGAATATAAATTTACTTTGTATTGTAATTCATATAAATAAATAAATAAATATAACGGGTGATCCAAGTAGACATACTTTCTCAATAGCCTTTTTTGACAGATCACGTGTGAGTCGTGTCATGCTGTCATGTTATTTTTGTTAAGTATTGTTGGGCCTTTCATCATGGAAAGACTTACGCCTGATCAACGTTTACGCGTGTCATTCGCCAATTACCAGTCGAAATGCTCGAACGAGTCATCGAAAATTGGACTCAACGGATGAACAATCTGAGACGAAGCCGCGTAGCCAACATTTGATAGACAGAATCATCAAAAAATAAATGCCAAAGAATCTTCTTTCAAATGATAATAAACATTCCCCATTCAATTAGAATTTTCTGTGTTTTTTCTTTAAAAAAGTGGGGAACCTTGAAATGGAACACGCTATACATATGTATATTTTAATTTTTAATATTTAAATTAATCATCGTAAAATTCTAAGACGATTTAGACATGTCCGTCCATTCGTCTGTTGTAATCATTTTACAATCTCATCAGAGAGACTAAAGACTTTAAACTGATCGGGATGAAAATTGGTAACATGGGTTTATTTGTACCCGAAACCTTTCACACGAACAACGGTAGCCAAAGGTCCCTCTACATTTGACTGCCTAACGCAACAAAAACCACTGCAGTTTTGTAATATGAGATTATTTGTACCCAAAACCATTCTCATGCGATCCATGGTGGCATGAAATTGGGCATGACCGAACTTAACGCCGCTTTTACTTGTTTGATTTTCTGAAGGTGAGGTTGTATTTCAGTCGGTTAAACGACTGACATTTTCTTTACGAGTTTAGAAGCCACAGGTTTGTTCTCAAAAATGGAGACTTTTCAAATTTCGATGCGACGGCGGAGACCGCTTCGATAGAAAAGCTGTAGGCCATTGGGAAAAGCTCTGATTACGTTGAGGGGGGACAAAATTGACATTGCTGAATAAATGAATACTTTTTCGAGACACTTTTTTCTTGAACAAACCTCGTACATTGAAAAATCGGTCATAACTTAAGGATAACGTTTTTTTTCATAGTGTTACTGTTAAAAATATAAGTTCTGAAGGAAGAGTCTTAGAAAATTGTTCCTACTAATTCCCTTTTCCAATTGTTCCTAATAATACCCTGTTTACATTGTTTACCTGTGAACAAATCTCGTACATAGGAAGATACGGTCCTAGCTTTATGATAAGTAAGTTTTTCATAGTGTTAGTATTATAAGTTTAGCAGCAGGGGTCTTACAAACAAGTTTCCTAATAATTCCCTATCCCGAATGGACTTCATAGGAAAACAATGTACAATGATTACCTAGTAAGTCTCAACTCACCTTGTTGTTGACTTAATATGATCGAAATCCTCAATATTAATTCCCTCCTCCTCGGGAGTTCCTGGTGTTCCCGGCGTTGGGGGTGATTTCTTTGATGCAAAGAAATTCTCAAAGGTTTCCTCATCATCGAGTTTAGGTATAGCAACTCGTGCTCCTCCTCCTCCATTGCCTACTTGCAGCACATGACTAGGACTAGCATTAGCACTTTTGTTCACCACATTTTGTTTCTCCTGACTTTCCTTATCATTACTATCACTATCCGAATTGCTGGAAGAACTACGTTCAACTATGACATTGCCTTCGGTTATACTTTGACTACGCTGAACTAAATGATGACCAACTCCAGCCGCAGGGCCGGTACCAGGGGTCATCATCGAGGGACTTTTGGCCAAACCCAAGAGTGGCTGATTGGCACTGCGTATGATATGTAGAGGGCATTTTTTGGCAGCCGCATTGGCGGAACGTTCAAATTGCAATTCGGCAGGTGATTGGGCCTTCTTCTGGAGTCGACCAGCGACAGTGAATTTGGAGGCATCAGATTGTTCTGCAAAAAATTTGAAGAAAACATTGAAAATGATTGATTCGAAAATATATAGGTATGTATAATGAACTTACCAACTCGTGTCTTCCAACTTTCTGAAGATGATTTCAATTTACCCAAACGATCGGATACTTTGCCACCTTCAATAGAGGTTTTTATAAAAGGCGATGGCGGTAGTGGTTTGTCGGAGAGATCATGAGCCAAAGATATGGTTTCCTGGAATAAATATGAAAAACAAAACAAATAAATATCATTGCCAATTAATGCTATTCCCCATATCTCTATAGAGGAGTTTCAAGGGGTAAGTATATATGTACATACACATGAGTAATTGTTTATATTTATTGCAACGTAGGTATGTACATAATTTCAAAGTTATCAATTTAAAATGAAATGTGAACCCATTTAAGAGTCGCATTTCGCACAGTTATAGAAAAGAACAATAACAACAAAGAATATATATTTTTTTGACTGAATGCAATCTAAACAAAAGACATTAAGAAAATAATTTATGGCATGAGGAAAGATTTTTTAGAAAAAGATAGGGCACAGGTTTTCTAACAGCAGAAACTGGGGCCAGAAATAATTTATGACATAAAGAAAGATTTTTTACAAAGAATTGGCACAGGGTTTCTATCAGCTGAAACTAGGGATGAAAAGGCTTCTTATATTGATGAATTAAGTGATTTGAGTTGCTTGAAGTGGGTATATATATAACTTTTTTGTGATTGGATAAAAAAATGTTCCCAAATAAAAAATGATCCAACTATAAAAAAGCCCACGATTTGGCTTAAAAGCATTAATTAATAATAATAAAAAGGCTAAAGTTTACCAGAACTTTAAAAACGTAGCTATGACTTAGTTTTTAAATTCAAAATTAATATAAAGTAACTTAGAAAAGTGTATGATATCAGAGGCCCCTCGATCTGACCACATATTTGGATAGAGCACCTCATAATAAGAAGAAATCGGACGTTAAAGTATGAAAAAATGTTTTTTTTTTTCAAAATTAGCTCAAAATTAGAAATAAAGAAAAAAATACTGTCTTAGGTATCGAAAATAAAAATCTATGCCTTCGGATTGCCGGCCTTCGGCCAGGATTAAAGATTTTCTCCTGTTTTTATCTTCTGGGATATGTCCAAAGATGGCTACGCGGACAAAATCATTTTTGGAATCGAAGATATCGATAACTAAAAGTTTATCGATTTTTCCGACTTCTAACTTTTGATTTTGAGCCCATTCTAGCGAAAAAATCGATTTTTTTAAACTTTAACGTCCGATAACTCCATAGCTAAGCGAGTTATCAAAACAAATAATATTTTTCTAGTCTATCTAAATATGTTGTCAGATCAAGGGGCCTCGAATATCATACTCTCCCCTTAACTTATTTAAACATATTTTTTTGTAAAATATCGAATGAAAATATTTTTAAAAACTAATACTAATTTTAGTTCTTTCAAAAAAGTTTATCAGAAAGAATATTTTGCGATTTAAAAGCACATACTGTAAGTGTTTGGAAAAATCCCAAAAAAAAGTTCGCACTTTTAATATTTTTGCAATTTTGCCACAGGTGGTCGAGCTGCCGCATTGATTGACCTTACTTTCGGCATTTCAATGAAACCCAAATAAAGTATAGTGCGATTTAAATCAATTATGGATATTTTATATTGCAATCGCAAAAAAAGGAAAAACAAAACGAACAAATAAAAGATCATTGAACACAATAGAAATTTGAATGTTTAACATCTGAATAACAATCTTGCCTTATATGGGAGGACATAATTATTCCATGAATATGAATGTGTAAACCTTCGACACACACACATTGCAATAGAGTGGGTCGCATAGCAAGAGACAAAAAAACTTATCTAATATCTTGTAAGTTAATAAAATTCTGGCCACAAGAAAACACTGAGCAAAGAAACAATTTCATGGAAAAAATGTCTACTAATTAATATCACTAATTAAAATATTTATTGAATCTGTTTTTTTTTGGTCTTTAAATCGTTATTGATTTGTAACTAGGATATTCTTCTGGCTTTAGACTACCTTTCCCTCTATAATATTATAGAATGCAAAGTTTTTTTTTTCAAAAAACGGTATGGAAAATACTATTACTTGACAACATAGTTCCCTGTATCGCGACTTCATTTTTATACCCTACACCACACTGTGGTACAGGGTATTATGACTTTGTGCATTTGTTTGTAACATCCAAAAGGAGAAGAGATAGACCCATTGTTTATTAGACCGATCGACTTGTAATCACTTTCTGAGTCGATTTAGCTATGTCCGTCTGTCTGTCTGTATTCTTGTTAAATGATTAATTAATGCTAATTTTTGAAAAAGTCTCCGTTTTCAAAAAAAAAAAAAATAATAAATGAAGGAATTGAATTATTAAAAAATAGAATCTCTCCCAGAACTGCATTCTGCTTTCTCTGGTGAAGATGAGTGTTCAGGTTATTTTGCATGCATGTGACGTTCAAATAGCGGTTAGAGGCAATTTCCGAGTACTCATACTTTCGATAATGGTCTTGGTGTGAACTCGACAGAACTTGTTCTTTTCCCGAAGAGATATAAGATACCAACTCGTGTACCTATCCCCATGTGGGTATTGAGATTTCCTTCTCTGAAAGCTTTAAAACTTCAAGCCTAACTTTCTGGAAAGAGCAAAACAGGCTGTGGTAGCGCTATATACCTATTAGGTTAAGGTTAGGTTAGGGTAGCAGTCAACTTTACAATACACCTATAATGCACCCCATCAAAACCAACCTGTGTGATAAACAAAGTTATCAATAGTACGAATATCTGTACCGCAAATCTGTCAGACTTCCTAGAAAGGCTGACCCTAGTATAACCAGACGTCGTTTTGACAGTAGAAAAGCAGGTGCTCAATGCTCTCGACTTCTTCCTCATCACCACAGCTCCTGTAGAAGTCATTCGACTCAATATCAACCTTCTGTCGTGTTAGCCGATCATAAAAAAGGGTAATACTTATGAAATCGCTGTGATCTGAATCCGTGTATATTTTATTGATTGTATACGGCAGTATTTAGACCGATAATGCTGTGCGGCGTTGTTCTCTGGAGGAAGGCTCTACACCAATCCAGCATCTGTACGATACGAAAAAATTTCACTGGAAACGACAACGACATTATATTACTTTGAATGTCGCTGGAAATTATATCAAGGAAATATGTCGCAACTACTGATTTTAGACTTAGAGAACTGTCATTCCGGCCAGCAAATGGCTTCGGGCATAGTGTCACTCTATACCCAATAGCTGACCTTTCGCGCTTTTTTGGTTACACTACGTCTGAACTATTTTTTGACGAGAAGTAGTCAAGAAGTTTTGACTTATACCTGATAGATCAGATTGTAATGGTCGCATCGCAGGACATTTGAGATTCGTGAACTTCTATATAGACGGTTCCAAACAAAGTGGGCTTTGGTGTGTTTTCTAAGGAACTTGAGCTATTCATTGCAAAAAGGTCTGCCTGTTGCAAAAGATTGCAGAGATATAACCTATTAGAGAGGTATCAGAATGACTGAGAATACCAGGGAATTGCATAACAAATGAACTTGCAAGACTAGAAACTACCTTACACGCTCCAGGGCAACTGGAATAAGTGGATATGCATCTAGCACCCAGCAAGCTTTTCTTAGGAATGGCTCGTATGGCAACAAATGACATGCTTAGGTGGCCCTGCGTAAATTCCAAACGCACCGGATATATGCCTTATTCCACGCCGATAAGTTTGCTATTAAATGGCAACCGTTCCTGCCGATTCTGTCACAAATGTCTGTTATTACTGTAACAGGAGTTTTCTGTTTTCCAATTTTCAGCAGAAAATCTGTTGTTAAAGCAAATTTGTCTGCTGTAATTACTAACATATTCTTGGAGTGCAGTAGTATGATCGATTACTTGGGGGTATAATCTCCAAAATCACTTCAGGGTTTATATTTATTGTTCAGGGTTCCGCTAAAATCCATGATATCTTTGAATATTTAAAAGCTGAGAGATTACTATTAGCAATCACTCACTGGTGCTACATCAAAACATAAACCAATGTGGCCCATTTCGCTAAAATTGATTTTAATCAAAGTAACACAAAGTTTCAAATTTCCACCAAATCGATAGTAAAATCTATCTATAAAGAAAATCGAAAGGTAACTATATACATGGGACTAAATCAGTACTTGACTTTTTTTGCTTGGATTGTTATTAGGTGGAATTAGACACAAACTACCAAAATTTAAGCCGGTTTGATTGAAAAATATAGTTTCTAGATCATTAGGAATTCGACTCGGAAGGGCGACAGGATCGTCCTTGACAAAATAGTATCAATGAAAAGATCGGTTCATATTTACAAACAGTTTTTTGAACACACAACAATGAATGTGAAGCTGGGATTAGGAGAGGAGCAGTAACCAGTTTCTTTGTCCAAACACAAGAGAGTTGATCGGCTTTTTGGAAAAATTATTCCCTTGGAAGGCTACATGAAGTCCGATCTGCACCACATTTCGTCCCAGAGACTCCCCGTTCCGGTCTGCCTCGACGATACACTTAATATGTACCGATTGGTTATAGGTTTGAAAACCCTACTTATATACTTCTAGATGGCTTGATATCTTTTATATATTTATACTACTTTTCGCTGTTTTTATGTTGTGAAAGGCTTGATGAAACTTCCAAAATTCCCTTTTAGTATACTATAATAAAAAATAAATTTCAAGCTACCTTATCTATTGCATGACCCAATTTAATATATATGTAGAAAAAAAGCATGCATACATTTATAGATCAAATTGTGACGACAAAAGCGTTTTAATCCTTAAATGGTCTGGCACCACTTTCGTACGTAAATGGAAATTTTGTTGTTAAATAAATGACACATAACAGTTAAAGAGGTTTGTTTTGCGTAATTTGTTGACTTTCAAAGTGTAAAATCAATGGACAGCCACCACCTCTGCGTGCTTGGCTAAATAGATTTTTGGGGAATCCATGGAGGTTACATCCAAAACCCCAGCCAAATCTAGGTCAGATCTTCAACTGAATGGCCTCGATTTATAAACTAATCGAAATATTGCCCTCACATTATCATTTTTTCCCATTATTATGTCCTCCCCTCCCTCCTTCATATTACCTTGTCATCATTTTTGTTTGTTTCATTATTATCCATTTGATTTTTTTGAAAATCCAAGTTTGTTGTTTTACTGGCTACGTATGACACACCCGGAACGGCATTTACTGGTACTATTTATTTATTTATTTATAAACAAACGGGGAATGTTAGTTGATTTTTGCAATTAACGTTTTTATTTGATTTGTTGATATTTTCATTAAATACCGATTGAATGCAAATTTTTTTCAAATTACTAGAAATGTACAAATACGGACAGGTTAATATTCAACGTTGTAATATTTCTTTGGTCTAAATGGAGGGGCCGTGTTTTGGCCGAGTTCTATCTCAAATTGTTATAAACAAAATACTAAACGCTGTCAGTTTCATATTTACCTCACAAGTGTTGAGTTTTGTGGGGTGGTGGTAATATGGAATATATTTACTAGATATGAGTAGCACGAGTACTGGTTCGAAAAAACAACAAAGCCGCTAATTGATGGCGTTTCTTGCGACACTCATGAAACAGCTAAATAGAGATACTCTCTTTTGAATGAAACTCTCACCATACTACTCACCCATACTACTAATTAAGATTGATATGCATTGAGCCTCCAAAGATAGGAATAATTGATAAGATAAGAATGCACGATTCGCCTGCGTTGTTATTGTTATTATTATTGTTGTGTTGTGGGAGCGAATTGGGAGAATAATTAAAGTACTCAATTGTTGGGTGTTTTCAAGTGGGGGATGAGGCATAATTAGTTTTTGTTTTTAATTAGAAAAACAAAAATATAGATACTGTGCGGCACAGTGTTTTAGATAGGATGTGTAGGATTTAATAGTCGTGTTTTTGTTATTAGTTTGCATTTTTGTTTAGCACTTTGCAACGAAGACGACAAAAAGTAAAAGGAGTTTTTTAAATTAAGCCGCGGTACTGGCGCTGCTTAGTATAGTTAAAAGTATATATGCAGAGAATAATATTTATTTATTATATATTATTTATTTTTTGTATGTACAATACATTTTCTAGTGTAATTTGGTTTCCTAAACACGAAAAAATATTAAAATAAATGTTAATTTTGTTTTAAATTCTTACTCTCATGGAATGATCCTCAAGTAGTATTTGGACTATACACGGAGGAAAATCGTGATTTTTGATGTGTTTGAATTGAAAGAAAATATACTTGGAAACGATTTTTTTAAATATTATATATTTGTTAACAAATAAATTTTATTTGAAAATCAAGAGATTTTGTTTGGAACGCATATATTAATATATTAGAACACAAATTATTTGCAAACTGAATTTCACAAATAAAATGTGTGTTTAAACACAAACAAAGTTATTGTTTAAGAAGTTTTCCAAATATATTTTATTTAAAAAGATTT
This sequence comes from Eudasyphora cyanicolor, assembly GCA_963930755.1. Taxonomy (NCBI): domain Eukaryota; kingdom Metazoa; phylum Arthropoda; class Insecta; order Diptera; family Muscidae; genus Eudasyphora; species Eudasyphora cyanicolor. The sequence continues at coordinate 136,591,761 of OZ005735.1, forward strand.
TTAAAACTTTGCTGACTTATTCGAATTTTAGTTAGTTTTTCCTAGTTTTCGTGTTAAACTTATCTTAGTTAAAAATATTCTAAGTATCACTTTTTGTCAATCCATGAATTCAATTTATATTTACGAAAGATTATTCGATGTAAGATTTAATTAAATTTAACAAACATATAAAACTTATAAAAAAAATTGCTCTTTGAACATCTGAAAAACAGATGCCCTTAAGTTAAGGCATTGATACATTGCCAAAATAAATAATTACAAATTAATCTTTGTTTCGGAAATACTAGTTCCAAATAAGAAAATATTTTAATAGGAGCATATTTTTGTTTAGAACAATATCCTTTCAAACATATAATATTTGTTTGTGTCCAATATTATATATTTGGAGTGTACCCTAAACATATGTATATTTCAAGTCGAATATGTTTGGGACAATATACTACAGAAGCGATTTTTTTTCAGCCTGTATTTTTATTTTAAGTATAAGCCCGATACGCTTTAAATTTATGGTAGTTATGAGGACTAAGTGTTTCACTTTTACTTAGAACCTTTGGTTTAGTAACAGTAATAAAAATTATAAATAAATATTGAAAAGAGTTTTTTTGCTGGCACCAAAAATCCATAAAGAAAAAAAATCGTAAGAGATTATTTTATTCAATTTTATAAGCTATCATGCTAACGAAGAATGCAATGCCCAAAAAATCTATGGTTTAAGCTATGCCCATATTGTAAATGTAAGGGACAGTGAATGCGATGGAATGCGATGGAATCGATGTTATAAGACTTTAACTTTTTGTGCAAAATGACCCATTTTTCACAGGAATGTAGGTACTGTAAAAGCATTACACTGCACGAAATTTCAAGTATTTGTATTTACTAGAATCAAAACTATAAGCAGTTGACTTTTTGTACAAAATGGTATTTTTTGTAAATAGTGTAGATGTTATTAAAGAATCAATATTTCACTAAATTTTTACACTTTGTAGGGAAGGTGGTAAAAAGAGTGGAACAATAAGGCCAATATTCTATCTTAGTTTGAGGCAGAACAATATGTCTATTATAACATACCAATTTTTAAATCAATCTGCGGACTGACGGATATTGAAAAGTACCACAAAAAATATAAAAAATCGAAAAAAAAAATTGATTCCAATTTTTGATAGCTAGCATCATAACGAATAAAACAAGGCCTATTGAACATACATAAATTATCCACATATTTTCAAATAGGCATTGTTTCTTCGTTAGGATGGTAGCTTTCAAAAATTGGAACCATTTTTTTGCGATATTTTTATATTTTTTATGGTACTTTTCGTGCGAGAAACAAACAATTTTTTTTACAAAAATCATTGTATTTTAAATAAAAAATTCTTTTTTTCTAATTTTTTAACGACTCTTACTAAAGCACTGTCTATACGCAAAAGTGATATTCCCAACATTTGTAGCCATAATAATTTTCTTTAATTGAAGGGACATCACATCTCTATAGGGCTTATACTTCAAAAAAATATGGTACAAGTGTACTAAATATCATCAACGAAAATTGAATTTAAAAAAAAATTACCAATACAAAATTTTTTTGTTTCCAAAATTGTATGGGTATTTGAAAATTTAAAAACGTTTTTTTGGGTTTGCTAAAATTTTACTTTCTTTTGAACCGCTGCACCGATTTTTATAAACTTTACATCTTTTGAAAAAGAATTTGACGGACAAATTTTTGTGGATTTATTTTTTTTATATTTATAATTTTTTCGAAATTTATTTTTAAATTTATAATTTTTTTTAAACATTATCATAAAAAATAGCCCCACCTGCAAATGACTTATTAAATGTTGTCACTAACTCTTAACTTCGGTGTAATAAAAGAAAACCCGGATATTGACATGTGTCTTCCTGAATGTCATATTACAAAACTAATAACATAACGCATGGAAAATAGTAGTAAAAAACATAATATTTCACTTATTTTAAAATTGTATTTCTCATTGCATCACTTTATTCTTATTCATTATTATCCCCTCACCTTAGAGAGGAGGGTATATATCATTTGCTACGAGCCAAAAGTGTAACACATCGAAGGAGTGACCTAAGACCCTAAGTATGTTCGGCGGATATCCGTTTTAGGTCATTTTAAGTCGAATCTGCTGGATGGTGCGCACGATAACTCTCGAAAGGAGTAACCGATTGACTTCAAATTTGGTATGTGGTAATATATTCTCCTATCTCCGGCTAAGTTCGAAGATGGGCCATATTGGTCCACTCCTTCTGGTACCTTCCCCACAAAGGGTTAACATTTGGTGAAATATTGATTATTAAATAACTTCTATACTACTTATTTGAATTCTTTCAAATTATACACATAGTATTAGTTTATTAGTCACTATTACCTCGAGAAAAATGAGCGATGTTAAAACGCCCCTTTTGGTAACTTCCACGCAAATGGGCAATTTTGAATCAAAAGTTACCAGCTTATAACTTTAATACCAGTTCATACAAAGACTTCAAATTTTGTACAGTGTAGTGGTTTAATAGTAGCTAAAATACAGTGAAAAATGGGCATTATTGCCACGCTTCTTTTGGTACCTCCCACACAAATGGACCATTTTGTACCAAAAGTAACCAGCTTATAACTTTAATACCAGTGCATACAAATACTTGAAATTTTGTACAGTGTTATGCTTTTATAGTACCTAGAGTCCAGAGAAAAATGGGCGTTATTGGCACGCCCCTTTTGGTACGTCCCACACAAATGAACCATTTTGTACCAAAAGTTGCCAGCTTATAACTTTAATACCAGTGCATACACAAACTTGAAATTTCGTACAGTGTAATGCTTTTATAGTACCAAGAGTCCAGAGAAAAATGAGCGTTATTGGCACGCCCCTTTTAGTACGTCACACACAAATGGACATTTTTGTACCAAAAGTTAACAACTTTTACTTTAATACCAGTGCTTACAAATACTTGATATTGTGTACAGTGTAATGCTTTTACAGTACTTAGAGTCCAGAGAAAAGTGACCGTTATTGGGAGGCCCCTTTTGGTACCTCCCACACAAATGGACAATTTTGCACCAAAAGTTAACTGCTTATAACATTAATATTAGTCACACAAATTCTTGAAATTTTGTTCAGTGTAAAATGGGCGTTATTGGCATGCCCCTTTTGGTACAAAAAAAAAATAAAAAAATTACTAATATTTTTTGGAACTCAAGGTGAGGGGATTCATAAGTCGGTTTACCCGACTGAACTTTCTTACTTGCTTTATTTATTTTAATTGACATCATAACCTCACTCTTTAATCAGCTGATTACAAATGCACGTAAATGAACCGTCCAGATCAAATGTCAGCCTGCAGCTTCTTCTGTCCGTTAAGTTTCACTTTTATTAGCTAATATCTAATAATCTGTTACGGAATATAGTAGATGATTTTTAGCAGTTGGCAACGACAGACTTCTGGAGCATTTTTTTCAATGCTTAAAAGAATGTCGTTGACTACTGAGGAAATATTCTAGTCTAGATTTCGAAGTAGATTATCTCATAGTAGAAACGTTGTGTGGCGCTGATTTCCATACGACAGATTGGATCAGCTGAGTTGATACCATACGACGACATTACGGCTACGTTTTGTAATAAGTTTGTGAAAATTTCCTTTTTTCCGATTTTCTCTGTCCCTAAGGACATTGAATTAAAAACTACATATTTTTCACATTTTTAATATTAACTATGAATTTTATTTTAAGTAAAAAAATGCTAAATAGTAAAACAAAATCTCGCTATCTATTAAAAAAAATCCAACATTTTATGGGGATTTTACGAAATTTTTAATTGCTCTTGAACGGCTGAACCGATTTATTCAAAGTCGTATGAAAAAGAACATAACGGACCATTTTTTTGTTAATCCTAATTTTTTTTTCAAATTCCAATCCACATAGAATATTGGATTTTTTTTATAAAAATTTAGCAACTTTTTAAGAACTTTTTTGCAAAAATAATATTTATAAATTCCTGGGTAACTCTAATTTTCTACAATGAAAAATCGAATGCCAAAAGACTTTACGAGTATTGACATACTCGTACTGCTAACTATACTTAATTGCAAGATACGAAGAGGTTGCCTTTAAATTTAGTTTAATTCATATAATGCAATCGGTCCTGAATATTTTAGGCTTTGGCACAACTGATATGCGCCAAACACATACACGTACATACATCCCCAATGGATCCCAATAGCAATGTTTAAAAATGCATTTGATAACAGTGGCACTCTCTTAATACTCGTATAACATAACATTTCTCTTAAACAAAATGGTTGGCCCTACAACGAACGCCAATTTCCTTCCTCTTTTGATATCGCGTTGTGGTGAGCTGAGCAAAGTGTATTTAGAAAATATTAAATTGATTAAAAACTATCAACAAAAGAAACCAGACAGGCGCACACACACAAACATACTAACATACATATGTATGTGTGTGCATCTGTGTGCCCGCTATCCCCACCATATGACATACGGACATGATGTGTGTTATGCACATCACAATTCGCCCAAAAAAATCCAATGACTCATTAAAATTATTGATAAAAAAGCTAGCCAGCCATTCACAACTACATACATACATATGTATGCATGTGAGCGAAGAATAAAACCTTACAAAAATAAAATCGCAAAAAATATGTGTAAAGTGTTTATCAATGACAAATATTTGAGAATGTGTTGTGTGATTTTTGTCGTTGTTTTTATTCATTTAAAATATAAACAAAATGAAATGTGTAAGATGACGAAAGAAATTACTTTCTTTGTTGATGTTGATCGATGTTAAAAGTGAGGTACACTAGCGCTAACAGTGCTGGCAAAAAGTAATGTCACAATACAAATATTTAGAAGATCTTTTTGCGTTACCATACGAATAATCAGCTGATTTCATACGGACCTATTGAAATGTGTTATAACAATTACCTTATTGTATGGCGGTAATCGTACTTTTGGTATTATTAATTGCCCAGATAGTCGCAAAAACGTTATCGAAATCTAAACCTGTACATCGTCACCAGAAATGCAATAGGAACAATCATCAACTTTCTTCACTGCAATAAATCAAATATTTTGTAGTTTAAAAATTCTGGAGTTTAATAACTCTGTTGTAAAACAGATGGAACGCAAAAAGGAGATATTGTGTTGACACTTGTTGCATTTACCATTATTAATCAAGTGAAACTGTCTTGTCTCTAGTTTTCTTTAAGAATTCAAATTAATTTTAATGAAGAACTCCACCTATGAAGTTTATTTTTGGCTAAAAAGTTTATAAACTGTTGCAAAATGGTAAAACAAGATCTTGCTATCATTTTTTTCCTAAATTTGATGGGCTTTTGAAATTTTTTTATTTCAATTCCCATACAATTTTTTAATAAGATTGTAGCGATATCTTATTTTACAATTTTGCAACTGTTTAACCAAAAAAATCTTCATAGGTCGATATTAAATATTCTGACCCATTTGTAATTCAATTACGACCGGAAATAATGTATCTGATTCAATATACAGTATATCAAGAAAGTGTTTTGACATTCGATTTTTTTTAGTGCAGTAAATTACCTTACTAGGGCCTCCATAGAAATCTCTAACAATCTCCACCCAAACTTTTTTGTTTTGACTAAATTATTGATAGAAAATAATGATTTTTTTGCAAATATCGAAAGATAATACTATTTTCCACATCTTGTTTTTTACCTTTTAAAGGTATTATAGAATCTAAAATTGTACTACAAATTTACTATATCTACAGAACCTAGCTCCCGAAAATTTACTACTAGTATTTTATGAGTCTATCTTTATGAATATCAGAGAATTCGCGGCTTCTCTGATATTCATAAAAGAGTTAATAAATTGAAATATTTTAGCATAATGGGAATTAAGTTTAGGGCATTTGTACGTCAGAATATTTGAAGTCTACGTGTAATATTTTCAGAGGATTTTTTGTAGACCTATTTCTGACTTAAAATGTGGAATTTTGATATTACAACTTTCTTGAAAAATGACGATAGTTGTACCGACAGGTCCATGTTATGGAAGTCAGAGCGGGTCAAAATGTTTATGCAGATACTGGTTTGCAGATACTTGCTTATAATTCTGCGTGCAAAATTGCATATCCTCAATATTTTAACCTACACAGAAAGAAATATGCCAAACTAAATTCAAGTAAAAAAATCTTAATTCAAGCCGTAAACGTACTTAAAAATTTAAGTACGTTCGTACTAAGTTTTTCTTAAAACAAGTATAAATCGGCTTAAATTAAAAAATCAAGCGCTGTAAAGCTTACAATAAGTATATAATACAGTTGTGTAGTTCGTGAACGAACTAGTTCAAATGAACGGGTCACTTTACTGAACGGTACGAACTAGTTCACACAACTCGTTCATTTCAGATCAGTAGTTCATTTCGTCCACTCTTCTCAATTCGTTCTCTCTTCTCAGCTGTTATGTGTGTTTCCAATTTTATGTCATCATGAATGTAGGATTTTTCCTATACAAACGCGTTGGTACATATCGCTCACTCACTTCAAGAGTGACACAACTCAAAATTTAAAATTTTTGAGGTTGCCTTACAAAAATGCGAATTTTGCAAATGTCCATAAATTAATCTCAGCGAAATTTGTTATATAAGTAAACAACCATATTTCGGATTATTCAAACGTTTTTTAACATCTTATTTCTTGTTACTTATCTTTTTATACGGACTTAAAGTTACACATCTTGGCAATTTTCAATTTTGAGTTATGTCACTCTTGAAGTGAGTGAGCGATATGTATATTCAAATCATTCCATTCATGTTCCAATCAGATTCCTTTAGTAGCGGCTGATTTGAACTGGTGATCTGAATGAAAGATCTGATTAAGTAAAGTGCACTGGTGAGTTAAAGAGCTGATGAGCTGAAGTGAACTAAAAAGAGCGATCACTTAAAAGAACTAAAGTGCCCAACTCTAGTATATAATGCTTGAAATCAAGTAAACAATTCTTAAAAAGGAAAATTAAGCCTAATATGGCTTAAGGTAAGAAGAAAAAGCTTCATTTAATCTCTAAGAGACTGAACCATTATAGAGCACAATAAAATTACCCTCTCAACCACTCTCATTTAAGTGGTTGATTTTGGCTGACGCAACATAAAACACACACGCATATAAATCGACGAGATGTATATGCATAAACATTTGTGCGCAACCATATCCAAGTCGTTTCTCGTTCAAGCAGTGTTTGCAAATACATTACTTGGCGTAATTTCTTTTTATTTAAGTTTTTTGAAGTTGTTAATAATTCTTGTTCGTTTTGATGATGCTATTCCTTTTATGTTTCATATTTAAATCGAATAATTACTGTAAAACTTTTACTTTTGCTGTCAAGCAATAGTGTTTTGACATACCATTTAAAAAAGATTGCATTCTTTGCAATACAGTGGCAACAATGGTAAAATCAATATAAATAGTATATAGGTACAAAACGAACGAAAGCACAATAAATCAAGTATGATCAGGCTTAAATCAAGTATTGGTTAGGCTTAAATCAAGAACTGATCAGGCTTGAATCAAGTATTGGTTAGGCTTAAATCAAGAACTGATCAGGCTTAAATCAAGTAAAGGGTCCGCTATCTAACGTTTTTTTTCAACTAGTGCTTATTTCGTGATGGTAACACTTATCTCATGTCGGATTTGACAGATAATTAGTTGTATCCTTCCGCTGAACGAATATGGTTGTGTATACGCTTGAACAACGCTGGGAGCGATCGACTTACAGAAGATGCCGATTTTGCCAAAAAATCATCTTTTCAAATGAAGCTCATTTTGATCTTGGCGGGTATGTAAACAAGCAAAATTGTCGCATTTGGGGCACAGAAAACCCGCACGCATACGTTGAAAAGCCGATACACCCAAAACGAGTCACTGTTTGGTGCGGATTTTGGTCCAGAGGCATAATTGGGCCATTTTTCTTCGAAAATGAGAAGGAGTGGCCGTTACAGTCAATGGCGATCGTTATCGGTCCATGTTGAATTTTTGTTCACAAAAATTGAAGAGGAGGATATTGGCAACATTTGGTTTCAACAGGACGGCGCTACACTCGATGTTTTGCGCGATGTTTTCAAAAAAAAAGTTATTTGGCGGACCCTTTATTATCAGGCATAAATCAAGTATTATCAGGCTTAAATGAAGTACTATCAGGCTTAAATCAAGTATTGGGCAGGCTTAATTCAATCAAAATTTTCTTCATTGAAAAGCCCGTCTCGCACTCAAATTAATTACATAAAATTCTTAAATCAATCGCTTTATGCTTGAAATAAGAATATGTCGGCTTAAAATCAAGCCTAATCAGGCCTAATGAGCACTAAGGTTAAGAATTCAGGGCTTAAAAATCCGTACTTGATTCAAGTATTTTGTACATGGTTTAAGAAAAACCGTATTTACCGTACTTTTGACACCGCTACCGCTTGATTCAAGTGTGGATTACTCAATTTTTTCTTTCTGTGTAGGAATGTATTTTAAAATTTAAATATTCACATAAAGAGTAGAAAATCGGCCATGAGTTGATTCGTCAACATTTCTATTTTTTTTCAATTGATGTTCACCAAATTCACTTCAAGGCATATTTGTATCCAATCAGGTAGGATTTGAAAAAATGTGCCTTCTACATTTATTTAAAAATCTTAAATAATAAAAAATGTATGCATTAGAATTTCTTGGTGATTATTTTTTTTTCAAATTCCTTGCATATTGTTACTTTTCGAAGAAATGTTTATGTAAATAGCCTATTTTATCCAGTCTAAGCATTGAGATTGAGTATACGGGGCAAAATCGCCTTTTTTGATATGTTTTAATCGAAAGAAAATATATTTGGAACACACATTTTTAAATATTATATATTTATGAATAAATAAATTTTATTTGTAAATCAATAAAATTTACTTGGAACGCATATATTAATATATCACAACAAAATATATTTGCAAACTAATTTTCTCAAATAAAATGTGTGTTTATATACAAATAAAATTATTGTTTAGGAATATCTTCAATATATTTTATTTAAAAAAGATTTTCAGAAATTTGTTGAATTTTTCCAATTTCATTTTTAATTTTTCCTTCGTTTCGAATTATTCCACACAGTTAAAAATACCATAAGCAGCATTAGATTCTGTTTTAAGGGACTCATTTTAAATTTATGAGTATTTAATGTCAGCATTTGTTGTCAATCCTTCAAGTAATTTATTGTTATCCAAAATTATAAAATTTCAATTTACAAAATTAAAAATTTCTAAAAAATTAACATTAAATTTCTGAAAAACTTAACACAATTAAGGTTCGATATATTTTCGGAGTACTTAAATTCAAATAAATCTTTATTTCGGAATTAATTTTTCCGCCCTAAAAAGTATTAGGGCGGAAACAAGGATTTGTTTAGAACAACATCTTCCCAAATATATAATTTTTTAGTGTACGAAATATTATATATGTATTTAGAGTGTACCCTAAACATATATATGTTTCAAGCTAAATATGTTTGGTACAATATACTAACAAGCGATTTTTTTTCAGCGTGTAGGGATGCATAACCAACATACAGCGCTTCAAGGGAGTCGTAGAACCAAAACGTCTGAGAAACTCTGTTCTAGATACTCACTTTCAAAACCCCAATCTTAACTTCTCTTAACCCTCACAAAGACAAAAAATACATTTATATATTTCAAAAACATTTATATATTTCAAGCAGAATATGTTTGGGACAATATACTACAGACGCGATTTTTTTCAGCGTGTACGACATATCTCACACTTAATTATTTTAATAAAGCTTATTGAACGAACAATGTTGAACATATGTACATAGTTTAAGAAACTCATTTTTAAAGACTCCAAAATGTACCACTAAAGGTATCAAGCATACTAAGCCCATTGCGTATACTTTTGCTTGTAACTGTAGAAATCTAGCTTAAATCTCTGTAATAACTCAATTCATTTATGGAAACGATTTTGTTGTTTTTGTTTTTTTGCCTGTGATTTGTTGAGTTTCAATTAATTTTTATCATTTTCACTTTTTTTGGGGTAGATTTTGTTTTCGGAAATTTCTTAAGATTCATAAATGGCATATACGAGTCAATCAATACATTTGGTTGACAAGCCCACACAGATTGAAGAAGAATTTCAAAATAAATAAAAATAGAAGATGACTCGCCAAAGATATTCGCGACGCTTAGCACGCTTGCAAAACCGTTTAGAGAGAACGTAATAGATTGTTTGTTTTCAAACAATAATAATAAGGGTATTCAAACAACAAAGGTATTCAAAATATCGCCGGCATACTAAATTTCGATAAATGTGTAATCGAAATTTAAAGTTGTGATTTTTTATATAGAAAACTGGGTTAGCCATTGCAGAATTTTCTCTCTATAATTTAGAAAAGGAAATAACTATTGAAAATATCGATAAATATGTTTGAATTACAATTTCGATACATAAAATGCAATTCTCCAGTTTATGATCTACATATATCATTGATTTAATTTTCAGAAAATGATGGAAACAATAATGTTATTAGTAAGCAGGATAAGCTGAGTAAAGGTGTAGTAGGTCAAACCTCGTTGAACGTGGCAGAATTTTTCAAGCTAAGGTCAAAAATGAAGCGGTTTGTATTATTGAACGAAGTAAAATAATAATAAAAATAAAAGAAAATCGCACAAATTCAGCATATATCGGTTGAACAAGTAGTAATGATAGTTTTTACAGTTGTTATACAAGGTGGCGCAAAAGTAACCTTTCGATGTTTTTTGGCTGTAATTGGCTGTAATGATGTCATGTAAATGGCCGCCGCCACAGTTGATTGTCATTTGAGCCCTTTTTATGGCATTTTCCATCACTTTGGCCAAAACTTCCGGCGATAGGTCCTCACATTCTTGACGGATATTGTCTTTAAGAGCTGCAAGAGTCTGAGGCTTGTTGACATAAACCCGCGACTTCAAAAAGCCCCACAAAAAGAAGTCTGGAGCGGTCAAATCAGGCGATCTTGCTGGCCAGTGCAAATCGCCAAAACGGGAGATTAGGCGCCCGGGAAATGCATCCTTCAGCATATCGGTTGTGGCACGTGCAGTGTGTGCCGTTGCACCGTCCTTTTGGAACCACATGTTTTCCAATCCCAATTCATCAAGTTGCGGCAAAAAGAACTCGTTGATCATTGCTCTGTAGCGCTCACCATTCACAGTAACCGTTTGGCCCGCGACGTCTTCGAAGAAAAAAGGTCCGATGATACCTCCAGCGAAAACAGCACACCATACAGTGACTTTGAGCGGGTGTAATGGCTCTTCGTGGGTTACATGCGGATTTTCAGTGCCCCAGAAGCGTAAATTTTGCTTATTTATGTACCCGCTAAGATGGAAATAGGCCTCATCACTCATGATTATTTTTGATGAAAAATCATCTTCCTCTTGGTGGTGATTAAGGATGGCTTGAGCGTATGTTAGACGCGATTGGCGGTCAGCAGCTAACAGTTGATGCACCGTCTGGACTTTGTACGGAAACATCTTCAAATCTTGTACCAAAATTCGCTGTAGAGACCGTCGACTGATACCCATTTGCGTGGCACGTCGTCTGGTCGATGTCGACGGCGCTTCCATGACATCCTCGGCTACAGCAGCAATATTCTCTGCAGAACGGCTACTCCGGGGTCTGCCACGCCTGGCAGCATCTCGTGTTGTGCCAGTCTCTTCGAGGCGAGCGGCTAAACGTCGCAGTGTTTCACCAGTAGGCGTTGGATGGCCAGGAAATCTGTGACGAAATTCACGTTGTGTCACCGACCGATTATTGGTCAAATAAATAGTCAGCAATATTCCGCGTTCTGGAGCAGTGTAGCGTAACATTGTTTATTAACGTGTATTTCGCATGTGTTTACTACACAATTGTCAAAACAGAACTGACATTAGGGGCCAATCGCAAAATTTATAGCATTTTCTGATAGGAGGATTACTTTTGCGCCACCTTGTATTTCAGAAGCAGCCAAAGTTAGAATGCTGTACAATTTTTGATTTTTGGTTAAATGAATGCAACCAGGGATGCCAATTTAGTGCTTTTCGCACCAGATTTAGTGCTTTTCAGACCACTCAATATGCGAAAAGTTGTCAGTTAGTGCCAAATGAAAAAAGCACTAACTGTAGGCTTTTCACATTTTTCTGTAGTGCTTTTGACGCTTTTCGTACATTTGTCAGAACAAATCTGGTAACATAAAGAAATTATGTTAACTACTTTGCTACACCATATGTATGTATGTACTTCAAGATTTGCCATCATACGCCACAATTTGCATCAAAACTTTACGAAATTTGGCATAGAAAAGTTGATGAAGCCAATGATAAACTCTGGAAAATTTTATGAAATTTGTGGCAGGTTTAGATATATCCGTCATATATACTGATATACCTATTTTGGGTCTAAGCGCATCTAAGTTGGCATCACTGAATGCAACTTTGGTGAAGGGCCAATGAAAGCGGCGCGGCGTGTCAGAAAAGTTGAATTTTATTCAACTTCTTCAAGCCGCCGCTTGATATGTCATTGCCAGATTAAATTATTCTCAATCTGACACAATTTCTTGTTCAACTTTAAGTCCAGATTCACACTTGCAAGTTTTTTCTGCTGAATTGCAGTGTTTGTGGGAGAGGGACGCAGTCGGTAAGGGGGGAGAAAAAAATCTTCCGTACTCGCAATTTTTTGCAATGCGTTTTGCGTTTTCTATCGCTGTAAAGTTTTTCGACATTTCCACACTGCTTTTCATTTAATATTCGTTGTTTTGTGCTCGGTTTAACATATGTAAATTTGTGCGACATACATTTTAATAAAATTTAATGAGTTTTAATGAACGGTGAAAATAAAAAATTGTCGAAACAAAATACATTGTCTGAACGCAAATGCAATTTCAAAAGAGAATTGCAGAAAAAAATTTCAAGTGTGAATATGGACTAATTGAAAGTCCAGATTCACACTATTTCTAACTTAAATCAAATTAGACTGATATAATTTTTTTTCTGTTGAACGCCCTTAGCGCTTGCATAGCGTAAAACGCGTCTAGCTTCAAATACATATTTAAAAGTTACCATATAGATTTCGATAACATTTTGCAATCGAATTTGTAACTTATATTAAACTAGACAGATATAAACATTTTTTTCTCTACAATATATTATTATGTCTCATACTTCAAAAGTCTAACTGGACTACAGCATGAAAAATCTCCACTTAATTGCTCATAATCACAATACTTCACTTACGATGTCAAGGAATTAATCATTTTGATGCCAATCCCAGGAATTACTTCTGGGTAGTGCTTTAATTTAATTATATATGCAAACAGGTAATTAATGTCCATGAAGTGAGAGGTAGTTGCCCAGTACTCGTATTTTATCACTTTCCATGTCAACTATAAATCATCCAAAGCGAAGTTTAACAATTCCGCATGAATTCTTTGTCTCATACGCTAGGAATGATTTCACTTCGAACTACAATTAACAATGATATTTATTATTGTTGTCCCAGCAAAAAACAAAAACAACATCCATTGAATACAACTCCTGAGACAATGAGTCATTTTGTGATGGACATTCAGTTTTCAATTCAATTGCTTAACATTCAACTTTATTTTGCGTAAAATCCGCTTTATTTAATATTACTGATAAATAACTGGGGTTGTTATCGTAAAATTTGCGTATCAACAGTGGTATTGTGTAACATAAACCCATCCATTACTTATGAATTCCCCCAAAAAATTCCCTACTGTTTAATTTTTTGATTATCTATTGATTAAAGTTCACATTCATCAAAAGTTATGGAATATGAAAAATACATTTAAACGTTGAAAGTCAGTTCAATAAACCTTCCATAACTTTTTATGATACAACAGATAATAGCCCCTTGGCTTGAGAAAACTTTTTACGGCTCATCACTTTTGATTTCGTTTTTCAGTTGGAAATAATAATGATTGTATTGTAAAATACACGATCTAATACGAATACCGCCATTGTTTTCCCTTTTGTACTATTACCAAAGATAAATATTAGTTTAATTTTGTATAAATTGTTTCTATAGAAATCTGTATACTAATCATCTGTATATGGGATAGAAAATTTGTCAGCCAACTAGTGAAGGTGTCACATGTCGTATATGGAAGAAATGGATGGATTTTAGAAAGGCGTCAGTTATGTCAGAGCCATTTCCAAATTAGCAAAGATATTTGTTATTATTGTTTTTCGTCTATTATTTTCAAATATTCGGATTTTTTGTTGTTTTTAGTTACTCTGAAAGAAAAATAAATTTTATTGCGTTTTTAGGAAAGCAATCGGGTATGTTCTACCAATCTCTTGCAGCGTTCTACGTGAAACGTTCACCAGAGTAGTGTTCTAAAGCTAGCTTTCACGTTTGGAAATCATATGGATTCGCAGAATAATTAAATGTTTTGAATAATAAGAACAGAAGATCGAAACCCGGTTGGCTTTAAGGCCGTTTCGGAACGACCAGATACATTTTTATTTATTATTATTACTGTGTATTTTTTTCTCTGAACGGCTTTATGCATTATTAAAAAGGTTTTCGGGACTGATCGCGACTTAAAATCACTTTTGGAGTTCGAAATCACCCGAACATAATTCGAAAAATCGTTTTTGGGAGGCTATGGATAATAAGAGAAGCCTTGCACTGATAGAAAAAGCTTGGTCATGACGACGAATTTGTACATCATCACGATTATTTTTTCGTCAAAAGTCAGCTAACGTATCCTATCCTACGCTATCCTCTTGATGAATTTGTTCGTCACCATGACGAATCTCTGTTTCCAAAAACTGTCGTCCTCAGGATGATCACATTTCATCCCTACGATGAATCGAGTTCATTATCACGACGAATCCCATTCATTATCACGATGAATCCCATTCATCACCACGATGAATACCATTCATTACCACGACGAATCCCATTCATCACCAAACCGAATACCATTCATCATCACGACGAATCTCATTTATCACCACGACGAACTCCATTCATCACCACGACGAATTCATGCCCCGCCTTTTTAAGTTTTAAAAATGTCAATAAATATTCTTCTGGTTTTAGACCATTAAAAACGGTATGGAAAAAAATTACTTGACTGCTTTGCAAGGTTCAGTTGTGATTATTCGGTTCGAGACGCAGTTCTTATCAGGAAAGGCTTAAAGCAAACGAACGAGAAGTATTAATTTCTTCTGATATTTTAAATCAAAAATAATCTCCTCAAGTAATGTATTTGCCAACAGACGAATCCCATTCATCACCACGACGAATACCATTCATCACCACGACGAATTTCATTTATCACCATTATTAGATTTTTTAAATTAAACTTTTACAAAAAATTATTTAACTAAGGTCAATTTATTATTTATTAATAAATTGACTGTTTCGTTTTATTATATTTTGAGCAAAATGGTCAAATAAATCTTTTCGTCGTGGGAATGAAACCTTATCGTTCCCTCGACGAATTTCGAAATCACCAAAAACATGGGTTGATGGTCGTGTTCGTTCTATTGACGTACAAAAGCATCGCATGCGCGAAACTTTTCGTCACCAGTACGAAGATATATTGACGAAACTGATTCGTCATGGTGACGAACTGTTTTTCTATCAGTGTGGTATAGTGTCAAACATTTAAAATTTAAGTATGTTCCTTTTCTTTGAGCTACATATAAAGGGTGATTTTTACATGTTCGCAACGTTGAGTTGGTAACACTGCTTTAAGGCTGGGTTAGGCAAACGTAACCGTATCGCCTCCGTAGCGTAACGAATCAGATGATTCGATCTGACATGTGGAAATCAGTGTAAACGATTAGCCAACGAAAACGATACGTAAACGGACGGCTGAATCTGCTGAAATTTGATTTTGACGGTATGTTTACGTTCAAACAAAATCAGCAAAACAACGAAAAAAGAAGACATTTATGCGAAACTTTTGAATGGAATGATAAATAAGTAATAAAATATTAAAATAAGACCAAGAAAATATAAAATAATATAAGGATTTTACAATTTTAGTTGTGAATGCCTGAGACATATGGCACGTTTTTCAAGGTTTGCGTAATTCCTCCAGCGGGCAACGTTACGACTGCGCTAAAGCTAAGTTACGGTTAAGTTCGCCTTTAGTTGGCAACCATTTTAACTGCTGATAGTTGCTTTTTGTTTAGTTTGGTTTGTCATTTCATCATGGATAGACTAACACGAGAGCAACGCTTGCAAATTTTTGAAATTTCACAAATAACAATGTTAAAATTTTTTGAATAGGCCACTATAATAGTGTGATTTAACCCCATTGGATTATTTTTTTGGGGTTGTGCAAAGTCACTCGTCTATATGTGAGAACATTAGGTTAAACTGTTAGCATTGCTTCAGGAGAGCCACAGATCCAAAATGGCTAAGAAGCTCTGCTCTAGATCGCCAATAAGTCAAATCGGAAAGACGTTTACAGATAGGCTCTATCAAACTACAGATCGATATAGGGCAGTAAAACTGCGAAAGGTTCCAGATATCATAAAATATAAATTCCCAAATTGGATGCTGATCGGCTTGAATAAGAATGGATACTTTTACTGGGACAATATTAAAACATTGGTTCATATACATATTGCGACCTAAGAGTGTAAAGGCGCTAAGTCCAATATTTACAATTTTACAGGTGAGGCAAAATACTCATATGTTTTTATAAAGGGTATATGGACTTTTACGATTCAGCTTTTAAAGATGACAAAGCATGATTTTTTTGGATTTTTTTTTTTTCAAATCGATGTATATCCAACTTATCTTACGTTCCGCTTCAAAAAATACATTTTGGCAAAAAGTGGACTTTGCACCTTTTCACTCTTAGGTCGCGATATATAAGTTTTAGTAGTACACATTCTTTAATTTCATCCAGATCGTGGATGAGTCTTTTTATGGGAACTAAACAAAACAAACCTTTTTGGGTACTAAATCAAAACACTGGCCTATACATATAGTCCATTTTTACAAGAAACGATTTCAGGTATACATACAATTCATAAATGTTATCCAGATCTTCAGTATAATGTGAGAAGTAGAATTGAAAGAGACCTTTATATGGGTGGGGATATGGAAATTCCCTTCTATGAAAGCGCAAATTACTTATGTGTTTTACTAGACAGGAAGCTGAACTTCAAACCCAATATTCTGAAAAAGCAATGAAGGCTGTGGTAGCTGGTTAAATGGACAATAGGAAAACGTTGGGGTCTGAACAACGGTATAATCTATTGATTGTATACGGCAGTAGTAAGCTGTACGGCATTGTTGGCTGATGGACAGCTCAGCAGAAATCCACCTTTTGCGCGATACTTAAGATAGTGAGAATAACACAAACTTAGGCAGAAGTGTTATGCTACATTTAATGCCGCTAGACAGCTATGCAACATGCCGCATGTACTGCGATTAAAATTAGGGATCTGTTACTATGGTCAGAAAATGGCTACGGACATAGTGTCATTCTGGACACAATGCCTAACCTTCCGGGCATTGTTGATTACACTATGACTGAACCAGATTTTTACAAGAAGTATTTCATCTCCTATGAGGACATTGTAAAATAATGCTTAAGCACTGTACTGTTTACCAGGCAGAAATCTTAGCTAGTAAAGATGCAGCTGAATGGCTGAAAACGAATGTTCTGACCAAAGTCGGTATCTATATTTTCTCTTATAACCAGACTGATATCAAATCCCTGGAAACTATATTCCTGAATTAGCCTCGACTTTAGAAGATGTCTTAAAGAGAGGTCTAAACAGTTCAATATTCTCCTGATATGCGGAATCAAGATTGATCGAGTGCTTACGGGTCAAATAAACTAGAGTAGGTAGGTTAAGTGGCACTAGGTACGATAGTGATAGACTATGGTAGCCTACTCCTCCTCATCTTTATCACTGCAGCGTCTGCAAAGGTAATTTATCAAGAATTTAAGTATCTCTACGTTCCGTTCAATAAGACGGTGAGCCGTCATGACAGACACGATAAGTGAGATGTGTTGACTCGATAACGACTGCAGGACGTTAGTAAGAGTTTAGGCACATTCCAAGCTGATGTGGACCATACCAAATGTAATCTGCCATTTGTTGTCAGAATGGCATTATCGTCGGGAAGTTTGCTAGACAACATATTCCAATTCCCCTGGAGTATGTAAGCTAGTTCCCTGTTCCCTGGATTGTACCTGTGACCCGGCACTCATATCAGGTGGATTTTGAATTGCTCATCTACCATCTTAAGAGAGGTGCGGCAGTTCTTCAGTTCAGTAATACAGAATCCACGGCTGCCATTAAGCCTGGCTGTCGGAGAGTACAAATAGAACAGCAAACTGGATGTAGGACTAAAATAAATTAAATCAGTAGGACTTTTGTATGTGGTATATACAAATTTGAAAGAGGAATCTCATCATTTTCGTTACGATCACTCATATTTGCGAGTATGACTTTGACCACAATGATATATAGCGTGATCCATTTCGAGGTTCCCTACTTTTTTAAAGAAAAAAAAAAACAGAAAATTCAAATTGAATGGGGAATGTTTATTATCATTTGAAAGAACATTCTTTGGCGTTTATTTTTTGAAGATTATGTCTATCAAATGTTGGCCGCGGCTACGTCTCAGATGGTCCATCCGTTGAGTCCAATTTTCGATGACTCGATCGAGCATTTCGATTGGTAACTGGCGAATGACACGAGTGATGTTTTGCTCCAAGGCCTGAATCGAAGTGGGTTTGTCCGCATAAACTTTAGACTTTACATATCCCCACAGGCAAAAGTCTAACGGTGTGATATCAGACGATCTTGGTGGTCAATCGACCGGCCCAAAACGTGAAATTATCTCCTCATCGAAGTGTTCTCTCAATAAATCCATTGATTGATGCGATGTGTGGGAAGTGGCGCCGTCTTGTTGAAACCAAGTGTCGCCGAGACCACGAGCTTCAATTTCAGGCATCAAATAGGCGGTTATCATGGCACGATAACGGTTATGGCCATTGGCGGTTACGTTCTCACCGGCATCATTTTTGAAGAAATATTGACCGATGATTCCGGTCCGTCGGATCGGGAATCGGTCAATGGCAAAAAGATAGCTCTTAACGAGAGCTAAAATATTGCTCATGGGTGTCAAGGTCGTGGGTCGACTCGAATGTGTTTCTTTTGGATTTAAAAAAAATGGACTTAGTGCAATTGGCGAACAATTATTTTGATAATATAACTGAATAATTTGTAAACGTTGTTCAGGCGTAAGTCTTTTCATGATGAAATGCCAAACAATACTTAACAAAAATAAAATGACAGCATGACACGACTCACACGTGATCTGTCAAAAAAGGTTATTAAAAAAAGTATCTCTACCCTATATGTCTATGTGAAAAGACGAGGATATATCTGAATGGACTCAGTGAGTGATTCGGAGTCAATCGGTATAATAGATGGCTCTATATTTCCTCCTTTTGGACGTTACAAATAAATGTACAAGTTCATAATATATTGTTGGTGTGAACGGGTAGATGTTTAAATAAAGCAGATTTTGAAAACACGCCAGTCTAAACGTTATATTACATTCTCCAGGATGCTGCAACATTTATGTTATGTAAACTGACCAACTTAACAGTGCAAAATGAACTGAGTGTAATAGTTATTTTCTACAGAAAGTTACAAATCTTTCATTCACATTAAATAAACATAACAATTTTTGCTCTATGATAAACAGCTTCTTTAATTCCCAATTAATTTGTCTACTCCGAACTACACAACTTCACAAAATTACAACACAAAGCCCTTTTTTATCTTGAATTTCTTTATTAATGCGCTGTGGATGATGGGCTGAAAGGCATAAGTAGTACTCATTCACTCACTCATTCATAATAATAACAATAATAAATAAATAAAAATAAATAAATCTAAATTAAAAGCAATCAAACACTTTAGCCAACTGAGGAGGAGATGCCGCCGCTTGCCATCATTTGCCTCTGTGCAGGCGACCGACCTCTAGCTCTGTAGACCGCTTGCAGTTTGTTGGCTTTAGAGTAGGTTTTTTGTTTTTTTTTTGGAATCATTGGCAGGCGCGGTTGGCTCATCAAATATAATATCCACAACTAAGCAGCAGCCGGAGGAGAAGCTAAACTAGCCGAGCATGGAGCGGCTGCTCACACTGGTCATTGCAGCCACAGCTCCAGTCCCATAATGTAATAAAAAATGTTTATAAAGTCATAGGTCAATGGCTTTCGGTGACTCGTTGATGGTGAAGTGTATTCAAGTGAAGATGATCTTTCTTCATCATTTTGTCTGTGGGTCAGCATATTTACGAAATATGTTTTTTCGTTTTTTTCTTCAAATTTATGCACAATGAGGAAAAAAAGAAAACTACAAGTATAAACGTAATGTGATATATTTACAATTGAGTTTTTGATCACAGTATGAGATCATTTAGGAAAAATTGTTTGATGATGAAAAAGACTAGAGAAGAGATTGTGACAACTGATGGGAGATGTTGCACAGAGAGGATTACTTAGCGAAAATCACAGGGTGTTGTAACTGTCGGTTACTTAAGGGCAGGTTATTGTCTTACAAATTATTTGAGATAAATACATGGAGTCTAGAAAATGTTAGGCACTCGAAATAAATATTTATTTGTATATATATATGAATTACAATGCAAAGTCAATTTATATTTTAATTTTACGGTCCAAGGAAATGTCGGGATACAAAGGCCATGTGACTAGATTTTTGCAGAGACAGACAAGAGCATCAGGTAGGAATCGAACCCAGACAAAAGTACATTATTATATATAAAATTAAAGCTTGAGATCCATATGCAAATAAATAGTAGACCTTTAGTTTGACATAGTCTAATGTTAGGTTAGATTAGGTTAATGTGATGTCCTGTACGCCAGATGCAATAACATTATGTAGTCCAGTGTGATATCACAGAGACGGAATAACAAATAAGAATCAACCCGATCGCTTTCAAAATCTCAAGAATTGGCGTATGCTAACATCAGCCACGTTTGCTAATCGACCAAATAAATGACAGTCTAGTGTAGTCTACCGCCTTTTAGAGAGAGAGCGCAGAAGGCGTCCTATCTTCGTCACCGCAGCTTCTGCTAAAGTCTACTCGCAAGAACTGCAATATTTCGGCGAGTCGTCCAAGAAGCCATGACGGACACGATAAGTGAGCCGTCCTGTCCCGTTAACGACAGCAGAGCCTTGATGCGTTTCAAGTTTATACGGGGCCAAATCAGCTTGGAATGTACACAGGTCCCGACTAGTGACCATATGACATTTGTTGCATTAAGGGCTCTTTCAAGAAGAGCTTGCATATTTCTAGAGGCATGTCCACGTATTCCAGTTCTCCGGAGGCATGTAAGGTAATTCATAGCCTTGCCAACTCATCTGCATTGCAGTTCCCTAGATTTAAATGTGCCGCGACACATGTTAAGAGGTCTGTGGTACTTGAGTGATCTTCTTGAATTCAGGAATACAGAATCCAGGAATTTAATGGCAACCTGGCTATCGAAGGCTATATTTATCCCAACCTTTTCCAGAACGTTATATCAGTCATTCACTCAAAAAAAAGTGAACCCTACAGCAAGTTAAAATGAACTTAACTGTAGGAATATTGAACTTCGTATTTCGCTAAAGCTATTTTTCCTTATATCAAGTTCATACATTTCCTCACAATTATAAAATATTTTTAACTTATTTCTAGTTAACTCGTACTTCCTTTAAGTAACTATTGAAATTAAAATAGGGAAAATTAACTCAATACTAGCAAATTTTGACTTGAAATTGTGCAAATTCAGCATACTTTTGTCCTTATTGCAAGTAAATTTTTAACCAAATTTAGGTAAATTTAATTAAATTTATGCAAAAAGAAAAGAAAAATTAAAATTTTTCTTCGACTTTTTAGTCCATGATTTTTTTGCGATTTTCGATCCTACTTCATCATTTTCCTCCTCCATTTATATGTTGGAATCTCTCTCTTACAACTTCCTCTTTGGATTTCTCTCTTCTGCTTTATTTTAGGAATTTAAATTTATTTTATTAAACATTAAACATTATGTATATAAAATTTTACCTCCGAATGCGATTCGATCCCAGAACCTTCCGTTTTCTGAACCACATGTTTACCAACTGAGCTACGTAGACACTTAAAATTTTATGAAAAATTTGTTTTTAAATACAATTTTTATGTACACTTGAATTTGATAAAAGGATTGCCATCATAGAATGATAAATAGAGTTGCCATATACTATATTTATAGGCGACGAAGAAATTTTATTATGAATGACATTTTCATATGAATCCCAAAAGAGTTTCGTAGCTCGATATATAGTGTGTCTGGCTCACTATCATAAGGTTGTCGGTTCGACTCTCGTCCCGGGCGTAACATTTTTAATGTTTCTCCATAAATTTAAGTTTCTGCAAGTAACGATTTGCGAAAAAAAAAATTGCGGAACGAAAAAGGACAGAATTTTTTGTGTTTTTAATATACAACATAGTCCGAAAATAGTTAATTTTTCCTTGATTTTAGTATGTTTTCCTAATTTTGAGTTCAAATTTATGGACTCGAAATAAGGATTCATGATTATTTTTAGTTAAAATTTCCTAAAAATCATGCTTTCCATTATTAGTTCATAATTTCCTTATGTCTATGTTGGGTATCCACCGCAAATGTTTAAATTTGATAAATATATGAATATTCGAACTTTTTTCAAGAAATATTATTTTAGTAAAAATATGTCCTCATTTGTAGTTAACGAACTATTCTGCATATCACCCAAAAAAATAAAATTTGGTAGTACTTAATAAATTTTCCCAGTTTTAAGAAAAAATTAACTCAATATGAATAAAAACATTGAACTAAATTGGAGTATGGATTTTACTAAAATCTAGGAAATACATTTTTTTGAGTGTTCTGTTGCCTTTATAGTATTCTACATTTCAGCTCATATCTGAGGACTTTAAGTCTCTCTGCGTGTCGTCCAATAAGACAGTGTCACCTCATGACAGACACGAGAAGCGACACGTCCTATCTCTATAACGTTTGGAGTTTATGTAGTTCCTAGACTTCCAAACTCATCTGCACTGCAGTTCCTGTGGCCCGGCACCTACATAAGGTGGATTTTGAACTGCTCAGCCATCTCGTTAAGACATCTACAGCTGTTGACGCTTGTTATTCAGTACAGTCGTAGACTACATTTATTCAAACCTTTGCCAGATCATTGTATTTCAGCCATTTTTACTTTTATAATAGTCTACATTTCAGCCTGGTAAATACTGCTGTGATTAGCAGGTTACGAGCTTTTCTTGAATACAGGAATACATTATCCAGGGATTTAATGACAGTCTGGCTATCACAGACTATTTTCATTCCAACCATTGCCGGAAAGATATATTTCAGCCATACTGCCACCTTCCTAATATTCTACATTTCTGGTAATATCTAAAGACTTTAAATCTTCCTGTGTGCCGTCCAGTAAAACAGAGACCCGTCATGAAAGACACGATAATCAGGACGCCCTGTCTGGATAACGTTTCTAGAAAAGGCAGGGCTATATCAGATTGTAATGCACCTACATAGGTCCTAACTAGTGGCCATCTGGCGTTTATTACCATAAGTGAACTCACAGCGTTTGTTGCCATAAGGCCACTCTATTTATTTCTCTCAAGAAGAGCTTGATTATAGAGTCAAGTCCATTTATGATAGTTCCCTTGATGCATATAAGGTAATTCTTTGCATTCCTTGGATTGTCCGTGACCCGGCATCCACATTAGCGGGATTCTGAACTGCTCAACCATCTCGTTAAGATATCTACGGTTGTTGAGGGCTTTTCTTGAATACAGGAATACAGAATCCAAGGATTAAATGATAGTTTGGCTATCGGATTTATATTTATTCCCACTTTTGTCAGAATGTTACATCTCAGCCCATATCTAAAGACTTTAAGCCTCTCTACTTGTCGTCCAATAAGACAGTGCCTTGTCGTGGCTGACACAATAAGCCGAGACGCCCTCTCTCGATATCGTTTCGAGTTTATGCAGGGTCTCATCAACTTGCAATGTACACCTTATGAGATCTGCTGCAGTTGACGGGTATTCTTGAAATCATGAATGCAGAATTAAGGGATTTAATGGCAGCCTGACTATCGCAGAACATATTTATTCCACACTTTGTCAGTACGTTATAACTTGCTAGAGGCATACCCACATAGTCCAATTCCCTGGTCGGCACCCCATTAAGAAGATTTGGAACTCTAAATCACCCCGTTTAAAGTTCTGCAGATGTTGAGGGCAATTCTTAAATTCAGGAATGCAGAATCCAGGAAGTCTGGCTATCGGAGAATATATTTCCGACTTTAAAACTCTCTTCGGATAACAGTCTCGATAACGTTTCGAATTTAGGCAGGGACAAATTAGCTTGGAATGTACCTACACAAGTCTTGACTGGTGGTCATCAGCCGTTTGTTACTATAAGGGATGTTTCTAGAAGATATCCGCATATTCCAGAACCCTTGATGTATGTAAAGTAGTTCCTAGCCTTGCAAGCCTTGCGACATCATATGCTCACATAGTCCAGTTTCCCTGGTCGGCACCCCATTTGGAGGATTTTGACCTCTAAACCATTACGCTAAAAGTTCTGCAGATGTTGAGGGGAGTTCTAGAATTCAGGAATGCAGAATCCAGGAAGTCTAGCTATCGGAGAATATATTTCCGACTTTAAGACTCTTTTCGGATAACTGTCTCGATAACGTTTCGAATTTAGACAGAGACATATTAGCTTGGAATGTACCTACACAAGTCCTGACTGGTGGTAAACTGTCGTTTGTTACTATAAGGGATGTTTCTAGAAGATATCCACATATTCCAGAACCCTTGATGTATGTAAATTAGTTCCTAGCCTTGCAAGCTCATATGACCACATATTCCAGTTTCCCTGATCGGCATTCTATTAGGAGATTTTGAGCTCTAAACCATCTCGCTAAAAGTTCTTGTTGATGTTGAGGGGAGTTAATGAATTCAGAAATGCGAAATCCAGGATTTCTGGCTATCGGAGAATATATTTCCGACTTTAAGACTCTCTTCTTATAAATGTCTCGATAACGCTTAGAATTTAGGCAGGATCATATAAGCTTAGAATGTACACTGATTAGTGGTCATCTGCCGTTGGTTGCTCGTATAAGGGCTGTTTCTAGAAGATGTCCACACAATTCAGAACTCTTGATGCATGTAAAGTTGAGGAATATAGAATCCAGGGATTTAATGGCAGTTTGGATATCGCGGAATATATTCATTCTTACATTTGCCAGAACGTGAATTCTTAGCAACTCAGCTACTTTTGAGCCTGGTAAATACTGCAGTTATCAGACATCTTACGCGCTATAGATAGCCTTAGATCTTTCCAGTAGAATACGAGGCTAAACCTACCATAATGTTTGGAGCCATCAGTATAGAAGTCCGCACATCTCATGCCACTTGGAATGCGACCTTTCTTAACGCCGAAAAGCCAAAAATTTCAGGCACACTGGAGAGATTCAAACCACACCCAAAGTCATTTCCTGATCATTGCGATACTTCCACCAAATATACTGCCGTAGCTGAGGCAGACAGTTTACTTAGACAGACTAGAGTCGATTGATAATTCATACCCTAGTAATTAAAATGTGCAAGAAATATATAAACAACAGCCGATTTGTTTGCAGAAAACATATGTTTCGAAATATAAGATCAGAGTTGCATTTTTACGGTACTAAATTGCTCCTTTCTTTAATGGTTAGATTTTAAACTCAATAACTAATGAACTTCTTTCCATAAACAACAATTTGTCTGAATTTAATACAATTGTTAGACTTTTTTTAAATTGAGAGTATAATTTCATACCTTATATAAATAAAATATAAATAACAGCTGGTTTGTATACAAAAAAACATATGCTTCCTAGAATACGATCAGAGTTGCATTTTTTTCTGATCAAGATGTCTCTTTTCTTTAATCTTTCCAATTTATATTTAATGAATTTCTTTCTGCCAACAATAAAGTGCCAAAATTTAATAAAATTATTAGTTAGTTTTTTTTTCAAAGAATAATTTCAATTTATTTCTATAAAAATAAATAAATTGCTATTAAATTTCCGCGAATTGCATCACTCTGGGGACAATTATGATGAAAGGAAAGCGAACAAATTGACTTGTATCAATTAAATATTATATTAAATAAAAGGCGTGTTATGTTATTTTATTTAAATTGTTTGTTCATTTGTTATTGCAGTGACGGACGATGACTCTTCGCTTCCATTAATTGTTTAGTTACGCTTCATTTGACTTTTATTTGGTTTTATTTATTTGCGGGCTAAACAAACCAAACCGAACTAAATTTGATTGTATACAAATTTATCAAAGAAAATCTTATGGTGAACAACAATTCGAAATAATTGTTGATTACGTGACGTTAGAACCGTGGCAAAAAAAAAACAGAACAAAACTGGGGATGTCATAAAATCAATAGGAATTTTAACATCAGCAATTCCAGGAATTGCACTGATAATTGACTGAAAATAGTAAATATGAGCATAAATGTTGGATGTGATAAAAATAAAAAAAAATGGAATCGCTATCAAGACTTATCGATTCTTACAAGTTGGCAAGAAAGACGTCAATAATCGTGCTTTCAAGAGTTTCCAGCTTACGTTCCTGATTTAATCGATTCTGGAGAATCTACTGAGTGTCATGTAAAATGTAAACAATAATCAGCTGTTTTTGGAATTTATCTAACATACTTGAAAATTGTCTCTTTTCTGAAGAGTGTGAACTTATGGTGATTTCGATTCTGAAAAAATGATGCCCTGTCGACTCGAAAATAAACGTCAAATATTCTGTAATATAACATAGGGCCTTTGTTCCATTAGCTTTCAGATTTCGAAAACTGCATTGTTGTATTATCTTATCCATTTTTCTGTGTGATTACCCTACCCCAAAAGAATTTTATCTTGAAAATGTATAAAACAATAAAATATAAATATTTACGCAATGTAAATATTAATAAATAAAGTAATATTAAAACAGAACATTTTGTTACTCATCAGCCACATTCTTTTGGAATTTTGTTTTCCACTTTATTTCACAGGTAAAACATTTAATTTTTGTTATTGTTATTTTGTGGACTGATTTTATTTATTTCTTTTTTCTTTTTGTAACGTTACCCAGATAAAAATGTATGGTTGTGGAAAACAATTTTTCGCACTCAAAGTTAATTAAAAAAATGAGGTGTGTGTCTTCTGCTGATGTTTTACGAAATATTAGCGACAGTTCTTTTTTAATAGAGCGTAGACAATTTAATGGTATATTTAATTACAAGACTGCAACTATATTTAGAGCCACCCCCACATGAATATCAATATGTCAGCGACGTAATTTTTAAAATATAAATAATATAATTATATATGTAAATTCAAATTGCCAAATAAACGAAAAGAGGCCATGGATGCCAATTCGGCTGTCATCTGTTTTCAATTTAAAATCCGCTGAGAGAATTATGTTATTAATAAAATAATTCAAATACCAAGAACTTTGTATACTAGCTGGCCCTGTAGACTCCGCTTCGTAGAACTTTGTCTTTCGTGCTAGGAGCACAATTGGGTCCAATTTTTGTATGTTTCTTCCTTGATAGTATATCAAGCCCATTGTTATAAATCTTACTCTCGGCAACTACTCAACCGCTAAATAGGTTTGGAGATCATAGACGACTAAAAGAGAACAAGAGAATTTTTTATATAAATTTAAGACCAGTTCTTACTATTTTTTTGAAATTTTTCTTTTTAGGGTTGTCAGATTTTATTATATTATTAAAAAAATTAATAAAATAATTCAAATATCAAGAACTTGTTCATATACCAGCTGACGCTGCAGACTCCGCTTTTTATAGCTATGCTTCCAGTGCTGCGAACACAATTGGTTCCATTTTTAAGCTTCTTCCCCGACAGTATTTCACGTATAGTTACGAATATGAAGCATTTTCGACCATAAATAAGGAATTTGGATAATATATGGCCACAACCTGCAGATACATGACATACTCGTAATTATGATCCTTACTCGGTAAGAGCGACTCAATCGATTCAATAGTTTTGGAGATAATCAACTACTAACAAACGCACAGGAGAATTTTATACAGTTTATAAAGATAAGAACTGTTCTAACTATTGAACAAATCCAACTTATTTTTATTCTTTTTCTGTACATTTAATGTACATTTTATTGTATTTGGATTGATCTACCCAAAATATAGTTGTGTAGGATGGCTTTTGGTTAAAAATTGTCATTATTAATGATGGACCGTTGTAGTGAACGAATCTGAAGCAATTTATGTAACAATTGTACAAGAGTTGCCAGATTTTAGACAAAGAAACCTTCGAAAAAAGTTAATTATTCTGATAAGTAGTCCTATATCTGTATAAGTCGCGAAAAACCTATCAGAATTAATACAAATCAGCTCCAATCCATAACAGAGGGTATATATGTAGCTACAAAAAATGAATAATGGTATAAAATACGACTTATTTATTTGCGAAATTTCAACGCTTATCTTAAGTCTTCAGCAGTTTTCATATTATTTACCTTAAACATGCGTCTAAAACTTTTTATTTGTTCTTCGATTTAATATTCATAAGTATGTACAGGGTTTTCCAACAAGAGGTGTTATTTTGAATCACCCGGTATTTCGGTAGCTGTCACTTTTGAAGCTTTTATTCTTTGACATTTGACAAGTAGAAACTACGCCATTACTAAAAATGGAACGATACACGATTCAACAACGCATTGAAATTATTAAAATTCGAAAAATCGAAAATCTTTGAAAAATCATCTTGACAGATGAGGCCAATTTCCACCTCGGTGGAAATTCGCATCTGGGGCTCGGAAAAACCAAGAGTTATTGTTGAGAAGCCTCTTCATCCTCAACGTGTGACTGTTTGGTGCGGTTTATGGCCCGGCGGGGTCATTGGACCTTACTTTTTCGAAAATGAGGTTTGATCAACAGTTACGGTGAATGGATTGCGCTATCGAGAGATGATTAATGATTTTTTATGGTCGGAGTTGGATGGTATTGATCTGGACAACGTTTACTTTCAACAAGACGGCGCTACGTGCCACACAAGCATCGAAGCCATTGTTCTGTTACGGGAAAAGTTTCTTGTGATTTAACACCTTGCGACTTCTTCCTTTAGGGCCACGTGAAAGATAAGGTCTACGCCAACAGCCCAGCGTCGATTCACGACCTCAAAGATTGAATTCGTGAGGTTATCGGGGAAATAGGGCAGCCACTCTCCGATTTGGTTATGGAAAATTTCATGAAAAGGTTATGGTCCTGTAAGCGTGGTCTTGATGGCCATTTCGCTGATGTTGTTTTTCATTATTAACAGCATACCTTCCTCTTTATTATGAAATAAACATCCGATCATTTATCTAAAAAAATTGAATTTTTCTTTGAATACCAAAATAACACCTCTTGTTGGAAAACCCTTTATATCTAATTTGTATTTTCTACTGTATAGCTATCTGTACGGTGTCAGAGAAGCAAGCCGTAGGGGCGCGGTCAGCTAGCGAAATATTGAAGTTTTTAAATAAAAAATAGAAATAGACAAAATTATAGTACTTCACTTTAAATATGCCATTATCACGATTACCCAATTGGCTTTAGCTTTTAAAAAAGATTCTGCACAACTTCGTAAAAAGTACTTTCCGCTGATATACACTATTTTATCTTCTAAACCTATTATAAACTTTAAAAGTGTACCACAAAAATTATTACAAGACTACACGGGGCAAAATCGCCTTTTCTGATATGTTTGAATAGAAAGAAAATATATTTGGAACACAACTTTTTAAATATTATACATTTCTGAGCAAATAAAGTTTATTTGAAAATCAGTAAAATATATTTGGAACTCGTATGTTAATATGTTACAACATATAATATTTGCAAACTAAATTTCTCAAATAAAATGTCTGTTTAAAAACAAATAAAATTATTGTTTAGGAATTTCTCCAAATATATTTTATTTAAAAAATATATTCCAAACTTTTGTTAAATTTTTCGAATTTAGGTTTAGCATTGAACCTCCCAGTTATGATACCAAATGCAGCATTAACTTCTGTTTTGAATTAATAATTTAAAATTTCTGAGTATTCCAAGCCATCATTATATGTCAATCCTCCAAGAAATATATTTCGATCCAAGATTATACGATTTCAATTATTATTATTTATTATTCTTACGACATGAACAATTTCTAAAAATTTACTTCGAATTACTGAAAAATTTAACTCAATTTATTTTCTGAATACTTAAATGCAACCAAATATTTGTTTCGGAAAAAATAGTCAAAAATAAACACATATTGGGATGTAAACAAAGATTTGGTTAGAACAACATCCTCCCAAATATATAATTTTTGTGTGTATCAAATATTATATGTTTGGAGTTTACCCTAAACATATATATATTTCAAGCCGAATATGTTTGGGACAATATACTACAGAAGCGATTATTTTTCAACGTGTACTAGCTGGCCCTGCAATTGTAGTTCTGGTCTTTTTGGTACGTAAAAGAATAGCAATGATCCAGAAAATAGCTGTAGCATTTAAAAATATGATTCTGTACATCTTCATGAAAAGTACTTTTAACTGATAAAAATTATTTTAACATATTAAACAATTATAAACCTTGAAATTGTACCACAAAAAAATTTACGTGATTACTAGCCGGACCTGAAGACTAGAGTTCGACCGATTTATAGGCTTTCTTTGGCGAAAAAATGGTAATTGACAAGCATTCGGTCTTCGGCAAAAAAAGCCGATTAGCCAAAGACGTACATTTTTCCTTCTTTAGTTAAACAATTTAATGGATTTTTTTTTCTTTTTAAGAAAATGTTGTAAAAAACAGTTTTCCATCATCTTTATATAAAAAATCCAAACTGAATATATTGTTAAAATTTAACAATATATTCAGTTTGGGGCCATTTGTGTTTTAGGATTATTTTCACCGCGATAAATTGCGGAGTGGTCAAGATATTTGCAAAATTTGCATTTCCAGAGAAATTTGACTGAAATTTAAAATGTATGTATGGTTTGTCTTGATGATAGTTTGTATGTCTGATTCTACCCGGTAGATGTCGCTGTAGCGGACATATGGTCAATATACATTTTTTCCTGACACTCTGGATGTATGCATTTTTAAATGAAATATTAATGAATAACAAACCAATACATCCCAAACGAGACGGGCAGAACAACGTCTGCTGGGATCAGCTAGTTTAGATATAAAAATCAAGCCTTCCTTAATCTATGTGCTCATATTTTCCGTCTGTTTCCACAAAAGAAGGCCAAACTAAGCTACTCGGGATTTTGCATACTGATATTTATACCCTCACTTTAGTGTGACGAGGGTATATATCATTTGCTACGGAAAAAAGTGTAACACATCGAAGGAGTGATCTAAGACCCTAAGTATGTTCGGAGGAAATCCGTTTTGGGTCATTTTAAGTCGAATGAGCAATGTCCGTCCGTCTGTCTGTCTGTCTGTCTGTCTGTCTGCCTGTCTGTCTGTGTGTCTGCTGGCTGGTGCGCACGATAACTCTCGAAAGGATTAACCGATTGACTTCAAATTTGGTATGTGGTAATATTTTGATCTATCTCCGGATGAGTTCGAAGATGGGCCATATTGGTCTACTCCTTCTGGTACCTCCCACACAAAGGGTTAAAATTTAGTGAAATATTGATTCTTTAATAACTTCTATACTACTTATTCGAATCTTTTGAAATTCTGCACATAATATTAGTATATTAGTCGCTATTAACTCGAGAAAAATGAGTGAAGTTGGCATGCCCCTTTTGGTACCTCCCACACAAATGGACCATTTTGCATCAAAATTTAACTGGTTATAACGTTAATACAAGTGCATAAAAATGCTTGAAATTTTCTACAGTATAATGTTTTTGTAGCGCCTATAGTCCGGTAAAAAATGGGCATTATTGTACAGCCCCTTTTGGTACATCCCACACAAATGGACCGTTTCGTACCAAAAGTAAACGGCTTGTAACTTTAATACCAGTGCATACAAATACTTGAAATTTTGTACAGTGTAATGCTGTTATAGTGCCTATAGTCCTGTAAAAAGTGGGCGTTATCACCCCGCCCCTTTTTGTACCTCCCACACAAAATGACCAAATCATACCAAAATTACATAGCTCGTAACTTTAATATACCAGTGCACATAAACGCTTATAGTTCAGCACAATGCAATGTATTTAAGAATGTACTGTTTACCGAAAAATATGTGTATTTGGAAAACCCCTTCTGGTACCTCCCACACAAATTGACAGATTTATTGGTGTAATGTTATATATTACATTACTCACAAAGTGAGGGTATACCTTAGTCGGTTTACCCGACTGAAACTTTCTTACTTGTTATGCAAATTGGCTCATATATGCGTTTTAGTGAAGCTAAATAGAAGTTAGAAAATATTCGGACTTCGTCGACAGAAATAACCACCTTCGGTCGAACTCTACTGCAGATGTTGTTCGGCAATTTTTAGTTCTTAGAACAATGCTCCCAGAACAAAAGGAAGATTTTTATTTTTGTTTTTATTTTTTATACGCGTATGCTACATAGATACATGATTAGGAAAATAACTTTAGCTTTAAAAAAATAATTCTGCACATCTCCATAAAAAGTACTTTGCACAGGGGTAACATTTTTTGAAAAAAGCCTAAAAAAAACTTTTGTCGAATTTTGCAGAATTTTCATTTTCGCGGAAGTTATGACCTAAAATGTCCGCTCATGCCACATTTTTGTTTTTTAATTTTAACTGCAAGAAATTTTTTGAATCAATAGCCAAACATTAGTAACTGTTACTAAAAATAATATTTCCAAATAAAACTAAACCTACCAAACTAAAGTTCCATAATTATTCCTTTTTTATGCATTTTGTGAAAGTGTATCACACAAATTATTACATGAATACTAGCTGGCCCTGCAGACCTTTTTCTATCATTTTCGGTATGTAGACGAATATAAAAGCTACAAAAAAAATCCTTGAGCTTTTAATAATATATTTCTGAACATCTTCGTAAATAGTGCTTTCTAATAAAGGGTGTCCCAAGAAGAACGCAATTTTTAAATCTCGCAACATTCGAAGTGTCATTGTTCGACATTTGAATAATTGTTATTGTTTGTTAGTAGAAGGTACGAGGTTAGTAAAAATGGAGAAGGACCGCGAAGGGAGTTCGTTAATTGGGTATTGGAGAGACAACATGAAAATGCTGATTTTGCCGATAAAATCATCTTCAGTGACGAGGCCCATTTTCATCTTGATGGCTTCGTCAATAGGCAGAATTGTCGCATTTGGGGTGCGGAAAATCCTCGAGTGATTCACGAGAAGCAAATGCATCCTCAACGTGTCACTGTGTGGTGTGGTTTTTGGGCTGGAGGAATCATTGGACCTTTGAGGCAGGTCAAGCGCAAACAGTCAATGGTGTTCGGTATCGTGAAATGATAACCAGTTTTTTCTTGCCTAGAATTGAAGAAATGAATGTGGAGGGCATGTGGTTCCAACAAGACGGCGCCACATGTCATACAGCCAGAGAAACAATTCAATTGCTGCATCAGTAATTAAAAAATTGCGCTCTTCTTGGGACACCCTTTATAAACTATTTTATCATCTGAACCTATTAGAAACTTGTAAAGAGTATCACGAGAACGATTATTACCAGCTGGCCCTGTAGACGTTGTTCTGTTAAAAGTGAACCACAATTTTTAACAGCAAAATTTCTTTAGCTTTAAAAAATACGATTCCGCACTTCTTAATAAAAAGAACTTTCCACAGATATTAATTATGTTATCAACTGAACCCACGAGAAACATTTAATGTGTACCACAAAAATTATTATATGACTACTAGCTGGTCCTGCAGACGTTGTTCTGGTAAAAACGATGGAATTTAAAAGCATTAGCTTTTAAAAATTTTATACTGCTTATCTTCATAAAAAGTACATTCCTCAGATATAAATTATGTTATTATCTGAACCCTTATGAACTTTAAAAATTTACCACAAAAATGATTGTATGACTATGAGCTGGACCTGCAGACGTTGTAGATTCCTTTTCGGAATGTAGAACAATGTCAATGCTGCCAGATCAAATGGAACCTTAAATTTTCGTTTATTAATTTACATTCCAGCTAGATTAGAGAATTACGAGGGCGGTCCAGCTTAGATACCAAGTTTATAGTAAGAACTCTCTAGCTCCGGAAAAAAGCAATCAACCCCAAACTCCATCTCTTCATTCCTGCCAAAAACTTTTTTCGCCGATAAATTTTTTTCAAAATGTGG
This sequence comes from Eudasyphora cyanicolor, assembly GCA_963930755.1. NCBI lineage: Eukaryota > Metazoa > Arthropoda > Insecta > Diptera > Muscidae > Eudasyphora > Eudasyphora cyanicolor. The sequence goes on from OZ005735.1 coordinate 136,626,223, forward strand.
CGAATTAGGGATTTGCTGAAGCAATTCGAACTTTAATTAATTGATTTTGGCCATCGTAATAGTGGATGTATGAACTGGTGCATAGTCTTCAATGTGAGCAAACGCGTCATCCATTTTGCGCACAGCTTTATCATCATAAAATATTCTGCCAACTTTTTGAAATGCCTATGACTTCTGCTAGCTCACGAACCTTTAACCAACGTTCATCTAATAGCATTTTGTAGAGTTTTTTTTAACCATTTCTGTCGTGGACACCTCTATCGGTCGACCACAACGGGGTTCGTCTTGGCAGCACGTACGGCCCCATTTAAACTCTGCCACCCAATATTTTATAGCAATATATAATAGAACGAGCAGACTCCCCCAAAGTATAACCTACCTCGGTTTTAATATTGGTTGGACTGAGTCCTTTCAAATGAAACTATTGTATAACATATCGGTGACCAATTTTTTCCATGTTTACAAATTCACGGAGATCTTTCATTTTGAGTGCTCAAAAAACTAAACAATGTGGCGCCTTGTAACTTAAAACATATGTTTAAGTTTAGGTTGCCACTTTTCACGAAAGTAATTTTTAATATTTAACTACACCGATATGGACCCCTTCGTTGTTTTGTCAATAATATAAAAATACAAAAAAAAGACGCTGTGTAGATAATTTCTATCCAGCTCAATACTAATTTGCTATTACTTTCTAAGTAGATTAGATATTAGTACAATTTTATAACTGATAACATTTGACTAAATATTTATTACAAAGTAATGTCTCCTAGATTGTAAGAAAATTAATCGAATCATGAAAATCATTTCCAGCAGAGCAACAAATGTTTATCAAGCCAAAAAAAGGCCTAAAAAATTATCACTTTTTAATGAAATTTGGAACTTTATTTAAGAAAAACCACAGCGGCTATAAAATTGTATCTATAATTATTTGTATTGAACAAATTTTGGTAAAATAGAAAAATAATTAGATGATAACAGCTTATCATAGGGCCTCTTTAAATAAATAGAAATGAAAAAAATACAAAAATAGGTTGAGTTTTTTTTTAAATTGTATTTAAATTTTTCTTTTAATTTATTAATAATTATATAATATTTACAAATTCTTCTTGTTGTTTGTTATCATTATTACAACATTATTCATTCACACTTTGTGTAATACTATAGACTCGTATTTTATTTTTTAATTATAAAATAATGAGAAATTTCCATTTAGTATACATATGCATTAGTAATCATCGATTTAACTGGCATTTAAATCGTAAATTTTATACTTAATACTTCTTATAAAATTTTTATAATTTGTTTTTTTTTATTTTGTATATTAGAAAAACAACTTAAAACATCTTCTGTTAAATAAATAAGCAAATAGTTAACAACTTATTTTAAAGAGAAATTAAGGTTTTTCTGCAAGGTTACACGTTCATAATTACCAACAAAACTTGTGAGTTTATTAAAAACTTGTTTTAAAAAATCGTTTAGTATAAGTGTTACACAAACAACTACACAACAGACTACACTCTAAACAAAGTAAATTAAAACAATTTACTAACATGTTTGTTTTTGTGATATCAATAGATATATTATTTTAACAAAATTCTAAACAAAATAAATTTAATTAAAGCTTGAACAAATTTTCTGCAGCTTTGACATTTGAGACAATTCCATGTAGTGATAAATACATAATAAATAAATTACAAAAATTGTCGAAAAAGGAGGGATTTTGGTGGGGGCTTGGGGAGGGACAAAAAGTGACTTATTTATAAACAAAAATTGCATTGCCAACATTTATTAAGTTCTCTCTGCAGACCTCTGAATTTCTTCCTATGTTTGTGTTCATGCAGTCCTACAAAATAAAATCATGATACATGGCACTCGGTTTTATTTCATGATCTTTTTCTGGGGACCTAAAATAAATTCTAGCTAAACCTTTATACAGACAAATAAAATAGTTTTTTTTTTCGGCAGGAACGAAATTTTTGACAGCTGCACTCTGTATTTCCAGTAAGTGAAAAAAATGTTTGTTATCTAAGAAAAAAAGAATTTTTCTAAAGAAATTTTCATTAGTCATGTTTTCGTTACATTATAATCTCTTAATTTGTAGGAAGAGCTCAGCGAGTTTTAACGGTATTAGTTCGCGATGGAGTTTCCCCGAATGAGTTCCCGTCTTAATAGGATACAATGTTGCCATTGCAAAATTTACAGTATAGCAACATATTTTTGGAGAGTTTTTTGTTACTTATTGTGAATGAACAAAATAAAAATATTTATATTGAAAATTGCAAAAAGGTGGTGAGACATTAAACTTAGAATAGTAAATATTACTTTTTTATATACATTTCACGTGTTAACATATCTTTCTGCCGGTTCTGCATTGTTTTTTCTTGCGACTCACGCGATTTTATAACCAGTTAGTGGAAATACGTAATTTTCTCAGAAAAAAATAATTATATTGAAAATAGTTAAAAGAGTATAAAACATTAAACTTAGAATGGTCGATATCGATACCTCCATTCTAAACTATGCTAAGTGCAAAAAGGTAGTTTTTCAGGAGAGGCGATCAAAGTTTGATGAATTTTTTAAATTTGTGGGGAATTCCTTAATAATGCAAATCGAATGACTTGTACTGTTTTGTTAATAACTTTTGATTGGGTTGACGGATAAACACCAAATTTTGACTGAATATAATTTGGAATATTTGGAAGTTATAAATGCAATCTCCCTAAAAACATGCTAAGTCGACTTTTTTCTTGCGACTCACACTGCTATGTAACCAGTTAGTGGAACTACGTAATTATCGCAGGAATGCCGTTAACGTTGCAAAGAGCTAAAATAAAATGGCTATCTTGTAACGAAAACATGCCCATTCATAGAAAAGTATTAAAATTATGTTACACAGTAGCATACACTGAAAAAAAGTGTATTAATATTAATGAAAATGGCAATGATTTGGCGCCAAAGACAATAAAACATTAATATAAAGCCATTTTATACTCAACCTAAAGAAGATTTACTTAATACCAAATATATTATCATAAATTTAAGTACAAAATTGACTTTTTTAAGCTGTTATTGTCTTTGGCGCCAAATCATAGACAGCGTTCTGTTTCAGAGTAGTTGTTTAAAACTTCGTTTCCGGTGAAAAACTTTTCATTGCGTGTAGAACCCAAAGGCAATCTCAAGTCTTATTCAAAACTTTCAGGAAGTTCTCCATATACGCCGCCTCATCCAATGCCTTATTGTTGTGGTCATCATTCAGCAGATCACTTATCGAATAGGCGGAGAGAGGCCGTGACAAACGTCTTTGCGAGAGTATATCATCGATTGATGTTACGGGAGACAGCGAATTGCATCCGCGATATAGGAAACCCTCTGAGTCTTCTGCACTTTTTGCTATGGCCGCAAAAATATCCTCGAGACTTGATTTCATATTGAGTACAGGAGCATTTCGTTCCACGGGCGATAGGGCCATGGGGGAATTTGAGGAATGGGGTGAGGAGGGGGGTGATGAATGGGCCGGCGACATTGTGGACGGTGTGGCAGAACTGCCTTCATTGAAGTTTAGCGGTGTAGGTATTTGTCGCATGCGTCGTTCTATGGTTATGGGCTCACTGCGCCAACTTGGGTTTAATTCCATTGACGACGGCTGCTCCGAGGGCAATTGATTCAAAATATTTGCAGAATTTTCATTATTTTCCTCCAGTTCTTGGCTAAGTTTGGAAAAACGTCTCAATACCACATTTTCCTTTTTCTTTGGGACGATTTCCTCAGTCTTGGGTATTGAGAGGACATCTTTTCTCTCGAACATGTCATCGTCATCATCAAAATTCAGTGAAACTCTGCGGAAATCGGGTAAAATGGTGGGTGTAACCCGATTGATTTTCTTTTGTACTCCACCACTTTCAAACATTTTGGCTATTTTATTGACATTGGTGTGAGTGTGAACCTGGCGCTTGTAGACATTTGGAGGTTCCTCCACAGCAACCGGCACTTTTTCTTCCTTTTTGCCCACCTGCTTTTTGGGATACACCCGCGTCACTGCTTTGCGGGCCTTTTGTTTGGGTAAGTGCTCCTCCCCGCCACCCTCCAAGACATGACAACACAACTCTGGCCCATAACAGCGATGATATTTATGACGATTTGCCTCATAGTTCGCCTTGGCAAAGTTATTGATTTTCCTCAACGACTTAGGGATCAATGTGAGGAATACAAATGTGTAGAAGATATAGGGCAAATAGTGCCACAGCATAATGGCATATTCCAGATATTCCATTTTTTGAATTTTGTTTAGTTTTTCTTCTTTATCGGAATTCTTATCGTTGTAGTGTTTTTGTTGTTGTTTTTTATTTAATATCACTTTTTAATTGAGTTTTTTGTTTTGTTTTTGGTTTATGAAACGCGCCGCGCGCTCTCTTGTTCAAAGTTTATCACTTGAGTTTTGTGCTTTTTCGTTACTGTCGTTTTGTTGATTTTAACCGCATTTGTTTAATTCAATATTTATTAATTTATTGTTTTTTCTTTGTGTTTTCATTTACGATTTGTATTATTTTTCTGTGGAAAAATATGTATAAATTGAGTAAGTCAGGAAGTCAGGTTTTTCTTAGCGGTTTTGAATTACATACTGAAGGTATGTGCAGTTTTTTAATCACAAAAGTTCAACAATATTTTCTTTAAATTATTAAAAAAAAAACATGAATATAATTTAATGCTTCACAAAAGATTAAATATTCAGCAGATATTTTTGGTTTTGAAAAGTTTTGGGATTGTGACGCTTATAAAAGCTCTTGATTATCTGTTAAGCCACCAAGCCAACTTATAAGGCAATGTAGGGTTAGCTTTGCGGCTCCCTTGAAGACCTGCACAAGGGCTAAGGAAACATTCTCACATATAAATGCCCTACTTTATAACTACTGTATTCAGATCCACTGAAGTAGTAAATAGGCTTTCTATTTGAGAAGTTCTGCTACAAGTGTATAATACTATATGATTCATATAGTATATAGGCTGATCTATGGATTTCAGCACTTGGTTGAAAGGCTGTTCCATTCCGGAGCAAAAGCTCTATTAAACAGGGAAAAATTTCGATTGATGAAAAAACAACCGAATTTGTAAGAACACTTGATCATCCGTTTTACCAGATGTAAGAGTCTTTTAGAAAGGCAACTCTGTCCGGATCAATCTACGCTATTTAAACCAAATCCTCCATAAAACTGCAGATCTCAGCACTAGATTGAAAAACAAATTCTTGTGGAACAAAAGCTCAATTAACGAAGGACAACACAACAACCGAAGTTTTAAGAGCTTCGATATATTTTATCAGATTTAAGTGGCCGGTTGAACGACAAGTCTGTATGTACAAAATATCTGAAATTAGGGCTTTAAATCGCTGGTGCCAAAAAAAAAACGCTCCCAATCGATCAGTCTAACGCCGAAATAATAACAGTTACCCATCAATCGGGGTTTAAGATTGAGGTTATGAATATTCCCTGTAGCGCTTCCATACAAAATGGAAAGAGTGATCATCAGAGACATTAACATCTTAAGATAGATATCAAATAGTAATCCATTACATGGGCAGAATAAGAAGTTCCAATAGAAGATATTGCCTGAGTTCTTCACTTTTGTGAATATAATTATTTCAACTAATCAGGTGATAAACTTAAGGCCCCGACATTCTACGCATTATTGATATTTTGCCCACATCTAAGGGTGTTGGAAACATCTGCACTTCACAGCTTGAACTGTGAAATTCAAATTTAAGCAAAATTTAAAAAAAATTAAAATTTTTACATAAATGTTCTTATGGTGATTTCGATTCTGAAAAAATGTTGCCCCGTCGATGCGAAATTCTGAAAAATATTTTCTCTTTTAAGTTGGAACTGATGCAGTCCCTCGAATTAAACTTAGCTCGTTTTTCAAAATTCCAAAATGTAATACAAATGTCCGGGAAAAGAGCAATGGAAATGCTGCACTTTTTTGCAGAAACGAAATCGCCATTAGACTAAAACCTAAGGAAGTTATAATAGCCATATATGTTTGAAGTTGGTTGGAATCGAATCTATACAAAAAATTTCAGCAAAGAGTGTTTAGATCAAATAAAATATATGGGCAAAGTTCGTGGCGAAAGCACTAAAAATAGGGCATTTTTAAAAATTACGAAGCAATCACACAAAAATGTTGCGACGTTTTTATTGTATGTATATAAAATGAATGAATGTATATAAAATTCATCTGTATATATCAAATCCTTGTGGGTGTTTGTTAGTCGCCCATGATCTCCAAAAAGATTGAACCGTTTAAATGTATTCGTATACGGCCAAGAAAGAACATAATAAAAATTGGATCCGATTTTTTACATTTCAAAGCAAAAATAGAACAGGGACAGAAGAACGACTACAGGGCCAACTAGATTTCATAAAAAAATGTATGTTTCAAGTTAATTAAAAATGTTAATTATTTATTGGTTTTTTTAAATAATACATGACCTCAAGCCAAACCATCAATAACTTCGTTAATTAAAAATTTCACCTGAACGATCTAAGGGGGGAAAATGGAAAATAAAATAACCGAACAAAATATGGCAATTTTGTGAAGTTTTGCTTTCGTTGTTGATATTTTCACTACTATTTGTGATAGAAGCATCTGAAAAACCCGAAATTAGTCTACTTTTGAAAATAGAATTTGAAAAATTATCAATTTTTTACACAAGCGAATGAGACTAGATTTTGTCATACTCAGCTAATCTCCTGGAAGCGGTTTTATTGTTCCTAAAGAGATTCCAAAATAGCATTCGCAAATGTAATGCCAAATATTTGGTGACCGGCTTCAATATTATATACAAATATATTGAAAAACAATACTCCATAAACGTTCGATAATTGTTAATTGGCATAGAATGGTTATTTTTGTTGGGATATCTGTCCTAGATTTCAGAAAATAAAGCGAGATTCATGAACATTGTATTTTTGACAGACGCATATGACAATCGCCTTGAATTAGAAAGGCTTATTATACGCATGATATACAACTCTGGTCGCAAAAAAATATGTCATTTCGTACGCCTGTACCTAGTTCGTGCGTCACAACGTATTGTCAAAATAATTTTTTTTTAAAGGAGTTTTATATAATAATGAATGAATAAATTCAAAATTTAAAATTTTTAAATAATAAAGAATGAATAAATTCCTGTATTTAGTTTCTCACTCCAAATAGATATGTTACCTTAAAAATGTCCCAAAACACAGATTTTATAAAAGAAAACCCTAGTCCGGTAGAGCCGGATATAATACCCTATACCACCATGTAGATCAAGATTTCACGATGATTGGTGAAAAAATTATGGGTTTTACACAAAAAAATTAAAAAATGGACCCCTGTAGCATGTAAAGGCGTTCCTAAAAAGCTAGCTAACCTCATCAAAAGCTCTATATAGGGAAACAAACTGTCGAATCGTACATGAAAACCAACTTAGCCGCAAGTTTCCTATACTAAAGTTGTTAATCGGGGCAGCGTTTTGTCTCCTTTGCTCTTCAACATTGTTCTGAACATAGTCATGAGAGAAGCCCTTATAGAAGAGCGAGGAATAGTGTGGGGGCTCGGTACTCGGCTGGAGGATCTCGACTGAGATCTCATAATTATACGGATGTCAAACAATTATACGGATGTCAGTGTTGTCAAAGCCGCAAACAGGGCAGGTTTAATAACAGAGTGCGACAAAATAAACTCAAGTTGAAAAGCAGCGATATTATTTTCCTGTAAGTCTTGTCGAGTAAAACAAGAATCTTTCTTTGAAATTCCCCGGACACCCCCAAAATCCGGATTTACGAGTAAAAACCCGATTTTTTCACATAAACGCCAATAACTTTATTAATTATTAACAGATTTTCAATCTCTAAATAAACTTGGAAAGAAGAGGCCTTTCGATGTATATGTTGTTTATTTAAAAATTTAAGAATATATCTTTATTTGTCCTAAAAACACATTTTTCACATTTTCTAGTTTATACAATTTTTTTACCAATTATATTGTGAGGTAACTGATTCCTTTTGCAATTGACTGAGTTATTAAAGTTTCATTGAAACTAAAAGTGTACATAATCATATATTATATACAAATCGATACATGTTTAAACTATGCTAAGTGTAAAAAGTCAGTTTTTCAGGAGAAGCGATCAAAGTTCCATGATTTTTTTAATTTGTATGGATTTCCTTTATAATGCATATCGAATATGCATTATAAGATGTATTTATAATGCATGTCATTCGATATGCATGATAAAGGAAATCCATACAAATTAAAAAAATCATCGAACTTTGATCGCTTCTCCTGAAAAACTACCTTCTTGAACCTGTACTTTTTTTTGAATAACTTTTGATTGGGTTGACGGATTAACACCAAACTTTGACTGAAAATTATTTGGAATATTTAGAAATTAAAAATGCGATCTCCCTGCAACTATGCTCAGTCGACTTAGCATGTTTTAGAATGGAGGTATCGATTTTCTGAATCTCGGAATGCAGTAGGGTCAGAATTTCTAATATTAACCTATGCATTTTATTTTTGCCTACAAAGTTTATTAAAAGTTGCTAAATAGTAAAAAGCTGTCATTTATTAAAAAAAATACAAAATTTTATGGGCATTTAAAATTTTAATTTTTCAATAAAAAAAAATTTGGATTTTACGAAATTTGTAATTGTTCTTGAACGGCTTCTTGGAAATTTCTCTTCAGTTTCTGCACAAATGAATTGTTCCCTTTGTATGAAAGTTTACAAGTACTGTTGTGCAGAAACAGAAGAAAAATGGCAAAAATTGCCAGACCTGCCTTAGTATTTCGCCCATAACTTTTACATATATTGAGTCCCCAAAAATCCAATTACTGTTTTGTATTTGTGAGAATCTGGTGCATATTGTATGGAACGCGGAGAGAATTAAAAAAATACAAATTTAAAAAAATCCAAGGATGGTCCTTTATGTCCTCTTGAGAACAACGCAAACCTTTTAAAAATCGGGTCAGCCGTTCAAGAGCAATTAAAAATTTCGTAAACCAAAAAATTAATTTTTCAAATGCGCATACAATTTTAATTTTTTTTATTTATTATTATTTATTTATATGAATTACAATACAAAGTAAATTTATATTCTAATTTTAAGGTCCAGGGAAAGGCCGGGTTACAAAGACCATATGGCTGAATTTCGCAGCGACAGACCAGAGCCTCTGGTGGGAATCGAACCCACGACCCCCAAACTCATAGGCGAGTACGCTACCAACTCGCCTACTGGGGCGCTCAATTTTTTTTTTTTTTTCTCAAAAAAATAAATGAAAGCTATGTTTTATTTTACCATTTACCAACTTTTTAGTCAAAAATATATATTATAATGCATATCGAATGACCTGTACTGTTGTTTGAATAACTTTTGATTGGGTTGACGGATAAACACCAAATGTTGACTGAATATAATTTGGAATATTTAGAAGTTAAAAGTGCAATCTGCCTAAAAACATGCAAAGTAGACTTAGCATGTTTTAGAATGGAGTTATCGATATATGGCGGCTACATGTAAATCTGAACCACTTTTCATGAATTAAAAACGGTCCTTCGATCGATCCTTCGATGATACAAAATAGTTTTGTTCTTTGGACTCATGCTTATATTTCGAATACTTGCGCTTCAAATTCTCCCCTAGACAACTAACCTTGCTGATTTCCCAAGAAACTTATTTGCCGAATATCATGAAAACGATAGCTAATCTAGAAGAACGGCCACCTCCGCTGGATTCAGCATGGTCCAAATAGATCTATCCATATGGTCTCCTTTCTGTTACGGTTTTGGACTAGCACAGTATTAATTAGTTATATTACTCCGCTGCGTGCTAAAAACATGAAAAATTTTACTCGGTTAGGTTAAAATTCCCAAAGTAAATTTTCGTGCGAAGTACGCTGGGTTTATATTAGCACACATGAGAGGGGGAAATTGATTAATTTGATTCTCTCTCACTTGTGCAATCCTTTACCGAAGTCATGCGATTCTCATTTACACCAAGCGTCTAGTCAGGTCAGGGACAGAGTGGCTAGTTACGGGGTTTCCCCCTAGATTTAGCAATTTGGTCCTGGCTAGTTTTTCAAAATATTTATATCAAAAATTCAATAAAATCTAGAGGGAACATCCCATAAACTGACAACCGTGGTCAGGGATGTATTTTTTGAGAGATCCGGTTTTTTTTGACTTTGGTTCGGGTAATTCATACCCCGCCTTACAGTGACGTTGTTTTTGTACGGGCCGATTTATCGAGCATAATTTGACAGATGGCAGAAAAAAGCGATCCGCTTTTTATTGTGATATTTTTTAAAAATATAAGATGTTCTCTATTTAAAGCATTTTAAGTTCCGTTAAACTATAAAGAACTGCTTTTGTTTATGTAGCTAGTCCAAGGGGCCTCGTACTTCGTACTATTTATTTTTTAATTATTGTTGTTTTTCATGTTGTTGTTTATTTTCAAGCCTTTTCTTTTTGAACAAGGTTCTTCCTTATCTCGGTTAAAACATTTTCCTCTTATTTGCTGTTTTTTTTGCAATTACAGAAAATAATAAGAAAAATCAACACCTTTGCTTTACATTTTACACCGAGTAATTAATCTATTTTTGTTCTAAGAGCTGGCAAATTTTATGGTCTTTTGATTTTGTATAAATGAGGTGAGTAGTTGTTGTGCATTTTCGCAATTATTTGAACAAAGTTTAACAGCCGTCAAACGTAAATGCATTTAAAAGAAAACAACAACAACAGTGGACATACAAAAAAAAATTCAGCAGATCACGTATAACATATAAATAAAACAAAAAAAAAACGAAATAAAAAGTTATACCGTTTTCAAAATCCAACAACAGCTGGGAAGGTAACACTTGTTAATGTTTTTTCGCGGAATTTCGCAAACAAAAAAATTCAAAAAAAAAAACAGACAAAGACACTTTGGGGTTTAAAGTTACCCGGCTTGGCTGCACGGACGGCCAGCCTCTGTCTGTAATACCACCATTCTTTTGTTAACATTTACTTAAGGAATTTTAAATGTTTTGTTGCTTAATAAAACAATAACAGAAAAAAAATATTGTTGAACTTTTGGGGTTTGTTTTTCGGCCAAAGAGATATGCACCTTAATTTGAAAATAATGCCACACACTAAATTTATGAGATCACAATTTTTTTTCGTTACAAAATTTTTGTGTAATTATGTATTTCTTTCTTGTTTTGTTGTATTCACAATTTTATTCTAATTATTTTGTATAATATGTAGAATATTGTTTTCTTCTGTTTCTATTTATTTTTCGTTAAATGGAAAACAGACACGTTTATATTTGTTTTCTTCGTCTGATTGTTTTTGTTTTTATCTGCGGTACTACTATTGCAAAGAAAAAAGATGGAAAGAAAAAATGTCTTCCTTTTATAAACGCATTTTCAGCCGTCGCGTTATAACGGTCGTTGTTTTTGAATCGAATAATTGCCGTTGACTAAACACAAATTTTGCACCAACAGAAGGTTTAACATGAAAATATAAATGAACAGACCGAACAGATGTTGGAGCCCAATAAAGCGGCGGGTGCTCTCTTAATATCACTTCATAATGAAAGACAATCAAAAGAGTGTCATGTCTCAATAAAAGATAACGAGAGAGAGAGCTCCAATCACTTAGTGAGTGGAGACAAAATCCCCATACATTCACACACAAAACGAAATCACACATTTACTACTGCTGCTGCAGTTGGCACTTCAGCTTCTGTAAACATTAACAGTCTCTTTTATGTGTTTACAGAGGCGATCCCCCAAATGTTAAGCGCGCCAACAGCAGCCGGTATGTATTTAAGTTAGCGCGCGCTCTTTGTTTTGTTTGAAATTCTTGTCTTGATCAAGTGTTGTTGGGGAGGCAAACGCCCGCCGCAGCCGAAGCCGCCTTCACAAATCGTCGTCGTTATTCCCTGATTATTGAGGCGGCGGCAGCGTCTCTTGAGGCTGCCTGCCAGTTGTGACTTATGCTTGTTTTTATTTTTCTTTTTCTCAATAACTGGTTTTATTTATTTCGTTTGTAATCACATTTGGCATGTGTTCGTATGGATGTACATACATGTTAAAGCGAATCGCGAGGCGGCACGTTCTATTATAAAGTCTCTGACAAACTTGCAAGATCTCATTGTTCCTGTTCAATGGATTCGCTTTGATTGGGTATCAATTTAGCCGGTTTTCCTTTAGGGCTAACATATTTTGTACTCTTCTACATATACTCATACACATATACAATTCTCATTCGTATGTATGTATGTTAATAAGGATAAGAAAGAAATAAAAAAAAAATATGTATGTATTACAAAAGTTTAATGCTCTTTCGGAAATTCATTGCCGGGTAGGAAATGCAGAGAATTTGAAGTAAGTGTGATTTGAAGTAAGTACAGTGTTGCCCATTAACTTGCCAAATGCTAAACCTAGCGATTTTTAAACTGCTAATTAAATATGAATAAGAAGATAGACTGGCGAAAATCCCTATTACAATAAAATGTATACAAAATAGCTGGACCCGGTGCACTTCGTTGCCCCAGATTTCAGATTTCCAATCCAGCCCATTTGTTGGCCAATTACGTAGACTGCCATCACATACAAACGATTTGCCACGCCCACATTTTCCCCGCCCACTTTTTGCAAAATTTTTTTTTCCAAAACCATCTCGCATATATTAATATATTAGAACAAAATATATTTGCGAACTGCCCTTCACGAATAAAATATGTGTTTACACGCAAACAATGTTATTGTTTAGAAGTTTCCACATATATGTTATTAAAAAAAGATTTTTAAAACTTTGCCGACTTTTTCTTATTTTAGTTTACATATTTTCTAGATTACGTGTTATCAGAGTTGCCAGACGAATTTGACCGAAAATTGTCAAAATAGGTGCACAAAAATCGCCAAAATTAATTTTCAAAATCTTCAAAAAATCCTCAACACACAAAACTACAACTCACATACAGCTTTAGAGCTTTTTTTCGGACGAAGTGCATGTTCCAGAGACAGATATATAGGAGGTATGTTCAAAAAATATCGGAATTTTTAATTTCCGCGGGCTACGTGTATTTGATTTTTGATATTTTTGTAGCGTTATGTTGGTACTCATGTCCCTTACTTGTGCTGACAAGGTCGGCAAATTTTGAATGTTTAATTAATTTTTGACAGCTGTTGTGCTTGGATGTGTTTTAACTTGTCTTCGATTTTTATCTATTTCAGAAAATGGATCAAAGAATCTGCATCAAATTTTGTGTGAAAACCAAAATAAAGTGCGCTGACGCATTCCGAATGTTGACTGTGGCATATGGTGAAGCTATCTTGGACCAAAGCAACGTTTATCGGTGGTAAAAAATGGTCTTAGAGGGCCGAGAAGATGCGAAGGACGAACAGCGTGCCGGACGCCCGTTTTTCTTTTTTTGCTCACAGTTTTCTTTGATTGCAGAGGCGTGGTGCATTATGAGTTCTTGCCACAGAATAGTACGGTCAATAAAGAATATTACCTGCAAGTTATGGGCAAATTGCGCGAAGCAATCCGCCAAAAACGCCCGGATTTGTGGAAGAACAAAAACTGGCTTTTGCACCATGATAACGCCCCTGCACACACATCGTTGCTTGTGAGCGAATATTTGGCCAAAAACAACACAGTAATGGTGCTGCAGCCACCATATTCCCCTGAACTAGCCCCCTGTGACTATTTTTTGTTCCCAAAACTGAAAAGGCCCATGAAAGGACGACGTTACGCCACGATTGAGGAGATAAAGACGGCATCGAAGGAGGAGCTGAACATGATCACAAAAAATGATTATTTGAAGTGCTTCGAGGATTGGAAAAAACTTTTGGCAGAAGTGTATTATATCCGAGGGGAATTACTTTGAAGAGGTCAAAATAGGTATTCATGAACACAAATAAATACTTTTTGAAAAAATACAAAATTCGCGATTCTCAAAGTGAGCTTAATCATAAATTGGTGAGCCGATCTCATATTCTTGAACTGCAATAATAATCAATTTTTTTGTAAATCCATTGTTTTATGTAGCCCCCCCCCACACAAAGGATCTATAAAAAGCGTCTTCTTGACGCATTAGAAACCACAAGTACCAATCGATTAGGCTGAATTTTGGCAATATGTATTTAATTTTGCCTAGAAAAATTCTCTGAATTATTATTGTGAACATTTTTATGTAACGGGTTTTCCAATAGGGATGATATGATTTTGAAGTGACGTTTCGGTCACTTGTAATATGTCATGATCTGTCATTTGTTTTTCATTGTATTCAGTAGTGTTTACAATTTCATCATGGAGAGATATACGCAAGAACAAAGTATACAAATTATTAAGTTTTATTATCAAAATAGTCGTTCCCCAATTGCAACTTTCCGTGCGCTAAGTCCATTTTCACTTTCCCTACGACCTTGACACCCATGACCAATATTTTAGCTCTCGTTAAGAGCTATCCTTTTGCCATTGACCGATTCCCGATCCGACGTACCGTTAAGGAGGTAGAGCAAAAATAAACTTTCCGTTCATATTTGAAAATGATGCCAAGTCCATTTTTTTTAAATAAAAAAAATCCTTTCCAGTCGACCTACGACCGCGGCACCCATGAGCAATATTTTAACTCTCGTTAAGAGCTATCTTTTTGCCATTGACCGATTGTGGCTACGTGCCACACAGCAAATGAAACAATTGAATTGTTGCGAGAAAAGTTTGGAGATTCGATTATTTGAAGAAATTGTGATATTGAATGGCTTTCAAGAAGTTGTGATTTAACACCATTAGACTATTTCTTGTGGGGTCATTTGAAGTCATTGATCTTTCAAAGTAAACCAAACTCTCTTCAAGCTTTATAAGTCAATATTGAACGTGCCATTCATGACATACGACATTGAATGACATTTTATTTAGAACTTAATTGTATCGATTGTACATCACATGAAATAAAAAACTTTTGAATTTCCTTAACAATAAGAGTGTTTTTTTCAAAGAAATCATATCACTCTTATTGGAAAACCCTATAGAATGAATTGGATTGAAAGTTAGTCATTTTCGTTTAGTTTTAATCGCTGGTAGAGTTTTAAAAGTAGATGGTTGGTATTCCCATAAGCAGCTTGTCAAAGCGCAATTTTTGAGACCTGTTAGAGAAAATAGGGGGTTTTGGGAACAACCTCCCTATGTAAATCCTGATGTTGATGAACATTTCAAGACAATACCAGGACTATTATTATTTATTAGATCTATAAAATCGATTTGAAGTAGGAAAGGCTGAACGAACACAAGTGCACCCGTGCGTTGCATTGCAAAAATAAACCTTGAACCCTTGAATTGTTTGATGACCAGTTGTTTTGTTTTTTTGTTCGGGGGGCTAAATCAAATTAAAAAGTAAAATTAAACAATGCGGGATAGGAAAATGTATGGCAATATTAGATTGACACTTATTGTAATCCATTAAAGGAAATTAAAATAGTTTATGGATGAAATGTGATTCTTCATTTCTAGGAAAGAATAGTTTTTCATATATATAAGAATACCTTCTTTCCAGACTATGCTAAGCCGACTTAGAACGTTTAAAGAGACATTTCATTTTTAAATTCTAAATATTCCAAATTGTATTCAGTTAAAATTTGGTGTTTATCCATCAACCCAATTTGTTATCTTTTCAAATGAATTTTGATTCTACTATTTACAGGCTGCGTTAACCTCACGTAAACATAACGTAAATTTAGAGTAAACGTAATGTTGTCTCTCAGAGCAATTGACTCAAAATACATTCCATACGTAAACTGAAGACATACTTAAATAAGACAATAATACTGATTAGTTTTAAGTGCATTGTTCTTTTTTGGTACAAAATTTACTTATGTTAGTGTTTTGTTGTCTTTGGTGCCACATCAATGTACGGATGACAAATTATTTTATGCAAACACAGTATTTTTCTGTTGAATCGATTGTAATGTCAAATGTAAATAACAATCAGCTGTTGTTTACATTTTGTATCTTTCGTGGAAAAGATAAATCTCTGAAAATCAGTTTCTGGCTTATTTTTCCTGGAAACGTACGCGAATAGACTTGTATTCTTATAGGGTTTTCCAACAAGAGGTGTTATTTTGGTATTCAAAGAAAAATGCCATTTTTTGAGATAAATGATCGGATGTTTATTTCATAATAAAGAGGAAGGTATGCCGTTAATAATGAAAAACAACATCAGGCAAATGGCCACCACGACCACGCTTACAGGACCATATCCTTTTCATGAAATTTTTCATAACCAAATCGCAAAGTGGCTGCCCTATGTCCTCGATAGACTCACGAATTCTATCGTTGAGGTCTTGAATCGACGCTGGGTTGTTGGCGGCGTAGACCTTATCTTTCACGTGGCCCCAAAGGAAGAAGTCGCAAGGTGTTAAATCACATGATCTCGGTGGCCAATTGTGATCACCTCTTCGAGAGATAACACGGTCCGGAAATGGTTTCGTTGCTTGTGTGGCACGTAGCGCCGTCTTGTGGAAAGTAAACGTTGTCCAGATCAATACCATCCAACTCCGACCATAAAAAATCATTAATCATCTCTCGATAGCGCAATCCATTCAACGTAACTGTTGTTCCAACCACATTTTTGAAAAAGTAAAGCCCAATGAGCCCGCCGGACCATAAACCGCACCAAACAGTCACACGTTCTCAACAATAACTCTTGGGTTTTCCGAGCCCCAGCTGCGACAATTTTGCTTGTTGACGTAGCCACCGAGGTGGAAATGGGCCTCATCAGTCAAGATGATTTTTCGATTTTTCGAATTTTAATAATTTTAATGCGTTGTTGAATCGTGTATCGTTCAATTTTTAGTAATGGCGTAGTTTCTACTTGTCAAATGTCAAAGAATAAAAGCTTCAAAAGTGACAGCTACCGAAATACCGGGTGATTCAAAATAACACCTCTTGTTGGAAAGCCCTTTATTATTTGAACGTATCAATACTCAAAATTCAGATAAACAATTGATATCTTCCCGTTATATCTCATTAATCACTGCCAGATTACTTAGTTGTCCTTTTTTTTTGAAATCGATACTCAGTGTTGTGCTCTTCTCACACAAGTCTCCCCCACAGTTTTGTGCTCGCTCTCCACTGTATTTAGTCCCAAAATACATACTCTGAAAAGGTGTGTTGTACATGAAAAGATTTCAATGTGTGTGCTTCTTCTTATTTTTTTCAGAAATTAGTCTGGCTGTCATAATTGTGGTGATGATGATGATTTATTTAATAGTTTTTCAAAGTGTTTCAATATTTGTGTGTTCACTTTATGTTTATTTTTATATTTGTGTCATCTTTCTTTGACTGCAGATAATGAAAATGCAACAGCAGCCACATTCAGATAACAAATTTGAATTCTATTCAATATTCTCTGTTTGTCGTTGTCGTTACCGTTGCCGTTGCCGTCGTCGTAATATTTGCATAAGTTTCGAGTGGCGGCGTAAAAGCCATAAGCAAACATCGCACAACTGGCACAAACTATAAATTTGTGTCAATTTCACGAAAAACAACAGCGAAACGAAAAAAACAACCAAATATTGTCCATTAAAAATAGACAAATGGTACGAGTATAAACGAAATTAAGCGTATTATTTTTAAATTTTATTATGAAGGTAGGGTGGGAAAGGCTGAACGAACACAAGTGCACCAGTGCGTTGCAGTGCAAAAATAAACCTTGAAACCTTGAATTGTTTGTTGACCAGTTGGCTTGTGTTGTTGTGTTTGGGGGTGAATAAATCAAATTAAAAAGTAAAATTAAACAATGGGAGATAGGAAAATGTATGACAATATTAGATTGACATTTATTGTAATTCATTAAAGGACATTGAATTAGTTTATGGATAAAATGAGATTCTGCATTTCTTGGGAAAAAAAGCTTTCCATTGAGAAAAATAATTTTCCTGTTAACAAACGAAATTTTGCTTGCCGGAAATGTGGAGTGTAGTTGTCTAAAATGTCGTTGCTTGAAATTTATTACAAAACTTATTTATTTTACATAGAATTTATTCATACAAATATGTAAATTCCTTGAAAATTAAACCAAATTTTTACATTTTCGTAATGTTTTAAAAATCCGCTGTATTTAATCTACCGCGCCCCTATTATTATCTTGAGACCAGCCTAACTTATTATCGCCAACAGTCTCCATATGAGAAAATGTTTTCTCCAGATTAACGGCGTTTTGTAGGAGAGAGGCAGTCGGGAAGAGGGAGGAAAAAGCTCCCTGAACGTTTTGAGTTCCTCGTGAAAGTTCAAAAGAGAATTTGATGATAAGCTGCTGAAAAAAACTTGCCTAGTGTAAATCTGGACAATGCAGCTAAGTTCATATTTTAGTTTAGGTTAGGGTGGCAGCCGTAGTTACCAGATCACATACACCAATTGAGGTCACTAGTGATTCCATAGGCCCAGTTGCCCCTCATCGGTACCGGAAAGATCTGTCAGGATTTGTTGGTTTATCTAGAGGCTAAAACCGTTTTTTAGCCTCAATTAGTACGTTAATATACCGTTTTGGTAACCACACCAGACCTGTCTCTGTCGCCTCGAAGAGATTATGAAGAAACGGTCGACCTAAAGCTTTAAATCTGCGTTATATTAGTACTGGGCAGGAACAGTACTCCGTCTCCTCTTCCTCCTCGTCGTATTGAAGTTTTAAACGCTTTGTACGATTTCCAATTGGCCAGTGTTTAGCCTTGATAACTGGCGAAACGAAATATTAGACAACTACAATTCTCGTTTGTCGGAACTGAAATTTAGTTTCTTGTGACAGAAAATTATTTCGCGTAAGCAATTGTTTGTTCTGACCAAAAGAAATTTCAGTTGTCGTAAACGAGAACTATAGTTGTCTACTATTTCGTTTCGCAGAAAAGAATTTATTCTTGGCGTGTGTTTGTTGAATGTTGTATTGTGACCTGGTGCTTTTGGATATTCGACATGCTTCAATTTTATCCCACCTGGTCTCTGCTTGTTTGAGGTAGTAATTGAAGACATCTTTTTTAACGACTCCCAGAGACTTTGCGACTGACGCCATTTGGTGGTCGTTAAAAAAGGATCCTGCTATACGTTTATTTTTATTTTTATTGACATTATGAGGCTTGTTTAATGAGTAGATAGTTGTGGCAGACAAATTGTTTGTGGTAAACTTAAAAAATAATAATATTATTTTGTTGTTGGTTATATTATG
Source organism: Eudasyphora cyanicolor (assembly GCA_963930755.1). NCBI lineage: Eukaryota > Metazoa > Arthropoda > Insecta > Diptera > Muscidae > Eudasyphora > Eudasyphora cyanicolor. Next base: position 136,645,468 of record OZ005735.1, read on the forward strand.
GGATATCCGATGAAACCTATTTAAAACCATTCCACAATATCCTCAGAGACTTTATACAGGTGGCTCTGAACAAATTGGCCAGATGAGCCAGAGACAGTGGTTTGAGCGTTAACCTAAACTAATGGAACCGAGTTAGTCCTTTATGAATGAGCAAAATTTCTAGGTATAATCCTAGAGAGGAAATTGTCCTTCAGACTTAATGTATTGGAAGAGTGTACGGAAGGCCAACGTCGCCTTATATTCCTTAAGGAAAGCTGTAGGAGCACCCTGGTGCCTCTCTCTCGCGACAGAATATCTTTATGCTGTACTCCATCTACTGCCGACTGATATTGTAGCTAGAGAAGTTGCAACCAGAGCTACTTTAATATTAAACTGTCTATCAATGTGGAGATACAGGAACTACGGACACATGAGGATATCACACGGTAGCGTTATTGTTGCCTACCAAGTGGGCTATATACCAACGGTGTGCACCTTCGAGAGGAACTTTGCCACTAAAATACCTGTTAGAGAGGACTGGCTTGGCAGATTGCCAAGAAACATAAATTATCTACACTTCTATACAGACGGACTGACGGTGATACTTATCTCTGGCTTATTTCCGTCCGTGTGACATCATGAACGGAACCCTGTACTCACTTGGTACTTGGGTCACAAGTAGTGGTTTGGAAGTGAATCCGGGGAAAACTAAAATGATGTCGTTCACCGCAAGAACCAAATATGAAATCTTCAATCTGCCACGATTGTGTGATCAAGAGATACCACTTTCGGATCACGCCAACTCCTTAGGCGTCATTATGGACCTAAAACTATTATGGAAAAGAGGCGTTGCGGCTGACGCCTACTCTGCTCTAGCTAGTTCGTCTGCTTTTTCATTCCCTTCAAGTTCCCTATCACTAGGGATCCAGGTGAGACCTAATCGTGCTACACGACATAGCTTAGCAGGTTCTTCCTTACAGTTTCATGCGGCGATGTTGGATTTGAGTGCCAGGAGAGCCGCTTGACTATAGACAAATATTTCTATACGAGCTGTTGTATGATTCTGCTGTAGCATATTACTTCCTTTATGGCCAGTATCTCCGCCTGAAAGTTGTAATGAGAGTGATATGTGCGCTTCCTCGGAGAAGACACCTGAATCAACTCCACAGCTCATAGTGGAGCTGCCCGTGTATACCTTGGTGTGGTATTCCGTCAACGGAGTTCCGCTATTCCATTTTTTTCTACTAGTGAAGTTTACTTCAAATGGCTGATCGAAGGTTATATTTGTTCTATCTTTCCAAATTCCGAGAGCGTGTAATCTTGAGGCCATGCATGACGCACTAGCTTTTATGTGTACATCTATTTGTAGATATTTTCTATTTCCTGGAATTCTGCCAAACCAGTCCTCTCTGACAGGTATCTTAGTGGCAAAGTTCCTCTCGAAGGTGCACACCGTTGGTATATAGTCCGCTTGGTCGGTTATCCTGGTTATCTCCACACTGATAGCCAGTTTAATATTAATGCTGCTCTGGTTGCAACTTCTGTAGCCACAATATCAATCGGCAGTATATGGAATAGAGCATGTAGAGATTCTGCCGCGAGAGAGAGGGGCCGCAACGTGATCCTATAGCTTTCCTAAAGGAATATAAAGCGACGTTGGCCTTCCTTACACAGTTCTAATACATTAAGTCTGAAGGACAATTTCCTCTATAGGATTATACCTAGAAATTTTGCACATTCATAAAGGACTAACTCGGTTCTATTTAGCCGATGAGGGTACACATGTGTAACCTTAAACTTCCTAGAAAAAAGAACCAATTCTGTTTTGTTTAGGTTAACGTTCAAACCACTGCTTCTGGCCAATTTGTTCATCTGGCCACCTGTATAATGTCTCTGAGGATGTTGGGGAATTTGCCAGTAGCTGCGAGTGCAACGTCGTTTGCTGTTATGCGTCTTCTGGTTAGCAACCGTTGAAATAGGCTAAATAAGCTAAAATTCTCTTCAATATCAAGAGAGGCTACCAGGTCAAGTTTATTTTTAAACATATTTACATAGTGTTTCATTGGATGTCCCGTAATGTAAAAAAAAATAAAATAAATTTATTTTAAAAAATTTGCCATCTACATATTTTTATTTTTTTTAGTTTAAAAGTCCAAAATACACTAAACAATATTGGCCACAGCTTTAGAACAAAATGGTTGTGGCATAATGTTATAAATCAGCTGATTGTTTCAAACACTGGAGTCGCACATTTGGAAAGCGCACAACTTCATAAAGCCGAAGGAAACTGAGTATTTTCACTGAACGAGTGCCTCAGCTGTTAAGTCTGTCAAAAAGAGTTTGCCACAGAAAGTTTTCCAACTGACAAGCTTTGAAACGTGATGACAGCCGATTTTATTTCGTTTTTGTTTGTCCAACTTGTTGTAACGAAGAAGGAAATAATGTACTCGTATATCTGTGAGTATAGGTCGGTATTATGCTACCATTTTAGCGTTAACATTTCAAGAGAATTTTTCATCCTCCTGAAAAAATCGTGGTCGTTGTCAGAGCATTACATATTCTTATGGAATTTGAACGCTGAAATGCGAACATTACACAGGCCACATAATGTCCAAAAAAATTGTGACTCTCAAACGCGTCATGTGTAACTCTAGTCGGATGCAAAGTCCATTATGCTTGTGCCGCATATAACGCGAGTTATGTGAAGTGCTTGATTTGTGCTTTCAACATAATACTTAATTTACAATCTGAAGCCTATTCCAAAATCATACGCCGACGTAATGTCAAAAATTGTCAAAACTTCATATTAAAAAATAGATTTTGACAATACGTCATGCGTTGACGTACGAATTAGGTACAGGTATGACAGGTTTTTATATTGTGACTTACATTAAATTCGAAACTATGTATGCAAATCCGCACCGTAGCTAATTCGCTTTAAAATGAATAAACTATGCATCAAAATCGAATAAATCCGAATTCAATAAAATCTATATTTATTTTATTACTATAAATAAAATCTATATTAGTTATAATGTAAGCACCAGAGTTGCTAACTTGCAAACTCATTGCAGCCATGCCTATCAATCACTTCGTTCATTACCCATTAACATCAAAACTCCGTGCACCGGAAACTCTTTAATGTTCAACGAAAAAATATTTAGCCTTATTTTTGTATTTTGTTGTTGTTTGTATTTGACTTTAATTGAATATTTCATAATTTTCAATTAAACTCAATTAACGGCGGCAATAATATTCGGAGCTCTTTTCATTAAAGATTTTATGTGATTTTTTCGTTTCTTAACGACAGAGATTACAAAATTCAACTTTGCATTCGATTTCGTAATGTCAGCGCGCGAGAAGCGTGCAACACACCGCGAGAAAAATACAAGTATTTTTCGGTATGTGTGTCGCAGAGTCTGTTGCATGCAGCTGAGTTGGGGCGGCAGCAACGATATTGACGGTCGCGATAATTGAGATTTTTTCGCAGATATTTTTGTGGCAATTAATCCATTCAAATGGCAGAGAACATGATTTATTACATGACAGCAGAGACAGACAGTCGGACAGACCTCAGTGCTGAACATTTATATCTGTCCTAGTGACGTTAAGGCTTCGACGATAGGGGTTCAGTGACTTGTTGTGTTTACGCATTTTGTCTTCTCCTTCCTTCAGCTGCTGCTGCTGTTGTTGTGTTTAATGGTCACCTCGTCGTCCACATAATGAAACTAGTTAAAATTGGTAATACCACCAAGACATGTATCGTCGGAATACATACTTGGCCAGTCAGTCGGTCTGCTGGTATATGCTTGCCCAGAAATGGTCAAATGTTTGATGTCAATATCAATACCAAATAAGTGGACCAAATGTCTACCGCCATAGCCATATCTACTGCAGCCACAATTACAAACAATGGTGACACTAGCGCGAGGAGGGTTAATATGGCGTTGTGATACAAATCTTCCGCCTATTTAGAGATGAAACATCGCATGCAATGTTTGCATGAAAATACCAACAATTGTTTAGGAAAACTTAATAGGGCTTTGTTTGCAGCGGCGAGACGAGAATTTGCATTAGAATGAAGGACCAGGGAAGATATGTGGGTCTAGTGCTACATTCCTGGCTTCAGTGACAAGAAATTCGTAGCACCATGGACAAGTTGGAGGGTGAGTACACTTTTATGGATCTCAAGTGACCTACCAGACATAGATTAGAGCGAAGAAAGTAGTTAAGAAAACATGGTCACCGTAGCGATCCGTATCGAAGAAGACCCAGAAATGTCGATTCGGCGACGATCAGCTTAATGATCCTTTGTGTAGAGCCACGTTAATCGACTGTTAATCGATCTGCGACCAGAGCTTGAAAACATCGATATATCCGAGCTGTGGTTCCAAAAAGACGGAGCTACATGTCATACAACGACGCACCGCTAGAAATTCTGAAGGAAAAATTTGGCGACTGGGTCAACTCACGGTGAGCGTTCATCAACTGATCGCGGACTTGACACCCATCGATTATTTTCTCTGGACTGCGTCAAGTCCTTAGTCTACTCTAACCAGTCAAACACTTTGGATGAACAGATATCAACAAAATCAACAATTGGACAACCGATCAAAAATTGAAGCTCATATGCACAGAATGGGCTTACGAAATGAGGATATCGGACGCTGGTGTCATGTCCCTGACGCGGTAGCTGATACCTTTCATTTCCTTTGGAAATGTCCAATTTTATCATCTAGAAGAAACAAAATACTGGGTTAATTTTCCTTTCAGGATCTAGATGAACTTAAAGGGTTGGAACCACTTAGACTTTTTAAATTCATCAATGTATCAGATCGGAGCACTAGACTCAAATGACACATTGGAGAAGCAGAAGTCATCCTCAGTCTACCTAAGCTAAGCTAATGACATATGGGTAAATCGGAAAAAATGTATACCAAAAACTTAAAGAATACATCAAATCATTAATTTGCGGCCACTTCTAATGATCCCACCATTGAAATGACACGTACAACAGAGTCTAAAAAATATTAGATACAACATTAAATACAATTTTCCATAGAATATTGTTGTTTTAACGCATTGAAATTGTTGTGTAACGTCCGCAACAGACTTATTTTAAATTTTTAGATAAACCACAAATTTGTAATTCTAATGAGAGCTATTTTTATATCCTTAATTATCCGTCTTTCTTTTGCGTACTTCGATTTTTCGGACTACCATTAGCTAAAAAAGATGCAAATTGATGTTAACCTTCAAAACGACTACCATTTTTTGTAACGTCCGGAACGGAACTTTCGCCGCGAATATTGCATTCGTCAAAAATATTGAGGTAAATATTTAAATGTCATTTCAAAGTACTCTCAGTACCCGCCAATGGGATTAAAATTAGTAAAACAAAATTCGTACGAACGTAACGTCCGCAACACAGGATTTGCCCATATATGTAGCTTCAAAATAAATCCAAAATCAATTTAGCATCCCCCACCGTTGTTGTTTAATTGATATTTCTTTTCAGCTGATCAGATGTCAAAGTTTGATATTTTTTTTTGCTATTCTACAGATTTTAAGGAATACATTTAGCTGAGATCCTGTGTTGGTTTCCCAAGTATTCATAGTGTGACAGAGAAATTGTGGTGTTAGGGAAATCCACATGAATGCACCTTCTTCTTTATATTTGCACAACTTTTTGACACCCGACCGACCAACATATGCTTTAAACTTCAAACGAAAGGAAATGAAGTCTGCCTGCCACTAATAAAGTGAGCAAATGTTGAAGCTTCACTGACTTCCTGACTTAGTTTTCGGTTTTTAATTTCGAACACACGATATCGTAATTGAATACATTTATTTTTAGATCTATTTTTTTTCTCTCTCCCTTGTACTTGTACTTGTATGTAGTATTAAGTTTTTTTGTTATGAATGGAGATTTTTTGCACAACACTTCTTCTTGTTGTTGCTGCTGTTGTTTAGGTGCATTCACTTTTTTTTTTGAGGTTTTGCGCAGGCGCACGCGTTTTGTGTCTAAAGCGGTTTAAAGCTCACGTCATACTGAAAATAAGCCAAGTAAACCACAATTAACTTGGTCGGTAATGACAAACGTCTACAACGAAGAGACAACGACAACGACTTCATTTGAATATACATACTCGTAAAGCGAAGGCAATGAAATGAGGGAGGAGCAGAAGAAAGAAGTATCTGAAAGAAAGTATGCATGTTTATAGAAGAAACAACAACAAGAAAAACTGTAAGGGGCGACATTAGTAATTATGTTTAATGGGAATTACAAACATAATGAGAGCGCACTAAAAGGCGTTATTAAATGTTTGCAGAGTTCCACAAGATTTTTGTATGGGAGGTGGAAAATTTAAAATCAAATATGAAATATAAGAATATGTGGACGTCAGTGTGGATTCAATGGAGTCGTCTACAGATTTATTAGATTTTAAAAATATTCATCAATAAATTATAATCAAAAATTCTTAAATTAAAGTTGCTAAAGTCACGTTATTGATTTCCCTAGGGATTTAGGTAAAAAAAATAAAATTTATTTTATTTAAATTTAATTAAAATTGACGAAAATCGTATAAATTCGTAAGTTTCGGTTAAATCTAATCTTGAAAATTTTTATCGACATTTCAATTCGAATTTTAATAGGTTTCTTCGATTTTTCTTCACTAATCTATAGCAAATAAAAAAAATCTATAAATTAATATAAAACACTCTAATAATATAACCAATTAGTTAAATCGTCGGCCTAAATTGTTATCGAAATTTAATGACATGATTTTCAAGGAAAATCGATTCAGTCTCTCTTCAATTTACAGAATAGGACGTCTTCTGTAAAATAGTAAAATAAAATTTACGATAAATATATATGTTGAATAGGCCGGGTCGATTTGTGGGGAGGCAAAAAAAGTCGCCATTGCTCAGTGAAAATCGTATTCTAGGGATCAAAATAAGAAACTTTGCCGAAGGAACCATACCTCTAAAACGAATTCTGATGTCCCGGAATTTGGGTCGAACTTTTGGGTAGGGGCAAATTTCGAAAAATCATACATTTGGACTCGATTGGAGCACTCTAAATGGGTCAAAGTGGGATTTTTCCGGGACATCAGAATTCGTTTTAGAGGTATGGTTCCTTCGGCAAAGTTTCTAATTTTGATCCCTAGAATACGATTTTCACTGAGCAATGGGCGATTTTTAAATCGACCCGCCCTAATGTTGAACGTACAAAATATTTATCGATATTTCGATAAAAGCTATTTATCTGTATTTCAATAAAATGTATTTATCTATAGTTCGATCAAAAAAATATTTATCGATATCTCGTTAAAAATAATTATCGATATTTTGATAAATAATATTTATCGCTATTGCTAATATTTGATAAATATTTCGATAAAAGTATTTATCGATATATATAAAAAGTATTTATCGCTATTCCGATAACAAATATTTATCAACATTTCTAAAAGAAATATGTATCGATATTTCGATAAAAAAATATTTATCCATATAAGATAAAAAATATTTATCGATATTTCGATAGAAAATATTTATCGATATTTGGTTAAATAATATTTATCGATATTTCGATAACAAAATTTTATTTATATTTTAATAAAAAATTTATCAACATTTTGATACCAAATATTTATTGATATTTCGATAGAAAATATTTATCAATATTTCGATAGAACATAATTATCGATATTTCGACAAATGAATTCAATACTAATTCGATAACAAATATCTATCGATATTGTGATAAAAAATATTTATCAATATTTCGATAAAAATATGAATATAAAAAATAAACAAAATTTGTATTGATATTCAATAAAAACATTTATCGATATTTATCAATATTTCGATAGAACATAATTATCGATATTTCGATAAATGATCTTCAGTATTAATTCGACAACAGATATTAATCGCTAGAGCTCGACCGAAGCCGGATTTTAAGGCCGAAGCCGTAGCCGAACTTCGGCTAAATTTACAACCTTCGGCCGAAGCCGTAGCCGAAGCCGAATGTTTTATATTTGTTAAAGAATTGTTTACTTTGCACCAAAAAATTGTGTTTTTACTCAGTTTATATCTACTGCTTACGTATTTATTTACTTAGCACATTAACCTTAATGCTATAATGACAAAGGAAGTACTTTTTTCTGCATTAAGACCTTGTATACTATTTCGATAATTTGAATACAGCTGCCCAGCAGCATAAACAACTGCTCTCTAGCACACAAGTACTTTTCTGCCACTATTTCCAAATTTTTGAAACATCTCGAGTTACAGTATTAAAAAAATTTAATGATTCTTGGACTCAATGACCCATTATTATCTATTCGTACTACTTTTACAAGAATGCTTTCACTAATTGGAGAGCTTTTAGGTGAGGAACTGAGTAATGTTTTTCTTCGTCGTTCTTCCTTCGATGTCCTTCCTTCCTTTGGTGTCCTTTCTCAAATTATTTTTGTAGTATTGTTCACTTCTGTACACTTTTATGAAGATTTCGATAATAGAATTTTCTTTTAAAAAGTCATATAATTCTATTTTTTTGTACTTTTGGAACAAAAATTAGGCCTTCGGCCAACTTCGGCTGATTTTGTGGCCGAATGCCGAATATTGGCCGAATGTTGAGTTTTGGCCGTAGCCGTAGCTGAAGCCGAACATTCGGTCGGGCTCTATTAATCGCTATTCCGATAAAAAATATGTATCGATATTTCCATAACAAATATTTATCGATATTTCGATAGAAAATATTTATCGATATTTCGATAAAAAATATTTGTCGAAATAGCCGCAAGCCTATGATATCTTTAAATTTCGATAAAAATTATGTTAGAGAAAATATTAAATTTAATTAAAAGAAAATGATGCAATGTGACATATTAGTTAAATCGTCGGCATAATTTTTTATCGAAAATTAATGACATGATTTACACGTTAAATCGGTTCAGCATTTTCTTTCAATTTACTAAATAGAACTTCTTCCAGGAAATAATTAAGAAAAAATTAATAAAATATTCCATAAATATGTACAAAATATTTATCGATATTTCGATAAAAATATTTATGGATATTTCGATAATTTTTATCGAAAATTCGATTAAAATATTTATCTATATTTCAATAAAAATAATATTTGTTATTTTATAAAAAATATTTATCGACATTGCGAAAAAATATTTATCGATATTTCGCTGAAAAATTTAAATCGATATTTCGAAAAAGATGTAGCAATATTTCAATAATAAATACTTATCGATATTTCGATAAAAAATATTTATTGATATTTTGATAAAAAAATTATCGACATTTTGATACTAAATATTTATTGATATTTCGATAGAAAATATTTTTAATATTTTAATAGAACATATTTATGGATATTCCGATAAATGATATCTCGTGATACTTCCATAACAAATATATATCGAAATTTCGATAAAAATATATGTATCGATAATTTGACAAAAAATATTTATCGCTATTCCGATAAAAAATATTTCGATAACAAATATTTATCGATATTTCGATAAAAAATATTTATCGATATTTAGATAAAAAATATTTGTCGATATTTCGATAAAAATATTTATCGATGTTTAAATAAAACATTTAACGACATTCCGATAAAAAAATTTTATCGATAAGAAATATTTATCGATATTTCGATAAAAAATATTTATCGATATTTCAATAATAATATTTATCAATATTTCGATTAAAGTATTTATCGATGTTTTCATAAAATAGTTATCGATATTTCGATAAATGATATTTCAATAAAAAATATTTATCCATATTTCGAAAAAGAATAAAAATCGATAAAAAAAAGTTTATCGATATTTCGATAAAAAAATATTTATCGATGTTTCTATAAAAAATATTATCGATATTTTGATAAAAATATTTCTCGATACAAATATTTATCAACATTTCATTAAAAATAATACTTATCGAAATAGACTGTACAAGTTGTGATATCTATAAATTTGATAAAAATATTCAGTAAGGAGGCTTAATTATATAGCATTTTATTAAAATAAACTGTAGACAAAAGATACCATCACATTTTTAAATATCTTTCCGATCCCTTTATAATTTGAGAACCACTGCATTTCTGATATGAAACTTAAGCTAAACATTAAACAAAAACTTCAGCAATTAACCTTAAGTTAAAAACAAATGAGTTTGCAACTATTTCTTTTCTTTTCCTTCCTTCAAAGTAACCAAATAAAAAAAAACAAACTCCCGCATAACTACGAGTATTAGAAAAATCCCATTAAAATGAAATCATATAAAAGAGAGCTCCTACTGTGAGGATTGCTAGGAAAAACGATGGTCACGCTAAAAATTTTAAGAAAATTCCATGAGCTTGAAATGCAGGCTACGAGATTCATTTCGTTCTTTAGTTTTTGGTCTCATTAGCAGAGCAATTCATGATCAACGAGACTCGCCAGCTAATCATCTGCTAATTAAAAATACCTGTACAAAAACATTTGGTCAAGAGGAAATCCGGCTTCACATTTCTTGAATAGAGAAGTCAATTATCCCTTCCCGACGCCTTATGAAATGGGGAATCATGTGATAAAAGATAAGGAGGTAACGTTCTATGAATTTATTGATTGGTCTTTTGATTAAGAAGCTCCGCGAGTATGTTTTGATTTCCTGAAACCTTGTACTCATGTGCCTACCGGAGGACTAGGTAACAAAGAGAGTCATCAGTACACGACTGTTCCGCCAAAGGTTTATTGACTGAAGATCCTATTTAATGTTTATTAGGTCTCATTATCAGAGCTTTTCATGATAAACGAGAATCTTCAGCAAAATTAAACAAATATTACTTAAAAAGTTTCGGTTGAGGGAATATCTGACATAACGTTCTTTAGTACGAGATACTTTTCCTCATTTACGCAACATTTCTTAAGATTACTACCTTAAGTCTTAAGTTTAAGACAGCGATTTAAGTTTACAACTGCGAGAGCTTCATTTTAATGCTATAAAACTCTAAGATAGGGCTTCTCTACCCGAGGCGAACCTTTGCAGATAGAAAAATGCAAACGTTTATAATTCAGGGGAATTAAATTTAGGGAATTTCTATGAGAGAGTGTTGGGTTAACCGATTAGCAGAATTCTAAGGTAACCACAGAGCCAATACGGATTAGAAGTTCTGCTTTAATGTTATCTTTGTGCTTAAATTTGTTAATGATTTAAATATAATTTCGATTTAAATGTGTTGTGTGAGAATGGTTCTATGAGAGAGTGTTTGCTTAACCGATTAGCAGAACTTCAAGGTAACCGCAGAGACAATACGGATGATATTTATCTTTGTGCTAAAACTTATTTATTATTTAAATAGGATTTTGATTCCAATATCTTATGTGAGAATGTTTTCCCACATTTTAAATTGTATTAACTGTAAACTTTCCAATTAACCCTCGTTAGTGGCATAACCTCTAACACAACAAACCACCAAGCCTTTAGAGAAACAATTTAAATAATTTTTCTTTTGTTTAACATTTCCATCTCATTTTATTTCTCTCAATATATATGTGTTTGTGCCTCTCCATGAGTTTCATTCTTCATAAAATCAAAAGATCAAAGTCATGTACCACAAAAAAGTCCGTCCATCCATCCGTATGTCCGTCGTTCTTTCTGTCTGTCTGGATATAAAAGAAAGGCACACTCATTGCTCGTTCCTTTAACAAGATCCATGAACCGCGTTTCTTTCTTTCTTTTTTGTGTTTTGTTTTTTGTTCAAGGGGATATTGTTGTTAAGCTTGTAGCTTCTTATCATCTTCATTCCAAGGCATTCTTGTTCCATAGCCATTTGCTTCTGTTAATGTTCTTGTGGTGGCTTTAACTCCATAAGATGATGATGATGCATAAGAGGAGTTCGGAAGAGTCAAGAGTAAGCCGGCCATGGAGTTTAAGTCATGGGATGTGGATGATGCTGGTGGTGGCCTGGCTTGCCCTGTTACAGAAATGAGGTTTTGATGAGGATGATGATGATGCTGGTGATTCATGATTCATGGGTTGTGGCTTTCGGCTTTTGGAAAAGAAATGAGGAGTATTGAGAAAAAGAAAAGGTTGTCTGCTTAGCCTTCCGCCTGGGATCTTAGCATCGTCTCTTTTGTTGTCTAATACAGAGATTGATGATGTCTAAAGAGTTGAGGCGTCATTAAATTGTAGTAATCCTAAGAAGTTAAGAAGACAATTTAAATAAATTTTCTATTCACCAATTTCAAAATTTTTTTCGGTCTTTCTTTTTTTTTTTGAAAATTCTATTCACAAACATTTAACACACAGCGAAACATAAGAATTACACAGTTCTAAAAATACATTAAACGCACAACGATATCGGAATTCGAATGCCAAGGGTGAAATTACAATTTCGAAAATAGCTTCTTATCACACCTTGTTTGTGTCGGTTTTGGGATTGGTTGGGATACGAAGAAGAACAATTTATTGAACCTCCGATATGTGGCAACAGATATATTGGTGATAAATTTACGCACAGTCTTTTGTTTTGCATTAACATATTTTTACTTCAAATGATTCATTGCTTGTGTTTTATTTGCGGATTTTGTAAGTGGAGAAAAATACACAAAAATGTTATAAAACTTGGCAATGATATTGAAATGAAAATTCTTTTGGCAAACACAAAAGACGCTGATTGATTGAAATATGATCTTATTATTTTAGGACTGGCCTTCATTTCGAACCCAGATGTTATAGACTTTCCACAGGTCAATGAGTTAAAAATGTGTTGGTTAAGAGGAAATGTTAAGTCATTCTGTAAAATGAGGAGTCAAGATTCCCTTCCATCGACCTTATGACAAGGGAACTATTGACCAACGAGATACGGAGGTAAGTCATGGACTTGTTTTCGGGCATGTAAATATTGTTTTATATAGTCTGAGAGACTGTTTCGAGATGCTGAACCCTTGCACTCACATTCCTGCCGGAGGACTCGGTAGCAGAGAGACTCGCGTAGCAGAGAGACTCATAACCAAAAGACTTCGCCAAAGATTGATGGATTAAAGATCCTACTCAATATTTTATAGTTCTTATTAGCAGAGCTAATCTCACAGCGGCAATGGGGACAAGCCTTCATGATCACTGAATGACCTAAGGACCCATTCTATCGGATACACAGAGGAACTCGTTATGAGTGAGAATCATAGCAAACTGTTAAACATTTCATGGGCTTGTTGGTTCTTAGCACAAAAGTATTGTTTGAGAAGCAACGCTAGTCTCTTTCGAATTCCTAAAACCTTCGGATAACAAGCGGTGGTACTCCATAGCAAATGGACTCATCAGCAGACAACTGCTCGGTAAGAGATTCATTAAGTTCCTTAGATTTCCTCATACCTATCCAAAAAAGTTTAGTTTAAGACGATATTCAACTTAACATTCTTGGACAGAGGAGTCGAGCTTCCCTTCCATCAACCTTATGACAAGGTAACTCCTGCCTTAAGATACTCAGAGGTAACGTTCCATGGACTCCGATGCCTTTTCGAATGATATAAATATTGATAGAGAAGCTCGGCAAGTCTGTTTCGAAGCCCTGAAACTTTGTAACCACGTACCTACCGGAGAACTTGGTAGCGAAGAGACTCATCTAAAAAAAAAAAACTGCTACTCAACAGATTGCTGGACTGAAGATCCTACTCAATGTTTCTTCAGTATTTAGCAAAGCTATTCCCACAGGACGGTGGAATCAAGTCTTAAACAAAATACAAAAAGTCGAACAAAGTACTTGAAATGTAAGGGCTTGTTTACGGAATGCCTTATTTATCTTACCCTTATAACAAATACATCATTCCTTTCACTGAAGAGTGAATCACTTCCTTAGTCCTCATTAACAGAGCGATGCATGAACTCGTCAACAGCTTCTGACAACTTTAAAAATACAAGTTGAAAATTGTTTGTTAAGAGCAAATCCAACATAACATTCCTTTGGCTGAAGAGTCAATTTATCTTCCATCGAACTTATGTCAAGGAAAATCCTGATCAAATATGTATATCCCCGATATTCGAGGAATATACATATTGATTGAGAAGATCTGCAGGTCTGTTTCTGAAACATTGTAATCACGTACCTACTGGAGGACTCGGTAGCGAAGAGATTCTTCAGCAAAACACTCCTCCTCAAAAGATATCTGGACGTAAGATCCTATTCTTCAGTCTTTAGCAGAGCTATTCCTGCAGGGCGGTGGGATCAAGCCTTAAACTAACTACTAATATCTTTTTTCTCTCACGCTTATAACTAAAACATCATAATTCCTTGGAGAGAAGATATAATCACTTATGTAACTTGCCATCAGGCTCTTACCCAGGAGAACCCGCAATGAACGGGACTCAGAAGAAAGGTTAAACGTTCCGACTTAACAATGCTTGGACTGAGGAGTCGAGTTTTCTTCCATCGACCTTATTAGAAGGGAAATCCAGATCAAATAGACTTAGAGGTAACATCCCATGTACTCGATGGCCTTTTATCTATCGTATATCTATCGAAAATCCTTAAAACTTGAACCACCAATTGTGGGACGCGGTAGTAAAGAGAGTCATCAGCAGAAAACTGTTCGGCAAGAGATTAATTGAGTTACTAGTGATCGATGAGGATCGTCAGCTCATTTCTGCAAGAACAAATAATAAAAACCTGCCAAAACGTTTTGGACTGAGAAGTCGAGTATCAATTCCATGGGCCTTATAACAAGGGATCTGTTTATCGACAAGAATTTGAGGTGAAGTTCAATGGACTCGGTGACATATTCAAGGGATATACATATTGATTGAGAAGCTCTCCGAACTCGTTGCAAAGCCTTGACAAACTGTAATCTCGTACCTACTGGAGATCTCGACAGCGAAGAGACTTATCAGCAAAAGACTTATCCGCAAAATACTCGATGTTTGTTATGTCTTATTAGCAGAGCTACGCGTGGCTCTTCCGAAGACCTTAAACCTTGAATTGAAGGAAAGTCATCCGCAGAACATTGTTCAGTAAGAGATTAAATGAGCACCTCTATAGCCAAGAGATCCATCAGCATAAGACTGATCCGAAAATGAATGGTGGATTTGAGATCCTACTCAATGTCTATTAGGTCTTGTTAGCAGAGGTATACCTGATCAACTAGAATCTTTAAATATTTCTCCATAAAAAGCTTAGCTTGATAGGATATCTGGCATAAGCTACCTAGGCCCTCAGGTCTGAGGAATAAACTCATTAGAAAGTTTATTTGTTGTCTTCGGTATTTGGTTCAGATACACGGAAGTCAGACGCAAGTACAGATGAGTATAGATACAAGGGAGTTTTCATATAGATATGTCTTTTCATGTAATGCCTAGAAAGGAAGCTTATTAGCTTAGCTAATTTGGAAAAAATCGTTCAGTCTAGAAAACCCGATAGAATAGTTTATTGCAAGAAACTTTGCGAGTTTGACACGAAATTTCTAGGTCGTAGGACCTATCTACAGGTATATTAACTAGTAAAGCTACGACATTATTGCCAAGGGAACTATATAGAAAGGTTTTTAATACAAATTCTCCTAACTTGATATTCCATGTTTGAATGGAACTCATAAATAGTTAAATCAAATTAAACGGTTCAGAAGTTTAGTCTATACAGTCTAGCGTGGCACACAAAAATACTCATCAGTTGGGTTATGTACTAAGTCTTAGTAAAATTTCAGTTTATTGGACAGATGACCTAAGAAGAAGCGACTCTGATCAGCAGGATTATTGGAGACAACCTAGAGAAAGAAGTTTCCTTTGATTTAGGATTTCTCCACAGGGTGACCAATGGACAACGAGTCTCATCAATGGTATTAACAGAATTGTATAACGATCTTTGGATATCAAGGAATATTATCTGCAATATTAAATATACATAAGTATTTTTCACTTCGTTGCGGTGAGTAATTCAATATCTTATACTTTAAATAAAACTCCAAAGTCACTGATGTGACAAATTGTAAAATATTCTTAGACGATTCACAGCATTTAACACTGAATGGGAAAAAATATGTGACATTCTTCAAAACAAAACAAAAATATACTCTCCTATGGATATAAATGGCAGACAACAACAAATGTCCCTTTTAAATGTGATGATATACATTCCAAACATGGATGTAATGGTTTCCCGGGCAGACTATACGCATTTCACACTAACTTCATTTTCCATTGCATGAGCACCAGCCACCACTATTCGATCATTGACTGCATCCCACCAAGTCTGTCGGCTGGGACAGACTTTAACGAAAGAACTCCTCTCTTTTCTATGGTATTTCTAGTCTTGCTGAACTATCCAGCCAGCCAACCAGCCAGAGTTTTCAATCAGATTGTATATCAAATTTACACAATAATTTACAACAATGTCTTGGCAGAACTTGGATGGCATTTGCCGAATACAAAAAAAAAGACGTAAATACTTCCAATGAAAGAAGAAAATAAATAAGAAGCTGATCGAGCAGAGACTATGAAGAAGCTCAAGTTTAGCAGACAATGAATTGTTGTTGATGGTTTGTCGTTGGGAGTTGGATTCTCGTATTTCATTTGAGGCACAAAGATCGTTTTTGTCCGATAAAGTTCCCGGCTCGCTTCCAGACTCATTTGGGGTTAGAAATAAACAACAGCGGCAGCAACAAAAAACGATCATTGTACAGTGTTTTGAATAATAGAAAATAAGAATAGAATATAAATCGCATATCTATGCGGTAGGGGATTTGAGCTTGAACCACTGTGCCTCGTTAGACCCAACCATCAACAATTACATTGTTGCACATAATTCTGCTGAGAGTAGGGAATCATTATGATGTTGTTATAGTTAATTCCCCCCTCAGTTCTCATCCATCCTGACTTGGCTGATGATGCAGCAGCATCAATGGCTTTCAAACTCATCCTATCCTCGTCGCTTCCATGGAAGCCAGATGAAGCGAGACGGAACTATGTAATGTCTTATAATATTTTTTTTTGTTATTTAGAGTTCATTCGCCAAATCACTTGGTATAATAAATTGTAAAGTTTCAAGAGTCTTCAAGTAATTGTTCGTTCCTCCAGTTTTTATTATGGTTTCGTATTGTTTTTGTTTATTGGACGGATTTTATTAACTTCTACGCGCTTTCCTTGGCGATTGTTTTTAGACAGAAATGGCGATGATGATGACGATGCTAACAACAACGAAGATTGTGATCTTTGCAGAGATCAGGAGATTAGAGATGTTAAAACCGTGAAGGAAATTAATCGGGTTTGTAAAATGCTGAATCTTACATTAATTGACTAGACTTTCCCTTTACTTAGGACTCATTAGGATGGCGAATTTGATAAGTAAAAAAGTTTACAACTAAAAAATGTGGAACGGGTTTTAATTGAGAGCAGCTCCGACGCGCCTTCGCTTTCACTCTCTCTAATTATTAATAAGGAGATCCATCAACTACGGGAACAGAACACTGTGCAGAAATATTTGAATGGATGAAGCTAGATTAGCAGGTCCTCACGCTTAGCTTAGCAGTCATCTGCAGAGTTAAATAGATGAAGATTATACGACAATTTTTGTTTGAAGGATTCTTATATAGTCGGATCTATGTTTATGTTAACTACGATTCATTCGAACGAGTAGCGAAACGCTTTAGTAGAGTTAGAGAGGAAATCTCTCTGGGAATCATACATTAATTGACTAGACTTTTCCTTTATATACAACTCATTAGGATGGAAAATTTCGAAAAGTGAACAAGTTTATAGCTAAAATAAGTGCGACGGATTTTGTTTGAGAGATGCTGCGTCGCGAATACTTCCTCGGGAAACATTAACAAAGAGTCCCATCAACGACTAGAGAAGAAAACTGTCTAGAAATATTGTTATTGAAAGCGGCTTGGTTAGACCTGCTCAACATTCCTTTTAATTAGGACCCAACAGCGGGGCCTCATGTCGACAGTAATCTGCAGAGTTAAATAGATAGATTATATCTGATCCAGACGAAGACGGAGTTAGCAGCTCACAAAGACCAATTGTGTCCTTAGTGCTAATACAATGGGATCAGATTACCCTCATCCAAACCAGCCTATCGGTATCGGCAGGATCTTTCACACTTCTCAAAAAAGCCGACCCAAGTCGGGACAGTAACTACGCAAGTGCTAAATGCTCTCTTTTTCTTCATCTTAACAGCTTCTGCAGAAGACATAGTACTCAACTGCTAACCTCCTGACGTGTAAGGCTAGATTTGTCTAGCTACCTACAGGTGTCGATTACTCATTGGAATGGATATCGGCATGTATTAGTAGAGTTTGAGCCCGTTTTCCTCTTTCGATCTTATTTAGCTATGGATTTGTTAAATTAAATGAGTCTTAATTTTGTGAAGTTCAAGACTTATCTGCTGCATTGAAGAAGTAATTGTTGAGAATAGGGTTGGCTACGATAATTTCCGCAGGATGGACATAGTTTGTTCCTTAATCATGGCTAACGAAAATCATCCGATGAAAATTCAATACAAATGATCCGAAATACAGAGGATATTCCGCTGATTAGTCCCCTGAAAGATCTTCTAACGTTCTTCTTGGCTATGCATTTATTAACTTGCATGAGTTGTACTTTTGAGAAACTTAATATTCATCAGCTGCATTGAAGAAGTTACTTCTGAGAATAGGTTTGGTTGAGAGAAAGTTGTATACAAATACTTCGAAAGACAGAAGACGTCCCGCTGATTAGTTCCAAATGCTCCTTTAACGGAAGACCCAACAATGTGCCAACTGTCCAAACAAGTTTTGATTGAGAGAAACTTCACTGAACCGGTCAGAGTTTCATCATCCGAAATTCCTTCAATTACTAACGGGTTTTCCAATAGGGATGATATGATTTTGAAGTGAGCTTATACTTCAAATGGTTCAAATACTAAAGGTAACTGCCATGAAAATTGGAGTTTAAGAAAACAATTCAATAAATAAAAACTTTACCATAAAAAAAATTTAGTTTTGGCTTCTTAAAATAACGGTAGGGATGATATGATATTGAAGTGACGTTTCGGCCATTTGTAATATGTCATGATCTGTCATTTGTTTTTCATTGTATTCAGTAGTGTTTACAATGTCATCATGGAGAGATATACGTAAGAACAACGTTTACAAATTATTCAGTTTTATTATCAAAATAATCGTTCTGCATTTGTATCTTTTCGTGCGCTAAGTCCATTTTTTTAAATAAAAAAAAACACTTTCCAGTCGACCTACGACCTTGGCACTCATGAGCAATATTTTAGCACTCGTTAAGAGCTATCTTTTTGCCATTGACCCATTCCCGATCCGACGTACCGTTAAGGAGCTAGAGCAACAATAAACTTTCCGTTCACATTTGAAAATGATGCTGTCAATTTTTTTTAAATCCAAAAAAAAAAAACTCTTTCCAGTCGACCTACGACCTTGACGCCCATGAGCAATATTTTAGCTCTCGTTAAGGGCTATCTTTTTGTGATATTGAATGGCCTCCAAGAAGTTTTGATTTACCACCACTAGACTATCTCTTGTGGGGTTATTTGAAGTCATTGATCTTTCGAAATAAACCAGACTCTCTTCAGAAGAAAGTGGAAAAAGTGCTCGAAAATTGGGTTCATCGAATTCGTTCCTGCAGAAGAAGTCGTGGAGGCCATTTGAATGACGTTTTATTTAGAACTTAATTGTATCGATTGTACTTCATATTAAATAAAAAACTTTTGAATTTCCTTAACAATAAATGTGTTTTTTTTTCAAAACTTGGTTTTCATTTTCAATGGGACTCAAATATAATAAGAATATATTTCGTCTGTTTCGATGTTCTTAAGATGTCTAAACGTTATGATTGACAAAAGTTTCTCTAGTCTGATAAATTATATAATTAGTATAGAAAATTGTGTATAGATGTTCATCAATTGGGATAGATCTGCAGAGAACCAATGATTCTGGCAAAGACATTTAAACAAGAAAGACGTGAAATTTCTCTCTTTTGTCTCTCTTAAGCAGAAATGCCATCGAAGACTGTCAATAGGGCGCTTTGCATTCAGCCTATTTTGACCATATAGCAGACTTTTTTACATAATTTTTTTGTAGATCTTTTAAAAATCAGTACGTTCTTGTAGATCTACAAAAAAAATATGTAAAAAAGTCAGCTATATGCTCAAAATAGGCTGAATGCAAAGCGCCCTATTGACAGTCTTCGATGGCATTTCTGCTTAAGAGAGACAAAAGAGAGAAATTTCACGTCTTTCTTGTTTAAATGTCTTTGGATTCTGGACCTATTCTCTGAGTTAGTAAATACTGTTACAGCGATTTTTAGTATAGCGCTATTTAGATGATCAATGAGCGAATATTCACAAGAAGGAATGAATCAGTGGAAATCTGATAACTTAGAGCAGGTTGTACACTTATTTTTAATCGTTTTTCAAATATGAATTTGTTTAGAACTTTGATGGCGAAACTGAAAAGGAGGCAATGGCTTCTGAACTGAACAAGTCATCTTGCGTATAAATTACAGCACTGGATTTGGTGTAAACATTTAGCTTTCATATATTCCCCCAACAGACATTTCATTCGGCTGACATTGACGTGGATGTTATTCCTACTGACTGGGCGCAACGCAGAGAGAAGAGAGAGAGTGCATAGTCGAATAGCAGCTGCACCAAGTGTCTGCGAAGCCTGGACCGCGCAGTATCATTATCATCATGCTTGACGCTTTCTGTTTTGCGGAGTTCTGCAAGTTTTTATGTTTACCCTGAATCAGGCACACTTTTATATAGGTATGTATGTACTCATGTGATGCTGGTCTGGTTTAGTGTCCCTATGATTACAGCCTACAGATTTTTTATGAGCAATCATTTATTTGGTTCTTTCTTTATTACAAATACACTGGGAAAAAAATTTAATTAATTTAAAGGATTTAACTGCAAAGACTTCCTAATATTTAAAATGAGGACAATTCATACTTTTAATAAATAAATTACTTAATATCAAGAAAATTTAATTAACTTTAAATAAGAAATATTCCTTGCTTCAAGAATAGGGAGTCTTTGGAGTAAACTTTTCTAAAATTTAGTATTTTTTCAGTGTATATTGGACTATTTTATACTCTTAGCTCTGGGCAAAGAATGTTTGTATTGCTTTGGTTTCTTTAATAAACAATTTCCAACCTTATATAGTCATGTCTGTAAATGGCAGGATTGAGAGGAAAATAATCATAGTCATAGTTCTATAAAAAACTATATTAAATTCGATTTATCTGTATGCCATAATAATAGGTTATTGCTTAAATTATTTAAGGATTAGCAATGGAAGACAAAAGGACTTGACAATTACTTGGCAAATTTTTAAAAGGAGTCAGCAAAGGAGTCCCGCCGGAAAGAACAAATAATATTTATGGATACTTTAAAGACATTCGTATATTTATAATGAATTATATTCTGAAAAAAAAAAAATAACTGAAGACTGAAATACAATTTAAACGAGATATTATTATCATCCTTCGAGTATCATCATTAAAAAATGCGAATTTTGCCGTACAATACTAGGTTCAAAAAGTCTGCCAAAAAGTACAAATTTTACATCAATGGGAAGCTTTTGGTCCGAAAATATGCAAAATCATGTTATGACCTTTCTACTATGGTTTGCTATAATATCCAAAAAAGATAACTTCAAATTACTGCCAAAATTACAAAGGAATAACCCTAAAGGAACTTATTTAAAATAACTTCCTAATACTATAAACAACAGTTTATTTTCCAACAAAAAAAAAAGTAATTTACTCTACCTTCCCTTGGGGCAAGGAAGCCCGTGAAGTGTCATACTTTAGTTAAATGAATGATAGCTCGTTTCTGGTTTCGATAAGTTTCGTTTTTGTCAATTGGTCTTTAAGAAAAGCCAATTGTAGGGCAATTGCCACCATCGACCGCCTTTGGCGACCATTGTCACTAACAGAGCAATAATTAGACCGATATGAGATATATGTTTGGGAGGATATTGTTCTAAATAAAAATATGTTCCCGTTCTAATATTTTTTTATTTGAAACTAATATTTCCGAAACAAAGATTAATTTGTATTTATGTATTTTGGCAATGAATCAATGACGAAAGGCGCTACATCAAAAGACAAATTTGAAAAAAAAACAATGAGTGATGATGACAAGTGTTGTATGACAAAGCGAATGGAGACCGTGAGGACTACTGTGGCTCTGAGGCACAGTGGCTATAAGCTCGAAAAATAAAGGAGGAAAACTAAATTGAAACTTTGGTAAATCTATTTCTTTATTTAAAGTTCCTTTGGGGACAGTTTTTTGTCCTAAACTATTGAAAAACTGTCCCCACTATTGAAAAACTAATAAAATTTTTGGCAGATTTAAAAATTGGCATATGTCAAAAAATATAAAAAGAAAAATCGCAAATTTATATTTGATTATTTTTTGTACGAACATTTTTTCTATTGGCACTTTTCTTTTATTTGTATTACATGGACCACAAAAAAGGTCGGTAAGGAAGGAGAGTAATTTACATATTGATATGCCTAAGGAAAAAGGGAGAGATACACGCTGAAAAAAAAAATCGCTTCTGTAGTATATTGTCCCAAACATATTCTGCTTGAAATATACAAATGTTTAGGGTTCACTCCAAATGTATAATATTTGACACACACAAATACTATATGTTTGGGAGGATATTGTTCTAAACAAAAATATGTTCCCGTTCTAATATTTTTATACCCTACACCACACTGTGGTACAGGGTATTATAACTTTGTGCATTTGTTTGTAACACCCAAAAGGAGAAGAAATAGACCCATCGTTTATTATACCGATCGACTTAGAATCACTTTCTGAGTTGATTTAGCTATGTCCGTCTGTCCGTCTGTCTGTCTGTCTGTCTGTCCGTCTGTCTGTCCGTCTGTCTGTCTGTGCATGTATTCTTGTAATCAAAGTACAGGTCGCAATTACGGTCCGATCTCGACGAAACTTTACACACATCTTTTTTTTGCCCCAAGGACGATCCCTATTGAATTTGGTTAAAATCGGTTCAGATTTAGATATAGCCCCCATATATATGTTAGCCCCGATTTGACATGTAAGCGCTGTAAAAACTTTATTTTATATCCGATCAGTATGAAATTCGGCAGAAAGAGGTTTCTTATTATATGGATGAACACTATTAAATTTGGAAGAAATCGGTTCAGATTTAGATATAGCCCCCATATATACGTTACCCCCGATTTGACATGTAAGCGCTGTAAAAACTTTATTTTATATCCGATCAGTATGAAATTCGGCAGAAAGAAGTTTCTTATTATATGGATGAACACTATTAAATTTGGAAGAAATCGGTTCTGATTTAGATATAGCCCCCATATATATGTTACCCCCGATTTGACCTGTAAGCGCTGTAAAAGCTGTATTTTATATCCGATCAGTGCGAAATTCGGCAGAAAGAGGTTTCTTATTACATGAAGGAATACTGCCAAATTTGGAGAAAATCGGTTCAGATTTAGATATAGCTCCCATATGTATGTTACCCCCGATTTGACATGTAAGCGCTGTAGAGACTGTATTTTATATCCGATCAGTACGAAATTCGACAGAAGGAGGTATTTTTACATGAATAAGTATTCAGGGAAGATCGGTTCAGATTTACATTAAAGCTCCATATATATGTTCCTCCTGATTTGGTATCAAACCGCTATAGAAGTTGTATTTTACTTCCGATCAATAAAATTTTCCAGAAAGATATTTCTCACTTTAAGAACGAATATTGCTTAATTTAGCGATTATCGTTTCAGAATTAGAATACGTTTCTACCCATTTACCAATTATGCCAAATTATTATGGCAATTACCCTTATCGCATTGTTAGGGAGGTGTAGGGTATTATATAGTCGGCCCCGCCCGACTTTCTGCCTTTCCTTACTGGTTTTATTTGAAACTAATATTTCCGAAACAAAGATTAATTTGTATTTGTGTATTTTGGCAACGAATCAATGTCTTAATTTAGAGACAAGTTTTCTGTTTTTCGGAAGTTCAAAGTGCATTTTTGTTTATAAATTTTATATGTTTGTAAAATGCAATTAAAACTTAAATCGTAACTATAAATTGCATTGATGGATTGACAAAAAATGATGTATTGAATTATTTATAAATTAAAAATTATTGATGTAAAACAAAAGCTAATGCTGCTAAAGGCATTTTTAACTATAAAGTTTAACACGAAAAACTAACTAAAATTCGAAAAACATAGCAAAGTCTAAAAAATCGTTTCTTAAATAAAATATATTTGAAAAACTTCTTAAGCAATAACTTTGTTTGTGTGTAAACACATATTTTATTTGTGAAAGTCAGTTTGCAAATATATTATGTTCTAAAATATTAATACACTCAATCAAAACTAAATTTCTTGATTTTTAAATAAAATTTATTTGTTAACAAATATAAAATATGTATTTAAAAAAATCGTTTCCAAATATATTTTCTTTCAATTCAAACATATCAAAAATGCAGATTTTTCCCCGTGTAGGACAAAAATATCAAAATTATTTCCGGTAAATCAACGTGTATAATATATACCTTCTAATTCTTAATTCATACTCGTATCATATTTAAATTATCGCGAAATAATAAAATTCAACAGCTTTTTTGCTCTCCCGAAAAATTGGGTTTCTTAATATAGCCCATTTTGGATGTAAGCCATCGATATATTAATATATTACAACAAAATATTTTTGCAAACTAAATTTTTCAAATAAACTATTTGTTTAAATACAAATAAAATTATTGTTTAGAAATTTCTCCAAATATATTTTATTTAAAAAAGACGTTTACAACTTTCGATGACTTTGTGGCAGCACCAAGACCGCCGTGTTCGAATGACAAAAAATCTGGCAACGTTGTAACGAACCAGAGGAGAAAACAACAGCTGATACCTAGAGAAGTCTTCGCCGTCAACGGTAGCATTTTTAGTAATACTTCGTAAGATTTTGTGAACTAGTTTTAGTAATAATAAATAGAATTAGATAGTTGTTAAATGTAAATACGAACGTCTTATTACTACATAGGCAACTATAACATCTTCGAATTTCAGTTTTAATTTTTCCTTGGTTTGAATTGTACCATATAGTTACAATACCATATCGTCCCCTTAATAAAAGAATAGTGTATAATTTTTTTTGTACATAGTTTCGAGAAAATCACATTTGAAGTTTTTGTGAAATTAGACTTCTTGGAAGATAAATATGTATATTTTAGAAGAGAATCGATGTTTTCAATTTCTTGTCATTTTAATATGTGGTGAAATAATCAGGCTACAGCCAGATGATATTCTATTAGTCTAAAAGTGCGTTAATTGTATATAAATTGGATCAAAGTACCATACTGCATATACGAATATACACTATTTTTTTCAAATTAACCACCAAATTTTTACCAGCTATATAATCGATTACGTAGATTCTTATAATGCAATAAAAAATAATGGTGTCTATGCGTATACGCTATTTTTTTTTTTATTGAGGGAACGATATGCAGCATTAACTTCTGTTTAAATCAATCATTTCAAATTCCAGTCATCATTTCTGGTCAATCCGATATACGATTTAAATTATTATTATTTATTATAACGGGTTTACCAATAGGGATGATGTGATTTTGAAGTGATGATTCGGCCATTTGTAATATGTCATGATCTGCCGTTTGTTTTTCATTGTATTCAGTAGTGTTTACAATTTCATCATGGAGAGATATAGGCAAAAACAACGTTTACAAATTAGTCACGGCCTGTATCTGTATTTCTAACGAAAGTCTCTGCGAACGAAAACCAGTCACTCACTTTCGTCTGGAATTTGGTTTCGTTCGTTCGCCTGGCCTTACGTCAACGACGTTAGCAATTTACCAATTGGAAAACATGGTATTGCCAGATCAATAATTTCACATCTTCCGGTCTAAAAAAGCACACATACCTTAGAAAATACACCTCTGTACCCTTGCCAAAAATCAACCCTGGGTGGATCAGCTGAGCTGATCCAACACTCTCATTTCTTTCTCTCTCTCACGTCTCTCATTGTGCACTGATGATTTTTTTTTCCATCTTACCGAGCTGCCAATGTTGACTTCTTTATGCTTAAATATGTAAACATATGTATGTATACAATTTTATTACTATTTAATTGTTTTTACCATAATTATATTATTATATACTTATTTTTTGCTTTTAATAATGTTTTTGCAATTGTTCCTATCAGTCGACAAATAAAATAAAGTGACTCGATCTGACATTTGTGTTCGCCCAGATGACAGCAGAGAGAGATAGAGAAACCAAAATTTACACTGAAATGATTACGTTTTCGTACGAGTTCATTATCGTGCGACTTGTCGTTGTGATGGTAGTTAGTGAAACCCAAATCAGCTGTTTGTCGTCTGGCAGGCGAACGAAAGCAAAATTTTAAGTTACAGAAACAGGCTGTCAGTTTTATTATCAAAATAATAGTTCTCCAATTGCAACTTTTCGTGCGCTAAGTTAATTTTTTTAAAATAAAAAACACTTTCCAGTCGACCTACGACCTTGACAATATGAGCAATATTTAAGCTCTCGTTAAGAGCTATCTTTTTGTCATTGACTGATTCCCGATCCGACGTACCGTAAATGAACTAGAGCAAAAATAAATTTTCCGTTCACCTTTGAAAATGATGCTGTCCTTTTTTTTAATTCCAAAAAAACACTTTCCAGTCTTCTACGACCTTGACACCCATGAGCAATATTTTAGCTCTCGTTAAGAGCTATCTTTTTGCCATTGACCGGTTGTGGCTACGTGCCACACAGCAAAAGAAACAATTGAATTGTTGCGAGAAAAGTTTGGAAATTCGATTATTTCAAGAAATTGTGATATTTAATGGCCTCCAAGAAGTTGTGATTTAACACCATTGGACTATTTCTTGTGGGGTTATTTGAAGTCATTGATCTTTCGAAATAAACCAGACTCTCTTCAAGCTTTACAAGTCAATATTGAACGTGCCCTTCATGACATACGACTTGATTTAGTGGAAAAAGTGCTCGAAAATTGGGTTCATCGAAATCGTTCCTGCAGAAGAAGTCGTGGAGGCCATTCGATGGCACTTCACATTATATAAAAAACTTTTGAATTTCCTTAACAATGAGTATGTTTTTTTTTTCAAAGAAATCATATCACTCTTATTGGAAAACCCATATTTAAGAACATTAAAAATGTCTAAAAAAAACTTTAAATTAGTAACAAATATAGCACAGTTGGCATATTTTCTGAATTCTTAAATGCAAGTAAACATCTGTTTCGGTAATAATAGTCCCAAATAAAAACATATTGGGATGTAAACAAAGATTTGTTTAGAATAACATCTTCCCAATAATAATAATAATAATTTGAGTGCACCAAATATTATATGTTTAGAGTGTACCCTAAACATATATATGTTTCAAGCCGAATATGTCTGGGACAATATACTACAGAAGCATTTTTTTTTTCAGCGTGTAAAGTCTAGTGGAAATGGGCGTAATTGGTATACCCCTTCCACCCAAAGGGAGCAAAAACGTACACAAATTTAATAGCTTTGTAACATTAATGCTGTTGCTTACAATCACTTGCAATTAGGACACAGTCATGATACAATGAAAGAGGTAGAGGTAGGTACAGTGAACAGCTGATTCCATTTTTAACGACGATTTGCCTGATCATCAAATTAAAAATAATAATAATCTGAATTGCAGATAACATTTTCTAGAATGAGAAAACATTTTCTAACGTTCTGTCATCTCTCGCACAAAGTACTAAATTCAATATTACAATTCTCACAAAGTGAGTATGTAGTATATATTTCAGTCTGTTAACTCATAGTTTCTTACACATCAAAATGTATAGTCGTTAGTAGGACTAATTAATGTTGTTGCATAGTGTAACTAATAATTTTATTGTGTTTAAATTGAGTTTATTGTCTATTTTAATTAACAAAATCTATATGATAATGTCGCATTTTTGGGAATGTTATTAAAGCAATCAGCTGAATGTGACAGTAAATGTCAAACAAAAGCTACCAGTTCAAATGGTTGAGCAAATGTTGCTTTTATTTATATTTTATATCATATTTACGTTGTTAAAACAGGGTGACCTACGGCAATTGAAAATGTTATGACCACTTTTCGCATAGTCTAGCGCCACTGTATGATTGTGGCACGTGGAAAACTACCAATTGAAAAGGAAAATTTTGAAATCTTTGACAGAAGAAAAAACTTAAAACGTCGCAGAAATCCTATATACGAGTGTGTATGTATTTAAAGTCGGCTTAAGTTAAACAGCTTCTTCGCTTTCGGAAACAATTTAACACACTTCGGTGACAGTGATGAGGCCGACTGTTTGCTGTTGGTTGCTTAGCTGGTGGTGACGGTAACTAGTAAGTACTTGCGCTTGCGCGTCAGATTATTAAAACATCGTTAACATTAAAAGTTATTAGACCGAGGAGTCAGCAGAAACTTAATTTTTCCCCTCTCTCCCCTCCGCCTTCTTATTAGTTGGATCTTTACAAAACAAAATTTTAACTTAAAAAGTATCAAAATAATAAACAACCGTTGCCGTTTTTATTGGGAGGGATTGTAAGTTCAAGAAACTTTGTCATTGCTGTAAATAATGATTATTTTCTTGAGGAATTGCCGTTTCGTTTGATTTCATCAGAGAGCATTTTGTATTTTATTGTTTTTTCATTCTTTCGTTTTTGTCACTTTTAAATCGTCTTGTAAACAATTTGTTGTGCATTTTATGGTGATGGATGGGATGAGAAGGAGGAGAATTGCTTGTTAACAAAGCGCTCGCTGCTCGATCACCGTTAATGTTAAACGTTTAAAGAAAGTTAAAAGCCTTTTTTCTACCATTTATAGTGAATTTATTATAACGCACGATACGTCACGTCAAAACATCAATGACTGCAAGTACACCACCGACGTACATAGAGTAGCAGACAGACAGTAGATTATTAGTATTCTTAGCATACCTGTTAATTATCAATTTATGGTCAACATTATGTCAATGCTGGGGGAAATAGTTAATTGACAAAACAAACAAAATAGTTGACTTGCCTCTACAGTTAAAAAAAAAAAATAGCAGAACATTTATGTCATTGTTGTGCGAATTCTTTTGTGTAGTCTAGAAAGTGAAATTTGTTTGCATTAAATTTGGTGGGCCCCCCACTTATTTGCCTTATTTGTTTAAAATAATGATAAAAATGCTGTTAACAGTTAACAGAGTGTCGTTAGATGATACATTACATTCTGTTAACAAACTAGGCGTTCGACAAACCGACCAAGTTTCCAATTGTGTGAATTTCTAATCGACTGCCTAAAAGTATACTTTGAATTATTTTACTTATGATTGTTGTCGCTATGTTACAACTGTGTAGCACTAATTCTGTAACATTTGTCAACGGTTAACATGTACATCTAAATGTTAACCAGAGAGTAACAGAGAAGAATACATCACTTTAATGGTGATTTCGTTTCTGAAAAATAATATCACCGCATCATGTTGCGACATTTTAAAAATTCCTCCTGCACCCACTGCTAATTTTGCATGCGAACAATCGAACAACAATCGTGCGGTGAGTAAAACCCATACCTACAGTATGGCGCAACAATTTGATAGTGCATTAAGAATGTACGCTTTCAATTAGGTTTTGTTTGCTTTTGACGGTGCAACACTCCACACCGTGGACTGGGCTGAGTGTGGAAAATGCGATATTTTCGCATTTGCGGAGTGTATTAGGGCCTGTTTCTGTAACTTTTTTTCGTTCGTCTACTGCGAACGATCAAAAATCACTCAATTATTCCGAGAAATCTATAAGTCGCAGAAGTTTATAATTCGTTGTGTCTGTAGGAAATCATGTAAAAAGCTTATTCCTAAAATATTTCTAACCTGCGTTTTATAGAATTCAAGTATTAGCTGAGAGAATTTTGATCGTTTGCCGTAGACGAACGAAAATAAGTTACAGAAACAGGCCCTTAATTTTACAAACGTAATCAAACCCGTTCATACGGCTGCACCATTTTTACAAACGAATTTAAAAATGCGGTTTCACTGTAAAATGTAGAAAAAATTTTTTTGCACAAACGAAATCACTATAAATTTCATTGAAAATAAATCGTTGGCCATGTTTAATTTGCCAATAAAATACTGGATTAAAGCCAAATAAGACGCAAACGGTGTTAATTCAACGTAATTTTTGGAGAAATAGAGAAAGTGAACTTCCAGAACAATTTACTTTTTCTTTTGAATAAAAATAAATTATGTTGCAATTATTTCTATTTTTATACCCTCATCATATAATGAGGGTATATTCATTTTGTCACTCCGTTTGTAACACCTCAAAATATTGATCTGTCCGTCTGCTGTAATCACGCTATACTTCTTATAGCTGCAAGAAACTTAGGGTTGGAAATGGGCAATATCGGTCCATTATTTGATAAAGCCCCCAAATATATAGCATTTCTCCGATTTGACTTATTAATGTTATAGAGACCACAAATGTCAACAGATCGAGCTGCAAATTTCTAGCTAGGGTTTATTTCTACCCGGAATCCTTCACACGAACAACGGTAGTCAAACATCCATGTTTTGATATAGCCCCCATACAAATGTCCCTATAGATTGGTCTCCGTAACGCCACAAAAACCTCAAATTTCAACGAATTGAGCTGAAATTTGATATAATTTGTTTATTTGTACCCGAAATCATTCACATGCGATCCATGGTGAAGGGTACATTAGATTTGGCATGGCCCATCTTAATTCCGCGTTCACTTGTTTCTAATGAAGTTTGGACAGATGCTTTATTTAGGTGACGCCTTGATGTATGCTTTATAGTGAAATTACAATAAATTTAAATTCGACCATTAAAAATGCTACACAAGGTACATTTTTAAAATGCTGCTCCTTGACAGGGCAACATCTTTTTTTAGAAAAGATTGTAATTGTACTGTGTTTACAAATTTTTTACGGATTTACCAAGTATCGCCAAATAAAAAAGAAACCAAAAAAATTATGGTTTCCGAAGATAAGATTTTCCAAAATTGCTGTCCTACATGCCATGAAGTATCTACTCCTTAGTAGAGGAAAATTTGGGTTATTAGCTAGTAAAGTACCAATTGATTGTTTCATAGAATACTTACTACATATACTCCTTTTTAGGCGGTCAGTTTCTATCTACTCTTTAGTAGATGACATGTTGGGTTATCTACTCTATAGTAGACGACATTTTGGGTTATCTACTCTATAGTAGAGGACCAGTTGGGTTATCTACTCCTTAGTGGAGGACCAGTTGGGTTATATACTCCTTAGTAGAGGACCAGTCGGGTTATCTACTTCTTAGTACAGGGCCAGTTTGTTATCCACCTTGGAAGACAACATTTTGGGTTAGTTAGTTATCTACTCCTTAGCTGAAGACCGGATGGATTATCTACTCCTTAGCTGAAGACCAGATGGATTATCTACTCCTTAGCAGACATATACTCTTTATATACTCTCCTTGCGTTATATACTCTTTAGTAGATAACTGGTTTGGCTATATACTCCTTAGTCGGGGGCCAGTTGGGTTATCTGCTCCTGAGTCGAGGATCAGTTGGTTATCTACTCCTTAGCTGACGACCAGTTGAGTTTTCTGCTCCTTAGTAAAGGACCAGTATGTTATCTACACCTTGGAAGATCAGTTGGTTATTAAATCCTTAGCTGAAGACCAGCTGAGCACAGTTTTCGAAGTTTAATGATCAAATAGTACTCGTATACATTTAATTTGTTTTAAGGGTTTTCCAACAAGAGGTGTTATTTTGAATCACCCGGTATTTCTGTATTTGTCACTTTTGAAGCTTTTATTCTTTGACATTTGACAAGTAGAAACTACGCCATTACTAAAAAGGGAACGATACACGATTCAACAACGCATTGAAATTATTAAAATTCGAAAATCATCGAAAAATCATCTCCACCTCGGTGGCTACGTCAACAAGCAAAATTGTCGCATCTTGGGCTCGGAAAACCCAAGAGTTATGGTTGAGAAGCCTCTCCATCCTCAACGTGTGACTGTTTGGTGCGGTTTATGGTCCGGCAGGGTCATTGGACCTTACTTTTTCGGAACTTTTGGTTATGGAAAATTTCATGAAAAGGATATGGTCCCGCAAGCGTGGTCGTGGTGGCCATTTGGCTGATGTTGTTTTTCATTATTAACGGCATACCTTCCTCTTTATTATGAAATAAACATCCGATCATTTATCTCAAAAAATTGCATTTTTCTTTGAATACCAAAATAACACCTCTTGTCTGGAAACCCTTTATATAGGTATTATTTAAGAACAGAAGATCGGACAATGACATCAAATTATCTTTCTAATAAAGTCGAATTGCAGTTGGCTTATCTCACGGTCCTCCCAATTATAAAAAGAAGTTCGAACTTAATAACTCAAACTCTGATTTTTCTATTCGATTTCACCAGCGACTCGCCTTTCTAAATAATCCTTTATAATTATTGTAGACAAAATGTCATATAAAATACACATTGTTAAAGAAAGTAACGGGTTCTTCATACCGTGGCTTCAAACCGACGGTCTGGCAAGGCTATCTGCTGTTAGATATCTGTCATTCGAAGTGTCATTTATTTAGTGAAAGGTTCGCCTGTTACGAATATGGATCATTTAAAACCAGAAGAACGAGTTTTGGATGCTACAGCAATAGGCTTTCGATGCTGATTTTTCGAACAAAATTTTCTTCTGCGATGAAGATCATTTCTCACCCGGTGGTTACGTCAACAAGCAAAATGTTCGACTATGGGGCTCGGTTAACCCAGAAGTGAATGTGGAAAAAGCCATTACATCCGGAAAAATTGACTGTTTGGTGTACATTATGGTCTGGAGGTGTAATTGTGCCGTATTTTTTGAAAATGACGGTGGAAGAGCCTTTACCTTTAATTCAGAGCGCTATGACCGTACGATAACCGGCCGTTTTGGCCCGCAATTGAAGATTATGAACTGGACGACATATGGTTTCAACAAAACGGTGCCGCGATCCACACAACACGAGTGATTTTGGCTTAATTGCGTGAGAAGATTCTAAAATGCATAATTTCACGTTTTGGCGACGTCAATTGCCCGCCAAGATCATGCGGCACGCCAAGAACCGTATCTACGCGTATAATCCCCTAACGTTGGATCATTTGAAAACCAACATTCATCACGTTATGGTCGATATACCGCCCGAAATGTTCGAAATAGTGGTCAAATATTACCCAAAAAGGACCGACAGCTGCAGCTAAGTATATCCATGATGAAATGGCAAGGTAAACTACACATTTGTGACCTTGACGCATGACACGAATCAGGCGTGACGCATCCCGGAGGAGAAGGTCCTCAAACACTTCCATAGACCGGCAAATGAGAAAAAATCCTCTCTTTCGGTAGCAGAATGTATAGATTTCCCAGAGGATAAAATCGGCAATGTAGGAGAATTTTTCTTTGCATTAGAGATGTTGGCCCTACACCATAGTCGCACAATTTGTATGAAGAGCTAAGCGATTTTAAGCTATATTAGTTTTCTAAAGAGGCAGAGGCAGGCAGAAATCTTAGATATTAAAGAGGTAGCTGATGGCTGAGTCTCTGGAAACTATATTGCTGATTTCAAAAACTGTCGTCGACTGTCGCAGATCTCTTAACCAGATGGCTGAACTATTCAATATTTTTTTATTTTTATTTATTTATTTCGTCTATGGCAATACAATTCCTTGCAGACTATTGCTAATAATAAAGGGTGGTCATGTGATTTGACACCGTTGGACTTCTTTCTTTGGGGTTATTTGAAAGAGAAGGTGTACGTCGATAAGCCAGCAACAATTCAAGAGCTAAAGGATGAGATAATTCGGCACATTAACGGCATAGAACCTCAATTATGCCTCAGCGTCATCGAAAATTTGGACCATCGGATGGAGGTGTGCCGCCGAGGTCGCGGCGGCCATTTGGCCTATATTTTGTTCCATACATAATTGAACCATACCAATATTATCATAATAAAAAGAAATGACAATAATTTGTGTTTTATTCAAAATCAACATCGGCCCTTAAAATTTAACCACCCTTTAAATTAATTCTAGTATACTTCTAAATTCAGAGATATTCATGGAAAAATCCAGATTATACATTTTACAGATTTTGTTAAATTTACAAAGGATCGAAGAAAAGGCTCATTAAGACCATAATAAGTACTATGTATTGGTACATTAAATAATTCATATTTTCTAAACCACCTAAAGTATTAATCAATATTAACCTGATATGGGTGCCCGGCCACAGGGAACCGCAAAGCAGATGAACTTTCAAAACTATAAACTACCTTAAACGCTCCAGGGGAACTGGAATATGTGTACGACCAGCAAGGATCGAAGAAAAGGCTCATTAAGACCATAATAAGTACTATGTATTGGTACATTAAATAATTCATATTTTCTAAACCACCTAAAGTATTAATCAATATTAACCTGATATGGGTGCCCGGCCACAGGGAACCGCAAAGCAGATGAACTTTCAAAACTATAAACTACCTTAAACGCTCCAGGGGAACTGGAATATGTGTACGACCAGCAAGCTCTCTAAAAGATAATGTCATTACAAATGACAGTTGGAATCAATAAACCGCCTTATGTGTCTGTCCGACTCTCTCTAGAAGGCGGCTTGCAACCTCAGGCCGTCATTTCATTGGGGAGCTAGCTAACTTGGTTGATGTTAAAATTCGCCATATTTTAACCTTTATAAAGTAGTCAATATGGTTAAACGGGAGGACCTAGGCATAACTGATGTTTTCTCTTACTTCTCTATGGTAGCACAATGGACTATATGGGGAAATAATATTAATACGATATATTACAAAAAACTGTTGGATTGATATTAAAGTGGTGGGGACTTATAGCGATTTTTTACAAGGAATCTTTTTGTCGATTCATCATCACCCAAAAAAAAAAATAACAATCCCAAGAACATATAGACCTATGATTCGCACCAATTCGGACTGGTGTACGGCCAAACAAGAAGAATACCCAAGAAAATTCCCAAAAATCCCCGAAAACGCTGAACACTTGACCGCTGAGCCTCCTGTAAGAGCTATAAAGCTGAAATTTTTTTGCCCTGTGGTCAGTACTAGCGCTATCAAAAACTTGAGTATTATGCATCTTATAAGATCAAAAGCTAAAATTTTTTAAATATGAAGTACTAAAGCAGTCAAATATAAACGCGAAAAATTATTCTGAATTCTCTAACTGTGGTCAATGTAGCAGTAACCACAGCAGTTTTAAAAGTTATTTAAGAGCTAAGAATCTAAAAATGTACGTATATATCTCAAAAGGGATTCGAAAACAACTATTGTCCAATGTCCAGCCTGAGGTCAAACTGCAGTGACAAAAACAATTGTCCCTATTTCAGTACTTAAAAGGTCTTTTAAGAACTATGCGCCAACAAACTGATGTGCATATATACAGATCTCGGATGATCACCAGATGTGCTTTTACGCCAAGTGATTTTTGACCACTTGGCCGCTGAGTCCCCTGTAGGTTTAGGTAGGGTAGCAGCCCTTTTTTTTGGCAGCTCACAGAGACCAGTTTAGGTTCCTAGTAAAGTTATACTTGTAAAGAAATTATCAGAGGTGGCTAACTATCTCAAATGAACAGCTGTGGAGCAGAACCCACCAAAGGCAATATTGAACCGTAAATGTGGGACAGTGCACAGTGGCTTGCAGCTTTTTTTTTAATTTTTAAAAATTAAAATAATATATGTAACTTTATACGCTAGAAGTTCAAAGTACACGTAAAATGCGAAGATCGGAGAGTACAAACAATTTAAAAAATTAAATTTAAATTTCAAAACTTAAGAATCGTTCACAAAAGAATTTCAAATATTTTTTTATATTTTTTCTGAAAGTACGGAAAAGTACAAATATTTCCAAAAAATATTTATGAAATCGGACCATAACTCAAGAAGTTATGACCGTAACTCAAGAAGTTATGACCGTTATGACAGAGTGATATTTTCAAGATTTTTTTAAATATCGATATCTTCTGAATGAGTTTTGAAAAAAATCTCATAACATTCCACGAAGTGTTTCTTCAGGTGTATAAAGAAATGGGAAAAATCAAGACATGTTTTTTTCCCTATATATAGTCTAAGTGAGTCTGTTATAAAGGCTGCCACTCTAAACTTATCATAATCCTGGCTTAATAGAGTTGTCGAGTTGCCAGGAAGGAAATTGATAGAAGTTCTACATATTACAATATGGCCACTAATTTTTGGAGAAACAGTTTTCACTTAGTTGTGAATTAAAGAGAAGAAAAAGAACAACATTGAAAATATAAGTAGAAAATTACTAACTATTAAATTTATAATAATAAATATAATTTATGCAAATATATTTCACCGCATTGTTTTTTCTTGCGGCTGTCGCTGCCATTGTTACCAGTTAGTGCAAATACTGCAGTTAGTGGATATACATACGTCAGTTAGTGAAAATAAGCTGTTTTAATCGTAAAATATTCATAAATTTACAGATGAGAATATCGCGTATTTCTCCCTATTTGTTTTCTAGAATCGTGCAGACTATCAAACAGTCGATTACGTCCAACTTTCACGTAACGTCAGTATAAACATAAAATTAGAAATTCTGATTACATCATGGCATTACATAGGTCTAGGTAGCTTAAGTAACAACATAATAAAGTTCACTACATTTGAGAAAATTCAAACAACAACGTAAGTACAAATAATGTTCATTCACGCACGCATTGTGGTTTATGTGTGGAATAAATTACATTCGGAAAATTCTAAAACTTTAAAATTATTTCTTTTGCAAAATGTAGATTATATGACGTGTCTGGTTTAAATTATCTACATTTATTTGAAAAAAGAAAAGATTGTCGCATCATTGTAGCTCCCACGTAATGTTTAAAATCTTCTTAATATCTTACAAAAAGATCCATAAATGGCAAAACAACACAAGTCAATTTTAAAAATGATTAGGGAAATCTCTCAACCAAATCGGGTGCTATAAAATCACAAAATCACAGCAACAAGAGAAAATACGAACAAAAAAACGGAAATACGCAACACGTTACGATAAATATCTGACTCAAATTACGATGACACGCGTGAAGAAAACCCACAATTTTTCACACTTTTGCACAATTTTACAAAAGCGAAGAAAAAACAAAACAATAAAAAATTGTAACATAAAATTGTATAACAATTGTTGCGGGCGTTGATTATAATGATGGGACAGAGGCAGTGAGACTGCTAGAGAGAGAGAGAGAGAAAGAGTTACGATAGTGGTTCAATGGGGTGGGGGTGTTGTAATTTACGACTATGAAATGGAAAAACAGTTAAAATGGAAAACCGAGCTTGGCACATGCCACATGTGTGTGTCGTCGTGACGCGTTGTGCCGCCGTATCGTGCCACAACAACAGCGCCGACTGACTGACTGACTAACTGACAAGTGCGTAATTAATTTTTTTCTCTTCTTCGTAATCTGAGATCATTGAGGAAAATGATAGTAATACCTAAACAAATACGGAATACGAATGTATTGCATACATACCTACGTACTTCAGTTTCATAAACATAAACAATAATAACAGTAGCAACAACAACAATAGCAATAGAAATAATGAAAATATGCGGTACTTACATTAACGAAATTTTCACGTTTGATATCGTCGATTTCGTCACGCTTCGAAATGCGTCTTTTCCAGTCATCTTCGCCGCTTTTCTGCAGTGCGGCCAAACGATCGGCAATTGAGCCGGTCTTTGTTATGGTCATTGAGCGTTGATCGGGACCCATGACCTGTAAAACAAAGTGGGAAAAAATTAATCAATGAATGGATGAATGAGCATCCTTAATGGATATCTAATCATAGGTGGAGTTAGGCAAACGTAACCGTAACGTCGGCACAGCATAACAAATCAGCTGATATAATCAGTGTTAACTATTAGCCAACGAAAACGAAACGGTAACGGACGGGAGAACCAGCTAAAATGTGATTTGCACGTTACGTTTATGTGCATTTACAAAACAGCTGATTAAAAACTCAGGTTATGATGCAAATAAAATCAGTAAATCTATAAAAAAAAATTATATGCAAAACTTTTGCAAGGCAATGAAAACTAAGATATACAATTTTAAAATCTCCTTTTCTATTGAAGGTTTTTCTCCTAAAATTTTCCTTCTCCTTGCATTTCATTTATATAAATCTGCCTAATTCATTAATGTATTATTAATAATATAGATGTAAGGTTTGTTTTCTGAACCATCTCTAAAATGTAAAGAAATTTAGTCTATAAGGAAACAATTTTACCTGAATAAACAACCTGATAACCTAACAATTTTAAAATAGGGCAAATTTATAATAAATAATAATATGGAAAATGTTAGGGATACGGTAAAGTCAATTTATGGTTTTGTTTGCCTAACCCCCGCCTTAAAACTGAGAGGTATGTCTGAAGGTATGGATATTTTAGTGCAGGGCTTTCCAACTCTTTCAACCATACGACTCCCCACAACCAGGTAAAAATATTCATATTCAGAAAAATTCAAGCAAATCTACAAAAGTTGTTGAAAATGCATTTTAAAGCAAATTTCTGAATTTTTCTGCAAAATTTCATTGATACTGCATTTTTTAAGAAAATTTCTTTAAAACTGCATTTCTGTAAAAAAATATGTTGGAATTGCATTTTCCTGCTAAATTTCGTTGAGATTACATGTAATTTTATATAAAATTTCATGTGTATGTGAGTTGGTAGCGAGCTCGCCTATGTGTTTTGGGGTCGTGGGTTTGATTCCCACCAGCGGCTCTGTTCCGACGCTGGAAAATCTAGCCACATGGTCTTTGTAACCCGACTTTTCCCCGGACAGTAAAATTAGAATATAAATTTACTTTGTATTGTAATTCATATAAATAAATAAACATTTTTCTAAAAAAAAATCTTGAAATTAAATTTTTTTAGAAAGTTCCTTGAAATTGAATTTTTAGAAAGTTCCTTGATATTTTAATTTTTCCAGAAAATTCCTTCAAATTTGTATTTTTCTAAAAAATGTTGTTGGCATCGAATTTTTCTACAAAATTTCGTTGAATTTTAATTTTTTGTTTGAAAATTTCGCGAAAGTTGCATTTATATAAAATGTTGTCATTGTCAAAAAAACACTTTTCTATAAAATGGTTTCAAAATGCATTTTTCTAGAAAATTTCGTTCAAATAGTTGTTTTTTTTTGAAAATTTTGTCAAAAATAATTTTTTATAAAAAATTTGGTTTTTTCTAGATATTTATGTTAAATTGAATTTTTATAGAAAATTTCTCCAAAAATTATTTTTTCTAGATAATTTCGTCAAAATTGATTTTCTTAAAATATTTTTTATCAGAAATTTCACGTTTTCTGAATTTTTCTACAAAATTTTTTTGTTTGAAAATTACGCATTTGTATAAAATGATGTCAAGTTCAATATTTTTAAATTATTTTTGTCAAAATTACGTTTTACTCGTCAAATTAGTTTTTCTTTTGAAAATTTTGTCAAAACTAAATTTTTATTAAAAATTGCGTGTTTTCTAGAAATTTATCGAATTTTTCTACAAAATTTCGTTGAATTAGAAATTTTTTTGTTTGCAAAATGTTGCATTTATATAAAATGTGTCATGCTTAATATTTTTATTTTTGTTGTCAAAAAAAAGGCTTTTCTACAAAGTTTCTTCAAAATGCATTGTTCTAGAAAATTTTGTCCAAATAGTTTTTTTTGAAAATGTTGTCCAAAATACATTTTTATTAAAAATTTTGTGTTTTCTAGAAATTTATATTAAATTTCTCCAAACACGGCATATTTTTATTAAAAAATTCGTGCTTTCTAGAAATTTATACCAAATTAAATTTTTCTAGAAAATTTCTTTGAGATTGCTCTTTTCTAGAAAATTCCATCGAATTACACATTTCTAGAAAATTTCGTCGAAATTGAATTTTCTTCAAAATTTCGTTGAAATTCAATTTAATGAAAATTTCAATTTTATAGAAAATTTCATGATAATTAAATTATTCTAAAAAAAATTCTTAAATTTCTATAAAATTTCCGCAAAAAAACATTTTTCAAGAAAATTATGCCAAAATGTATTTTTTTATTGATTTCGTCAAAATTGATTTTTTAAAATATTTTTATTTGAAAATTTCGTGTTTTCTAGAAATTATGTCAAAATTCAATATTTTTAGAATATTTCTTCAAACTTGCACAATTCTGAATATTTCTTCAAAATTTAGCTTTTCTAGAAAATTTTGTTCAAATTGAATTTTTCTTTAACATTTTCTATGCAATTGATAGAATTTCATAATAATTTCTACAAAAAAGCATTTTTCTAAAAAATTTTGTCGAAAAAAACATTTTTATTGGAAATTTCGTGTTTTCTAGAAATTTATTTACAGTTTTTCTAGAAAATTTCGTCACAATTTATTTATTTTTTGGTTGATTTCGTCAATTTTTTTTTAAATATATTTTTATTGAAATTTTTTTTTTCTAGATGTCAAAAATCAATTTTTCTAAAAGATTTCTTATTTCTAGAAAATGTATAGAAAAATAATTGAATTGCATTTTTCTAGAATATTTTTGTTAAAATAGTATTTCTCTACAAAATTTCATAAAATGGAATTTTTACCACAAAATTCCGTTGAAATTGAAAAGGCAGATGCTCGGAATAAGGGCCCCCATAACGGATTAAAGGCCGATGAACCGTTTGAAGGACGAGGACTTCTGATTAGTGACCTCTGCCCGGATTGAAAAATTCAATTTCAAAGAAATTCTAAAAAAATTAGATATCAACGAAATTTTCTTGAAAAACTAGATTTTGAAGAGATTTTCTAGAAAAGTCGAACTTCAAATAAATTTTCTAGAAAATTTTAATTTTGATATAAATTTCCAGAAAACACAAATTTTCAATAAAAATTTAGTTTCGAAAAAAAAATCAATTATATAGAAAATGTATTTTTAAGAAATTTTATAGAAAAATGCATTTTGACATAAATTTCTAGATAACACGAAATTTTTAATGAAAATGTACTTTCGACAAAATTTTCTTAAAAAAAACTATTTTGACGAAATTTTCTAGAAAAGTTTATTTTCGACGAAATTTTAAAGAAAAATATATTTTTGAAGAAATTTTATAGAAAAATGCAATTTGACATAAATTTCACAAAAATTTTTAATAAAAATTTATTTTCCACAAAATTTTCAAAAAAAAATACTTTTTTCACTAAATTGTATAGAAAAATGGATTTTTCAATAAATTTTAAAATACGATGTTGAAAATTTTTTTTAATATATTAAACATTCCTATAAAATTTCGATTTCTATTAGATTTTGCTGAAATTTGCTATTTTCTACAAAATTTGCAATTTCTGTTAAATATTCAGAAATTTTAAATAAATTTTGTAGAAAACACGAAATTTTCAATAAAAATTTATTTTCAAAAAAATTTAAATTTTAAGAAATTTTATAAAAAACAAAATTTTTTTCTGACAAAATTAAAAAAATATATCGAAATTTTCTAGAAAAATTAAAAGTTTTTCTATAAAAATTCTATTTCTATTAGATTTAGCTGACATTTTCTATAAAAATGCAAACTCCTTTAAATTTACAATTTCTTGCATTTTGCAAGCAAATATTAATTTAGGGGAAATTTTCTAGAAAAATAAAATTTCGTCACTTTGAAGGACATAATTTTAAAAAACATCCCGGGGAACTGCAAAGCTGATTAACTTACTGGAAAATGGACGACATTACAAATTTTCAAAGAATCTGCCCACGTACTGCTTGTTGGCTTAGGCAAGATAGCCTCTTGACCAGTCCAATGAAAGATGGAAAGAAATCGGCACCTGTAGGGTAGCTAGACAAATCTGACCATGATACGAACTGAGAAGGTCAAAATGTCCCCTGGCATTAGAGAAAAAAAGGACTGTCTACGTTAGAAGTGGAACATATTTCTCCAACTTTTGATATTGAAGATATCATTAGAGTTTTGACCAAACATTTTCACACCTCCCTCATATGTATCACATCTCTACCCTCAAATCCTTAATGCTTTATTTATCACTTACTTGTGTTGAACTTCGTCTCAGACCACCCTGTAGGAATGCTGGTAATGCAGTCGGTAATCTGAATTGTTCCTCCTGATTGTCTTGGATCGGTAGTTGTGTTTGCTGCGGCTGCTGTTGATGGAATTGATGCAGTGACGGTGGTTGTGGGGGTAACGCAGAATTTACAGAACCTGTTGCATCACTGGTAGAACCGACATGTCGCAATTTAATAGCACCAGTCAATGGAGGCAATTGTGGTCCAATGCCAATGGCTACACCACCCGGCGGAGGGACTACAATCGATGAGTAGCTTTTGCTTTTAGGGATGAGATTTCTGCAAAAACAAAAAGTAGACAGAAAATGCAAAATTAATTTTAGTTTATAGAATTAAAATTTTTATCATAGCTTCTATATTTAAAATTCCGCAATTATAATTATTCATAACCACCTTCGTTTTGAGAAAATACACTTAGGAAAACCGCAGTTAAATTATTTTATTATGTATCTTTTGGAAATAAATGTGTGACTTTTCCACAACCTTTCGTTTTATGGGATGTTGTTTTTTTTTTTTTGTTTGGCCCTCATCATTAGTTGGGAGAGTGCGGCCCATTCATGACCCTGTGTATGGATTATGATGCACATCATCATGCGCATGATGATAACCAAAGACGTTGGTTTCTTCGTTTAATGATCATTTATTTTAAAGCCTAAATCGTGACGATGCACTTCACATTTTAATGAGATTTTCTGTTCAAATTTATTTTTCTTTTCTTCTATGTTTTTTCTTCTACAGTTTCCAATTGGTTTTGTTTGTGTGGCCTCTTTGACTTCTGTTGTCTGTGGAAAAGGGGGACCGAGTATGTTTCTATTGCGACTATGTGTGAGTTTAATTCTAACACTTTTCCTTAAAATCATAAGTCATAGATAAAGTGAAACTTTATTGTATGACCAGAGTTACCATAAAATATTTTTCGTTGCAAGTTCAAGTTTATGTTCTGCAGTTGCTTACATTTGATGGAGAACTCAAAAAAAAAAAACAATATCGATACCTCCATTCTAAAACAAGCTAAGTCGACATAGCATGTTTTAAGGGAGATTGCATTTGTAATTTCTAAATATTCCAAATTATGTTCATTCAAAATTTGGTGTTTATTCGTCAACTCAATCAGAAGTTATTTACAAAACAGTACAGGTCATTCGATTTCCATCATAAAGGAATTCCACACAAATTTAAAATAATCATCATACTTTGATCGCCTCTCCTGAAAAACTACCTTTTTGCACTTAGCATAGTTTAGAATGGAGGTGTCGATATGTAAATACATTAGTATGGGTCGATCCTTATTACAAAACAAGTAACTGATATCTGAAGTCGGGCGTAACCGACCGTATAACACTCTCCATAATTTTTCGCCAATCAATTCTCATAACATTCATATGTCTCATATGGCAAAATCAAAACAAGGACCGATATAGATACATTTCACTATGATAGATATCTGCGATAGAAGGGCTCTCGAGCCTATATTCAAGGGCTTGAATGATCCACAACTGATATCTGCGATTGACGACCACTTAGCAGCCTAAAGAATCACGCTAGATATCCATGATGAGCATTACATCGGGTTGGCCTCCATGTTAAATACATCGCAATTGCTATACGAAATATTAAAGCTCACCTAGAGACAGTTGCAAGAACATTTATTTTCTACATCCTCCAAAGTCGTTTTTTTCGATAGGATAAAAAATCCTTTAAGAACCAAATTCAAAGAGCCCCAGCGCCTTATAGGCTTTATAGAGGCAAAACTGGCAACATTAACAAAATATCTCAATCAATAATATAATAGACAATATCTCAAAAATAAAATACATATTATGAATTTTCATAAATTATAATTCGAAATTGAAAATAATTCTAAATTTTATGTTAGAAGTTTTTCTAAATTCTCCAAAAGGTGTTGCTTAGTTAAATCAAGTCGGCATCTTAAAACTACCAAATTATTTGTTTGCCTTGTATTTCTACCAGTTCTTATTCGATTTTCTCCAAATGTGATAGTTGTTGA
Source organism: Eudasyphora cyanicolor (assembly GCA_963930755.1). Taxonomy (NCBI): domain Eukaryota; kingdom Metazoa; phylum Arthropoda; class Insecta; order Diptera; family Muscidae; genus Eudasyphora; species Eudasyphora cyanicolor. The sequence continues at coordinate 136,689,656 of OZ005735.1, forward strand.
TAATGTACAGGATTTGATGTTTGTATATTTACCTCTGATTGGTAACACATTTTTCGTTTTATATTTATACAAATTTAGTGTGTGATATCTGATTGGTAGGTTATGTACTATTTTTAGAGCCTTATTTTGAGCAGATTGTAAGGATTTTAAGGGAGTACTCATTTTACATCCATATATTATCGGAAGATACGTTAAATGAGAGTGTGCAAGGGTTTGATAGATCAGTTCTTTCGTTTCAGTGTTTAACTTGTTCTTGAATTTGTATAAGATTCCTGTAGCTGAAGATATTTTTGCTTTTAAATCTTCTATATGAGAATCCCACAACAGATTATGACTAAAAGTAACTCGCAACTATTTTACTGTTCTTGATTCAGCAACAAGAGCACCATTTATGTGAACAAACATATCTCCGTCACTACGATTAATATGGGGCTTGAATCTTATGAATTTCGTTTTACCAGAATTTAAAACCAATTTATTAAAACGGGTAAATTCAGCTAGAATACACGCTGAAAAAAAATCGCTCCTGTAGTATATTGTCCCAAACATATTCGGCTTGAAACATATATATCTTTAGGATACACTCTAAACATATAATATTTGGTACACACAAAAATTATATATTTGGGAAGATGTTGTTCTAAACAAATCTTTGTTTACATCCCAATGTGTTTATTTTGGACTATTTTTTCCGAAACTAATATTTATTTTCATTTAAGTATTCAGAAAATATCTAAATTGTGTAAAATTTTTCAGGAATTCTGTTAATTTTTTCAAAAATTTTAACGTCTTAAATATAAAAAATAATAAAAATTGAAATCATACAATCTTGGGTCGAAATATATACTTGGAGGATTGACAACCAATGATGGCTTGGAATACTCAGAAATTTTAAATGATTGGTTTAAAACATAAGATATTGCTGCATTTGGTATCATAACTGGGAGGTTCAAACCAAAAAAAAACCAAAAAAAAAACAAAAAAAAAAATAAAATTTAAATTCGAAAAATTCAACAAAAGTTTCGAAAATCTTTTTTAAATAAAATATATTTGGAGAAATTCCTAAACAATCATTTTATTTGTATTCAAATACATATGTTATTTGAGAAATTTAGTTTGCAAATATTATATGTTGTAACATATTAATATACGAGTTCCAAATATATTTTATTGATTTTCAAATAAAATTTATTTGCTCAGAAATATATAATATATAAAAATTAGTGTTCCAAATATATTTTCTTTCTATTCAAACATATCAAAAAAGGCATTCAAACATATCAAAAAACAAACAAACATCATCTGTAAACATGTAAAGGTTTCCATAAAAAATTATATTTTTAAGATCATCAATGTCGATTTTGAACAATAGGGGGCCCAAAACACTCCCTTGAGGAACACCATGTTGAACAGGCAACATACTACTTCTGGAATTCCCAACTTGAACATACTACATACCTTTTACTAAGATAATCCTTAAATAGTGTCAAAGTACACGCTGAAAAAAATCGCTTCTGTAGTATATTGTCCCAAACATATTCGGCTTGAAACATATATATGTTTGGGGTAGACTCTAAGCATGTAATATTTGGTACACACAAAAATTGTGTATTTGGGAAGATGTTGTTCTAAACAAATATTTGTTTACATTCCAATATGTTTTTATTTGCGACTATTATTTCCGAAACAAATATTTATTTGCATTTAAGTATTCATAAAATACATAAATTGTCTCAAATTTGTCAGTAATTCAAAGTTAAATTTTTAGAAATGTTTAATGTTCGTAAAAAATAATAATTGAAATCATATACGGGTCTGTTCTGTAATCACGGCGATTGGATATCACGATGATTTTAAAATCACCGGCGACTTAACATAACTTTTGGAATTCGAAATCACCCGAACATATTTCGAACAGTCATTTTTGGGAGGCTATGAATAATAAACCGGGCGATTTCGAACTCCAACAGCGACTGTAAGTCGCCGGTGATTTTAAAATAGCCGTGATTTCAAATCACCTTGCTACAGAACAGACCCGATAATCTTGGATCAATATAAAGTACTTAGAGGATTGACGACTAATGATGGCTTGGAATACTCAGAAATTTGAAATGATTGATTTAAAACAGTAGGTAATGCTGCATATGGTATCATAACTGGGAGGTACAATTCGAAACCCAAGAAAAATTGAAACTGAAATATGAAAAACTCAGCAAAATTTTTGGAAAATTTTTTTAAATAAAATATATTTGGAAAAATTCTTAAATAACAATTTTATTTGTATTTAAACCCATATTTTATTTGAGAAATTTAGTTTGCAAATATAATTTGTTGTAATATATTAATATATGCGTTCCAAATATATTTTATTGATTTTCAAATAAAATGTATTTGCTAAGAAATATATAATATTTAAAAATTTGTGTTCCAAATATATTTTCTTTCGATTCAAACATATCAAAAAAGGCGATTTTGCCCCGTGTATCATTAGACAACCCTATATTTTTAAGCTTTCTCACTAAAATGTCATGTTGAACCAAGTCCAACGCCTTTGAAAAGTCAAAGAAGACACCTGCAACTCCTTTAGACCCATCATCAATTTCACTACAAATATACAGGGTGGCTGATATGTAATGCAACAAAGTAAAGCGCTATATTTTTTTTAATTTTTTTTTAAATTTTATTGTTCAAAAGCAAAAAATGTCGGAAATAACATAAAATTTTAGAAACGGTTTAGATTTGTTCGAATTGGCCACCTTTGGCACGAATTATGGCCTTCAAACGGCCGACAAAGCCATCACACGCTGCACGAAAGTGGCTCTGCGGTATTTTGGCCCATTCCCGGTGAAGCGCCGTCTTGAGATGATCGATACTTTGGTATTTTTTAGTGCGAACCTTACTCTCTAAAATGCCCCAGGCGCAAAAGTCCAACGGATTGAGATCCGGAGATCTTGGTGGCCATTGTGCGGTAGAAATGAAGCGAGGAACCTCCTTTTTAAGCCATTCTTGGTTGACGCGTGCTGAGTGCGATGGTGCTGAGTCCTGTTGGAATGTCCATGGTCTGCGGCCGAAATGTGGGGAGCGACCATCGGCCGTTACGGCGGCCCACACCATTACCATCGGCGGCGCTTGAGTTCTGGTGGCCAATCGAAGGTGTAAATTTTCAGCTGACCTCTTTGGTAAGTAAACCCGATCATTTTGTTTGTTCACAAACTGCTCAATTTGGAATGGCTTCTCATCGGAGAAAACCAAATTCGGCAACTGGCCACTTTCGTGCAAGCGAAGCAACTCCTTGGCTCTTTCCAGTCTAACTTTTTTTTGTGCATCGGTGAGCTCTTGCACTTTTTGGAACTTCAATGGCTTTAGTCCAAGCTCATTTTTTAATATGAGTTGTATCAGTTCTCGAGATATGTTTAGCTCACGAGCAATTTTTCTACCACTGCGGCGTGGATTTCGATCAAATCTGGCCTTCACTTTTCGGATCATTTCTGGTATTGTTACCGTTTTTTTCGTCCACTTTTTGGACGCGATGCAACACTGCCAGTATCACGGTAACGAGCAATGGTACGAGAAACAAAAGATTTATTCACATTTAAATGCTGGAGGGCTCTAACGATAGCCACTTGTGTTTTTCCACCCAAATATAAAGCAATCACACTATCACGCTTGAATTCCATCACGAATAACTTTTTTTCTGAATCTGAAGATCAAAATGCTTTTGTAAGCTTGTAAACAATAAAATGAACTGTCACTGAAATAAATCTGTCAGCTATCAGACTAGCGGTTTAGAAATGATAGCAACCTGAAGTTGGTTGCAATACATATCAGCCACCCTGTACTGTACTACATTTATAACTGCTTCTTCAGTGCCAGATCCCTTTCTGAAACCATATTGTCTCTCAAACAAAATGTCATTAACAAGAAGATATTTAGACAACTGTTCAAATATAAGTTTTTCCAAAACTTTTTCTATGATTGATAGTACGGATATGAGCCTAAAGTCAACAATATTGCTCGATTGAGCTTTCTTGGGTATCGGTAAAATTTTATGAATTTTAAAGGATTCGTGGTATTTTTTATCTACAATCATGTTGTTAAATATTTTTGCTAGAATATCTATTATTAACTGTTTTTTAATAAATAGCATATTCGGCGTAATGTGGTCATAACCAGGGCTTTTCTTAACTCTTATATCATGCAGAATATTTGGTTGCAGTTGGAATTTTGTGGACTACGGTTAGGGTTCTAAACATATTGACGTCATCATTATAATAGTGCTGAATATTATCATTGAGCTCAATTACAGAATCACAAAAATACATATTAAAAGCAAAGGCTTCATCATCATAATTTAGATAGATGTGCCATCAACTGTAAAAAATTCCTTATTCAGTTTGCTGGTACGACCTAGTTGCTTATTCAAAAATTGCCATGTTTTTTTTCACATTTCCTTTGTACGAACTCAAGGTTCGTGAGTAAAAATCTTGCTTGCAAAAATCTTTTATTGCAAATTTAAATTATTTTGCGTATACGCCACAGTTGCAGTTTAACATTGTTGTTATCTTTACACGCTGAAAAAAAATCGCTTCTGTAGTACATTGTCCCAAACATATTCTGCTTGAAATATACAAATGTTTAGTGTACACTCCAAATGTATAATATTTGACACACACAAATACTATATGTTTGGGAGGATATTGTTCTAAACAAAAATATGTTCCCGTTCTACTATTTTTTTATTTGAAACTAATATTTCCGAAACAAAGATTAATTTGTATTTATGTATTTTGGCAACGAATCAATGTCTTAATTTAAAGACAAGTTTTCTGTTTTTCGGAAGATCAAAGTGCATTTTTGTTTATAAATTGTATATGTTTGTAAAATGCAACTAAAACTTAAATCGTAACTATAAATTGCATTGATGGATTGACAAAAAATGATGTATTGGAATATTTAAAAATTAAAAATTATTGATGTAAAACAAAAGCTAATGCTGCTAAAGACATTTTTAACTATAAAGTTTAACGCGAAATCTAGGAAAAACTAACTAAAATTCGAAAAACATAGCAAAGTCTAAAAAATCTTTTTTTAAATAATATATATTTGGAAAACTTCTTAAGCAATAACTTTGTTTGTGTGTAAACACATATTTTATTTGTGAAAGTCAGTTTGCAAATATATTATGTTCTAATATATTAATATATTCGTCCCAAACAAAATTTCTTGATTTTCAAATAAAATTTGTTTGTTAACAAATATAAAATATTTAAAAAAATCGTTTCCAAATATATTTTCTTTCAATTCAAACATATCAAAAGTGCAGATTTTCCCCCGTGTATTGTTACGCCTTTGTTTTAAAAATTTTTTCTTAAAATTTATTAGAGAAAGTAAGTTATCGTTCATCCAAGGAGTAAGTTTGAAACGAAAATCAAGAGATCTTGAAGTAATCCTCGTACCTTGAGATATAGCGGAAGTAAAGACATGAATATGATCTCCACACAGTTCAGATGAGTCCAAAGTATTATGCAGAGCGGGATGTGCAACATCCAAAATGTCCGAAAATTTCTCAAAATCTAAAATTTTTTTCTGTTTCAAGATTCGGTCACATGATAGAAAAGCTAAAAGAACACAGCAACATAACATGTTGTGATCAGACAAATTGTTCTCAATGCTATGAACAAGAATATCTTCGGGTAGACTAGTCAAATCTCCGAAAGAGTCTACATATCTGCATACGAGGCAAACCTTACAGATCCACTGTGTATTCAAATCTTTACTAGTGTCTTAAATATCCACAACAGATACTTGCTGTATATATCTGTTCAAGAACCCTATCGATTCATCATCGATATCTGCGATTGAAGTCTACCCAAAAACCATAAATATGTACGATTCCTGCCATTGAAGTTAACGGAAAGTCCATAAATATTAACAATTGATTCCTAGAGTGGAGTCCGCGAAATACGAGTTTTAAGAACGGTTATTGAAATTTATTGCACACAATCCACGATTCAAAAATTCGTAAGGTTCTTAAATACATACGATCTTTAAGGCTAATCAAGAGTCCTAAAGATCCAAGGCAAATTACACTATGCAACAAATGAACACTTTTTAAAAAATACACGGACTTGACAGTATAGGTTCGATAACCCTATACTCGGTTTGGCGAAATTGGTGACCAATTTTTTTTATGGGCCTCCAAAGTTTCTGAAAATCAGTGGGCCCCTCGAAAAAGGTGTCATCAGCTTTTGACCAACAACTAATTCAGACTTGGTGATACCGCTTAACTATATTTGGCAATAATGTAGCTAAGAATATGCTGAACAAAGTTTCTTAACATTTTTTGCGAAAACAATTTTTTCCGGTACTTTTTTTTTTGAAAAAGTATAGGAAAAAAATATTTTTTTTTCACTTTTTTCAGCATAACTTTCAGGGGCTCTTAATTTTTCGCTAACAATGTTTGGCAAAATTGTAGCCAACGTGAATCTGAACAACTCTTGTGAACATATCAATACAATCTGAACGTGTCTAGGTACCCTAAATAGCTCATAAAACCACATTGTACCCCAAAAATGTAAGTATTTCACTGTTATGTAACAAAAATATATATTTTTGGTATAGGGTATGTTCAGCTACTTTAAAGAAAATATTAAGGTCAATATTTTTGTGGAACATATTAACCCTCTAGCTCCCCCACATAACTGTAATTTTTGGCCCCATTTTAACAAATCGTAAAAAACACCCCTTAAAATGGGGAGGGCGGGGATGATATGTTCTACAAAAATGTTGGCCATAAAATTGTACTATATGTGTCAGAACAAACCAAAGCTAAAAAATTAACACAACACCGAAAAAAGGTCAAATTACTGATCGTGCAGCAATGTTAGTAATACGATATAGTGGTCGAAGCAATAACCATACCAGTTAAGAGAGTTTTTGACAGCAATTTGGCCGTTTTTGGTTTTTGTGTTAAGTTTTATGGCCAACATTTTTGTAGAACATTTCATCCCCGCCCTCCCCATTTTAAGGGGTGTTTTTTACGTTTTGTAAAATGGGGCCAAAAATTACAGTTATGTGGGGGAGCTAGAGGGTTAATATGTTCCACAAAAATATTGACCTTAATATTTTCTATAAAGTAGCTGAACATACCCTATACCAAAAAAATATATTTTTGTTACATAACAGTGAAATACTTACATTTTTGGGGTACAATGTGGTTTTTTGAGCTATTTAGGGTACCTAGACACGTTCAGATTGTATTGATATGTTCACAAGAGTTGTTCAGATTTACGTTGGCTACAATTTTGCCAAACATTGTTAGCGAAAAATTAAGAGCCCCTGAAAGTTATGCTGAAAAAAGTAAAAAAAAATATTTTTTTTCCTATACTTTTTCAAAAAAAAGTACCGGAAAAAAATTGTTTTCGCAAAAAATTTTAAGAAACTTTGTTCAGCATATTCTTAGCTACATTATTGCCAAATATAGTTAAGCGGTATCACCAAATCTGAATTAGTTGTTGGTCAAAAGCTGATGACACCTTTTTCGAGGGGACCACTAATTTTCAGAATCTTTGGAGGCCCATAAAAAAAAATTGGTCACCAATTTCGCCAAACCGAGTATAGGGTTATACTACCCTTTGATAGTAGAATCGAAACTATACTGTCAAGTCCGTGTATTTTTCACTGTTGCACAGTGTTATTAGTTTTAGGCAAATCAGTACAGCTGTGCCCACTAAATCAAATCCGACGGTACCTTTATATGGACGCTATATCAATGCATGGACCGATTATGTTTATTATATATAAGGAAAGATTGAAGAAACAGCTATCGATAACACTTTGGGCAAAATTTTTACAACAATACCAAATTAGTTATATATGAATGGGAAAAAGGTACCGTTTGACCAAAAAAAATATTCAACACCCTCTAGCTCGGACAGTTCTTAACCGATCTCGTTGAAATTTTGTGTCATAACTACTATCCAATATGTGCAAATTTCCTCCAGATCAGAAGAAATCACTTTTAAAAATTGATTCACTTGACATGCAATTTTGGCAATTTGCAAGTTCTTTTAAAAAAATACACAGTTTTCTTTATTTTGTCATAGGCAAAATCGTAGATCTTAAAGAGATCTATAAAATAGCTTTAACGCGAGCTTGTTTCAATCATTAGTCAACCTTATCGCGAATAAAATTTCACACGGAATTTGTTCCGATATACTCATATATACTCATTTTGTTATTCCACAAACGGAATAACAAAATGAGTATATACCCATCCTAGAGTCGATGGTATAAAAAATGTTTGCGTTAAGAAAATAACAATAATATTCTGTTCATTGCGATACGTCCCAATGCATGCAAATCATGCATAATATTTAATTTAAAAGCCGACAAATATTATGACCAATAAATGTCTGTCACTCAATGCAAAGTGTTTTCATTAAAATGTAAGACATAAAAAAACCGGTATTACCTCTTTTTATGTTTTTTAATTAGCACTCAACAAATACATCTCAAAGATATGTACGTTTTGAAATGCACACACGACACCGTATAAATTATTCGCACTTTCGAATGATTTCTAAGATATTTTCAATGCCTTGAAAGAAGTATTATTTAAGAGTCTTTTAACTATGTTAGTTCTTTGTTTAATTTTAAGATTTATTCTTTTTTATTGGTAATGTAATTGGTTTTAAGTTATTTTCAATATCTTTTTCACAATTTATTTGAAAGTGTTTTTTAATTATGGCATTTATCCTCAAGAGATATTCTCAATGCCTTTTACATGAGTTGTATATTCTTTTCGGTTTTTTTATTTTGAATGTATGTATTTTTTATAATTTATTTGAAAGTATTTTTCACCAGAACTTTGTAGAGGGGTTTCATTTGTTTTAGCGTTTTTTATTGGGAATGGAATTTTTTCAATATCTTGTTCACAATTTATTTGAAATTGTTTTTTTTAATTATCACAATTATTTGTAATATGTTCTAATGTCTTCTGCAAGAGTTGTTAAGTTCTTTTCATTTTTATTGGAAATGTATTGTTTTTAAGATATTTTCAATATCTTTTTCACAATTTATTTTAAATTATTTTTTCTATTTAGGCGATTTTTTTGGGAATGTACTTATTTTTTAAAGATATTTATCTTTTTCACAATTTATTTGAAATAGTTTTTCACAAGAACTATTTTAAAAACTTTTTGGGAATTGGGAATGTAGTTACTGTTTTAAAGATACTTTCAATATCTTTTTCGCAATCTATTTGAAATAGTTTTTTTGTCTTTTTCACTGGACGCAACCGTTCTACGAGAATAGCACCAAAGAACTGAAAAGTGAATTTCGAGGATTTCTTCACAACCCTAGACAACAACAAATACCCTCACAACACACACACAAAGAAACGCACATCGTCAGCAGAAGAGGGGCGCACTCAGTCACACATGTCAGGGGAATCCGGGCACCTGACTAACTATGGTCAGGCATTTAAAGACACCATAAAACAAAGCGTAAAGTATCCTGTAAATCTTGCCAACGTGTGCACTTTCAATTCCATCTACCTACCAGACGGAGGACCTGCCGTCCACCCAACCAATCAACCCACCCGAGGTAGCACCGAAAAACCCAAGTTTATTTGTTCGAGATTTGTTGGAATTGTTTAGCAATTATTGAGAACCACGCGAAAAATGACGCGTCCAGCGGTGGACAGGTACAAAAAATTATAATTATAAACGCCACCAACGTAATTCACATGTCGTCACAAACTGACCAAACAAACGGACAACAAAATATGTTTATTTATCACATAGTGTTCTGCGGATGTAAGAGGAGATTGTAATTATCTGATTTTCCGGAGTGTTTTTAAAATAAATGAAAGATAATTTATTGTTTGTCCCATTATTCAGTTAACACATACGCCTTAAATCCTCTGAATTGAAGAGTAAGAGAGATCAAGTCCTCCGAGTCGCCAACACCTGTTATGTTCAAAAAATTAATGACACATGAGTGTGATGAGTTTAGCGGAAACTCAGCACTAGACTACAATTAATCTAGTTGGAAAAAGCAACACTTTTTGGATAATTTTAAGCCTAAATACGTTGTAGTTGATTGTAAATGGAACATTCGAAGGATTTTTCCAAAAAAGGACATAAATCAGACTTTTCTTAACCAGTCAACTGATTGGTATACAACTTGGTACACTTATGAAGAGGTGTTGGACCTTCTACGAAGTAAATTTTTTTTCAGAAGCCAAATCTGCACAAATTTTCAATAATACAACTGCGATACCGACAATATCTACTGGGCCTAGCATTAACAACTGTTACTCTTGGGTACATCAAGAAAGATGATATTTCTTGGACTACGTCCAGTGCAAAAACGCTTCGAGTGCTCCTGGATACACACAGAATACAGTTTGGTTGCCTCAACCGAATTATTTGCCAACCGAATTTTGCTAGTTCTGTCTACTATCATGCGATTCCATCAGGACAACCAATATTTTGGTTGTGGTATACTTCTGCTTCCATGTTGACAACAATCATATTTGGTTGCGTCAACTACGAAAACAGTTTTCATTAATTTTTATTTTATTTATTGAACAAAAAACAAAACAATTCATAACAAAATTAAAAATCCCATATTACAAATTCAACATTATTATGAGATGTGGAAATATTTACAAAATATTCTGCATTCCACACATTAGTATCCACACGAGATAATTTTTGATTACCTATACCGTTCTTGAACAAGATGTTGAAGATTTTTTTATGTCGAGTAATTTTATTTTTTGTTTGTCATGTATCAGCAAAAGAACAGCAACCAATCTTTCGGTTGTATTTCCCAAAATACATTTAATTATTCTAAATTTGGGAAATTATTGGGATAACCAAAAAACGATTATTTATTAATATTTTTTCAGTTATAGTAACCAATTATTGGTTGCAATAATAATCTTTGGTCTATTGATACTATTTCTGTTGTCAAGAATAAAATATTGGTTGTCACAACCAAAAATCTATCATATGATACTATAATGAAAATTTAAATTTGGTTACCACAACTAACCGAGTGTCAATGAAAAAACAATATTAATTCGATTGATACAACCATCGATTTAGTTGCAAGCATTTTCATTTGATCGTATCCATGTTAATATTGTTGCTTCAACTAATTATATATAAATACAACCGACAGACAGTGTACTTTTTGTTGCTAGTACTATTTTTTTATTTTTTACAATCGAATTCCAAACAATTATTTTCCTGGGTGTACAAATTTCCCGGGCACCTATAAATAGGGACATTATATACTTCAATTGGGGATTCCCTTGAAGCGCTTCCATCAGAGTTCGCCAGCAAGATTGGGACCGACACTAGAATTCTTTGGGTTATCAAACGATTTAAACCTTTTGAGTCGCCAGAAAGATACAATGTCTCTCCGGTGGAGCTACGGGTAGTGGCTGATGCAATTGCTCCCTGGCTCAGAGAGATTTATGTATATTTATTGTGCCAAACGGAATAGCCGTCTCGTAAGTATTTCCGGCCGATTAGTGTATTGCCATTTCTCCTTAAAACCTTGGAGAGATTAATTGATATTAAACCTTAAGACACAATTTTATCACAGGCTACTGTCCACTCAACAGCATGCCTACAGTGATGGCAAATCCACCGAAACCGTCCTGCATGATTTTGTCAGCTTAATTAAAGGATCTCTCTCTGTTAGGGAACATAATATGGTAGCTATCTTATGGCGGTTTCGTTTCTGCAAAAAATGCAACATTTTCGTTGCTTTTTTCCCCCGAAAACAGGACTTGTATACCATATTATAGAAATTTGAAATAGGAGGACTGTATCAGTCGACCTAAAAAGGGCAAATATTTTTAAGAACTTTTTTTTCAGAATCGGAATCGCCATTAGATACATATAGAGGGAGCCTTCAGTAACATGAATCCAGTCAGACCTATAATTATAGCTCTAGCGACCCCGGGTGTTGACAGCAGTATACGAAGGTTCGTTCAGAACCATCAGATTAAGAGACGTATTTCTGAGACGTTTAGTTATTTTATGTGATCGCTCTTTTTAGTTCAGTTCAATTGAGTGAACTAGTTCGTTTATTTAGTTCACCAGCTCACTTAAGCTCCCCAGCTCTTTAGCTCAACAGATCTTTAGCTCAGCAGTTCACCAGCTCACTTAAGCTCACCAGCTCTTTAGCTCAACAGCTCTTTAGCTCAACAGCTCTTTAGCTCATCGGGTCTTTAGTTCACCAGCCTACGTTATTTAAACAGCTCTTTAGTTCTGCAGTTCATTTCGTTCAGATCTCTAGTCCAAATCAGCCGCTATTAAAGAAATCTATTTGGAATATGAATGGTATGAATTGAATATACAGCGTTTTCCAATAAGAGTGATATGATTTCTTTGAAAAAAACACACTTATTGTTAAGGAAATTCAAAAGTTTTTTTATTTAATGTGAAGTACAATCAATACAATTAAGTTCTAAATAAAACGTCATTCAAATGGCCTCCACGACTTCTTCTGCAGGAACGAATTCGATGAATCCAATTTTCGAGCACATTTTCCACTAAATCAAGTCGTATGTCATGAATGGCACGTTCAATATTGACTTGTAAAGCTTGAAGATAGTCTGGTTTATTTCGAACGATCAATGACTTCAAATAACCCCACAAGAAATAGTCTAATGGTGTTAAATCACAACTTCTTGGAGGCCATTCGATATCACAATTTCTTAAAGCAATCGAATCTCCAAACTTTTCTCGCAACCATTCAATTGTCAAATTGTGCGGCATCCAACGAGAGCAAACCTTTTTTACGACCAGGTGTTCATGCAACATTCTGAAACGAGCAATGATGGCTGTGGCAGAGCTATATACCTGTAAAAGGGCAATAGGAAAACGCTGGGGTCTGAGACCGCGCATACTTTATAGGTTGTATACCGCTGTAGTCAGACCGATAATGATGTACGGCATTGTCGTCTGGTGAACAGCCCTACGGAAATCCACCTTCTGCGCGAAACAAAACTAGGTTCGGCGAAAGGATGCTATATGTATCACTGGGGCGCTGAGAACGACACCAACTGAGGTACTAAAGGTTGTACTACATTTAAAGACATTATAGCAGTGCTATATGCCGCATGTACTGCGATTAGGCTTAGGGAACTGTTACTATTGGCTACGGACATCGTATCATTCTAGACACAATGGCTGACCTTCCGGGCATTATTGATTATGCTATGACTGAACCACTTTTTGACAAGAAGTATCCAACTCTTAAATCTGATAGATCCGAATGGAATGGTCGGGTCCCAGGACATATGAGATCTGTTAACTTCTATACAGACGGTCTCAAACTCAACAACTAAGCCTTTGGTGTCTTTTCTGGGGAACTTGAGCTATCCATTGCAAAAAGACTGCCTGATCACAGTGGTGTTTACCAGGCAGAAATTTTAGCTATTAAGTGGTAACGGAATGGCTAAAAATTAATGTAATAGACCCAAATCGTTATCAATATTTTCTCGGATAGTCGGACTGCTATCAAGTTCCTGGAAACAAAAACTGCCCTCGACTGTCGCAGATCTTTTAACGAGATGGCTGACAGTTCAATATTCACCGGATATGGATGCAGGGCTACATGGACATACCAGTAACGAGATGGCTGACAGTTCAATATTCACCTGATATGGATGCAGGGCTACATGGACATACCAGAGAGACATACCATATTTATATAAAACACTATGCCGTACGTTGAAACACGCATCACTCCAGAACGGATAGTTCGATTTCCATGATTTTGGGCTTTATGAGTTCGCAGTGGCTCCAGAAGTGCCACATGAATTTGCAAGACTAGGAACTACCTTACACGCTCCAAGGGAACTGGAATATGTGGGCATGCCCCTCATGCGACCTGCAAGCTTTTCTTGGGACATAGTGCACTTACGGCTACAAATGACAGGTGGTCACTAGTCAGGAACTGCATACATTCAGGGCTGATGTGGCCCGGCCTAAACTCAAAACGTATCAACGACCTGCAGTCGTTATCGTTATGCCACTTATCGAGTCGGCTATGACGAATCACTCACTGCCTTATTGGACGGCACGCAGTAATTGAACGTCTTGCAAAATGACTTATGCGGAAGTTGGGGAGACAAAGAAGAGAAGAAATCAATATAACACCTTCTGTGGCTGTGCCCTGCTCTCCCTAGAAGGCGGCATGCAACCCTAGCCTCTCATTTCTTTGGGGAGTTATCTAACCAAATCAAATGGCTTCAACGTGAGTGGCTTTGGAAAACATTTGTTTTCCCTGACGTCCCTGCGGTAGCACAATGGACTATATAGTCTAAGTGAGTCTGTTATATAGGCTGTCACTCTTAACCTAACCTAACTAAAATATAAGAAGAGAACAATGCTGTCTTGCTCCGATATACACCTAAACCACTGTGTCTGGCTCATCTAGCCAATTTATATAGAGCCACCCGTATAATGTATCCGAGGATGTTGGGGAATTTGCAAGTTATTACGGTTACAACGTCGTCCGCATATGCCACGACCTTAAAGTCACAACGTTCTACATCTAACAGGTTTCAATTCACCGTAGATTCTTCCTTGCGGGGTCCCCCTCTTTACAAACTAAATACTTCAGAGTTTTCGCTCGGAGACTTGCTGTTATGCGTCTTCTATTCAGAAAATGGTGATCTAGTACTATCAATTAGTATAGTTCAACCTTAGATGCGTCAACGCAATTACCGTGTCTGAGTGAATGTTGTTAAAAGCCCCTTCTACATCTATAACAAGAAAGGCCACCATAGTGGATTTCTTGAAATGTAGAGACGATACAATAGTGCCCACCAGTTCTTGCAGAACAGACTCGGTAGAAGTATCCTTTCCCGGTTTCCTGACAAGAGTTTTATATCAACGTACGAGTATCCATTTCTCATTGGACTGCCGGACTGTCTCTTGCCGAAGCCAAAGTTTGCATGCATTCTTCGAGAATTTGTCCCTTTCTTAGCAAGATCGTCGGCTTCGCAGTTCCCCGGGATATCCCTATACTACCAATATTTCAGCTACTCATATGCGGTAAATGTTAAACTGCCCACCCATCTCGTTGAGGGATCTGCGGCAGTCGAGTTTTGTTTTATCGATAAAGGACTACAAAAAAACTATATCACAATTCTATCATTTATCTTGTATAGCTCTCGATATCTGCATTTTAAATTTAAAATTTACATTTTTCCCCCATTTTACAACCAATGTAGCTGGTGCCATACAATTTATAGTAAACGTGGACCATATCGGCCCAACTTATGATATAGCCTCCATTTAAATTTACATCGGATTAGACCTCTACACTCCTGCGGAGAACGGTCCATATCGGTTGATGTTTCGACATAGCTCTCAGATAAAGATTCTGAAAGACAAAATGTCTAAAACATTGTAACAAATCTGAGTAGCAGTTTAAAACATCTGATATTTATGAATTGCAGATCTCAGAAATATTTTGTAAGTTAGAGAATCATTCTTTTAAGCGTTTACGACTTTTCAAGAGCGCAACTAATATTGTGGCACTTTTAACTACGAAGATTCTCGAAATGTGCCAGTCTGACGGCTACTTATTGGGATTAGGGATTATTTTTGTTTCCATGAAAACTTCAGAGGTAAAAGTCCACAGGATGCTAACAGAATATTATTTAGAAGCAAATCTTGTGCTTTACTGTCTTGTTAAAATACTGTGAACACAACGCTTCGAACATTTTATTATAAATTTTAGTAACCAGTGTATTTTGTTCTACAGCTGTTGAAGAATTTTTCTTTCTTTTCCAACCTCGCAAACAGGTAGTTAGTTATTTTATGACATGTTGTAGAGCCGCATGTTTACTCAATGTTAGAGACCGTAATTAAACCATTTAAAAAATAAATATAAAATCGTTCATATTTGTTGTTTGTTTTCTGTTTATTACAGCAGCCATATATAATTTACAACTTTTCACAAAATTTAATCGGTTTACTCGGTTGAGGCCAAAGTCTATGATTTGCCAATTTTCATTTTCATTTCCATACAGACGTTTTATACGTACGTACGATACATGACCAGTATCTGCCAAGAGGTGGTGGCCTAATGAAATTGAGACCGTCGCGACGGTGTCTTGGTCGATTGGTCGGACGGGCGGCCAACCGGCCGACCGGCTTGGTGAGTTGCTTATTTTAATCAAATGAACGTATGTGAAGTTGGACGTTTTAAGCCACAGCGTCACATTGGGAGGAAGAGTTTCAAAGTTAAGGCAAAGTTCAAAAGATATTCGTTGTGAATTGCATTTTAGGAAATTTTACAGAATGTCGAAGACACCTGTAGTTTTTGCCTGACAGAAATCTTAGCTATTAGAGAGGTAGCAGAATGGCTGAGAATGAATGTTCTGACTAAAGTTGGTAACAATTATTTTTTCTGATTACCAGGTTCAAGAACTGCCACCGCCTGCCGCAGGTTCTTAGCTAGATGGCTGAACTGTGGAATATTCACCTGATTTGGGTGTCCGGCCAGATGAACTTGCAGGCGCTAGTAACTACCATGCAAGTTCCACCATGCAAGAGATATGTAGGCATGACTCCAGCGTCCTGCAAGTTATCCTTAGCAACAAATGCCACTAGTCAGGAACTGCATACATTCGAAGCTGATGTGACCCTGGCTAAACACGAAACGCACTAATGCCATGCTTTCGCTATCGAGACAAGGAGTCTCTTCAGTTTAGTGTCTGTCATGACCAGTCCCTGTCTTATTGGAAGGTACACAGAGAGACCGAAAGTCTTGCGAAATGTCTTATGCAGAAGCATGCGATGTCTCACGTATCGTATCTGTCATGTCGAGTCTCTGCTTTATTAGGCAGTACACAGAGAGAGAGAGAGAGAGCGGCAGAAAGTCTTGCGAAATTACTTTTGCAGAAGCTGTGGTGACGAAGAGGAGGAGAGCACAATCAGCTTTATTCAACCGACCATTCGGCCTTGACTAAACACGAAAAGCACTAACGCCCTGCCCTACATTCGTTATCGAGACAGGGGTCGGTCATGATGAGTATGGGAAATGACTTTTGCAGAACCTAAGGAGATGAAGAGGAGGAGGTGAGAGTACACCTTCTGTGTACTCTCACCAACTCTTGAGCTTTTTAAGGCAATTAAATTGGTTCAATGGGAAAGTGTTAGGTAAAAGTATATATTTTCTTACGTCTCTGTGGTACCTTTCAATAAATAACTCCCTTGCAATGTCGCAGGTTCTTAACATGATAGCTAAACAGTTCAATCTTCACCTGATTTGGGTGGTGGCCAAGGGGATATCCAGGGCAACAACAAATCAGATAAAACTGCAAAACTAGAAAAGACCTTAAATGATCCACGAGAACTGGAATATGTGGGCATGTCTCTAGCGACCTGTAAGCTCTTCTTGGCAGCAAATGCCACTTGTCAGAGACTGAATACGTTCGAAGCTAATTTGGACCTGCGTAAACAACGCTGTGCTTTCGTTATCGAGACATGATGTCTCACTTATCGTGTCTGTCATGTCGAGTCTCTGCCTTATTGGGCGGTATGCAGTGAGACTTAAGGTCTTCCGAAATGGCTTTTGCAGAAGCTGCGGCGTCGACGAAGGGGCGGCAGACACAATCAGCTTCTAATGTCCTGCTATCGTAGTATCACTTATCATGTCTGCCATGACGAGTATCTGCTTATAGAACGGTACGTAGAGAGAGTGAAGGTCCTAAGAAATAAGATTTGCAGAACGAAGAGTAGGATGAATCAACAGAACACCTTCTGCGTCTGTGCCCGCTCTCTCTAGAAGTCGGTAGACTTCCTTAGGACACAACTCTAACATGGTTTGAACCTAGCGGTGAATGGAATCCTGCTAGATCTAGAACGTTGTGGCTGAATAGTCGTGGTATAATCGCAGTTCCTGGCAAGCGTCAGAGACATCCTACAGGTGACACGGAACAGATTAGCTAGTTTGGCCAGAAGCAGCGGTGAAGTGCGAAATTTCTAGGAATAATTCTAGAAAGAAAATTGTCATTTAGATTTAATGTACTGGAGCGTGTAAGAAAGGCAAACGTCGCCTTATATTCCTGCAGGAAAGCTGTAGGGTCGCATTAGGGCTTCTCTTCTAAAATCGTTCATTGGATATATAGAAGTATTTCGCCCAAATCTGTTGTACGACATTCTGGTTGGAGGACGACAACTGTTAATCGATCCATTATCAACCAAATATTAAAACTTGAGGGAACTGCAAGTCCTACAAGTCCTACTCCATCTACTGCCGATTGATATTGTGGGGAGAGATGTTGCAACCAAAGCGGTATTAAAGTTAAACAGTCTTTCAATGTGGAGGTAAAACAACTACGACCACATGAGGTGCTATGGTAATCAACCGAATGGACTATGTACCAACAAGAGGGACTTCACCACTTAGATACCTACCAGAGAGGAATGGTTTGGCAGAATACCAGGTAATAGAAACAATCTGAACTTCTATACGGATGGTTCGAAGCTTGATGGTAAGTTTGGCTTCGGAGTACACTGTAAAGAACTTAGCCTTTATATAGCTAACAGACTATCTATATATATATATAATTGTTGCGTGACTGGCTGACTGACTGACTGACTGACTGATTGACTGACTGATCATCGCCCAGGCCAAACGGCTGAAGCTAGAATCATGAAATTTGGTGGGAGGGTAGACCTTGGGACGTAGACGAGCAATAAGACGGGATTTTTCAAAATTCGTACTATTAGCCGCACAATAGGGCAAAAAGGGATAAATATGGTACCACCGCCAAATCTAAACGAAATGAGCTAGAATCTTGAAATTTGGTATGAGGGTAGCCCTTAGGACGTAGACTCAGAAATTGGCAGGATTTTTTGAAATTCGAACATTTACGCACACAGTGGGGTAAAAAGTGATAAATGTGGTACATCAGCCAAATCCAAATGGCAAGAGCTAGAATCGTGAAATATTGTGTGATGGTAGACCTTATGAGGTAGACTCTGAAATTGGCAGGATTTTTCGTAATTCGAACAGTTACGCACACAGTGGGGTAAAAAGGGAAAAATGGGATAAATGTAGTACAACAGCCAAATTCAAATGGCAAGAGCTAGAATCGTGAAATTTGCTGTGAGGGTAGCTCTTATGAGGTAGACTCTGAAATTGACAGGATTTTTCGAAATTCGAACATTTACGTACACAGTGGGGTTAAAAGGGAAAAATGTGGTACAACAGCCAAATCCAAATGGAAATACCTAGAATCGTGAAATTTGGTGTGAGAGTAGTTCTTAGGACGTAAACAAGAACTAGGAGTGATTTTTTTTTTAAATTTAGAGGCACAGTGGGACAGAAAGGTATAAATATGGTACCAAATATGAAGCGAGGGGTGTCTTTATGACAACTGATCGGGGTATTAAGCTTTTTTTTTGTATTCGTAGTTTTCGGGGCACAGTGGGGCAAAAAGTGTAAAATATAGTACAGTGGCTTGAAAATATCAAACATGGATCAATGGTTCCAGGGTAACTTTTGGAACATAAACTAGAGATTGGAAGTGATTTTTAGTAATTCTAACTTTAAGGGGCACAGTGGGACACGACGGGTTCATTATGGAGCATGGGGAAAAAAGGGAACAATCTGCCAAAATTGGAACTTAAACATGAGATATGATATGGTTTTAGGAGCACTGTGGTCAAAAACGGTTAAATAGTGGAGTGGAGAAAATATGATTAATTATGTTACAGTCGGGGAAAAAGGTTTAAGTACGCTATCGTGGAGACACATTTTAAATACGAGTACTTTACAGTGAGACAAAAATTTGTTAAATATGGTACAGTGGGTAAACATTTTGTACAGTGAGATAAAGAGTTGAATGGGGCACAGTGGTGCAAAAAGGGTTAACTATGGTACAGTGGGGTAAAAATAGTTATATGTATGTATATGGTAAAGTGGGACAAATGGGTTAAAAATGGTACAGTGGGTCAAAAAGCGTTAAATATTGAACAGTGGGGCAAAAATGTATTTACTATGATACAGTGGGGCAAAAAGGGTTAAATATGGTACAGTGTGACAAAAATGGGTAACTTTACAGTACATTGGGGCATAACTGTGTTAAATATTGTACAGTGGAGCACAGAGGGTTAAATATGGTACAGTGGGGGCAAAAACTGTTAAATATGGTACAGTGAGACAAAGCGTTTAATATGACATATTGGGGCAAAAAGCTTTAACAATGGAACAGTGGGAAAAAATGTGTTTGCTATGGTACAGTGGGACACAAATGGTTAAATATGGTACAGTATGACAAATATGGTTAACTATATAGTACAGTGGGGCATAACTGTGTTAAATATTGTACAGTGGAGCAAAGAGGGTTAAATATGGTACAGTGGGGCAAAAACTGTTAAACATGGTACAGTGAAACAAAGGGTTTAATATGATACAGTGGGGCAAAAAGAGTTAACTATAGTACAGTGGGGCAAAAAGCTTTAACTATGGAACAGTGGGGAAAATATGTGTTAGAATGGTACAGTGGGACACAAATGGTTAATTATGGTACAGTATGACAAAAATGGTTACAGTGGGCACAAATAGTAAAATATGGTAACGTGGAAAAAAAATGGGTTAAGTATGGTACAGTGGGGGCAAAAATGTGTTAACTATGGTTCAGTGGGGCAAAAATGGTTAAATATAGTGGAGAAAATATAGTAGGACAACAAGGTGTTAAATTTGATTCAGTGGACCCAAAAGGTTAAATATAGAACAGTGGGTCACAAAGCGTACATTTAGTACAGTGGCTAAAAATATGGATGCAGGGAGAGAGGGTAAGTTAAATATGAAATAATAATGTTTTTTTTAATGTATGCTTTTAGTAGCACTGTGGTGCAGAAAGGTTAAAATTATGATGCACTGCAATTATGTAGCACTGTCGTGCAAAAAGGTTAAAATTATGATGCAGTTGGGGCAAGCAAAAGTTATTCAACATGTTACAGAGGGGAAAAAATTAGTTAACTATGGTTTAGTGGAGCAAAAAGGGTTAAATATGGTACGGTGAAGCAAAAAAGTTAAATACGGTAAAATGGTTAAATGTGGTAAGTGGGGAAAAAAGAGAACAAAATAATCCCAGATATGTATAAAAATTCGCACTTTAGAAGCACGGTGTAATAAAAAAGTGTTTAATATGGAACAGTGGTGCAAAAGGTGTTGAATGTGGTCCCTGAGTGCAAAGGTAGCTCTTACAGCATAAACCAAAGCTAAGAAATTGTTTTTTCCAAATAGGTTCTTCTACTTAAACCGTGGGAAAAGTTAAATAAATGGCACAGATAGGGGACAAAAATGTTAAAATACGGTTTAAGCTTGCGAATTTGGATCTTGAAATATCAATTATCATTTTAAAATATTGTACAATCGTGCAAAGTGGTTAATTATGACACACTAAAGGTTAAATGTGGTACAACGGAGCGATTTACTTTAGATTTTTAAATTTGTACCTTTATAGACACAGTGGGACAAACATGGTTTTATATTGTACCAGGGTGTGAATGTAGGTATTGGAACATAAACAAGGGGAATGTTGCTAACGTATGAACCGAAAAAAAATAGTTTTCAACGTCCAGAGGTACTGTGGGAAAAGGGATAAGTATTGTAAAATGATGTCAGGGTAACTCTTGGAACATAAACTAGAAATTAAACTAGGGTTCGTATTTTATATATAAAAGTAATCAAATCTTCTTCATTTTGCACCATATGTAATAATCATGTCATTTTGAATGAAAGAGGTATAGCTATTTACAGTACCCCAAACAGAAAATAGATAAAAGATGGGGGTTGCGAAGCACACCGGGTAAGCTAGTTAGATATATATAGGGGTCACTACAGGCGAAATAATGGCAATATGGTAAGTCGCCAAGAGACTGAGACGCAAAATAGCGACCAACACTGGCATTGTTGTTTACTCGGACAGCCAGGCTGCCTTCAATTTTCTGGAGGTCACATCCCTAAATTCAGACAGCCCTCGACTGCCGCAGATCTCTTAACGAGATGGCTCAGTTTAACATACACCTCATATGGGTACCTGGGAATAGGTATATGCCGGAGACCTGTAAAGCAGATGAACTTGCTAGAAAGGGACGACATTACAAATTCTCGAAGAATTTGCATAAATTGGTGCGTCACTGTCCATATGCAAGGTTTGGCTTAGGCATGAGGCAATTAGGCAGTCCAATGAAAGAGTGTATGTACGGTAGAGCTTGTAGGCCAATGTATGACGTGAGAAGGAAAAGACTGTCTATGTTAGTGTCAGTTCTGACGGAACACCGCCTGGATATACTAGTGTCGGCCTTTCTAGAAGGTTTGACAGATCTTTTCGGTACCAATGTTTGTAATATTGTTAACTTTGTATAGCAAAACGGTTTGATTTCGATGAGAGAGGAAAAGACTATCTACGTTAGTGTCAGTTCTGGCGACACACTGCCTGATTGGCGATCACGTCAGAATGTTGGGTATTAACTCCAATGACTTCTGCAAAAGCTTCTGTAGATGAGAAAGAAGTGGAAAGCATTGAGCACCTGGTTTGCTACTGCTCCGCATTGTGTAAACGACATCTGGATATACTGGGGTCGACCTTTCTGGGATAGTTGACATATCTTTCCGTTTCGATTAGCAGCATCTGAGCTCGAACTATATAGGAAAAGACAGTCTACGTTAGTGTCAGTTCTGGCAGGACACTGCCTGATTGGCGAACACTCCAAAAAGGTTGGGTATTTACTTCAATGACTTCTGCAGAAGCTGCAGAGATGAGGATGAAGTAGAGAGCATTGAGCACCTGCTTTACTAATGTCCCGCATTGAGTAAGCGACGTCTGGATATACTCGGGTCGTCCTTTCTAGGAAGTCGAATTGATCTTTCCGATTATAGGTTGGTTTCGATGCGGGGCATCTGAGCCTTTGGTAAGACTAGGGATCTTAATTTGTCTATGTGAGCTGAAAAAAACCTGCAGCCACCCTAACCTAATTCTAGACTCACATAACTGTGATGATGATTGTTAAAGCAATCAAATTTGTTCAACATGAGAGATCAGGAAAATAATTTTGTATGTCCCTGTGGTATACAAATTTACTAATTAGGCTAATAATGATACGAGTAAGTATTGGTTAAGCAGAGAATTATTTCCAAAACTATTGCAATTTCCCCCACTGTGTTTCACAGTGCCCATATGTTATTAACATATAATTTATTTCAACAAGTTGTAGGTTTTTTTTGTGGGCAATAATCTTTGGTTTTGATATCTTGTTTGTTTTAGTGGGTAATACAAAATTGTTTAAAATAATTTCAAATTTTCAATTAAACTTGAAAATTTTCAAATTGCAAGTGTTGGTGTTTTGGGTGCTGTGATTGCAAAAAGCAAAAATGTTGTTTGTAGTCAATGAGGTTAAGCGTGTTAATAAATGGATTATCTACCTTTGAAAATATGGTCTACAAGTTACGTAAGCAGCTGATGATTTTTGTAATCTGATAAGTTGCAAAACTGAACTGTGTGTTCCAAATATTAGGGTGTTACAGGAAAATGGAAACCCAAACGTATTCATGTTTACGCCAAGTAATCAATGTTTGTTCACTGCCAGAGCAACATTTAGAAACACACCTTATTCCATTAGAAAAATTAAGCGGCAATGGTGTTCCATAAACATTCCTAGGACGCAATTAAGCGTCATTACGAGCAAATATCCTTAAAATGTGGTTTTCATTAAGGCTCCCCCAAAAAACAATTCCTGGCCTCGCCAAAGCAATTATTGTTGTTCAATGAAAATAAAAATAGTTAAGCCAAATTAAACAAACTTCCACCCACGCCGAAAAAAATCGGAAAAATCCCACAAAGCATTTTGGCCTTTTTGGTTAGCCGGAAAGCAAGCCAAGAAACACTTCACCCTGAGTTCGAAAATGAACAAATCAAACAGAAAATCACGATTATCTGGGCTGTATCCTTCGCCCGCTGTCCCTCTTTCGCTGTGAGCAAACAAAGCCTGTGAAGGGAGTGCCATCTTAACACAATTACATGTAGTCGATTGAAACTTTGACCTAATAATGAATGAACAACAAAAAAATTAAAAGAAAAAAATTGGCGGAAATTCCTGCCATATTCCTTGGTTACCACCAATCGTGTTCACTCATTCACCCATTCATTCATTCACTGCCCCGACTTCTGTGGAAGAGCGAACGAACAAAGGCCTTACTTTGTATGGCATTCTATGAAACTGAAAGCAAATCAATTTCAATCAGAAATTAAATGCTGCTTCGTTTTAATTTGTGAAAATTATCGAATACATCAACGCATGCACCACCAACACCACCGCACGCCAAATGTACCGTGTAGGTCTGTCCATCCGCCTATCCGTTCGTGGTTGCGCCATCCAATGTGTGAAATGCTTCTCTCGCTGAACCGCAAATGGAAGAGGCGGTACTGGTGGCGTTCAATGTTCATTTAGTTCATGGCGTGGAAAAACTATTCTTTGCAAGCACATATGTATATGCCTTCGATGTGTGGCACCATTGGAACACTCGTTGATAATTATCGAGATGGCACAGTGGCGCCATCTAGATGAATGGAAGAAAACATTACTTGACACAATTCCTTAACACAACTGATTGGTATCAGCTAATTAGGGTTAAATGCAACAAGCAATATTGCTCAGTGTGATATGCCATCATATCGTCATGACTTTGGGTTATCTAAATTCCGTTAGAATGTAGATAGAGGACCTGTTGAGTCATCTACTCCTTAGTAGAGGACCTGTTGATTTATCTACTCCTTCGTAGTCCTGCAGTTGAGTTATCTACTTCTTTGTATGCCGCCAGTTGAGTTATCTACTTCTTAGTAGACGTTCAATTGAGTTATCTATTCCTTAATAGTCGGCCAGTTGGGTTATCTGCTCCTTAGTAGAGGACCAGTTAGATTATATATAAACTTCTTTGCTGATACCTAGTTGAGTTGTTTACTCCTTAGTATGAGTCCATATGATTTATCGACTTCTTAGTAGAGTACCCGGTTTGTTATCTACTACTTAGCAAAATATCAGTTGAGTAATCTACTCATTAGTAGGCTATCTGTTGGTTTATCTACTCCTTAGTAGACTTCGAATTAGGTTATGTATTCTTTAGTATTGTTAAATTATTTACATACTGGTAGAGGACCGGTTGGTGCTATCAACTCCTTAGTAGAGGACCTGTTGAGTAATCTACTACCTAGTATGCCGCCAGTTGAGTTATCTACTTCTTATTTTTTTTACTTTTTCACTTATTCTTCATTTACTTTCATATTTTGCAGGACTTTCCAATTGAGTTTCTACTCCTTAGTAGGAGGCCAGTTGGGTTACCTACTCCTTAGTAGGAGACCAGTTGAATTATCTACTACCTAGTTGACGACTAGTTGAGATGTATACTCCTTAGTATAAGCCATAAGAGTTATCTACTTCTGAGTAGAGGAACGGTTGGGTTATTTACTACTGAGCAAAATAGCAGCTGAGTTGCCTAGTCCTTAGTATGAGTTATCTACTTCTTAGTGTAGAGGCGGTTAGGTTATATACTACTTAGCAAAATAGCAGTTTGTTCACCTACAGTTTAGTAGACTCCAGTTGAGTTATTTACTCATTAGAAGGCTGTCAGACGGTTTATCTACGCCTAAGTAGATGTCCAATTGAGTTATCTACTCTTTAGTAATCGACCAGTTGGGTTATCTACTCTTTATTAGAGGACCTGTTAGATTATAAACTTTTTTGCTGATACCTAGTTGAGTTGTTTACTCCTTAGTATGAGTCCATACGATTTATCGACTTCATAGTAGAGTACCCGGTTTGTTATCTACTACTTAGCAAAATATCAGTTGAGTAATCTACTCATTAGTAGGCTATCTGTTGGTTTATCTATTGCTTAGTAGACTTCGAATTAGGTTATGTATTCCTTAGTATTGTTTAATTATTTACATACTGGTAGAGGAACGGTTGGTGCTATCAACTCCTTAGTAGAGGACCTGTTGAGTTATCTACTACCTAGTATGCCGCCAGTTGAGTTATCTACTTCCTATTTTTTTTCTTTTCATTTATTCTTTATTTGCTTTCATATTTTGCAGGACTTTCCAATTGAGTTTCTACTCCTTGTTAGGCGGCCAGTTGGGTTACCTACTCCTTAGTTGGAGGCCAGTTAATTATTATTTACTCCCTACTTGACGACTAGTTGAGTTGTATAATCCTTAGTATAAGCCGTAAGAGTTATCTACTTCTGAATAGAGGGCCGGTTAGGTTATCTACCCTTTAGGTTTATCTACTGCTTAGTAGACTTCGAATTAGGTTATGTATTCCTTAATTATCTACATACTGGGAGAGGGCCGGTTGATGTTATCAACTCCTTAGTGGAGGACCTTTTGAGTTGAGTTATATACTTCTTAGTAGACGTCCAATTGAGTTTCTACTCCTTAGTAGGAGGCCAGTTGGATGTTCTACTCCATAGTTGACGACTAGTTGAGTTGTATATCCCGTAGTATAAGCCTTAAGAGTTATCTAATTCTGAGTAGAGGACCGGTTGGGTTATCTACTAATGAGCAAAATAGCAGTTGAGTTGTCTACTCCTTAGTATGAGTCCATATGAGTTATCTACTTCTTAGTAGAGAGCCCGTTAGGTTATCTACTACTTAGTAAAATAGCAGTTGGTTCACCTACAGCTTAGTAGACTCCAGTTGAGTTATCTCATCTCATTAGAAGGCTGTCAGGCTTATCTACTGCTTATTAGACGTCCAATTGGGTTATGTATTTCTCAATAGACGATCAGTTGGGTCATTTAAGCTTTATAGACGACTAGTTCGATAATCTACTCCTTAGTAGAGAACCAGTTGGGAGCAGTCTTTAAAGTTCAACTAGTGAATAGTATCGTAAACATTTAATTGGTTTTAATTATGACTTATGCTATGTTTGGCGTTATAGGGTCAGGTACCTTATGTATTCTTTCAGGCTAGTGCTTGGATATGTCAGAAGGTGGTAATTCACCACCTACAATGACAAAGTCATGTTTAAGATACCGATTTTTTTCACAGAATAGGTAGAAGCCGCGGACTGATCCGTCATTTGGTTTTATACTGGTCTAATTTCCCGTAGGGCTAGTACTCGATATAGACTGCAAGGCCTGGCTACGTTTTTGGTTTACACAGGACCATATCAGCCTGGAATGTTTGCAGATCCCAACTAGTGAAAACATGTTATTTGTTGCCATAAGGGTCGGTCGCTAGAGGCATGCTCACATATTCTAGTTGCCTTAGAGGATGTAGGGTAGTTCTTAGTCTTTCAGATGCATCTGCTTTACTATGCAGATTCGTCAGCTGTTTAGCTATCTACCTTGTTGGAGGCTTCCCGCAAGGTGGTAATATTATCGACCGCTCCCTCATCACTTCTGCTCGCTACCTCAGACTTAAGCTTCGGGCCTGGAAATTGAACGATAGAAATAGATATTGTAAACTTCTGATTTTTAACCACTGTGCCTCCAAGTCAGGGCCATTCATCCATGGATCCATCCCCATATACAGTGCATTATGTAGACTTTCCGTTGTTCATTTGGTGATGACAACCACACTGACTGTTGTCTCTACTCACCGCCGCCGCTGGTGATGATGATGATGGAACGAATCGTAGTGCTGGTTTGGGGGCTATGTGCATCATCATCTAACGACGATGACGACGCCACACCTTCTCTTTAGAATTTTGTTTCCAACAACAGAAACTAGAAAAAATTGCACACAACAAAAACAACTACATTGATCATTCATTTAAGTATTTCATCAGGAAAATTCCGCCAGAGTGTGGATAAGATAGCGATGAGAGATGGATGGCTGGATGGGACTAAGAGAAGAGAAGTGAAGTGAAGAAAAAAATCACATAAAAGAAGTGCATTTTTCTGATGATTGGATTTTAATGGAGTTTTCTTCTTGGGCGATTTTGAAGAAGAAAACTCATTTTCTTCTCTGAGATAAAGAACTAAAGATTTTCCGACATGCAATGCACAACAACAAAATTGGCGGCTATAAGGAGCAATTTACAAAATTATGTACTCTGGCACACCGCGACAATGTTGAACTTGAGGGATCAGAGAGCGCGCGCGGGGGCTCTGCAACGGGTTTGATAGGTTTTTGTTTTGGTCACGCCTTTTGATTAGTGACTCAAAGTTGTGATTATGGGGTTTAAAGGAATGAAAGAAGGAAGACAAGAATTTAATTCATTGTTTCAATCTATAATTTGTGGAAACATTATAGATAAACTCTATTTTTCCCATGGTCAGTGTGAGATTATCTTTTTTGGTTAGTTATTTCTTCGCATATTATCTGCATTTGCAGCAAATCTTTAGGAAAATTCGTATTCCTTTAAAGAAAAATTTCTGAATTAGTTTCAAAGGAGCAAAAGCGGCCACTCTGGTGGTGCTAGGAGATAGGTGGCATCAGGAAGGACAATTTTAAAGTAAAACAATAGTGTAGTGAGGAAGGCTCTGAATTAATCCTGTTTGACTTCTGCATCAACGAAAATAAGGAAAATTCTAGTCTCAATATACAGCTTCTGTGGAAAAGGCTTTAAACGCCGCAAGGCTGGGGAATATACTATCCCCTACACCCTGTACAGTGAGTTATATTCAGGATGAGGTCAACAACTGGACAAAAAACAGCGAGCAGTCGCTGAATCCGTCGAGTAACAGTAGAACCAAAAAGAGAGCAAGAGGACTGCAAGCGTCGCTATGTTGTTGACTGACAAATCCAGAATCAGCTGGTCGATTAACATATTTGAGCGATTTTATTAACCTGCACCAGACGCCATTGTTACAGCAAAAATGCAAAAAATTGAAGTACATTATCCTCTGGGTCAAGAAGATTTATGAAGGCTGTATCAGCTCTCATATTTCCCCAATCGATGGAGGCATACCAAAGATTCATTGATACACAAAGCGGGAAAGATATCGCACACTAGGTCCAAGTTCAGGCCACATAAGAGGTCTGGAAAATGTTTTAGAACCTGGATACTATTGTCGAGTAACCAACATGCTTACAACAAGGAAAAGTCTACACAATCTGCCCTCCAGGGACTTGTGGGCGCTATCGAATCGGGGCATAGAAGGGGCTTTTAACAATATTCACTCAGATACGGTAATTGCGGTGCTGTCACATCTATGTAAGTGTGAGCTCTAGCTTGATTGGACTAATTCAAAGCCTGCTCAACACAAGATTTGTAACTGTTGGAACCTAGCGGTGAATGGAATCCTGGAATTAGATCCAGAACGGTGTGGCTGCAAGGTCGTGGCATAATCGGACGTGATGAGGTTCGCAGTAACTGGCAAATTCTCCAGCGTATTCAGATACATCCTTCAAGTGGCTCCAAACGAATTGGCTAGATAGGTCAGAAGCATCGGTCTGGGTGTTAACTCAAGCAAGACAGAATTGGTTCACTTTACTAGGATGAAGAAGGTCTCACATGTGGACCTCTGAAACTGCTAAATTTCTAGGAATAATTCTAGATAGGAAAATGATATTTAGACTTACAGTGTTTATCAAGCCGAAATAATGGCAGTAAGGGATCGGAACCTGTAGAATAGCTAGACAAATCTAGCCAATATACGACGTGAGAAGGTCAAAACATCTCCTCGCACTAGAGAGCAAAAGACTGTCTACGTTAGGATCAGGTCTGATGGGAAACTGTCTGATCGGCGAACAAGCCAGAAGATTATTAAATCCAATGACTTCTGCAGGAGCTGTGGTAATAAGAAGAAGTGGAGAGCATTGAACACCTGCTTTGCTAGTGTCTCTTATTAAGTAAACGACGTCTGAATATACTGGGGTCAACTTTTCCACGAAATATGGCGGATCTTGCCGAAACCGATATTAGTATTATTTAAAACTTTGTGTATTGATAACAGGTTGGTTTCGATGAGCGGCATCTGCGTTAGCACTAAGTACCAAAATTAGTCTAAGTGAGTTGAACCAATTGTTTATGAATAAATTGAATGCCGAGTCTCTACCCAAACCTCGTCAAGTCCGAGGGCATGGTATCTTATGAACTCAGAAAAAACCCAGCTTAAGATGTACGAAAGCGATAAGAGAGGAAATTCGAAAAATTACTCTTCCAGATAATACTGGTATGGCATCTAAAGATGACCACCCCCTTCGCAAGTTTCAGAGCTGCATCTGGCGGGAACATGCGATTCACCCTTTTCCCATGTGCTTGGATGGGTGGAGAAGTTCTTCATCACGGGATCGGAAGAATTCTGAGGGAATTAATCCAGTGAGGATGAGCTTCTAGCGGGAACAGACGACGAGGCAGATATAACGGTGGTGGCGAAACCTGACAATGGTCCGGCTTCTACAGATAAACCTCCAAAAATCTAAGGCTGTACCTCAAAAGCTCTCCGATGGATGGAGCGACTGACCTGGTCCTAATCCAGGAACCAATATGTGTAACTCGGCTACACTGGGACATTCCAGGGAACTGTAGTGCACATGAGCTTTCAGAGTTATGAACTTTTTTACATGCTCCAGGGAAACTGGAATATGTGGGCACGCCTATAGCGACCTGCAAGCCGTTCATAAGAGATAGTGCTCTTATCGCAACAAATGACAAGTGGTCCCTAGTAAGTAGTCCAAGATGATGTGTCCCAACGTAACCATACCCTGCTTTCGTTACCGAGACCGAACGTGTCATTTATATTATCTGTCGTGATATGAATGCTGGGTCGCTGGGTCACTGGGACATTCTAAGGATCTGCTGTGCAGATGAGTTTGCAGACTTAATTGCAAAAAGATGGTGCCCCTATGGAAACAAATGTCAAGTGATCCCTAATAAGGAACTACATACATACATTCCAAGCGAATATGTCCCTGCCTAAACTCCTAACGCATCTGTCGCGACGGGTTACTGCTTTATTAGATGGTAATTAGAGAGACTGAATGTCTTTGGAAATGAATTTTGCAGTTGATTTTGCTGCGTGGTGGAAGAGAAGGGGGGAATCAATGGAACACCTCTGTATTTTCTCCCGATCTCTCTAGAAGGCGACTGGTCTACATTTCTTCGAGGAGTTTGCAAACTTGACTGATTATCATCAGTATCCACCAACTCTTGGGACTTTTAAAGCAATCGGGTTGGTTCAACTGGAGGGAGTAGGAAAATCGCATGTTTTTCATTACACAGTACAACACATGATTTTGGGACTCAATTCTGAGACTAGGACGTGAAAGCGTAGCCCCAAAAAAAGAAACTTCTGCAACATTCGTTCAGTCAAGTTGGCTCAATAATTAATTTAATAGCCATACGATTTTTTTTGCTCAAGGTGGATTTTTTACACTTTTGTATACTCTTTTGTGTATGAAGCAAAGTTGTAGTTAGATATTGAATAGGAGAAGAAAATGCGGAACATACCTACCCGAAGAAAGGGCATCCAGTGCCTTAAAAATCGGAAAAATGCCCACAAAGTCATAAAATATCTGTCTGTAAAATTTTGAAAAATACATATACAGAAGTGAAGTTCGACTTCTGGTTCATCAATAAAAAGACCCTTCTTTCCTCTTAGCTTGGATCCATCCGTGTAGCAGCTGGTTCCCACTGGCACATGGGCCAGTGTTCCGTTTTCCCCAGGAGCGTCTGTCTGGCAGAAACGAATCACAGGTAGCTGTAAGCCTCACTGCTGGAATGCGTTCGGAGATTTCTGGTGTTTGAATGTGACCAACTAGAGATTCTAAAATCTTCTGATGGTACGACTTGTGGTCTCGATTTATCCATTCACCCATCACTTGTAGACGTCTTGCTGTGAGGGCTGCCTCATACTTTATACGGATGTCTATTGGTTGGATGTGCAGTATAGTCCCCAACGCTCTTGTTGGTGCAGTTCTAAAAGGCCCGCTTAAGCCTAGACAGCACATACGTTGAAGGTATTACGTTGCACTTCTTGTCCACACTACACAGGCGTAGGTTATTATTGTTCTAATCACGCTCATGTAAAGCCAGTGTGTCATATTTGGACGTAGTCACAATTTTGAACCTATAGCTCTTCTGCACAACGACCAACATCTGTGGGCCTTGGTAATTCTTTCTTCAATATTATCTTTCCAAATCAGTTTCTGATCCAAGATTACTCCCAAGTATTTTTTAGTTAAAGCAATTGTCTTATTAAGGAATCGAGGCCGGGTAAAACGTGGGATCTTCGTTTTCCTTGTAAATAGATATATTTCGAGGTTAACATTTAATCACCTTGGTTGTGCCCAGTTATATGCTATGTTAAGTGTCTCCTCAGCTCTTCTGCATAATATGTTTGGATGTTAGCCCTTGTAGCCTAGGGTAGCCTGTCGCATTCTACAGAGAACGGGACACAGACACAGAAGTTGTTACATTGATTCCTCCCTTCCTGCAAATAATTTCCCAATACCTTCAGTAACTCGACGTACCGCCCAATATGTCATGGCAGGTCCAATAAGTGAGACGTCCCGTCACGATAACGACACCAAGGCCTTGGTGCGTTTCGAGTATAAGCTAGGCCACATCAGCTTGGGAAGTGCACAGGGACCATCTGTCATTGGTCCCAAAAGGGTACTTCCAAATGGATTTTACAACTACTCATCCATCTCTTTAAGCGATCTGCGGCAGTTGAAGGCTATTTTTGAATTTACGAATACAGAATGCAGGGATTCAATGCCAGTCTGTCTTTATTCCAACTTTTGTCAGAACGTTATCTCTCAGCCATTCTGCCACCCCCTAACATTTCAGCGAATTAAATATTGAGTGATGAAGGAGCCTGCGATCAATGCCCTAAGCCCTGGATATTTTCACTCCGACTAATTTAATGGTCATACGGTGGATTTTTTTTAGCACTTTTTCTACATTTTTTCTCGGTATACCGTACGGAATATCTCTTTTGTGCCTTAAGCAAAGTTGTAGAATTTGAATGAGAGAAAAAATGCGGAACAAACTTACCTGAAAAAAGTGCGTCCAGAGCCTTAAAAATCGCAAAAATGCAATATAAATAGCAACCCTCGTACACAGATGGATCCAAGCTAAGAGGAAAGAAGGGATTTTTTATTGATGAACCAGAAGTCGAACTTCACTTCCGCCTCCCTGACCATAACACGGTATTTCAAGCAGAAGTTCGAGCAATCACGGAGTGTGTGAACTGGCTTAGTAACACCACAAAGCCTAAATATGCCAACATCTGCACAGATAGCCAAATGGCGATCAAAGCAGAACTGTGTTGGACTGTAAAAGAACGATAAACGATTACCCAGTCAAAGGTCAACTGCGTATTTTCTGGGTACCGGGACACAACGGAGTGATTGGAAATGAACGAGCAAACAGCTTGGCTTCAAAGGGCACAGAACTTCGACTAATAAACTTGGAAACCATTCGAAGCCACGAAGGATGAGTTGAAGCACTGGACAGTGATGGCTCACAAAACTGTGAGGAACAGAGCAACTGTAGTTACTGTGGGGTGAGTCATATTTGCAAAGATACTGTGGGCCGAGCCAAATGAGAAGAAAACAAGCAGTTTTCTGAAACTAAACAAGACCGAGATTAGTAAGATGATGAGTGTTCTAACGGGACAAGCTCAAGCTTACAAGCACATTTTCATCGCATAGGACTAGCAGAAAACGACGAGTGCAGGGCATGCAGGGAAAACTTCGAAACGATGGAACATTTTCTGTGTCACTGCCCGGCTTTTACACATGCAAGATCCCAACATTTCGGGTCCGACATATTACCAGACTTGACTCATCTCAGAGAATATGACTGGGGGATACTGAGAAAATTCGTGTCTAGTACGGATTTTCTGTAACCCGTGGGGTATACAAAAAAAATCATAAATAAGGAGCGCACAACAGGCCGAACAACTGGCTTGGACATGAGACGTTTAAACGTCTCCTCTATTCAACCTAACCTAACCTAGGATTATATTTCTTTGGTGCGTTTGCCATCTTGACTGATGGTACCATTCGCCATCTACAGGGCTTTTTAACACAATCTGTTTGTTTCAATGGGAGGGAGGGACTAGGAAAATCACATCTTTTTCCACCTGAGCCAATGAACTACATAGTCTAAGTGAGCCTGACATATAGGATGTCACTTTAAATTAACCTAACCAAGTTTTACTGATTATAACCTCACTATTTAATTAAATGTCAATGAGTTATTCCGTTCCGTTTACGTAAAGTTTCATATGGATCAGCTGATTCTTTAAGCTATAATAAGGTGACGATTACGTTTGTCGAATTTAGCCTTCGTTAAGACTTATCATCTAAAGAAGGTGAGGAGCGACTGCTTTCGCAATATCTCTTTATCGATGCGCCTTCTCGGTGTACGTCGATGCTAACACTCTGATTTGTTTTGATTAATCTACAAAGATTATTTCACAATTATGAAAACTGGTTCCCAGTAAATATTTTGTATGCAGACAAATTTGTTCCAAATTAAAAATAAGCTTGTACCAGAAATATGTATTTATTCGACTACAACAATGTGTTAGAGCCATCATTGGCGGGTCGTGTCATATTTCATTTCACGGTCAGTTGATGAATGGTATCGCCACCCCGATTAGGCTTTACACATTTGGAATAATTTCACTTAATTAGATCCATCTTTTTTATGGCGCATATGAAAAGTAATAATAATCATAAAAAACTCTATGGATTTATAAACACTTGTAATAACAACAGAAAGAGAACTACTGTTCGCCCTCTAATGCAAGTATTTGACCCACATTTTCATTTTCTATTCTTCCATAAAAAGGCAGTCAGTCAGTCAGCCACTGAGCCAGTCAAGCAGTAGCGCGGAGCTACCACATTTTTTGAATGGACTGCATATTCTACGAATGAACAGCGGCCAGAGTGCGGAGAGTTCTCTGTCATTCTCGTTTTTGTTGTTGCCCAGAAAACCAACAATAACAAAAACAAAAAATGGGAAAAAAATGAATTGTTTGATTTGCATATGGTTTGGAATGTTTGAGGCTGACTGACTGACTAAATGACTGGCGTTGCCTTCTACCAAGTACATGCAGTGTAAAAGAACATTGCATAGACATATAGACGTAGTGACGGACGGACGAACGGACTGAGGCGAACTTCATTCCACTCTACGGTACTCTGGTGCATTTGACAATCGTGTCACGCAGGCGCATTTGCATTTTTCAGTTGTTGTTTTTTTTGTCACATAATATTGTTTATAGTGAATTGTGGCTCATTCCATACGACACTCGGTCATTCGACTTCACTCCATTCCAATTCATAGTGACGCGCTCTAGGCAATACGGCTCGGCAATACTTCCGCCTTCTATCCGCCCGCCAATGGTCTTCCGTCCGCTCGTTTGTAGAAT
This sequence comes from Eudasyphora cyanicolor, assembly GCA_963930755.1. NCBI lineage: Eukaryota > Metazoa > Arthropoda > Insecta > Diptera > Muscidae > Eudasyphora > Eudasyphora cyanicolor. The sequence continues at coordinate 136,725,050 of OZ005735.1, forward strand.
GTGGGGTGGGGGGTCTCTGGGACTGTAGTAACAAGTTTTCCCTGAATCGTTGAAAATAATTTTTTTGGTCATACGAGTACATATTATTTATTGCAAAACATAGTACTTGTCTTAATCGTTCGTATTTTTTATTTGTTCGTTTTTTTCCGTTTAGGTTTTCGATTGCAAAAAACATTTTGCGACGGCGAATGGGTTTCACTAGGTTACTATACTGAGAGGAGAAGGTGCATTTGTAGGCGACATATCTGCGATTGCAATCACTTGTGTCCTCAAATGTGTCTTTGCGGTTAAATGTTTAAATTAATTTTCTAAAAAAGTTGTTCTTATGCACTCTTATGCATGAAAAAAAGATATTTGAAAAATTGTCCCCATTTGTTTGGGAGATCTAGATAAGCCCAATGGGAGTCTGATGCTGAGCTTTTCTACAATGCTGCCTGTAGCGCCATCTCAAAGAATAAATGATTTTCTTGGAACTAAATCGTTAGTCAAACTGAACTATGTTTGCAGGCAAGCAGGCGTATGGTGAGAAACATTTACTTACATTTTATTAATATAAAAACTGCAAAAAGTCCGAAAATCTTATAAAAACGTGGATGAAATTCCTTTGCCCAGGAAAATAATTGGTTGGAATTCGATTGTAACAATAACAAAATAGTACTAGCAACAAAAAGTATATTGCCCACACCGTCTATCGGTTGTATTTATACATAGTTAGTTGAAACAACAATAATAACATGGATACGATGATCAAATGAAAATGTTTGCAACCAAATCGATGGATGTATCAATTGAATTAAGATTGTTTTTTCATTGACACTCGGTTAGTTGTGGTAACCAATTTAAAATTTTCATTATAGTATCATATGATCGATTTTTGGTTGTGACAACCAATGTTTTATTCTTGACAACAGAAATTGTATCAATAGGCTAAAGATTGTTATTGCAACGAATAATTGGTTACTACAACAGAAACATATTAATAACAAGTAAGAAAGTTTCAGTCGGGTAAACCGACTAAGGTATACCCTCACTTTGTGAGTAATGTAATATATAACAATACGCCAATAAATCTGTCAATTTGTGTGGGAGGTACCAGAAGGGGTTTTCCAAATACACATATTTTTCGGTAAACAGTACATTCATAAATACATTGCATTGTGCTGAACTATAAGCGTTTATGTGCACTGGTATATTAAAGTTACGAGCTATGTAATTTTGGTATGATTTGGTCATTTTGTGTGGGAGGTACAAAAAGGGGCGGGGTGATAACGCCCACTTTTTACAGGACAATATGCACTATAACAGCATTACACTGTACAAAATTTCAAGTATTTGTATGCACTGGTATTAAAGTTACAAGCCGTTTACTTTTGGTACGAAACGGTCCATTTGTGTGGGAGGTACCAAAAGGGGCTGTACAATAATGCCCATTTTTTTACCGGACTATAGGCGCTACAAAAACATTATACTGTAGAAAATTTCAAGCATTTTTATGCACTTGTATTAAAGTTATAAGCAGTTAAATTTTGATGCAAAATGGTCCATTTGTGTGGGAGGTACCAAAACGGACATGCCAACTTCACCCATTTTTCTCGAGTTAATAGCGACTAATATACTAATATTATGTGCAGAATTTCAAAAGATTCGAATAAGTAGTATAGAAGTTATTAAAGAATCAATATTTCACTAAATTTTAACCCTTTGTGTGGGAGGTACCAGAAGGAGTAGACCAATATGGCCCATCTTCGAACTCATCCGGAGATAGATCAAAATATTACCACATACCAAATTTGAAGTCAATCGGTTACTCCTTTCGAGAGTTATCGTGCGCACCAGCCAGCAGACACACAGACAGACAGACAGACAGGCAGACAGACAGACAGACAGACAGACAGACAGACAGACAGACAGACGGACGGACATTGCTCATTCGACTTAAAATGACCCAAAACGGATTTCCTCCGAACATACTTAGGGTCTTAGATCACTCCTTCGATGTGTTACACTTTTTTCCGTAGCAAATGATATATACCCTCGTCACACTAAAGTGAGGGTATAAATAATCGTTTATTGGTTATCCCAATCATTTCCCAAATTTAGAATAATTAAATGTATTTTGGGAAATACAACCGAAAGATTGGTTGCTGTTCTTTTGCTGATACATGACAAACAAAAAATAAAATGACTCGACATAAAAAAATCTTCAACATTTTGTTCAAGAACGGTATAGGTAATCAAAAATAATCTCGTGAGGATAATAATGTGTGAAATGCAGAATATGTTGTGCAAAATGTTATACATAAATAAAAAGTAACAGCAACAATCATGAAATTGAAAGCACAGGGTTAAGCGATATTTGCATAAAAGTTTTGTGTTTTTTTTCGTGTACTAAAATGTGTGTCAAATATTTCCACATCTCATAATAGTGATGAGTTTGTAATATGGGATTTTTAATTTTGTTATGAATTGTTCTGTTTTTTGTTCAATAAATAAAATAAAAATTAACGAAAACTGATTTTAATTAATTGTCGGTAGTATATGACTGACAAATTGTCAGAACAACAATTTTTTTAAAACAGTTGGTTGTGGCAACTACAACAGATAATTTAAGCCACTATTTTCGTAGTTGGCGCAACCAAATATGATTGTTGTCAACATGGAAGCAGAAGTATACCACATCCAAAATATTGGTTGTTCCGATGGAATCGCATGATAGTAGACAGAACTACAAAATTCGGTTGGCAAATAATTCGGTTGAGGCAACCAAACAGTATTCTGTGTGTTGGAAAAGCGCTGAATTTGAAATATCACGCGAAGTCTGTGATCATTGAAAATAAGAAGTCAATGGCTATTATTAGAAAATCATTGACCACCGACACCATTGAAATATATCTAACGGGTTTCCCAATAGGGATGATATGATTTTGAAGTGACGTTTCGGCCATTTGTAATATGTCATGATCTTTCATATGTTTTTCATTGTATTCCGTAGTGTTTACAATTTCATCATGGAGAGATATACGCAAGAACAACGTTTACAAATTATTCAGTTTTATTATCAAAATAATCGTTCTCCAATTGCAACTTTTCGTGCACTAAGTCAATTTTTTTTTTTAGTCCAAAAAACACTTTCCAGTCGACCTACGACCTTGACACCCATGAGCAATATTTTAGCTCTTATTAAGAGCTATCTTTTTGCCATTTACGGATTCCCGACCCGACGTACCGTAAAGGAGCTAGAGCAAAACAAACTTTCCGTTTACATTTGAAAATGATGCTAAGTCAATTTTTTTAAAAAAACCAAAAAACCCCACTTTCCAGTCGACCCACGACCTTGACATCCATGAGCAGTATTTTAGCTCTCGTTAGGAGATTTTTGGCATCGACCAATTGTGGCTACGTGCCACACAGCAAATGAAACAATTGAATTGTTGCGAGAAAAGTTTGGAGATTCGATTATTTCAAGAAATTGTGATATTGAATGGCCTCCAAGAAGTTGTGATTTAACACCATTAGACTATTTCTTGTGGGGTTATTTGAAGTCACCGGTCTTTCGAAATAAGCCAGACTCTTTTCAAGCTTTACAAGTCAATATTGAACGTGCCATTCATGACATACGACTTGATTTAGTGGAAAAAAGTGCTCGAAAATTGGGTTCGTCGAATTCGTTCCTGCAGAAGAAGTCGTGGAGGCCATTTGAATGACGTTTTATTTAGAGCTTAATTGTATCGATTTTACTTCACATTAAATAAAAAACATTTGAATTTCCTTAACAATAAGTGTGTTTTTTTTTCAAAGAAATCATATCACTCTTATTAGGAAACACGTTATGACTTTTATCAGTGTTTATTAAAAGGAGGACACTGACCATTGTCAAGAAGGTCATTGAGTGTGTATTAAAAGGAGAACAGTGGCCATTGTAAATGAACTTAAAAACAAGTAAGAAAATGTCATTCGGGTAAACCGACTAAGGTATACCCTCACATTGTGAGTAATGTAATATGGAATATTACACGAATTAATGTGTCAATCTGTGTGGAAGATACCAGAAGGGGTTTATCAAATACACTTGTGTTTCGCTGAAAAGTAGTTACTTTAAATAGATCGCACTGTGCCGAATTATAAACGCTAATGTGTACTAGTATATTAACGCTGTGAGCTATTAAATTTTGGTATAATTTGACAATTTTTGTGGGAGGTACAAAAATGGGCGTGGTGGTAACGCTATCTTTTTTCAGGACTATAGATAGTATTTGTAGTATTTTCGTGGATTGGTACTCACGCTATAAGCTTTTAAATTTTTGTACAAAAAGGTCCATTTGTGTGGGAGGTACCAAAAGGGGCGAGCCAATAACGCCCATTTTTCTCTGGACTCTAGGTTCTATAAAAGCATTATACTGTACAAAATGCTTTTATAGAACCATTGACAGAAGGTCAATGACCATTGACAGAAGGTCAATGACCATTGACAGAAGGTCAATGACCATTGACAGAAGGTCAATGACCATTGACAGAAGTTCAATGACCATTGACAGAAGTTCAATGACCATTGACAGAAGGTCAATGACCATTGACAGAAGGTCAATGACCATTGACAAAAGGTCAATGACCATTGACATTACCATTGACAAAACGTCAATGACCATTGACAGAAGGTCAATGACCATTGACCGAAGATTCGACAGAAGGTCAATGACCATTGACAGAAGGTCAATGACCATTGACCGAAGATTCGACAGAAGGTCAATGACCATTGACAGAAGGTCAATAACCTCTGAATATTGGTCAATGGCAACTGACAGAAAGACAAAGACCACTGACAGAAGGTCAATGGCCATTGACAAAAGGTCAATGACAGTTGACTGAAGAACAACGACAATTGACAGAAGATCAGTGACCTCTGACAATTGGACAACGGTCATTGACAGAAGGTCAGTGAGAATTGACAGAAAACAACGATAAGTGACAGAAGATCAATTACTTCTGACAATGCCCATTGACAGAAGGTAAAAGACCATTACCAGAAGATCAATGACCATTGACAAGTGGTCAATAAACATTAACAGAAGATCAATGACCATTAACAGAAGATTAATGACAATTAACAGAAGTTCAATGATTATTAAGAGAATATCAATGACCACTGACAGATGATCAATGACCATTAACAGAAAATCAATGACCATTGACAAAAGGTCAATGACCATTGACAAAAGGTCAATGACCACTGACAGAAGGTCAATGAACATTGACAAAAGGTCAATCACCATTGAAAAAAGGTCAATGACCATTGACAAAAGGTCAATGACCATTGACAAAAGGACAATGACCATTGACAAAAGGTCAATGACCATTGACAAAAGGTCAATGACCATTGACAAAAGGTCAATGACCATTGACAAAAGGTCAATGACCATTGACAAAAGGTCAATGACCATTGACAAAAGGTCAATGACCATTGACAAAAGGTCAATGACCATTGACAAAAGGTCAATGACCACTGACAGAAGGTCAATGAACATTGACAAAAGGTCAATGACCATTGACAAAAGATGAAAGACCATTGCCAGAATATAAAGAGCATTGAGAGAAGATCGATGACCATTTGCAGAAGATCAATGAACACTGGGTAAAGATCAATGACCATTGACAGAAGGTCAATGATAGGGTTATAAAAAAACCGGTTTTCGGTTCGAATTATTCGAAAGTGCAGAAAACTAGAAACCCGATAGGTGCTTTTTTAAGAGAAGCCGTTTAACCGGTGTGGTGTTTGATCACCCAATGAACATTGACTGGGAAATAATGAGCCCCAATAAGACCTACGAGTCTACATATGTTTTCTAAAAAACATCTTAGTGTATGTTTTGCCTAGACGTCGAATTAAGATAACGAGAGAAAATTCTTCGACTTTGAATTTTTTTTATCGACATATATTACAAACTCGTGTACATATGCGTATTTAATGGTAAATGCAAATAACCTTCAGCTTCATGAAAATCATAAAAATTAAACTATTTTGCGTACTTTTCACAAAAAGTTTAATTTACATGTACTCGTACATTATCTCTGAATGCAGTTTATGTAATTTTTTTTTCGATTATTTTAACAACAATTGCTACCACGATCAAGGTGACAAGCAAGTTGTAGGTCATGATGACTGCTCTAACCAATACAACACATGCGCATGTCAACCAGACTACACATAGTGGTTGGTTGTCATTATTCACCGCCACTAACTATCGTCAATACAACTCACAACACAACTCAACTCAGCTCAAGTAAAGTCAAGTTTAAAGATATTCACTTTCAATTTAACAATTGAAAACACAACAACGAATTGTTGTTAATTATGCACATTTGCAAATTTTCCCCTCAATTACAAAAGTTATCGACAACGCCAAAGACGAGAAGACATACATAACTTAGAATTGAAATACTCGTACACTGAGCCATTTCATGTCATCGGATCTTATTGAATTGCACTGCTCGGCAAATCTGACGTCTGTCTATGGCAAAATATTTATTCAATTTTGTTTCTAAAATTACAGAACACGATAGACGATTACCACAAATAAACACATGTTTGAAATCAACCACAATTTGAAAAGAATTTGACAGAAATGAGTAGTGTCGATGGAGTGAAGATCGATCGATCTATCGTTGTCTCAGATGCGATTGCCATCGATCGCTACACGAAACTGTTGATGGAAATCATTTCCACAGCAACCTTTAACTTTTTAGCCACCATTGATTGTACTTATTGGGTGTCGAATTCTCAACTCATACAATTCATGTTCGTGTTTTCGTTAACAACGTAAATAGAAGACAGATGGATACAGATACGACAATGACGTAAGTTAACATATACAATCGGTTTTAGAAGTTTTATGGGAAATCAAGTATTATGGCTACCCAGCAAATCTTTTTTGTGGATTTGGTAGTGTTTCACTTATTTGTCTGGGATACGTAATAGCAGAGACAAAATAGTTGGGTCATACTACTACTCGTACCTTATGGTCCACTCCGAAGACGAAATTTTAATCTTCACGGATGGATCGAAGATGACAACAGGCACAGGATCAGAGGTCTTCTCAGAGTCCCTAAATGTGAGGCCTAGGTTGGGTCGATTTAAAAGTCGCCCATTGCTCAGTGAAAATCGTATTCTAGGGATCAAAATAAGAAACTTTGCCGAAGGAACCATACCTCTAAAACGAATTCTGATGTCCCCATTTTTGACCCGTTGGGAGAAATTTTGAAAAATCCCACTTTGACCCATTTAGAGGGCGCCAATCGAGTCCAAATGTATGACCGACCCCCACTAACTTTGGAGGGCCGATCCACCCATGCCAGTGGCACACCCCCTGGAACTCACCTGGGGGGTTCCCCATACAAACATTTCAAAAAAATCAAAATTTTTGGCACTTTACATGACACTGAGGCCCCAATTCGACTTCCAGGAAAATGTAAAGAGTTTGGATAAAATGATTTAACATTCTCGAAATTAAAAATATATGAAGACATCATGACGTTTCTCAAGGCCCTAACCTCCAGAACGATATAATTGAGATATGTAATGAATTGCTTAGAGGTTCCTAGCTTAATTACAGACACATGACATAACACTCGTTTCGCCAGAGCCGGCCGTGAAGTAAAAAGCGAATTGGAAATCTAGAAACTACCTATGATATATCAAGGGCTAACAATGACCGCAGTGCTGGTCGTCTCAATAACTTATGCTGAGAAATTGCTGCAGGAAGCTCCTTAATAAGGCAAAGGCCACAAGAGTGCCGCAGGACTGGAACACATCTATAAGAAATAACTCCAAACAAATCCTGGATAGATTTCTGCAATGGCGTAGAAAGCACATGCGAAGCCTTAAGGTTACGGACAATTTTAGTCAAGTACACCAAGAAAGATTATAGGTTTTTGGACCATGTTGAGTATGGAATCGCTGAAGGGTTCTCCCGAATACACATTTCCTCGGCGACTTTGAAGAGAAATTGAATACTTTAACTAGGGAATACATTGAAGTGCAGCCACCAGAGGTCGCCAGTGAGATTGTAACGGCATCTACAATTATTTTGGCTATCAAAAGTTTTAAACCTTTTAAGCCGCCGAGACCAGACAATGTTGCGCCGGCGGAGCTAATGGCTGTAACTGGTACAACAGGAAGATCTATATTTATTGCAGGAAGATCTATATTTATTTACCAAAAAAGTAGAGAGAAACAAAGTTGTCTTCATCCAAAAAGCGGAAGCGCCCCATACAGGAGCTAAGGCTTTCCGACCCATTAGTTTATCGTAATTTCTCCTTAAACCCCTGGATATATGAATAGATAGTTATCTCAAGACCAAAATGGACCACAGGCTACTCTCCAATCAACAGCATGCCTACAGCAAGGGCAAGTCCACCGAAATCGCCCTGCATGTTCTAGTCAGCTTTATTGAAAGATCTCTCTCTCTCTCTCTGTTAAGGAATATTTCTTAGATATGGAGGAGGCCTTCAATAACATAAATCCATCTGCACGCGATACGGCCCTGACAACCCTGGGGTTATGAGGTCATAACCTTCTAATTTCAGATGGATTAGGTTCCACTGACCCCCACAGTTCCTTCTCCTTGTAAGCGTTGTTGCCTACGTATATGGCGTGACACTAGCTGTCAGAGGGAAGTTTTCGAGTACTCTTAAAAACATCCTACAGCAGGCCCTTCATACAACAGCAAGATGGGCTTCCGATAATGGTCTTTGTGTTAACCCGACCAAGGCGGAACTAGTTATTTTCAGCAGGAAAAATGAGGTAGCAACATTTGCAGAAGGGAATTCGAAATTCCCTTCTCTGAAAGCGCAAAATACTTACGAATTTTACTAGACACTAAGTTGAATTTCAAACCCAACATTCTGAAAATAGCTAAGAAGGATTTGGTAGAGCAATATACATGTAACAGGGCAGTAGGAAAACTCTGAGGTCTGAATCTCTTATAAAGGGTTTTCCAACAAGAGGTGTTATATTGGTATTCAAAGAAAAACGCAATTTTTTGAGATCGTATGTTTATTTCATAATAAAGAGGAAGGTATGCCGTTAATAATGAAAAACAATATCAGCCCAAATGGCCACCACGACCACGCATAGAGGACCATATCCTTTTCATGAAATTTTCCATAACCAAATCGCAATGTGGCTGCCCTATGTCCTCAATAGCCTCACGAATTCTATCTTTGAGGTCTTGAATCGACGCTGGGCTGTTGGCGTAGACCTTATCTTTCACGTGGCCCCAAAGGAAGAAGTCGCAAGGTGTTAAATCACAAGATCTCGGTGGCCAATAGTGAACACCTCTTCGAGAGATAACACCGGTCCGGAAACGTTTCCCGTAACAGAGCAATGGTTTCGTTGCTTGTGTGGCACGTAGCGCCGTCTTGTTGAAAGTAAACGTTGTCCAGATCAATACCATCCAACTCCGACCATAAAAAATCTTTAATCATCTCTCGATAGCGCAATCTATTCACCGTAACTGTTGATCCAACCTCATTTTCGAAAAAAGTAAGGTCCAATGACCCCGCCGGACCATAAACCGCACCAAACAGTCACACGTTGAGGATGGACAGGTTTCTCAACAATAACTCTTGAGTTTTCCGAGCCCCAGATGCGACAATTTTGCTTGTTGACGTAGCCACCGAGGTGGAAATGGGCCTCATCAGTCAAGATGATTTTTCGATGATTTTCGATTTTTCGAATTTTAATAATTTCAATGCGTTGTTGAATCGTGTATCGTTCCATTTTTATACCCTACACCACACTGTGGTACAGGGTATTATGACTTTGTGCATTTGTTTGTAACACCCAAAAGGAGAAGAGATAGACCCATTGTTTATTATACGGATCGACTTGTAATCACTTTCTGAGTCGAATTAGCTATGTCCGTCTGTCTGTCCGTCTGTCTGTCTGTCCGTCTGTCTGTCTGTCTGTCCGTCTGTCTGTAGACGTATTCTTGTAATCAAAGTACAGGTCGCAATTATGGTCAGATCTCAACGAAACTTTGCACGTATTTTTTTTTAGGCCCAAGGACGATCCATATTGAATTTGGTTAAAATCGGTTCAGATTTACATATAGCTGCCATATATATGTTAGCCCCGATTTGACATGTAAGCGCTGTAAAAACTTTATTTTATATCGGATCAGTATGAAATTCGGCAGGAAAAGGTTTCTTATTACATGAATGAACTCTGTTAAATTTGGAAGAAATCGGTTCAGATTTAGATATAGCCCCCATATATACTTTACCCCCGATTTGACATATAAGCGCTGTAAAAATGTTATTTTATATCCAATCAGTACGAAATTCGGCAGAAAGAGGTTTCTTATTACATGAAGGAATACTGCCAAATTCGGAGAAAATCGGTTCAGATTTAGATATAGCCCCCATATATATGTTACCCCCGATTTGAAATTCAATAGCTGTAGAAACTGTATTTTATATCCGATCACAGCGAAATTCGGCAGAAAGAGGTTTCTTATTACACGAAGGAATACTGCCAAATTTGGAGAAAATCGGTTCAGATTTAGATATAGCCCCCATATATATGTAAGCACCGATTTGACATTCAAGCGCTGTAGAGACTGTATTTTATATCCGATCAGTACGAAATTCGACAGAAAGAGGTTTCTATTTTACATGAATGAGTATTCAGGGAAAATCGCTTCAGATTTATATATAAGCTCCATATATATGCTCCTCCTGATTTGGTTACAAAGCGCTATAGAAGTTGTACTTTACTTCCGATCATTACAAAATTCTCCAGAAAGATGTTTCTCAATTTAGGAACAAATATGGCTTATTTAGCGATTATCGGTTCAGAATTAGATATATCCGCATATATATGTTCTTACCCATTTACCAATTATTCCAAATTATTATCGCAATAACCCTTATCGCATTGTTAGGGAGGTGTAGGGTATTATATAGTCGGCCCCGCCCGACTTTCTGCCTTTCCTTACTGGTTAGTAATGGCGTAGTTTCTACTTGTCATATGTCAAAGAATAAAAGCTTCAAAAGTGACAGCTACCGAAATACCGGGTGATTCAAAATAACACCTCTTGTTGGAAAGCCCTGGCTGGCTCTGAAGGAATCCTAAACAAGGTTCAGCGAATGGCTGCTATATCTATCAATGATGCACTGAGACACCACTCCAACTGAAGCACTAAATTTTAGACTACATTTAATGCCGCTAGACATTGTAGCAATGAAATATGCCGCATGTACTGCGATTATACATACTTAGGGAACTGTCATTGTAGTCAGGAAATGGCTGCGGACAGAGTGTCATTCTAAACAGAATGCCTGAACTTCGGGGAACTGCTTATTGTACTATGACTAAAACACCATCTTTAGACAAGAAGCATTACTCGTATATCTGATAGAATGGAATGGTTGTATTCCAGGACGTGGGAGACTTACGGACTTCTATACTGACTTCTAACCAAAGTCGGCATCAATATTTTCTCTGATAATCAGGCCGTTCTGAGAACTACGAGTTCCTGGAAACTCGCAACGAGATGGCCGAACAGTTCAATATTCTCTTGATTTTGGTAACGGGCCACAGGGACTTGCCGGGGAACTGCAAAGCTGATGAACTTGCGAGACTAGGAACTACCTCACATGCTCCAAGGGAACTGGAATATTTGGGCATGCCTCTAGGGAACTGCAAGCTGTTTTAGTGCGAGAGTGCCCTTGAAGGGACAAATGATAGGTGGTCACTAGTCAGGAACTGCCTACAATCCAGGATGATGTGGCCGTTCCTAAATACACAGCGGCCCAACGCTCTGCTGTCGTTATGGAGACCGGACTTCTCACTTATCGTGTATGCCATGACGAGTCACTGCTTTATTGGGCGGCTCGCAGAGAGATTAAAGGTCTTGCGAAATGACTTTTGCTGAAGCTGCAGAAACGAAGAGGAGGAGGAATCAATAAAACCCCTTATATTTTTGTGCTCGCATTTCCTAAGAGGCATACAACATTAGGCTCTTATTCCTTTGAGGGGTTAGCTAACTTGGACGATGTTGGAATCCACCAACTTTTGAAATAAAATTGGTTCAACGGTATAACTTATGTTTTCCCTTACGTCCCCGTGGTAGCACAATGGACTGTATAGTCTATGTGAGTCTGTTTTATAGGCTGCCACTCTTAACGTAGTAGACAACTCGTTGGGTCCTTAGTAGAGAACCAGTTGAGTCCAGTTTTTTCAACGTTAGTTCAGTTAGTTCAACGATTAAATAGTAAGCATTTCATTGCTGTCAAACGTAACTTATGCCCTGCTTTATATTGGAAGGTTATCCACTCCATAGTAGGTTTATCTACGGAGTACACAACCAGTTTGGTTGTCTAAGTCGTAGACAACGCGTTGGGTTATCTAAGAAGTAGACGTTCCGACTCGTTGGGTTATCTACACCTTAGTAGACGATCAGTTGGATTCAGTTTTTTAAGTTCAACGACTAAATAGTAAGCATTTAATTGGTTTCAAATGTGACTTATGGCGTGTTTGATATTAAAGGATCTGCTACACTGCAGGTATTCTTTTAGACCAGAAATTGGATATGTCACTTTGTTGCAATCCATCATGTCCAGTGACAAAGCCATGTTAAAGTTGCCGGGTGATTTCATATAAAAAGGACAATCTGTGAAACGATCCCAGTCTTTAATGGGCCTATAACGCGTTTGGTTATGTACTGGTCTAATTTCTCGTAGGAACAATTGAAATCTTGGAATACCAATGTTTCGTATTGTAGAATAAACTATACAAATTATGAAATCCTAAAGCATATCAAAATTTACTCTATTATTGCCATTTATTTCTGTGTAGGACCAGACTAAAAAATTATTACCCACAATTACGTAGTTTCGTATCGTCATCGCCATCGCAACAATCGTGATAAACGTCAGCGTCATCAGCGTAAGAGAAGAGGTAGAGATACTTGTCCAAAATGTCAGTGTCAAATACATCGTAATTTTGCGGTTTTAAAACCGGCGAAAAGGTATTAGAGCTGCGAAGCTCATAAAAAAAATTGCCAGCGACGGCGGCGATGAATAGTGTTGGATGGTATTATTAGGATGACTTATGGTCTAGCGCTCGCAGTGGTCTTCTTGATTTTATTTTGATTCGTGTTTTGTTTTGTTTGGCTGAATTTGGTTGGCATGGCGTGGCATGTAAGTGTACACAACCAGATGTGGCAATGCTATCTTTTTTGTGGTTTTTTTGTGAAAGATTTGTGGTCTTTTGTCAAGCCTCTTCTGCTTCTTAATTCCCACGTTTGTTGTTGTTGTTGTGCTGTTATTGTTCGTTCCTCCTCTTTGGTTGATTCCTTCGGCGTTTTATTATAACTTGGCTAACGGTTATTACGAATATGATGACGCTGACGATGACTATGACAATTGAAGTTAGTTAACCCACGACACGACACGGCCACCGCCGTCACCACCACTTGTTTTGTGCCATTGGGCAAACCACGATTTTCGAAAAAAAAATAAAACGAAAAGAAAAAGACTTTAGGCATTGTTTATTATTTTCGTTTGTAACATTTTTGCCCACAAAGTGCAAAAATGATTTGGCCAAAAACTTAAGGTGGCAGGAAGGTCAAAACCAATAAAGCAGAAATACTAATTACGCAAAAACGCAACAGAATGAAAGGGAAAAGTTGACTTTAGTTGGGGATAAAGCATACACTTAGAGAAGAATTTTGTTATTCTAACACAGACATATGGAAAAGCACATAAAAAAAAACAAAAAAATAAAGTCCATAAAGCGACATCACTTCTTCAAAAAATGGCTACCGTATTCACCGGACTTAACCCAATGGGTTTTTCGAAATTCTGGATACCAAAGTGTCAATTAAACAAGTAGGAAAATTTAAGTCGGGTAAACCGAGTAAGGTATATCCTCAGTTTGTGGGTACTGTATGGGACGAGGCTTTTTTCCACGATAAACGTGGCTACATCGAAACCTAATGTAATTTTGTTAAAATTGTATATGTTTTTACGATATACTGAAGTTGTTTGTTAAGTAAAAAATCAAAATGTACAAAACTTAAGCATTTGTAGAATTCGCGTGATAGGTCTATAATTGCCAAGGATCGGGCCGCAGATTGTCTCTTTTTAACGCTACGGGAAAAGAAATGTCAACTTGCCAGAATTTACTGATCCCAGAACTGGTACAATGGGGAACTCTCACTGAAATTCTGGATGTTGTATGTCTTCATACGACTGTAGCAGAGAAATCTACCCCAGTTGAGTAATCCTACTCCCTAGTAGAAGACTAGTTAGTAGAGTACCCGTTAGGTTATCTACTCCTTAGTTGATGACCCGGTGGGTAATCTACTCTTTGGTTCACGACCAGTTTGGTTATCAATGCCCGAGTTGATGGCCCGTTGCGTTATCTACTCCTTAGATGGCGACAAGTTGTGTTGTCTTACACCTTAGCTGATGACCCGGTGGGTTATCTAATTCTTGATGACCCGTTGGGGTATCTACTCCTTAGATCACGACCATTTGGGTTATCTACTTTTTAGTTTACGACCAGTTTGGTTATCTACTCCTTATTTGATGACTCGATGGGTTGTATACTCTTTAGTTGGCGACCAGGTGGATTATCTATTCCTTAGTTGATGACCCGTTGGGCTATCTACTCCTCAGTTCACGACCACTTGGGTTATCTACTCCTTAGTTGATGACCAGATGGGCTATATACTCCATAGTTGATGACCCGTTGGGTTAACTACTCCTTAGTTCACGACGAGTTAGGTTATCTACTCCTTAGTTCACGGCCATTTGGGTTATCTAATCGTTAGTTGATGACTAGTTGGGCCATCTATTCCAAAGTTCACCACCAGGTAGGTAACTCCTTAGTTCACGACCAGTTAGGTTACCTACTCCTTAATTGATGACCCGTTGGGTTATCTACTCCTTAGTTCACGACCATTTGGGTTATCTATTCCTTAGTTCATGACCAATTAGGTTATCTACTTTCTAGTTGATAAACGTTGTGTTATCTACTCCATTGTTTATGACTCGTTGGGTTATCCACTACTGAGTTCCCTACCCGTTGGGTTATCTACTCCTATGCTGACCCGTTGGGTTATATACTTCTTAGTTGACGACCATTTGGGTTATCTATTCCATATTTGATGAACCGTTGGGTTATCTACTCCTTACATAAAGACCAGTTGGGCTATATACTCCTTATATACTCCTTAGTTTGGTTTATCTACTCCTCAGTTCACTACCACTTGGTTTATCTTCTCCTTAGTTCACTACCAGTTAGGTTATCTACTACTTAGTTGATGACCCGATGGGTTATCTACTCCTTAGTTGACGACCAGTTGGGCTATATACTCCGTAGATTATGACCCGTTGGGTTATCTACTCCTTAGTTCACGACGAGTTAGTTTATCTACTCCTTAGTTCACGACCAGTTGGGTTGTCTACTCCTTAGTTGACGACCAGTTGGGTTATCTACTCCATAGTTCACGAACAAGTAGGTTACCTACTCCTTAGTTCATGACCAGTTAGCTTATCTACTCCTTAATTGACGACCCGCTGGGTTATCTACTCCTTAGTTCACGACCATTTGGGTTATCTACTCCTTAGTTCACGACCAGTTAGGATACCTACTGCCTAGTTGATGATCCGTTGGGTTATCTACTCCTGAGTTCACTACCCGTTGGGTTATCTACTCCGTAGTTGATGACCCGTTGGGTTATATACTTCTAAGTTGACGACCATATGGGTTATCTATTCCATATTTGATGACCCGTTGGGTTATCTACTCCTTAGATAAAGACCAGTTGGGCTATATACTCCTTAGTTGATGACCGGTTGGATTATCTACTCCTTAGTTCACGACCAGTTGGGTTGTCTACTCCTTAGTTGACGACCAGTTGGGTTATCTACTCCTTAGTTGATGACCTGTTGGGTCACAGGGAGGCTTGTTGTCTACTAAGGAGTAGATAACCTCTACTAAGAAGTAGATGACTTAAGTGGATGTATAAGTATAAAACCCAATTGGAATTTTACTAAGTAGTAGATAACCCAACTGCCCCTCTACTAAAGAGCAAATAATGCAATTGGCCCTCTACAAAAAGAGAAGATAGTCATCTTGTAAGAATTAAATTTCTCTTATGAAGTCGTCTGATCACATTTTGGAACATTGTTTGGTCCTAAGTGATCAGATAATTGATAGGTTCTAAGTACTGAGTTCAGTAGACTTCACTTAATTTCCCGTATCAATAGATCAATATTTCAAGACATTGCAAACGGAGTGTCTAATTTAGTACTCGTATATCCTCATCGAACATCAATGATTGATCGCGTTGCTTAGAAAATAAAAACGGTTAGTCATTTCGAGGGTGAGTCAGCCAGATGACCCTCACACCCGCCTTCAATAATTTCCATATGTAAAAAAGTCGTAAAAGCCACGGACATTTCTGGGTAATATATATGTAAGTATTTGACACAAAATATTCTTTGTAAAATATTATTATAGGTCCTTCTCAACTTTTTTTTAATGAAAAATCAAAAAGTGCTAATGAGTATTAATCGAAACCTTCCGCCTAGCGGTTATGTTTTCCCAAATCAAAATGCATATACATGCTTGTACATACTTGTATATGGTATTTCTATCATTTAGTTAGGAAGAATAAAAAATACTTGCACACACCTGTTTCGGAATGACACAATGATTTCCTTACAACTAACTAACAAACTGTTTAAATAAAACCAAAAAAAAAAAGGTTTCCTTTCATTAATGCCGTCCGGTAATACGTTTTGCAAAATAACTTAAAAAACACATTCACATCAAATGGCAATCGCAAATCATCAATTTCAAGGGAAATGTAAAAATCATTGAAGCACGAATCAAAGTGTTTTTTGTTTCTTTAATTTCGTATCCATAGCGATACATTTTTAAAGATAACACTGTAACTTACTCCGAGTACTTCCATTCACATAGATTTGTCTGTTCCAATGTATGGGGTGTTAAAAAAAACTTTAATTATGCAACAATTGTTGGAAAATGCATTTCATGCAAATTTCCTTCGCGGCGATTAGAGAGAAGAGTGGGGTAGACTCGTATCGTATCCATCACCAGCGGCAGTGGCAGTGGCAATAGCAGCCACTGCATTTCGCATTCGTTTGCAATAAAAGGAAACACTTTTACTAAATACTTCACTGTCAGAAAGTTGCACATAAAGAAATGTACACTTGATGGCGATGAGTTGAGTATTAAAGACAATTGTCGGATTGTTTGCCACAATTGCATAATAAATAAGTGCAATTGCTAAAGAAACATGGCCTTCCAAAGTGAGATTACCATATCAACAACACGCTACCCAACAAACTATTCAGGATAAAGTATGCCCAACATTACCGCGACTTGATGAAAGTGCTATGGATTTTATTCTTTAGATTTGATTTTGCAAACATTCACCAAAATTAGGAAATAATGAAGCAATCCAATTGTATAACATTGGATGAAATATTATTTGATGTACATATTTAAAAAAAAAGCAAAACTCACCAAATTATGATTTAACATTTTATTTTAGTTCAACTCACCTGTAATTAAAAAAGAAAAATATTAGTTTTTTTTTGAAAATTAATTTAAAAAATTATGCAAAATATATTTTTTATTTCTTATATGAATTACAATACAAAGTAAATTTATATTCTAATTTTAAGATCCAGGGAAAAGGCGGGTGACAAAGCCATGTGGCTAAATTTTTGCAGCAACAGAGCAGAGCCTCTGTTAGGAATCGAACCCACGACCCCCAAACTCATAGGCGAGAACGCTACCTATTCACCTACTGGGACGCTCAAAATATTTTAATTTCAAAGTATTATAAGTAGGATGTGACTGAACAGATTTGGAGTCAATGTAACAGGCGATACTCGCCTCAGTTATATCTTTCATATAAAAATGCAGAATAACTGGAGCCCTATTTCTAATAAATACGAGTATGCATATATGTAAGTTGTCTAAGAACTTACTGTAGATTTGTATTATTAATAGAATAAATGACCATAACTCTGAGTTAGTTATGTTGTTAAATCGGAAGACAAAAACAATTGGTACATTCTCGACTCTGATATTAGCAAAACACCAGACAAAGACTGAAAAAAAAACTCGAAAAATGTGTTTAAGTTTGTTTTATTTCCCAAGATCCATCCACAGATGGATGAATCACAAACGAATAAACCCAACACGCAAAGAAAAAAAAAAACGTTTGTGCGTCGTTTATTTTTCTTTGTCTCAAACGCTCTACTTTTCCCGTAACGGTTAAAATATTTGCGGTAAATGCAAAAGTTTATCGTAAACGTAGTTTCTCTTGCCGTAAACTAACATTCTTTCATTCTAAAATTTTCGTTATTTACATTTATGGTAAACGAAAAACGTTTACGGAACCATATTGTATTTAAACATGATTGAATATATTAAAGAGAGTTGAGTGAACAAAGAGCTTAACTTGTTTTCATTTTGTGAACTTTTTTATTATTTATATGACGGAATAACATGTGCAGATGTATGTGTACAGAACTCAAAAGATGCAGATGTGTCTGCATACTGCAAAAAGATGGAGATGTGTGTGTACAAAACACAAAAAGAGACGTTGCAACGTTGCATACATGTTTATCCGCGTTGCTTTATTAACAGACGGTGGTGGAAATTTATTTATCTGCATCCCTCCCACCGCACTGTTATACTATTTCATAACATTTGCAATCGTACTCAGCATGCGTAGAGTCGTATGCTGGTGGGCCTTTAGTTTTGTACTGGCGCTTGTTATCAGTGAACTCAAAATTATTTCATTCAAAGAATTAATTAAACTAAAGAATCTAAATTATCGGAGGTGCGATATCTCGCAAATATACTGCGGACTTCAATTTAATGTTATAGGTAAATGAAGTGAAGACATGTGGGAAAATAACCCGATAGTTAATAGCAAAAAAAAATGGATCGAGGACTGCATGAAAATATTGTTTTGTTTTATTTTTTGTTTTTTTGTTACACTATGCAACTCGATTTTTCGCCCGAAGTTTTCATGTTACGAGTATTTTCTGATGTAGTTTAGTATTCTATTCATGGACGTGGAAACTTTTGAATTATCAGCATTTGGGTCAGAATATTGACCTATAAAATTCACTTTTGACTAAAAAGTTTTGATATATGGTAAGATAAAATCTCGCTTTGATCCATACAATGGAAATCCGAGAAAAAAAAAATTAGCAACTACCCACAGATCCTAAGAGCAAATTAAAATCGCAACTATCTCGCAATTCTCCGACAATGTCTATCCATACAACATAGAACACCTAATTTCTGTTGAGATCGTTTGGATTATTCACGATGAGAAGTCGGGAAATAATAGCCATAATGAGCAGGGCGAGACAGATATCATGACTATCTTCCTCGGTTAGGAATACATTTCAACCTGCAGGATGAATCACAAACGGCTAAACTCTAAAGAAAAACGAGCAAAAATCTGTTATCATATGCAGCAACTACCAAGAGATCCAAAGAGAAAATTTAAAAGCCTAATGGAATAACATAGCTCACCTAATTTCTGTTGAGATTGGATAGACTGTTCATGGTAAGAAGTCAGGAAATCATAGCCACAATGAGCAGGGCGAGACATATTAAGATATCCAAAGAGCAAAATGAAAATGCTGGCAAAAAAATTAGCGAAGTCAACAGACTCTGGAAATTTAAAAAAAAAAGATACTAGCTTACCAGATTTCTTATGAGATTAGTAGGACTATTCACGGAAAGTAGTTGAGAAAACATAGACACAGATACCTAGACGATCTTCCTCCGGTCAAAATCCATTTCAAACTGGAGGATGAATAACAAAGGTCTAAACTCTACAGAAACCCGAGAAAAATTATCTGTTAGCATATGCAGCAACTAGCCAGAGATCCGAAGAGCGAAATAAAAATCATAGCGATGTAGCCAGACTCCGAAATTTCAGTTGAGATCGGTTGAATTGTTCACGGAGAGCAATCACGAAACAATAGCAGGGCGAGGCAGATATCTCGACGACCTAAGTTTAATAGACAAGGCCCAAATAGGTTGGGCCTTATGCACCTATCACAATACAAATTAGCCGAACCTAACTACAGGGTTTTCCAACAAGAGGTGTTATTTTGAATCACCCGGTGTTTCGGTAGCTGTCACTTTTGAAGCTTTTATTCTTTGACATTTGACAAGTAGAAACTACGTCATTACTAAAAATGGAACGATACACGATTCAACAACGCATTGAAATTATTAAAATTCGAAAATCATCGAAAAATCATCTTGACTGATGAGGCCCATTTCCACTTCGGTGGCTACGTCAACAAGCAAAATTGTCGCATCTGGGGCTCGGAAAACCCAAGAGTTATTGTTGAGAAGCCTGTCCATCCTCAACGTGTGACTGTTTGGTGCGGTTTATGGTCCGGCGGGGTCATTGGACCTTACTTTTTTCGAAAATGAGGTTGGATCAACAGTTACGGTGAATGGATTGCGCTATCGAGAGATGATTAATGATTTTTTATGGTCGGAGTTGTATGGTATTGATCTGGACAACGTTTACTTTCAACAAGACGGCGCTACGTGCCACACAAGCAACAAAACCATTGCTCTGTTGCGGGAAATGTTTCCGGACCGTGTTATCTCTCGAAGACGTGATCACAATTGGCCACCGAGATTTTGTGATTTAACACCTTTTTACTTCTTCCTTTGGGGCCACGTGAAAGATAAGGTCTACACCAACAGCCCAGCGTCGATTCAAGACCTCAAAGATAGAATTCGTGAGGCTATCGAGGACATAGGTCAGCCACTTTGCGATTTGTTTATGGGAAAATTCATGAAAAGGATATGGTCTTGTAAGCGTGGTAGTGGTGTCCATTTGGCTGATGTTGTTTTTCATTATTAACGGCATAACTTCCTCTTTATTATGAAATAAACATCCGATCATTTATCTCAAAAAATTGCATTTTTCTTTGAATACCAAAATAACACCTCTTGTTGGAATACCGTTTATAATACTACCATGATTAAAATAAATCTTTTTTGTAAGCATAAGGTGATCGCATATACCAAAGGCATTGAGAGTATTGTGGGAGGTCTTTATTCAAGAAAAAGGGAAAATAAATAACGACACTCCGATTGTACCAGCTCACATAGACCAATTTAAGTCCCCCATTGAATCCAAACTGTTTGATAAACAAAGTTATCAATAGCACGAATATCGGTACCGGAAATATCTGCAGAAACGCCTACACAGTATATCCAGACGACGTTTACTCAATGCGGGACATTATCAAAGCAGTTGTTCGATGCTCTCCACTTCTTCCTCATCTCCACAGCTTCTGCAGAAGTCATTGGACTCAATACCCAACCTTCTGGCGTGTTTCCCGATATCTCTCTCTAGTACGAGGAGATATTTTGACCTTCTTGGACATATTTGTCTAGCCGATGCAAAACGCAATGCTAGTTAGTTAGTTAGGGTCTTATCTTTCATAGATTTTTGTAAATGGCTTACGCCGTTTTTAATTGCCTATAAAACCGCTTTTTTGCACAAATCACACTGTTTCTTTCAGAGGAGATGCGTTTCAGGATATTCTATTGGAATATGAAAAACGCGTTTCCGAAAAAAAGGTTAGTTACGCCCTTCAAAGTCTGCTCAACAGAAGACACATAACAGCATGTCTTGGGTCCACAACTCTAACAAGGTTTGTAAACAGAGGGACCCACAAGGAGGATTACTGTCACCACTAATTTGGAACCTAGCGGTGAATGAAATCCTGCTAGATCTAGAACGTTGTGTCTGCAAGGTCGTGGCATATGCAGACGACGTGGCAATCGCCACAGCCTGCCTGAGCATAAGCGGAGCCTTAAGGACTACAGCGACCGAGTCTCTACAAGCCCTACTCCATATAAATATTGTGGCGAGAGAAGTTGCAACAAAAGCGACAATAAGATTAAACTGCCTATCAATGTGGAGGTACACAAACTACGGTCACATGAGGATATCAAAGTGTATGTAGTGCTATGGTAACCGACCGAGTGGACTATATACCAACTGTGTACACCTTCGAGAGAAATTACAACACTATGATTCCCGCCAGAGATTAATGGGTTGGAAGAATACCAGGTAATAGAAACCATCTCCACTTTTACACGGATGGTTCGAAGCTTGATGAAAAGATTGGCTTCGGAGTACACTGTGCAGAGCTTAGTTTGGATATAGCTCACAGACTACCAGATACCTGCAGTGTCTATCAAGCCGAAATAATGGCAATATGGGAAGTAGCCAAGTGGTTGAGTCGCAACATAGTAACCAACACTGGCGTTGTCATTTACTCGGACAGCCAGGCTGCCATCAATTCTCTGGAGGCAACATCCCTAAATTCACAAACAGCCCTCGACTGCCGCAGATCTCTTAACGAGATGGCTGAGCAGTTTAATATATACCTCATATGGGTGCCTGGGCATAGGGATATCCAGGGGAACTGCAAAGCAGATGAACTTGCTAGGAAAGGGACGACATTACAAATTCTCGAACAATTTGCATATATTGGTGCGCCACTATCCACGTGCAAGCTTTGGCTTAGGCAAGAGGCAATCAGGCAATCCAACGAAAGATGGACAGAAATCGGCACCTGCAGGGTAGCTAGACAAATCTGGCCAAGGTATGACCTAAGAAGATCAAAATATCTCCTCGCACTAGAGAGGCAAAGATTGTCTACGTTAGTATCAGTTCTGACGGGACACTGCTTGCTCGGCGAACACGCCAAAAGATTGGGTATTGACTCTAATGACTTCTGCAGATGCTGTGGAGATGAGGAAGAAATGGAGAGTATTGAGCACTTGCTATGCGACTGCCCCGCTCTGAGTAAACAAGGACTATACATACTGGGGTCGGCCTTTCTAGGCAGCCTAACAGATCTTTCCAGTACCGATATTCGTACTATCGATGAATTTGTGTATCAAACAGGTTGGTTTCGATGAGGGTCATTTCAGCCCGTGGTAACACTAGGGACCTAAACTGGTCTATGCGAGCTTGTATAAAAAAAAAATACGGCTGCCACCCTAACCTACGCCCTTACTGAATTAGGCTAACGATATGCAAATTCTTCGAGAATTTGTAATTTCGTGGCTTACGCCTTTTTTTCCTAGCACGTACCCCGGGATATTCCTATGCCCAGAGTCCCATATGAGGTATATGTTAAGCCATCTCCTTAAGAGTTCTGCCGCATTCGAGGGCTATTTGTGAATTTAGGGATGTTGCCTCCACAGAACTGATGCCAGCATGGCAGTCCGAGTAAATGACAACGCCAGTGTGGGTAACAATGTTGCGACGCTGTCATTTGACGACTTCCCAGATTGATATTATTTCAGCTTGATAGACACTGCAGGTATCTGGTAGTCTGTGGGCTATATCAAAACTATGTTCTTTACACTGTACTCCCAAGCCAACCTTTTCATCAAGTTTCTATTACAATGGTATTCTGGCAACCCAAACCAGGTCAGTAGAAACAGCTCTACACGGAGTGGTAGAAATATTCGATGAATCCCTTTATCATACAGAATACACCATGGCTGCCTTTTTCGATGTGGAAGTTGTTATACCCTCACTTTAGTGTGACGAGGGTATATATCATTTGCTACGGAAAAAAGTGTAACACGTCGAAGGAGTGACCTAAGACCCCAAGTATGTTCGGAGGAAATCCGTTTTGGGTCATTTTAAGTCGAATGAGCAATGTCCGTCCGTCTGTCTGTCTGTCTGTCTGTGTGTCTGCTGGCTGGTGCGCACGATAACTCTCGAAAGGAGTAACCGATTGACCTCAAATTTGGTATGTGGTAATATTTTTTTCTATCTCCGGCTAAGTTCGAAGATGGGCCATATGGGTCCACTCCTTCTAGTACCTCCCCCACAAAGGGTTAAAATGTTGTGAAATATTGATTCTTTAATAACTGCTATACTACTTATTCAAATCTTTTGAAATTCCACACATAGTATTAGCTTATTAGTCGTTATCAACTCGAGAAAAATGGGCGAAGTCGCCACGTCCCTTTTGGTACCTCTCACACAAATGCACCATTTTGTACCAAAAGTTAACAGCTTATAACATTAATAACAGTGTATAAAAATACTTGAAATGTTGTACAGTATTATGCTTTTATATTGCCTACAGTCCAGGGAAAAATGGGTGTTGTTGTCACGCCCCTTTTGGTACCTCCCACACAAAGGTACCTTTTTGCACCAAAAGTTAACAGCTTATAACATTAAAACCAGTGTATAAAAATAATTGAAATTTTGTACAGTGTAATGTTTTTATAGTGTCTATAGCCCTGTGAAAAATGGGCGTTATTGCCACGCCCCTCTTTGTACCTCCCACACAAAATGTCCAAATCATACCACAATTTAATGTCTCATAACGTTTATACCAGTGCACATAAATGCTTATAAGTCGGCACAGTGCAATGAATTTAAAGTATCTAATGTTCAGCAAAAAAAAGGTGTATTTGATAAACCCCTTCTGGTACCTCCCACACAAATTGACAGAATAATTCGAGTAATATTCAATATTATATTACTCACAAAGTGAGGGTATACCTTAGTCGGTTTACCCGACTGAAACTTTCTTACTTGTTTTCAATAAAGATAACAACGTTCTTAACAGCTCTGGACCGTGTGGGTCCATAACTTAGTGGATGGACATTCCGTCCGAAAGCAAGAGTCTTGGGAACTTGATGGCCGATGATTAGCAAGATCGTAGTACTGTCGCTGAAAAATCTATCACGAAGAGTAAAGGAGAAATCATTAGGAGAAAATATAAAATTGCAGACTTAAAATTTCATAAATTAGATGCTTCTATCGAAGTATGTGATATGAGGTAACAGCCAGAATTGATTGGTGTCAAATTCTTTGTTGTAAACGTAAAATAACTAGCTTGAGTGTAGTGGAAGATTATTTTCGCAGTTCAACAATTTTAACAATTTTATTATTTCTAAATTGCACTTATCCTATAATAGATAACACAGTACAAGACAAAAAAAATAACAGGGTTCTGTTAATGGATTATGGTAGAGGAGACCAAAAAAATATATACGTATATCGGCGTTTTGAAAGATCACATCGGAATTTTATTATAGGGGTGTTAAAGTTTTCCCCCCTTTGCTAGTTCGTGCCGAATATCGGTATATAAAACTATGTGTTCTGTTCATCTGAGGTGTAGGGTATCTTCAGCAACTTTGTAGCAAATGTTAAGGCCTATATTGTGGAATATATTAACCCTCTAGCTTCCCCCCTATAACGGTGCTTTTTACATGTATTTTAACAAATCGTAAAAAGCTCTCCTAAAAATGGGTGGAGCGGGGTTGAAATGTTCTACAAAAACGATGGCCATAAAATATTACTATATATGTCAGAAAAAAACAAAGCCCAAAACTTAACACAAACACCAAAAAACCGGCCAAATTCAAGATTGCCTGTTAAGGGTTAATTTGTTATTCCTCGCATATGTACAGAACAGAACACATAGTTTTATATACCGATGTGATCTTTCAAAACGCCGATACACGTATATATTTCTTTGGTCTCCTCTACCAGAATCCACTGACAGAACCCTGTTATTTTGAAAAAAGTTTGAAATTGTTGTACAGTGTAATGTTTTGACAGGTGTTCTAGCTATTCGTTTCTGTAATTGGTTATATCATGAGGTGCAAATTCCAATGCCAAAAAGGGAAAATCTGGTAACCGGTTCCTACCTTTAAGGGACCTATTACCTCTCTGGTTTTGTATCGGCCTAATTTCCCAGGGGGTGTAGTCATGGACTGTAATACATCATGGGATCCAGTTTCCTAATAAATCAAATTCTATGGAACCAATGAATTTCCAACTCTCAGTAAAAAAAACTAGTACTCTCACAAGCGTACCTACAGGTCTGTAAACATAAAAATACCACATACGAGTACAGTCAGCTACAGAAGCTGCCTAGATAAAGAGGGTTAAGTGGAACATATACTCTGATCACGCGTATATATTCATGTACTTCAACCCTATACCAATTCATAGAAATGTCGAACTGGTTTCGAAAAGAACTAGAAGACGTAGAAAGTCTATCTACATGTGATTCTACTTTTAGTCAGTGAGGAACAGTAACAAAGCAGGTGCTCAATAGGTTAGGGTGGCAGCCGTTTTCTTTTTTTTTCTTCAGCTCACATATACCAGTTTAGGTGCCTAGTGGTACCACGGGCTAAAATGCCCTTCATCGAAACCAACCTGTTTGATATACAAATGTACCGATAGCACGAATATTGGTACCAGAAAGATCTGTTAGGCTGCCTAGAAAGGCAGACCCTAGTAGGTCCAGTCGTCGTTTACTCAAAGCGGAACAGTCGCATAGCAAGTGCTCAATACTATCCACTTCTTCCTCATCTCCACAGCATCTGCAGAAGTCATTGCAGTTAATACCCAATCTTCTGGCGTGTTCGCCGATCAGGCAGTGTCCCGTCAGAACTGATACTAACGTAGACAAATCTTTTCCTTTCTAGTGCGAGGAGATATTTTGACCTTCTCGGGTCATACCTTGGCCAGATTTGTCTAGCTACCCTACAGGTGCCGATTTGTGTCCATCTTTCGTTGGACTGCCGGATTGCATCTTGCCTAAGCCAAAGCTTGAACGTGGATAGTGGCACACCAATATATGCAAATTCTTCGAGAATTTGTAAAGTCGTCCCTTTCCTAGCAAGTTCCTCGGCTTTGCAGTTCCCCGGGATATCCCTATGCCCAGGCACCCATATGAGGTCTATCAATGCTCTCCACAGTTTATGCATTAGTCAATGGACTCAATTCCCAACCTCCAGGCATGTTCGCCGATCAGGTCGTGTCCCGTCACAACTGACACTCACGAAGAAAGTTGTTTCCTTTCTAGGCGGGGAGATGTTTTGACCATGTCAGGTTGTATCTTGGACAGATTTATGCAGCTACCATAAGGTGACAAGCATGTTCATCTGCTTTGCAGTTCCCCAGGATATCACTATGCCCAGATTCTCATATGAGATATATGTTCAACTGTTCAGCCATCTCGTAAAGAGTTCTGCGGAAGTCGAGATCTGTTATTGAATTAAGGGGTGCTGGGGCAGCCTGGTTGTCCGACTCCAACTGAGCGACATCTATTATTGGCATTATTTCAACTTGATAGACACTGCAAATATTTGGTAATCTGTAGGCTATATCAATACAAATTTCTTTGCACTGTTTCTGAATAATCTTAAATAATATTCATAAATTAGATTTACGACTCATAAAATAATTATTTCAAGAAATTCAGAAGATTAACACTATTAACACATTTTCGTATTTAAAACACTGTGTAGCAAAGTACCCAACGGCCATATAAAATAAAAGTATCAAAAGTTTCACGCTGCAAAGGCCAATGCCGCCAAAAAACAAAGAAAGTTTATTAAACTTTTATTAGCAACGGCAGCAACTGCAGCTGCGGCAGAAGCAACACAACAAACGCTAATGCTACATCGGAATCATAAGGAACTTTGTTCGCCCGTCCTGGCCGCCATGCATCTTCCTTTGTTCCCCTGTATGGCCTTTGTCTTCGATTTGATACCACATCCCCAGAATCTTTTGTGGCGGCAGGTAAATAATTCCCTTAGGACAACTCGTGTCTTTAACATACAATGATGATGATGATGGGGTTCGGGAAGACTAACTTGTATATTTTACAAAAAAGGAATTGCATTTCTTTGTACAACGCTGTGCCAAGCCGGTCATTGCCGGCAGTGACCAGGTTCCAACGTTTCATAGAAGTTTTCCCGAAAGTCCGTATGGTTCAGCAACACAACTGTCCGTTTGTAAAACCTATTGATTTCAGTTGTAAAGTTGTTGTCTTTAAAATTTCTTCTTTGTTCAGCCGCTTTGGCAATGTATGTATATTCAAAATAAGTTCTAAGGCAGTTTATCTTATCCGGAGTGGAGAGAGACTGGGTGAAGATGACAGGGAGTAGTGCAGAAGGTGGCATTAGCTGATCCAGCAGGAGAATATGGTCAATGTCTTGTGTCCAGCGAATAACTGCAGGGAAAATAATTACCTTGTAATCTGGCATAAACAAAAACGAGGGCATCATCATCTTCATCGCCACTATAGGGAAAACAATAAAACCGGGCGATAGGGTAGAGCCATTGTAAAGGGTTATGAATAAAGTGAGACAAATTATAGAAAATTAAACTCGACTTAAAATTTATTTCATAGTTGTGAGTTTAGATATTAAGGGACATTTTTTTAGCATGTATATACATACGTAGTATGTTCAATAAACATCGTGAATTTTTAATATCCGCGGGCTACGTGTATTTGATTTTTGATATTTTTGTAGCGTTATGTTGGTACTCATGTCCCTTACTTATGCTGACAAGGTCGGCCATTTTGAATGTTTAGTTCATTTTTGACAGCTGTTGTGCTTGGGTGTGTTTTAACTTGTCTTCGA
This sequence comes from Eudasyphora cyanicolor, assembly GCA_963930755.1. NCBI lineage: Eukaryota > Metazoa > Arthropoda > Insecta > Diptera > Muscidae > Eudasyphora > Eudasyphora cyanicolor. The sequence goes on from OZ005735.1 coordinate 136,753,584, forward strand.
TTTTTATCTATTTCAGAAAATGGATCAAAGAATCTGCATCAAATTTTGTGTGAAAAACAAAATAAAGTGCGCTGACGCATTCCGAATGTTGACTGTGGCGTATGGTGAAGCTACCTTGGACCAAAGCAACGTTTATCGGTGGTACTAAAAGTTCTTAGAGGGCCGAGAAGATGCGAAGGACGAACAGCGTGCCGGACAGACAATGAAGCCGACCAACATTTTCAGCGGCGGCGGCGCATGGAAAAATACCAATCGGCGGCGGCGGCTGATCGGCTGAGCCGATTCAATTTCAACAATCGGCTGAGCCGATAAAGTTCCAACAAACGATGGGGCACGAATGTCATTCTCAGACACAGATGGTGCTTTAAGATAGTTACAATTGGATGAAAAACTTTAAGGTATCACAAAAATTTAAGAACAGTTATGGAAGTTTTGATGTTATGTCAAAAATCTGCTCAATAAATCTCTAGTTATTAATCTTTGTTGTGAAAGAGAATTTATTGCGAATGATATAGTGCCTGCTGTGCTCTCTTTAAAACGACGTAGACTTTGCAAAAATTCCCTCGGCCGCTCAAGAGCTATAGTAATTTCCGCAAAAACCAAATTTCAATTTCAAATGCCATAATTTTTTTTGGATTTTTTTTTAAATAAATGATAGCGAGAAACTTTTATAAATTTAAACCCGAAAATGAACTTCATTACAAATTCTGACCCTATTATATTACTTATTAGTCACTTTCTTAATTTTCATGGTTGTATAAAATAAATCTTTTTGACTCACTAAATAAAGTTCGGCGGCTTAGTTTCAGCCGATTTGAGCCGCTAAAAACGGCGGCGGCGCCGGCTGGAAAAAAATTGCCGGCTACGGCGCGCCGCTGATTTGCGCCGTGTCGGCTTCATAGCCTGGTGCCGGACGCCCGAGCACGTCAACAACAGACGAAAACATTGATAAAGTGAATAAAATAATATTGGCCGATCTACGAATTACCATTAGAGGATTACCATTGCTGGGGATCTAAACCTATCGATTGGCTCGTGCCATTCGATTTTAACCAATGATTTGGGCATGAGTCGGGTCGCCGAGAAATTCGTGCCAAAATTGCTCAATTTGGACCAAAAACAGCATCGTGTTAACATTGCTCAGGAGATGTTGAACTCGGTCCGTGACGACCCAAAATTGCTCCAGAGGGTCATAACTGGTGACGAATCATGGGTTTATGGTTACGAAGTGGAAACTGAAGCTCAATCATCCCAATGGAAGCTGTCGCATGAACCAAGACCGAAAAAAGCGTGCCAAGTTCGGTCAAACGTAAAGGTTATGCTCACAGTTTTATTTGATTGCAGGGGCGTGGTGCATTATGAGTTCTTGCCACAGGGTAGTACGGTCAATAAAGAATATTACCTGCAAGTTATGCGCAAATTGCGCGAAGCAATCCGCCAAAAACGCCCGGAAATGTGGAAGAACAAAAACTGGCTTTTGCACCATGATAACGCCCCTGCACACACATCGTTGCTTGTGCGCGAATATTTGGCCAAAAATATCACAGTAATGGTGCCGCAGCCACCGTATTCCCCTGACCTAGCCCCTTGTGACTATTTTTTGTTCCCAAAACTGAAAAGGCCCATGAAAGGACAAAGAAATCATATCATTTTTATTGGAAACCCCGATATATTGTCCCAAATATGTTCTACTTGAAATATATAAATGATCAGGGTACTCTCGAAATATATTATATTTGGCACATACAAATTATATATATTTGGGAAGATGCGTTTCTAAACAAATCAGGTCGGAATTTCACCCCGATCGTTCTGAATTTTGCAGTTTGGAGTCTTTCGCAGCTGGAAAGAACCCTATAGAAGCTGTATTTTACATCCAATCGTTTTGAAATTTAAAATGGCAGAGTTTCTTGATCCAAGGACCAACCATGCCGAATTTGAAGAAAATCGGTTAAGATTTAGCTATACTCGTAGCTCCCATATATATGTTTCGTCCGATTTGGTCCTTAAGCGCTATAGAAGCTGTATCTAAATTAGAATGGTAGAGTTCCTTGATCCAAGGACCAACCATGACGAATTTGAAGAAAATCGTTTAAGATTTAGCTATAGCTCCCATAAATATGTTTCGTCCGATTTGGCTTTTAAGTCCTGCAGAATCTGTGTTTTACATCCAATCGTTTTGAAATTAAGAATGGTAGAGTTTCTTGGCCAATGGATGAACGTTGCAGAATTTTAAGAAAATCGCTTCAGATTTAGATATAGCCCCAATATATATATATATTTGTAAACGGTGTGTGACATATTAACTCCTCCCATGAATAAGCCGTGACGTGGCGGAGGAGCTGAGTACTTCCCACAAGGAAGCAAACCAATTATTCCAACTTAATACGACACTTTTATTATACCCTACACCACACTGTGGTACAGGATATTATTTAAGTATAAAATGTCCCAAAAGTAAATTTATGTACATAATTTATACATGAATTATAAAATTATAATTCAGTGTTATTCAATATTACGAGAGTGGTGCAGGGTATTAGGAGGGTTGCTATTTATATTTCGGTCCTGGCAATGCTGGTGTTGTCAGGTGAAAACTGGAACTTCCATGACAAAGTATGACATTATTTAGCATAACTTCACTCAGACCGTTTTGTCATTTGAGCGCGAATTGTTTTGGTAACAGTGTGTTGAAAATTCACCTCCAAAACATGGTTTTTGAACGCATCGACAGCTGCTTCAGGCGTCGAAAAACGGTGACCAAGCAGTTTTTTCTTGATGTGAGTGAATAAGAATAAGTCATTGGGAGTCAAATCAGGGCTGTACGGCGGATGAGCCAACAATTCGACGTTTTGGCCGGTCAAGAAAGGCGCTGTTTTGAGCCGATGTGGGAGAGCTCGCATTGTCATGGTGCACATTGAATCATCTTCTCTTGTTCGTTTTTTAAATTTGTCCTTAGACTTCGGGCAAACAAATTGTGGTGTACCACTCAGAATTGACCGTCCTACGTTGCTTAAGCGGAGCAGTCGCCACATGACCAGTTTTGTCGAAGAAACAGGCGGCCATTTGCTTCGAAGTGCTTCTTCCACGAACGACTTTCGTTGGATTTGGATCGTCTTCGAAGTCCCACACGGTCGATTGCTGTTTTGTTTCGGGCTCATACGCATTGATCCAGGATTCGTCACCTGCGACGATCTTATAAACATCTTTTGAAGCACCGCAATCGTATTTTTGTCGATTGTCAAAATGTGCGGGATCCAACGAGAACAAACCTTTTTACGGCCAGGTGTTCATGCAATATCGAATGTATGCTGGTGGATGATATGCCCAAGGATGCCTCTATCTCGCGGTATGTCACATGACGATCTTGCATTATTACTTCACGCACGGCATCAATGTTCTCTGGTCGTTTATATTTAAAAAAATTGTCAAACTATCCAATGGAAATGTCAGATGGCGCCAGGCAACACCTAGGCAACACCTAGGTCAGAAATATATATAGCAACTCTCGTAATATATAACATTAAACTAATTAATTTGTCAATTTGTGTGGGAGGTGCCAGAAGGGGTATAACAAATACACATATTTTTCGGTAAACAGTATTTCTTTTAAATACATTGCCTTGTTCCGAACTAAAAGCGTTTATGTGAACTGGTATAATAACGTTATGAGCTATTCAATTTTGGCATGATTTGGTCATTTTGTGTGGGAGGTACAAAAAGGGGTGTGGTGATAACGATCATTGTTCACTGGACTGTAGGCACTATAACAGCATTACACTGTACAACATTTCAGGTATTTGTATGCACTGGCATTAAAGTTATAAGCCGTTGGGTATAAAACGGTCCATTTGTGTGGGAGGTACCAAAAGGGGCTGTACAATAATGCCCATTTTGACCGGACTATATGCGCTACAAAACCATTATACTGTACAAAATTTCAAGTATTTGTATGCATTTGTATTAAAGTTATAAGCAGTTCAATTTTGATGCAAAATGGTTAATTTGTGTGGGGGGTACCAAAAGGGGGGTACCAAAAGGGGTACCAAATGGAACTTCGTCCATTTTTCTCAAGGTTATAGCGACTAAAAAAACGTGTATGAAAGTTCAGCCGGGTAAACCGACTAATGAATCCCCTTACCTTGAGTCTCAAAAAAATATTAGTAAATTTATTTATTTTTTTGTTTTGTTTAAATTATTATCAATTTAAACTGAATTTAGTAGCTTTAAAGTACTCGTAAGTACTGGTATTAAAGTTAAAAACTGTTTACTTTTGGTACAAAATGGTCCATTTGTGTGAGAGGTACCAAAAGGGGCGTCCCAATAACGGTCACTTTTCTCTGGACTCTAGGTACTATAAAAGCATTACACTGTACAAAATGTCAAGTATTTGTATGTACTGGTAATAACGTTATAAGCTGGTAGCTTTTGGTAAAAAAATGGTCCAATTGTGTGGGAGGTACCAAAAGGAAGGAAGTCAATCGGTTGCTCCTTTCGAGAATTATCGTGCGCACCAGCCAGCAGACAGATGGACGGACATTGCTCATTCGGCTTAAAATGAGCCAAAACGAATATCCGACGAACATACTTAGGGTCTTACGTCACTCCTCGATGTGTTACACTTTTGGGTCGTAGCAAAAGATATATACCTGAGGGTATAAAAAGTCGTAACATATAATTGATTTAGAAGCGGACGTCAAGAAATCTAATGGCGAATTCTTTTCTGCCAAAAAGTGCAACACTTACATTGCCCTTTTCCCGAAAACTGCACTATTGTATCACTTTTTTGAAAGTTGAAAATTTTAATTGTGCTAAATTCGAGTAAATTAATTACCAAATCTCAAAAAAGTAACACAAAAGTGCCGTTTTCGGAAAAAGGGCAATGAAAATGTTGCACTTTTTTGCAGAAACGAATTCGACATAAAGTTTGCCATCATTTAAAAAAATGCTCTATGGTTATTTATTACAATTATCCGATTTTTATGAAGTTTAAACATCTTCAATTTTGGTACCGTGGGAGTCAAAAAAGTACACTTCGTCCAAGCGAAAAGTACAAAAACCAAAATGCTATTTTACATCCCTGTGTTACAGTTCTAAATTTCCGCTATTGTTTGTATAGTTCATTGCAACTAACATCGTTTGTATACCCTCCACCATAGGATGGGGGGTATATTCATTTTGTCACTCCGTTTGTAACACCTCTAAATATTGATCTGAGACCCCATAAAGTATATATATATATGTACAGGGTGGCTGATATGTAATGCAACAAAGTAAAGCGCTATATTTTTTTAATTTTTTTTTAAATTTTGTTGTTCAAAAGCAAAAAATGTCGGAAATAACATAAAATTTTAGAAACAGTTTAGATTTGATTTGGCCTTTTCAAATTGGCCACCTTTGGCACGAATTATGGCCTTCAAACGGCCGACAAAGCCATCACGCGCTGCACGAAAGTGGCTCTGCGGTATTTTGGCCCATTCCCGGCGAAGCGCCGTCTTGAGATGATCGATACTTCGGTATTTTTTAGTGCGAACCTTACTCTCTAAAATGCCCCAGGCGCAAAAGTCCAACGGATTGAGATCCGGAGATCTTGGTGGCCATTGTGCGGTAGAAATGAAGCGAGGAACCTCCTTTTTAAGCCATTCTTGGTTGACGCGTGCTGAGTGCGATGGTGCTGAGTCCTGTTGGAATGTCCATGGACTGCGGCCGAAATGTTTGTCTGCCCAGGGCTTCAATACTGTCTTTAGGACATTTTCCCGATAACATTCGGCATTTATTTTGACCCCATGGTCGATGAATACGAGCGGGAAGCGACCATCGGCCGTTACGGCGGCCCACACCATTACCATCGGCGGCGCTTGAGTTGTGGTGGCCAATCGAAGGTGTAAATTTTCAGCTGACCTCTTTGGCAAGTAAACCCGATCATTTTGTTTGTTCACAAACTGCTCAATTTGGAATGGCTTCTCGTCGGAGAAAACCAAATTCGGTAACTGGCCACTTTCGTGCAAGCGAAGCAACTCCTTGGTTCTTTCCAGTCTATCTTTTTTTATGCATCGGTGAGCTCTTGCATTTTTTGGAACTTCAATGGCTTTAGTCCAAGCTCATTTTTTAATATGTGTTGTATCCGTTCTCGAGATATGTTCAGCTAACAAGTAATTTTTCTACCACTGCGGCGTGGATTTCGATCAAATCTGGCCTTCACTTTTCGGATCATTTCTGGTGTTGTTACCGTTTTTTTTCGTCCACTTTTTGGACGCGATGCAACAATGCCAGTATCACGGTAACGAGCAATGGTACGAGAAACAAAAGATTTATTCACATTTAAATGCTGGAGGGCTCTAACGATAGCCACTTGTGTTTTTCCACCCAAATATAAAGCAATCACACTATCACGCTTGAATTCCATCACGAATAACTTTTTTTCTGAATGCAATAGATCAAAATGCTTTTGTAAGCTTGTAAACAATAAAATGAACTGTCACTGAAATAAATCTGTCAGCTATCAGACTAGCGGTTTAGAAATGATAGCAACCTGAAGTTGGTTGCAATACATATCAGCCACCCTGTATATTCTTAATCGTCGGAAAATTCTAAGACCGTCCGTCTGTCCGTCCGTCCGTCTGTTGTAATCACGCTACAGTCCGTAATAATAGAGCTAGGTTGATAAAATTTGGTATAAATATTTCTTATAGTTGCAGGTTGTTTGGGATTGCAAATGGGCGATATCGGTCCATATTTAGATATAGCTCCCATATATAGCATCTAACTTGTTGAGATTCCTACCGTTCTCATCTACTATATTTTTTGTGTGTTTTCGGTGTTATTTTCTTTAGGTTTGAGTTATTTTGTGAGGTCACACGCTATCCTTGGTGGAGGGTATATAAGATTCGGCATGGCCGAACATAACGCTTTTACTAGTTCTGTTTTCACGATATCTCGCGAAACGAAGTATATCCGATTTTGATCTCTTCACAGTTGAGTAGAGGGGTGATCCTGGAATGATGATCCGCATTAAAAGTTTTACGCTGTACGCTGTGTTGAAGTGATATATTTCCTGTAGGGCGCTTCAGAGAATAATTCGAGTAAAATTTTTTTATTAAGTCCTTCTTTAGAATAAATACAACAGTGGTTTTAATTTGTTCTATATTATTTAGGATTTTTTCCGCAGCTTTTAAATAAGTTCACCTTCTAGTTAATATGGGGAGTCATTGAACTTTTGCATTGTTATTTTAAGTGTTGCCATAGAGATGTCTAGTCTGAATTTATTACCGAAACGGTTATGAGACACCCTGTCTCACATCCTTTTCGAGGTATACTTTCTCTCTTCAAGTTCCACATTCCAAAAGAGAGGCTAAGGGAAATATAATCAACATTTGAAAACACAACATGTTTTCTCTCCTACATTCTCTTTCAAGTTTACTCACCACAATTCTTCAACAACCCTTAAGCGGCTGAGTGACTACCCTTTTGTAAGCTCCCCTCCAGAACACACAAAATAAAAACACATGATTTTTTGAAAACGTCTATGTCTGATACCGGTCTAGCGTAAAATTTGCACTCCACCAAAATTAAAAATAAAAAGAAGAAGGATGAGAGAAGAAGAAGAAGAAAACAAAACACAAAAGCCGGTAACAAAAGCACAACAAAAAGACATGGCAAACATGGAAACATGTGTTGTTACGCTCGAGTAGAAAAACAAGGAAAAAAAATAAAGAAGAAGCAGTATCGACCCCACCCCACACACGACACAAAGGGCTCAATGCATGGCAAATTCTGGGGGAAACAAAGTAATCGAAGCATTGGTAACATTGGTGGGTGAGTGGTTGACGTCGTACCCCTTCGACAAGAAGAAACACAGAAAAGCTTAGGAAGAAAGGTTATTGTTTTTGGGGGGGAGGTGGACGGTGTTTCGTTTCATTCATAACGACAGTCAAGTGCATTTTGTTCAATTTTATTGGAGGAGTGTTGAAGGTTGACTGTAGTGCAAGACAGTATAGTATTTGGGGGGGCTCTTAGACAGACAAATGTAGCCAACAGCTTTTTCTTAATGACACATTGACGTGTTTGAGGGGTGAACGAACACACGGCATTGACATTTATCAAAGGAAAATGAAATAAACATTTTTCTTTTTCCAAAAAAAAAAACAAACATTTCGAATTTTAGTCACATAGGTATCTCATTTGTCGAAACGGGGCGTTTTTGGTTAAATGTAAATGCTACAATTCGCCTAAATACGGAAACGGAATATCCGATCAAATTGAAACGAATTATTATATCTGATAGCTAAGCCGTACACGCTGAAAAAAAATCGCTTCTGTAGTATATTGTCCCAAACAAATTCGGCTTGAAACATATATATGTTTAGGGTACACTCTAAACATATAATATTTGGTACACGCAAAGGTTGGGAAGATGTTGTTCTAAACAAATATTTGTTTACTCCTAATTTGTTTTTATTTGGGTATTATTATTTTCGAAACAAAATAAAATGGGAATTTAAGTATTCAGAAAATATATAAAATGTGTTATATGTTCAGTAATTCAAAATATTTTTTTTAGAAATTTATATTGTTAGTAAAAATAATAAATAATAATTTAAATCCTATAATCTTGGATCAAAATAAATTTTTCGGTGGATTGACAACTAATGATGGCTTCGAATGGCTTAGAAATTTTAAATGATTGATTTGAAACAGAAGTCAATGCTGCATATGGTATCATAACTGGGAGGTCAAATTGGGAACCAAGAAAAAATAAAAATGAAATTCGAAAAAGTCAGCAAAAGATTTGAAGTCTTTTTTAAATAAAATGTATTTGGAGAAATTCCTAAACAATAATTTTATTTGTACTTAAACATGTACTTTATTTGAGAAATTTAGTTTGCAAATATATTTTGTCGTAATATATTAATATATGCGTTCCAAATATATTTTATTGATTTTCAAATAAAATTTATTTGCTTAGAAATATCTAATATTTAAAAATTTGTGTTCCAAATACATTTTCTTTCGATTCAAACATATCAAGAATGGCGATTTTGCCCCGTGTACATACAAAATTCGAGTGCATTTTACTCTTTCCCTTGCTTTCAGAAATCCCTGACCTTACGTGAAAATCTGTCGAACTCCACTTTAAAATAACGCAAACGATATGTAATATGTCGGGCCTTACTTTTCGATGTACGGCTTACAATTTTTAAATTATTTAATTTATTTTTTTCTTTAAAAATTATTTTTTTTATACCCTCACTTTAGTGTGACGAGGGTATATATCATTTGCTACGGAAAAAAGTGTAACACGTCGAAGGAGTGACCTAAGACCCCAAGTATGTTCGGAGGAAATCCGTTTTGGGTCATTTTAAGTCGAATGAGCAATGTCCGTCCGTCTGTCTGTCTGTCTGTCTGCTGGCTGGTGCGCACGATAACTCTCGAAAGGAGTAACCGATTGACCTCAAATTTGGTATGTGGTAATATTTTTTTCTATCTCCGGCTAAGTTCGAAGATGGGCCATATTGGTCCACTCCTTCTAGTACCTCCCCAACAAAGGGTTAAAATGTTGTGAAATATTGATTCTTTAATAACTGCTATACTACTTGTTCGAATCTTTTGAAATTCCACACATAGTATTAGCTTATTAGTCGTTATCAACTCGAGAAAAATGGGCGAAGTCGCCACGTCCCTTTTGGTACCTCCCACACAAATGCACCATTTTGCACCAAAAGTTAACAGCTTATAACATTAATAACAGTGTATAATAATACTTGAAATTTTGTACAGTATTATGCTTTTATATTGCCTACAGTCCAGGGAAAAATGGGTGTTGTTGTCACGCCCCTTTTGGTACCTCCCACACAAAGGTACCTTTTTGCACCAAAATTTAATAGCTTATAACATTAAAACCAGTGTATAAAAATACTTGAAATTTTGTACAGTCTAATGTTTTTATAGTGTCTATAGCCCTGTGAAAAATGGGCGTTATTGCCACGCCCCTCTTTGTACCTCCCACACAAAATGCCCAAATCATACCACAATTTAATGTCTCATAACGTTTATACCAGCGCACATAAATGCTTATAAGTCGGCACAGTGCAATGAATTTAAAGTATCTAATGTTCAGCAAAAAAAATGTGTATTTGATAAACCCCTTCTGATACCTCCCACACAAATTGACAGAATAATTCGAGTAATATTCAATATTACATTACTCACAAAGTGAGGGTATACCTTAGTCGGTTTACCCGACTGAAACTTTCTTACTTGTTTTTTAATTCTGTTAATTTTCTTTTTTTCTCTAAAAGTCCCATTTCTTTAAGAACGCATGGATTATTGCTCTTGTGCTTTATTTAAGTACATCACAAACTTGGTTTAAGGACAACATGTAACGGGTTTTCCAATATGGATGATATGATTTTGAAGTGACGTTTCCGCCATTTGTAATATGTCATGATCTGTCATTTGTTTTTTATTGTATTCCGTAGTGTTTACAATTTTATCATGGAGAGATATACGCAAGAATAACGTTTACAAATTATTCAGTTTTATTATGAAAATAAGCGTTCTCCAATTACAACTTTTTGTGCACTAAGTCAATTTTTTTTCAAATACAAAAAAACACTTTCCAGTCGACCTACGAACTTGACACCCATGAGCAATATTTTAGCCCTCGTTAAGAGCTATCTTTTTACCATTAACCTATTCCCGATCCGACGTACCGTTAAGAAGCTAGAGCAAAAATAAACTTTCCGTTTACATTTGAAAATGATGCTAAGTCCACTTTTTTTTAAATCGAAAAGAAACACTTTCCAGTGGACCTACTACCTTGACACCCATGAACAACATTTTAGCTCTCGTTAAGAGCTATCTTTTTGCCATTGACCGATTGTGTGCCACACAGCAAATGAAACAATTGAATTGTTGCGAGAAAAGTTTGGAGATTCGATTATTTCAAGAAATTGTGATATTGAATGGCCTCCAAGGAGATGTGATTTAACACCATTAGACTATTTCTTGTGGGGTTATTTGAATTAATTGGTCTTTCGAAATAAACCAGACTCTCTTCAAGCTTTACAAGTCAATATTGAACGTGCCATTCATGACATACAACTTGATTTAGTGGAAAAAGTGCTCGAAAATTGGGTTCATCGAATTCGTTCCCGCAGAAGAAGTCGTGGAGGCCATTTGAATGACGTTTTATTTAGAACTTAATTGTATCGATTGTACTTCACATTAAATAATAGACTTATGAATTTCCTTAACAATAAGTGTGTGTTTTTTCAAAAAAATCATACCACTCACTCTATTGGAAAATTCTATATAAATATATACAGGGTGACTGATATGTATTGCAACCAACTTCAGGTTGCTATCATTTCTAAACCGCTAGTCTGATAGCTGACAGATTTATTTCAGTGACAGTTCATTTTATTGTTTACAAGCTTACAAAAGCATTTTGATCTATTGCATTCAGAAAAAAAGTTATTCGTGATGGAATTCAAGCGTGATAGTGTGATTGCTTTATATTTGGGTGGAAAAACACAAGTGGCTATCGTTAGAGCCCTCCAGCATTTAAATGTGAATAAATCTTTTGTTTCTCGTACCATTGCTCGTTACCGTGATACTGGAAGTGTTGCATCGCGTCCAAAAGTGGACGAAACAAAAACGGTAACAACACCAGAAATGATCCGAAAAGTGAAGGCCAGATTTGATCGAAAACCACGCCGCAGTGGTAGAAAAATTTCTCGTGAGCTGAACATATCGCGAGAACGGATACAACACATATTAAAAAATGAGCTTGGACTAAAGCCATTGAAGTTCCAAAAAGAGCAAGAGCTCAACGATGCACACAAAAAATAGACTGGAAAGAGCCAAGGAGTTGCTTCGCTTGCACGAAAGTGGCCAGTTACCGAATTTGGTTTTCTCCGATGAGAAGCCATTCCAAATTGAGCAGTTTGTGAACAAACAAAATGATCGGGTTTACTTGCCAAAGAGGTCAGCTGAAAATTTACACCTTCGATTGGCCACCAGAACTCAAGCGCCGCCGATGGTAATGGTGTGGGCCGCCGTAACGGCCGATGGTCGCCCCCCGCTCGTATTCATCGACCATGGGGTCAAAATAAATGCCGAATACTATCGGGAAAATGTCCTAAAGACAGTATTGAAGCCCTGGGCAGACAGACATTTCGGCCGCAGACCATGGACATTCCAACAGGACTCAGCACCATCGCACTCAGCACGCGTCAACCAAGAATGGCTTAAAAAGGAGGTTCCTCGCTTCATTTCTACCGCACAATGGCCACCAAGATCTCCGGATCTCAATCCGTTGGACTTTTGCGCCTGGAGCATTTTAGAGAGTAAGGTTCGCACTAAAAAATACCAAAGTATCGATCATCTCAAGACGGCGCTTCGCCGGGAATGGGCCAAAATATCGCAGAGCCACTTTCGTGCAGCGTGTGATGGCTTTGTCGGCCGTTTGAAGGCCATAATTCGTGCCAAAGGTGGCCAATTCGAACAAATCTAAACTGTTTCTAAAATTTTATGTTATTTCCGACATTTTTTGCTTTTGAACAATAAAATAAAATTTAAAAAAAAAATTAAAAAAAATATAGCGCTTTACTTTGTTGCATTACATATCAGCCACCCTGTATATGATTTCATGTCAAGTAAGAGAATTTTTAAAACTTTAGTCTCATTAGATTTTGGTTACGACACAAAATTTCAACGAGATCGGTTAAGGACTTCCCAAGTTGAATGGTGTTGAATTTTGACATTTGGGTCATACTGCCCTTTTTCCCGCCCATATAACTACTTAACTGTATTTAGAAAATTTTGACAAAAGTTTTTCCGATAGCTATTTCTTAATTTAAAAAAAAAGAATGTTTTTGCATTATATAATTTTTTCGACTTAAAACATGTTGTGCAATTTATGGAAATTTTTTGATAACATTCTGTGGTCCAACTTGTCGACTACAAAATGCAGTTTAAACAATTTCTTGACAGACTGTATTGTAAAATTGTGCATTTGTGTGGGAGGTACCAAAAGGGGCGTAGCAACTTCGCCCATTTTTTAGAGTTTATAGCGACTAATAAACTAATTCTATGCGTGGAATTTCAGAAGATTCGAATAAGTAGTATAGCAGTTATTAAAGATTCAATATTTCACAACATTTTAACCCTTTGTGGGGGAGGTACTAGAAGGAGTGGACCAATATGTTCCATCTTCGAACTTAGCCGGAGATAGAAAAAATATTACCACGTACCAAATGTGAAGTCAATCGGTTACTCCTTTCGAGAGTTATCGTGCGCACCCGCCAGCAGACAGACAGACGGACGGACAGTGCTCATTCGACTTAAAATGACCCAAAACGGATTTTCGCCGAACATACTTGGGGTCATAGGTCACTCCTTCGATGTGTTACACTTTTTTCCGTAGCAACTGATATACATATACCCTCGTCACACTAAAGTCAGGTTATAAAAAATAAGGAAGCACAAAAGTCTGGCGGAGCCGACTCGGAATAATAAACGATGGGTCTATCTCTACTCCATTTGGGTGTTACAAACAAATGCACAAACTCATAATACCCTGGTGGTGTAGGGTATAATTATGATACAATTTCCTAATGTTTCAATAATAGTTTAAATATTTTGATTATATAGGGTGATCCATTTCGAGGTTCCCTACTTTTTTAAAGAAAACAACACAGAAAATTCAAACTGAATGGGGAATATTTATTATCATTCTTTGGCATTTATTTTTTGAAGATTATGTCTATCAAATGTTGGCCGCGGCTACGTCTCAGATGGTCCATCCGTTGAGTCCAATTTTCGATGACTCGTTCGAGCATTTCGACTGGTAACTGGCGAATGACACGCGTGATGTTTTGCTCCAAGGTCTGAATCGAAGCGGGTTTGTCCGCATAAACTTTAGACTTTACATATCCCCACAGGAAAAAGTCTAACGTTGTGATATCACACGATCTTGGTGGCCAATCGACCGGCCCAAAACGTGAAATTATCTGCTCGCCGGAGTGTTCTCTCAATAAATCCAGTGATTGATGCGATGTGTGGGAAGTGGCGCCGTCTTGTTGAAACCAAATGTCGCCGAGATCACGAGTTTCAATTTCAGGCATCAAATAGTCGGTTATCATGGCACGATAACGGTCGCCATTGACGGTTACGTTCTCACCGGCATCATTTTTGAAGAAATATGAACCGATGATTCCGGTACGTCAGATCGGGAATCGGTCAATGGCAAAAAGATAGCTCTTAACGAGAGCTAAAATATTCATCATGGTTGTCCACGTCGTGGGTCGACTGGAAAGTGTTTTTTTTTTTGGATTTAAAAAAAATGGACTTAGTGCAATTGGCGAACGATTATTTTGATAATAAAACAGAATAATTTGTAAACGTTGTTCAGGCGTAAGTCTTTCCATGATGAAATGCAAAACAATACTTAACAAAAATAACATGACAGCATGACACGACTCACACGTGATCTGTCAAACAAAGGCTATTGAAAAAAGTATCTCTACTTAGATCACCCATTAGCATAATGTATGTCTTTAACTTAAATCAGCCTGAAATAGTTATGGAAGTAGTAAATTATAGTTAATAAGAACTTCTAAACAAAACCATATTACACCGAACTAAGTAGACACACTAAAACTCGCAACCAGTAGTACATTATTGTTTTTTTGCTTGGACGTCGGCATTAGCCATTGACAAAACTGAATTTGCTTAAGTGACTCGCGAAGCAAGCCCTAGCAACAAAACAAAAATGTACTGGCATTTGAGTTTCAGTGCGGCGAATTAGTTCGGTGTAATACGGTTTTTGTCAGTAGTTCTATTCGCACCTAATTTTTACTACTTCCATAAGTAGTTCAGGCTGATTTAAGTTAAAGACATACATTAGGCGTGTTATCGTTACACCACAGGTGCTTAATTTGTATGGGGAGCTAAACATTATTAGTTCTCGATGAAGTTTGATGCTTGTGTTCCTGTCTTAATAGAGTATGGTGTTGCCAGATTGGCCATCCTATATTTCGCAGTATGGCATCTAATTTTTGGAGAGAATATTGTCAATTATTGTGAATTAACGGGAAGAAGAAGGACAGAAGTGGATAATAATTTTTTATTTGCAAAATTAGTTTAAACAATTGAACATAGAATAGTAAATTTATGTTTTATAAATACATTTCACGAATTTTTTGTCTGTTTCGCACTGTTATTTCTTCGCAACTTTTGACATCATTGCTACCAGATAGTGGAAATCCGCCACCTACCGCTTATGCGCCAGTTAGTGGAAGTCAGTTGTTTTCGTTGCAAAGTGCTAAACTAAAATTGCTAGCTTGTAACGAAAACATGCCTATTATTGTTATTGAATTCTGACGACGATGGAGTGGTGTCTATCGAAACTACAGTCAGTTCTACCAAGCACTTAAAATTTGCTATCGTTTTTTATATTTGTTTCTAAAGGGTGGTTATATTGTAAGGGCCGATGTTGAATGTGAACCACACATAAACGTCAAGTTGTTTTCTGCATTTCATTTGACATTTCTCAATTTCAGACTAACTCAATTTGAACGATGGAAAGATACACAATCAAGCAATGCGTTAAAGTTTTTTAAGCCTTTTACGAAAATCGTGCGTGCAAATCAAAATGCGTTTCGTGCACTTCGTGAAGTTTTTTGATCAGCATAATCGGCCAAATGTGTCTACAATCAGGAGAATTGTGCGCAAATTTCAGCAAACCGGGTCTGTAGGAGATGTGAAAACAACTGTGCATCATCGCCCAGTTCGTTTGGTGCGGCATATGGGCTGGCCATCGGGCCATGCTTCTTCGTTACTGTGAATGGTGTTCACTATCGTGAGATGATAACGAACTTTTTATGGCCCAAATTGGAAGATATGGATGTGGACAATATGTGATTTCAACAGGACGGTGCCACTTGCCACACAGCTAATGAAACAATGGCTCTTTTGCGCAACAAATTCAATGGCCGTGTTATCTGTCCGGCAAGATCAAGTGATTTGACACCGTTGGACTTCTTTCTTTGGGGTTATTTGAAAGAAAAGGTGTACGTCGATAAGCCCGCAACAATTCAAGAGCTACAGGATGACATAATTCGGCACATTAACGGCATAGAACCTCAATTATGCCACAGCGTCATCGAAAATTTGGACCATCGGATGGAGGTGTGCCGCCGAGGTCGCGGTATTTTTATTTCTATACATAATTGAACCATACCAATATTATCATAATAAAAAGAAATTACTATAATTTCCTAAATTATTTGTGTTTTATTCAAAATCAACATCGGTCCTTAAAATTTAATCACCCTTTATTACATTTTGAGAAAGACAGAATGTAATTGAAACATATGGTTTCAAAACAAACTAAATTTTGACTGAATATTTGAAAAAGTTACGATAATCTGAAATATGGCTGCTTCCCCATAAACTAGAATGGCCATATACTAGTTTATGGAAATTTTGAATAGTCGAATTTTTGAAAAGTGACATCAAAAATTTACAATTTTGAATGATAACACCGTAGAAGTAAATGAGCAATTTTTACGAGGAGATAATATTCCACAAAACTTTGTTTTTTTTTTCAATTACATTCGGATTGACTTTTATTGATCAAAAACAGAAGTTTTCCTATGTATTTATTACAATTAGTAGCTTATACCCCGATTTGCGTTGCCCCGATTTTCGTCGATTTGACGTGAGTCGCCAAAATAAAATTGAGTGGCTTTTCGATTTGCGTTGTCAAAGTTTCGATTTGCGTTGACAAAAAAAAAACTGAAGAGAGATATGATGAAATCACTACAGAAGTAGCACCAAAAAACAAACGTCTGAAGACATCTCAGATATCACAAGCTATGCTATCGAAAATCATGGAGTCAGACGAAAACGTAGCAGCAAAGTAAAAATTATATGGTAGATGCTATTGATTGTTACAAAGAAATGTATTTGAAAAAGAAATCTGCCAGCGTCCAACAAAAAAATAGACCAGTATTATATCAGACTACTGACTTGGATTAACAAATCGTCGGCTCAATGCTATTTTGTTCCATACGCCATTTTGTATGATCGGAGAAAAACGCAATTTATTGTTTGATTAAAACCGGGACTGAAGAGTTACACACTTTTTATTTCATAGGGTTCCCAACAGTGTTTGTATGATTCTCATGCATTTCTATGCAATTACATCCAAAAATAAGCAAGTTATAACAATTTTTGTACTTGGCATTTTGGTCCATATCCACTTTTATTTTAATATTTTTTCGTATTTGTATTACATGGACCACAAAAAGGGTCGGTATGGAAGGACACTAATTTACATATTGTGATCGAAAGAACGTAAAATACTGAGTGAAAAATATAGGGCGATAGAAAAATTGAGACATAGAACAAAAATATCGAAATTATTTCCCGTTATTCAGAGTAAAACAAATTTACCCTACCAATATCTCGAAAACTAGGCGAGATAGGGAAAAAATGATTGCAGATTCTGAAAGAGCATGCTTGGAACCCATATTATCAACTCCTAACTCAAAAAACACAAAAATGGCGTATGGACCAAAATAGCATTAAGCCGACGAAATATTTACACAATTTAGCGTAACAATACAGACTTTGACGATGCAGGTTGATTGCAGGTTATTTTAAATTTGTTATTGTTCCTCAGAATTGTTATTCTCGGAAGATGTTTCACAACGAGGAACGAAATGTTGAACAAAATAAATAAATAACCAATAAACCATGACGTCGAGCTCGCTTTTTATTAAAAAATAAAAAAAAATAAAAAAAAAATAAAAAAAAATATAAAAAAATAAAAAAAATTAAAAAGTATATATAAAATTTACACATTTTGTTTATTACTTTGCAAGTTTTTAATGAACTGTTTTCGAGTAATTTTTTTTAATGTTTTATTTCAATGAATGATTTTATGTTATCGTATTAATTTTTAACTTTATTAAATTTTTTTTAACTTTATCATGTTGTAAAAAAATTACTGTTTATGTTATTTTATTAAAAATTAACTATTTCATTTTTTAAGTAAATAAAAATACGAAAAATTAAAACAAGAGCTTTACATATTTATTTATTTCCGAAATTTTGAAAAATATTTGTGTTTTCTCGGTCCCAATTAACGACGCAAATCGGGGTATTAGTGTTCTCGATTCCCGAATTTAAAATTTAATTTAAACATATAATTTTTTGTTAACATAAATGCATATTTCAGAGAATATTGCGTGTTTATTTCAGTTGATACGAGTATACTGTTAATGAAGATCGCATGTGGTATGTGACCTTTCGGAAAACTCACGGAATGACCCTCGCATACCTCGAGTTGGTAGCAGTTATTAAAAATTGTTAGAAAACTATTCAAGTCATTTTGAATCAGAAGTTGAATGAAATGCGTTGTACGTTGACACTATCAAAGAAAGAATTGAAAACAAAACAGGAAACAACTCACTGACTGAGTGACTGACTGCTAAAAAGCGGCAATGAACCCAGCATATCCAGACCAAATACACTGAAAAAACAGTTTTCTGATAAAACTATGCAACAAAATTTTTGTCCAAGGGATGTGGATAACAGTTTCTGGTGCAATTAGGTGTCACAAACACGAAAAAAATAATAAAAAAAATTTGTATAGTAATTTTTTTTTTTTTAGAATTCCAGCTTTCATGGAAAGTACATTCAGTATTTGGACTATAATTTTTCAAGTATAAGCCTGATTGAGCCGTGTTATGCCTCAAATTAAAGGGAATTATGAGGGCTACATATGCTGCAAATATTGCTTTCACGTAGAATCTTTAATTTAGTAACAGTCGTCAAAAATATGAGAAAAAAGTTATTTATTTAAAAAAAAACACTTTTTCCTGGTTTTGTACCAGGAAAATAGAAAAAATCGAAAAAATTATTTTATCACATTTTTAAAAAGGTGCTAACAAAGAAAACGCTGTCTAATTTGAAAAAAATCTATGGATAGATGTATAAGTTATGAGCCTTTTTGTAAATGTTAGGGATATTCAAAAAAATCTTGTTTCATATTTTTTCGTTTTTAAATGATGTTTTTGCTTATATTGAATTCGCCATATGTCAAAGAGACATATAAGAGACATTGCACTTGCATTTTTATTTATGAGGATTGATGTCAGACATTATAAAATTAGAGGACGAGGTTTTATGGCCGTTCGTAATCCTCCATAAAACATGATATCCAATGTGAGAGCTATATTGGATGAGATCCGTTCAGATAGAGGGTCATTCAACAATATTTGTGGTTTTTTATTTATGAGGTTTCCATTCAGTTGCGCCTTTTAGGGGCATGTATACTTATATGTATTGGGTTTCTACGTTCGAAGCAAACTATGTGTCAGCTACAGGTACTGCAACTTATGTACCTTAAATCCGGAATTTATGATTAAAATTACTTATTAATAAATTAGTGTAATTCAGCGCCTTAAAGAGATAAGTCGATTTTCGGAAAAAATATTATAAAGTTATATTTCGAAGTATGAGTAAAAGGCAAAGAACTTTTTAATGTGTAAATGATCCCGACAATTTCTGCTACATCTGCGGAAAATATGTAATTAAAAAAATCGATGTGAGTTTAGTAAAATAATAGAAGAAATATATGTGCAATATTTTGGTATACGAGTTGAAAATATGAACGAACCGTGGACACCTAGTATTTTGTGTAATTCGTGCCATGTAAATCTTACTCGATGGAGTAGTGGAAACATGCGGTAAGTACTTCACAATTATTGTATTACAATGTTTTGTGGAATAAAACGTTTTAATTTTAGACAATACATGCAATTTGGAATGCCAATGATTTGGAGACAACCATTCATTCACGATGCGGACTGCTATTTTTGTCTAAGTTACTAGATTGGAGTAGGAAGTGTCCAAGTATAGCTAACAGCCTAATTACGGAAATATCAGCAAGTTAAACTGAGTACCCAACTCTGAGCGATTCAAGTTTGAGTCAGAAGTCATCGCTTTTAACACAGCTTCAACTCAATGATCTAGTGAGAGATATGGAACTGACCAAAGATAAGGCAGAACTACTTGCATCTCGGATGAAACAGTACAATATTTTGGCCCCAGATGTTAACATACCATATTATAGAGTCCGTGATATACCTTACAAACAATTTTATACAACTGTGGATAACATATGCTTTTGCAAGGACATTCCCGGATTGTTCGAGGAACTTAATCAAACATACAATTCAAAAGAATGGCTGTTATTTGTTGACAGCAGTAAAGAATGTTTGAAAGCAGTAATTTTGCACGACGGAAATCAGAAACCGTCGATTCCCATTGCTCATGCCGTCAACACTAAGGAATCATACGAAACAATGGCTAAATTGATAAAATACAAAAAATATGAACAACATACTGGAAAATTTGTTGCGATTTAAAAGTAGTTGGGATGTTATGCGTCTGGGATAGTCGTGCTCGCGAAGATCATTACAGAAGAAAGAAATGGCCAACAAGAAAAGACATTACCTTGGGTGAAAACAACATAAAATACACACCTCTCGTCCAAAAAGAAAACATTATTTTGCCACCACAGCATATTAAGCTGGGGCTCTTTAAAAATTTTGTAAAAGCCTTAAGGATCGATGGCAATTCACTGTCATATTTAAAAAGTTTATTTAAAAGTCTTTCTTTTCAAAAAATCGAAGAAGGAGCTTTTGATGGGCCTAAAATAAGGAAACTGATGAAAGATGTGAATTTCGAATCATATTTGACGTCGGATGAAATTGCAGCATGGAGGTCGTTTAAGCTTGTAGTTTCAAATTTCCTTGGATCCAATAAAAGCCCGCAATAGGAATTAATGATTAATGATTTGTTAAAAAATTATGAAAAAATTGGTAAGAAATATATTTTTTCTATATTTATGTATATAACACATATGTATGTATTCTTCTAACTTATTTTTCGCTTTATGTATTCATATGTCCCTCAAAATTCATTTCTTGCATTCTCATTTAAAATTTTTCCCCGAGAATCTTGGCGACGTAAGCGACGAACATGGGGAAAGGTTTCACCAAGAAATGAAGTCGAGCGGCGTTACCAAGGGCACTGGGGTGAAAGAATGATGGGAGATTATATTTGGTTCCTCATTAGAGAAACTGATTCCAATATCTTCAAACGTCAAGAAAGAACTCACAATTACTTCTAATGAAACTTGTACATGTAAATAAACTCAAATGCACATAATATATATAAAAGTAACAAATAAAATCGATATTTAAACAGAAATCTAAAAAAAAAAAGATTTTTTGAAATTCTCTTACCTCTACTAAAAAGGCTATAATTTCTACATTTATCCATAAATTTTTTTCAAATAGACATTATTTTCTTCGCTAGGATGCAAACTTTTAAGAAATGGAATAAAATATTTTTTTCTATTTTTTATGTTTTTTTTTCGTCCCAGTAAATTTTTATTTTTTTTTTTGGAAAAAAAATCTACTTTTTCCATGTTGTTTAATGACTGTTACTAAATCACTGTTTTTAAGTAAAAGAGATTGGTAGCCCACATTAATAGCTTCAATTTAACGTATAAGTCGACCTGATCGGGTATATACTCAAAAAATTATAGTGCAAATACTAAGGGTACCTTCAACGATATTAGTATTTTTAATAAAATATTTTTTAAAAAAAAATTTTGGTTTTGATTTTATATAACAGTATGCCACAATCTATACAAAAAAATAATTTTTAGTTCTAGGACACAAAAAAATTTTTTTTGTTGCGTAGTGTAATAATGAACCTATGCTGACGAAATTGCTATAACAATTTGCTGAAGATTGAAACTTCTATAGCAATTATTTATTCTACAAAATTTTCAAAAAGACATGTAAATAAATATGTTTCCTATACCGATTCAAGGTCAAATCTGGTTATATATTTTTTTAAAATTTTGACAGCGTACATTCTAGTTGTAGATACACCCAGGAAAATAATTGGTTGGAATTCGATTGTAACAATAAAAAAATAGTACTAGCAACAAAAAGTATATTGCCTACACCGTCTGTCGGTTGTATTTATAAATAAATGGTTGAAACAACAATAATAACATGGATACGATCTAATGAAAATGCTTGCAACTAAATCGATGGTTGTATCAATCGAATTAAGATTGTTTTTTTCATTGACACTCGATTAGTTGTGGTAACCAATTTTAAATTTTCATTATAGTACCATATGATTGATTTTTGGTTGTGACAATCAATGTTTTATTCTTGACAACAGAAATTGTATCAATAGACCAAAGATTATTATTGCAACGAATAATTGGTTATTACAACAGAAAAAATATTAATAAATAATCGTTTATTGGTTATCCCAATCATTTCCCAAATTTAGAATAATTTAATGTATTTTGGGAAATACAACCGAAAGATTGGTTGCTGTTCTTTTGCTGATACATGACAAACAAAAAATAAAATTACTCGACATACAAAAATCTTCAACATTTTGTTCAAGAACGGTATAGGTAATCAAAAATAATCTCGTGTAGATAATAATGTGTGGAATGCAGAATATGTGTGCAAAATGTTTTACATAAATAAAAAATAAAAGCAACAATCATGAAATTGAAAGCACAGGGTTAAGCGATATTTGCATAAAAGTTTTGTGTATTCTGTGTGTAACTCTACAGAGCTTTTGTAAAATATGGGTTCGCCACTTTTTAAGCACCGAAACGGCTATATTTAAATGTGAACATCTTTTTATAAAAGTTTGCGGGATTAAATATGTTTATAAATATATACCGTGTGTCAAGAATGTGATTGACATGTGATGACATTCGATTTTTTGAGGGTCGAATTTTTAAAAAATAAATTCATATAAATTTCATTATATAGCCGACTAGATAGACGTTAGATGTACTTCAGATCGGAGTAAGTGCCAGCCAGAAAAAGTTGAAAAAGACTTTCTTGACACCAATTTTCGTGAGGAAATTATTTTTATTATTATTTTTGGCTAAATTATTGACAGAAAATGATTAATTTTTTACAAATATCGGAAGAAAATATTTTTATATATAATAAAAAAATTTGTTTTTCCAAAAAAGTGTATCAGAAGGTACATTTTTTGCGATGTAACAACACTTTCTTGACATACTGTATGTAAATTAGGTCTGGTCGAAAAAAATATTGCGTTAGTCCACCTCTTAAATGAAAGCTTACTTTGTTTACGAAATGTTTCCTCCCAATTTTTCGGCTGTATCTTGAGCTAGTGCAATATTGCATATTTTTCTTCAAAATATCGGATATGTTGGACTACCACGAACAATTTTTAGTATTCTGTTTAAGCAAAATGCAGAACTCTAGCTGTACATACCAAAAATTGTTCGCTTTAGTCACAGAGAAACATAAATTTTAGCGGTCATCCGTACTATTTTCCTCAGTGTATGAACACAGTGGCAATTACAGTACATTCAACTACGTCAGGCGTTCAGACCAAGACAAAATGATGTTTTTTTTTGTTGGGCGGAACATTTTCACGTTCTTTGGCTTCTTTTTCATTTGAAACAGTGAGACACACAGACAGACGGAAAACAATAATTCAACGAGATGAAAACAAAAACACCAGCAAAAAAAACTGGAGTAACAAAGAAAAAACAATTATCATTTCATAATAATCATGTGGTGGCAGAACAGAATATGAATCACATAACATTTCATTTCAAATCCATTTCGTTTTGTTTTAGTCACAGAGAGTTCTATTAAAAAATTTGGCGGGGGGTTGGGTTAGGTAACCCAGGCCCACTAGACAATAGGAAGTGTCACAACAGTTCTAGGAGAGGTGGAAAAGTTATTACGGATTTTGTTAACAAATCTCTATGTAGTACCGATGTACGAGTACGTATTTTAGTTGCGGCTACAATTTGAACTTGAAACTTAAAAACAACCGTTTTTGGCATAAAAAAAGTCAACAAAATAATAATTCAACTATAATTCTGTTTATGGTTCGATATTGTTAATTATTAACACGCTTGTTTTCATATTTCTTTTTTTTTTTTTTTGAGAAAAAAATATAACAACTGCAAAGTGGTTGGTTGTTGTTAAAAACCCGCATTGCTTTGTGTTATTTTTTAAACTGCTGCTAGATAAACCACAAAAATTAAAAAAAAAAACAACTGAAGGTTATTTTCATTGCATGCGGTTGTCGCGGTCAGAAATTGTTCCGCCAAGATCAGATCAGATGAGAGAACAATCAATTGTTGTTTGGACCACAGTAATTAACTTGGTTGTGATTGATTTGAACATATGGAAGAATACATTAGGGTGGATCGCCATCAGGTGTTGAATTGGGGATACATTTTGGCTATACACTATACTCGTACAAGAACAAATATTAATAATATTAATTTGTAAACGTTGTTCTTGCGTATATCTCTCCATGATGAAATTGAAAACACTACTGAGTACAATGAACAACAACTGACAGATCATGACATATTACAAATGGCCGAAACGTCAGTTCAAAATCATATCATCCCCATTGGAAAACCCGTTAAAAAACATTATGGCCAATATTTTTGTGGAACATATTAAACCTCCCCTACATAACCGTAATGTTTGGATCTATTTTATTAAAACGTGAATTACATTGCTAAAAATGGAGAGGGCGTGGATGGAATGTTGTACAAAAATATTAGCCATAAAATTTTACTAAATATGCCAAAACACGCCAAATCCAAAACTTAACACGAAACACCAAAAAACGGTCAAAGTCTAGTTAAACCCCTCTTTACTGGTATATTTATTGATTCCGCCACTGGGGCGTATGAATAACATTTCTGGACGAGTATTCCAAAAGTGTGTTTTTGGCTGGAATTTTTTTGGTCTTTGGTGTGTTCTGACATATATAGGGTGATCCAAGTAGAGATACTTTTTCAGTAGCCTTTTTTGACAGATCACGTGTGAGTCGTGTCATGCTGTCATGTTATTTTTATCCCCTCACCTTAGAGAGGAGGGTATATATCATTTGCTACGAACCAAAAGTGTAACACATGGAAGGAGTGACCTAAGACCCTAAGTATGTTTGGCGGATATCCGTTTTGGGTCATTTTAAGTCGAATGAGCAATGTCCGTCTGTCTGTCTGCTGACTGGTGCGCACGATAACTGTCGAAACGAGTAACCGATTGACTTCAAATTTGGTATGTGGTAATATTTTCTACTATCTACGGCTAGGTTCGGAGATGGGCCATATTGGTCCACTCTTTCTAGTACCTCCCCCACAAAGGGTTAACATTTAGTGAAATATTGATTATTTAATAACTTCTATGCTACTTATTTGAATCCTCTGAAATTCTACACATAATATTAGTTTATTAGTCACTATTACCTCGAGAAAAATGGACGAAGTTGTCACGTCCCTTTTGGTACCTCCCACACATATGGACAATTTTGAACCAAAAGTTAATAGTCTATAACTACAGTGTAATGGTTTAATAGTACCTACAATACAGTAAACAAGTAAGAAAGTTTCAGTCGGGTAAACCGACTAAGGTATACCCTCACTTTGTGAGTAATGTAATATTGAATATTACTCGAATTATTCTGTCAATTTGTGTGGGAGGTACCAGAAGGGGTTTATCGAATACACCTTTTTTGCTGAACATTAGATACTTTAAATTCATTGCACTGTGCCGACTTATAAGCATTTATGTGCACTGGTATAAACGTTATGAGACATTAAATTGTGGTATGATTTGGGAATTTTGTGTGGGAGGTACAAAAAGGGGCGTGGCAATAACGCCCATTTTTCAGAGGGCTATAGACACTATAAAAACATTACACTGTAAAAAATTTCAAGTATTTTTATACACTGGTTTTAATGTTATAAGCTGTTAACTTTTGGTGCAAAAAGGTACCTTTGTGTGGGAGGTACCAAAAGGGACGTGGCGACTTCGCCCATTTTTCTCGAGTTGATAGCGACTAATATGCTAATACTATGTGTGGAATTTCAAAAGATTCGAATGAGTAGTATAGCAGTTATTAAATAATCAATATTTCACAACATTTTAACCCTTTGTGGGGGAGGTACTAGAAGGAGTGGACCAATATGGCCCATCTTCGAAATTAGCCGGAGATGGAAAAAAATATTACCACATACCAAATTTCAGGTCAATCGGTTACTCCTTTCGAGAGTTATCGTGCGCACCAGACAGCAGACAGACAGACAGACAGACAGACAGACGGACGGACATTGCTCCTTCGACTTTAAATGACCCAAAACGGATTTCCTCCGAACATACTTGGGGTCTTAGGTCACTCCTTCGACGTGTTACACTTTTTTCCGTAGCAAATGATATATACCCTCGTCACACTAAAGTGAGGGTATAAAAATGGAGAGGGCGTGGATGGAATGTTGTACAAAAATATTGGCCATAAGATTTTACTAAATATACCAAAACACGCCAAATCCAAAACTTAACACGAAACACCAAAAAAACGGTCAAAGTCTAGTTAAACCCCTCTTTACTGGTATATTTATTGATTCCGCCACTGGGGCGTATGAATAACATTTCTGGACGAGTATTCCAAAAGTGTGTTTTTGGCAGGCATTTTTTTGGTCTTTTCTGTGTTCTGACATATATAGGGTGATCCAAGTAGAGATACATTTTTCAGTAGCCTTTTTTGACAGATCACGTGTGAGTCGCGTCATGCTGTCATGTTATTTTTATCCCCTCACCTTAGAGAGGAGGGTATATATCATTTGCTACGAACCAAAAGTGTAACACATGGAAGGAGTGACCTAAGACCCTAAGTATGTTAGGCGGATATCCGTTTTGGGTCATTTTAAGTCGAATGAGCAATGTCCGTCCGTCCGTCTGTCTGACTGTCTGTCCGTCTGCTGACTGGTGCGCACGATAACTGTCGAAACGAGTAACCGATTGACTTCAAATTTGGTATGTGGTAATATTTTCTTCTATCTCCGGCTAGGTTCGAAGATGGGCCATATTGGTCCACTCCTTCTAGAACCTCCCCCACAAAGGGTTAACATTTAGTGAAATATTGATTATTTAATAACTTCTATGCTACTTATTTGAATCCTCTGAAATTCTACACATAATATTAGTTTATTAGTCACTATTACCTCGAGAAAAATGGGCGAAGTTGCCACGTCCCTTTTGGTGCCTCCCACACATATGGACAATTTTGAACCAAAAGTTAATAGTTTATAACTTTATTACCAGTGCATACATGACTTGAAATTTTGTACAGTGTAATGGTTTAATAGTACCTACAATACAGTAAAAAATTGGCATTGTTGCCACGCACCTTTTGGTACCTCCCACACAAATGAACCATTTTGTACCAAAACTAACCAGCTTATTACATTAATACCAGTTCATACAAATACTTCAAATTTTGTGCAGTGTAATGCTTTTATAGTACTTAGAGTCCAGAGAAAAATGGGCGTTATTGGCCAACCCCTTTTGGTACCTCCCACACAAATAGACCATTTTACACCAATAGTTAATAGCTTATAACTTTTATACCAGTGCATATAAATACTAGAAATATTGTACAGTGTAATGCTTTTATAGTACCTAGAGTCCAGAGAAAGCCGGCCATTATTGGGACGCCCCTTCTGGTACCTCCCACACAAATGGAGCATTTTGTAAGAAAAGTGAACAGCTTTTAACTTTAACACCAGTACATACTTTAAAGTTATTAAATTCAATTTAAAAATAAATCAATTTTCTAATATTTTTTTGGGACTCAAGGTGAGGGGATTCATAAGTCGGTTTAACCGATTGAACTTTCTTACTTGTTTTCTGTTTCAGTGGATCTGAAAACTGCAACTAAAAACTGTATAAAGCAACTAAAGTAGTACGACTGCGGTATACTTCAGATGACCTTCCACATATCACAAAGATAGATGGATAGAGGGATAAATGGTGGGAAAATGGCGAAGTCACAATTTAATGTTTGAATCTTCTCGCCGTTCCTGTTCTTGGTTAGTCTACAAATGTAGGTAGTTCTCTGCTGTTACCTAATCCAAGTCTGCATTTAAAACGAAATGGAATGAATGAAATGATTCATATTGCGATGTAGATGTTCATGAAATGATAATTGTTTTTTCGCTCTCTCTTGTATTATGTCTTTGTTATTTAGTTTTTAATAGTTTTCTTAACAAATTTTTATGTTTTCATGTCTTTCGCAAAAGAACAAAACTGGAAAAATGTCCCAATAAAATCTTTTTGTTTTTGGCCTAACCGAGTCACAGTTGAATGGACTGTTGTAATTGCCACTGTTTGTACGATGATGATGACGACGATATGAAGCAGCAGAGCTTGAGGCGAAGGTAGAGTTTCTAGGATCGTTGTCATACATTGTCTGTCATCTTTGTGTTTCTTTGTTGTCGCACTGCGTTATGTGACAAAATGAAATGAAAAACACAAACACGCAAAGAAACTATCAACAGGGCTACTGAAGTAACGGGTTTTCCAATAGGGTTGATATGATTTTGAAGTGACATTTCGGCCAGTTGTAATATGTCATGATCTGTCATTTATTTTTCATTGTACTCAGTAGTGTTTTCAATCTCATCATGGAGAGATATACGCAAGAACAACGTTTACAAATTATTCAGTTTTATTATCAAAATAATCGTTCTCCAATTGCAACTTTTGGTGCGCTAAGTCAACTTTTTTTAAATCAAAACGCTTTCCCGTCGACCTACGACCTTGACACCCATGAGTACTATTTTAGCTCTCTTTAAGAGCTATCTTTTAGCCATTGACCGATTCCCGATCCGACGTACCGTTAAGGAGCTAGAGCAAAACAAACTTTCCGTTTACATTTGAAAATGATGCTGTCAATTTTTTTAAAAAATCCAAAAACCCCACTTTCCAGTCGACCTACGACCTTTACACCCATGGGCAATATTTAGCTCTCATTAAGAGCTATCTTTTTGCCATTGACCGATTGTGGCTACGTGTCACACAGCGAATGAAACAATTGAATTGTTGCGAGAAAAGTTTGGAGATTCGATTATTCCAAGAAATTGTGATATTGAATGGCCTCCAAGAAGTTGTGATTTAACACCATTAGACTATTTCTTGTGGGGTTATTTGAATTCATTGGTCTTTCGAAATAAACCAGACTATCTTCAAGCTTTACATGTCAATATTGAACGTGCCACTCATGACATACGACTTGATTTAGTGGAAAAAGTGCTCGAAAATTGGGTTCATCGAATACATTCCTGCAGAAGAAGTCGTGGAGGCCATTTGAATGACGTTTTATTTAGAACTTAACTGTATCGATTGTACTTCACATTAAATAAAAAGCTTTTGAATTTCCTTAACAATAAGTGTGTTTCTTTTTTCAAAGAAATCATATCACTCTTATTGGAAACCCCTGTACATATTATTCTAAAATAGTTCTGTTATCAAGACCATAAATTGAACAAAGGTTTGTGAATTTGGTGTTGCTTTTAAAGTTATTTTAGCCAAGACACAAACCCGGGAGATCTAGAACTTTATGGCTACAAAGTCGAGGACGACGTTGCAATCGTAGAAATGAAAAATTTGCTAACGTTTTCCGAGATATTCTACGGCTGACTTTGAATAAATTGGCTGATGTACCAGAAGCAGTTATTTTGGCGTTAACCCACACAAAACAGATTTGGATCTCTTTAATAGGAAGTATAATGTTTCTCATGTGAATCATTCTCGGCTAATTGGAACTGCAAAATTTCTAGGTATTATTAATGTATTGTAACGGGTAAGGAAGGCCAACGTCGCCTTATATTCCTCGGCTAGTTTTTGGATCATCTCGGAGGGGCTCTCTGCTAAAATCGTTCATTGGATACAGTACATAGCAGAAGTTCGGCCAATACTGTTCTACGCCATTGTGTTTTGGTGGGTAGCGACTGATAAGCGATCTATTACTAATAAAGGTTCAGAGAGGTTTAATGACTGCATCGACTGAGTCTCTACAAGTCCTACTCCATCATATGCCGATTAATATTGTGGCTAGAGAACCATTTGCAACTTGGTCGGCACTAAGATTAAATTGTATACCAATGTCAAGGTACTAAAACTAAGGCCCCTCTAATGCAATGGTAACCCAGTGGACTATATACGATGGCGGTCCCAAAATTAGCCGATCTAACAAAGAAAACACAAACAATTTTGGAAAAATTTTCTTTATTTCTCAACATAATCTCCTTTTAGCACGATACACTTGTTCCGACGATTTTAAATAGCTTTGACACCCCGTTTTTAGTAAGAACTGTCTAGCTTCTGAAAATAGCCATCAACCGCAACATCCACCTCTTCATTGCTGGCAAATCTTTTTTCGCCGAGCCATTTTTCAAGTTTGGACACAAAAAATAATCCGAGGAAGCTAAATCTGGGGTATAAGTTGCGTGCTGAAGCAATTCGAACTTTAATTCATTGATTTTGGCCATCGCAATAGTGGTTATGTGAACTGGTCTTGATTGTGAGCAAACGCGGCACCCATCTTGCGCTCAGATTTCTCATCACCAAATTTTCCGTCAATATGCGATGTATAGCACTTTTTGAAATGCCTATGTCTCTAGCTAGCTCACGAACCTTCACCCGATGGTCATCCAAACCTTTTTGTAGGTTTTTTGACCATTTCTGGCGTGGCCACCCAATATTTTGTAGTTGTAAACGAAAGTGCAGACTCCCTTAAAGAAGAATCTAGCTTTGGTTTTAATATTGGTTAGACTGAGAACTTTCAAATAAAAGTATTGTATTACATATCGGTGACCAATTTCTTCCATGTTTACAAATTCACTGAGATCGTTTACTTTTGAGTGCTAAAAAAAACTAAACGACGTTTCGCTTTAAAACTTGAATCATATGTCTGAAAAAGTTACCACTTTGTAAGTTACACGAATGTAATTTTTTCAAACTACTACCGCCATCTATATGTCTGGTCGGCTAATTTTGGGACCGCCCTCGTAACTAAGTATCTGCCAGGGAGTTATGTGTTGGCAGAATAGGAGAGGAAATAGAAAGTATCTCAACTTCCATACAGATGGTTACAAGCTTAATGACAAGGTTGGCTTCGGTTTACACTATAAAGAACTAAGTTCTGATATAGCCCACAGACTACCAGATACTTGCAGTGTCTATCAAGCTGAAATAATGACAATAAACCTACACACGAGATGGCTGAGCAGTTTAACATATACCTCATATGGGTACCTCTAGGTACAGGGTTATCCCTAGGACTTGCTAGGAAAGGCACGACATTAAAAATTTTCGAAGAATTTGCATACGAGTATATTGTATGCTTCTGTCCACATGCATGCTTTTGCTTAGGCAGTTCCATGAGAGATGGACATAAATCGACTTATGTAGGGTAGCCAGTAAAATCTGGCCAAAATACGACCTAAGAAGATCAAAATATCTCCTCGCAGAGAGAAAAGACTGTCTACGTTAGTGTCAGTTCTGACGGGACATTGTCTGATCTACGAACACTCCAGGAGGTTGTGAATTGAGTCCAATGCCTTCTGCAGCATCTGTGGAGATAAGGAAGATATGGAGAGCATTGAGCTTCTGAGCATTGGTCCTGTTCCGCATAGGGTAAACGACGTCCGGATACATAGGGGTAGACCTTTCCAGAAAGTCTGACAGATCTTGCTGGTACCCATATTCGTATTATTGATAATTGTTTCGATGAATGGCATCTGAGCTGTGGGAGAAACAGAAACCTCTGAGAGGGACAAAATATCTGCCAGCACTAGTGAAGAAAAATTGCCTACGTCAGTTCTGAAGACTGGGAGTTAAGTTCAACGACTTCTGCAGAAGTTGTGGGGATGCGGAGGAAGTGGAGAGCATTGCTTTATTACTATCCTGAAATGAGTAAACGAAGTCTGGTTATACAGGGATCGACTAGGAAGTCTGACAGATCTGCCCGGTACCGATATTCGACTAATTAATAAGTTTGTGTATCAAACAGGTTGGATTCGATGAGGGATAACTGGACCGGTGGAAGCACTGGGGGCCTCAATTGGTCTATGTCAGCTGCAGATTCGAACTGCCATCCTTAACTAAAAATAACCCAAACCAGTTCATGTACATTGTTCTCTTAAAAACGGTTGTTTTGCCCAGGCAACCTTCGTGAAATTCATTCTAAAGCCAAAACCTTCCACGGTTAGTTTTGTCGATGTTCTGGAGCAGAATGAAGTGAAGCAGCACTTTGTTAGCCATTGTCATGTTGCAGAACACTAAAGGCAAGCCCCAATGTTGGCTGTTGCCTGGTGTAATATTCGAAAAAATCAAAATTTTTTCATTTCAGCTTCCCTTCTCAACGAGTTCTTTGCTATTTAAATCACCATAACTCACCCATTAAATATCCTCAATATTCAAGCCCATCCTCTTGTTCATCTCTAATTTCTTCAAGATGATAAAGTACTGCAGCAGAACCCACGAATTGCTGGGGAATTTTTTGGATGCCATTGCAGGTACACCAGTTTCATTCCGGATCTAGTCATAAACAACATTTCGCTACAGCTGCTGCTAGTCATATAAAATGTTGTATCTTAAAATAAATCTTGTTTTTTTTATGGAAATATAGCTCCACCTCACAGAAAAAACAAAAAACAGAAGAGTAGAATCTTTTGTTGTTATTTAAATAAAATACTTAGTTTTTTATTGCCATAACAATAGAAATACAAACAATTTTATTGTTTGTTTTAAAGATGAGATAATTAGAATGATGCTACCGTACCGTGCTGCCTCTAAAATGCCGCTAGAGTGGGCGGGACGAGGAAACAAGGCAAATCTCGCTATGACAAGCATTAACACAATTCTTAGGAAAAAATATATAATATGTGTACGTTTTATATCTGCAGTGGATCCGTCAAATCAAACAAATATCAGCGGACATCTGTCGGCAAAAGAAATACAATGGTTTTTGAGTAAATTTTTATAATAACAAATGGGCAATTTCTAAGAATCCGAATGAAGATAATTTTTAAAAAAGCAAAGCAAAATATATAGGAAAAGGGGAAGTTCTAAGAAGCAGAATGAAGATAATGTCCAAAAACAGGTAGACAACTACATAGGTGACAAATACCGATAGCGACAACAAATATTTTAATCATGTGCAAAATTTATAATACTTTTTAGGAAGGCCATGGTCGACTTCGATGTGCTTGGACCTCCAAGCAGAACTACTAAAGCTATTATAATTTGCAATATTTAAGTTTGTCATGTTTTCGAGTAACGTGTAGGTTGTAGTGGGGGCCATTGTTACCAGCTCGGAGGGACTAACTGAGACCAGTGCTCCGTGGACCAAGATGCTCCTCATGGGAACTAATGTGTTTGATACACAATGTTATCAATAATACGAATATCTGGTCAGTACTGTCAGAAATCATAGAAAGGTCGACCCACTGCGAAACAGGAACAAAGCAGGTGTTCAATACTCTCCATTTCGTTCACATCTCCTCAGCTTCTGCAGAAGTCGTTGAACTCAATTCCCAACCTCCTGGCGTGCAAATTCCTCAAGAGTAGTCCTTATCCTAGCAAGTGCAGATGATTGCAGTTCTCCGGGATATCCCTATGCACAGGTACCCCTATCAGATAGCTCAGCTATCTCGTTAAGAGATCTGCGGCAGTGAACGGCTGTCTGTGAATTCAGAGCTTTAATGGTAAATGGCAGCTTTGCTGTCGGATTAAATGACTATACTCGTACCAGTGGTCATTACGTTGCGACTCAGGCACTTGGCGACTTCCTTATTCCCATTATTTGATCATGAGAGAATGTCTCAGAGGAATTTATTTTATTTAGCTGTTATGCGTCTTCTGTAGATCGCTGAATTAGTCTAATCAAGCTATAGTTCACCCTTAAATGTGACAGCGTCGCAATTACCGCATCCTGAGAGACTTGAGAAAGGCGAGCCTGCATCTCTGACTTACCGGAGCCTGCATCTTTGACTAACAAGCCTAGTGATCCAACCACCTCATCTAAGGCGGCATCGCTACTACTTCGGTTACTTTGGTTTCCCATTCTCTAAAGAAGTTTAATGATCGGTGTATGGCTTTCAAGATTCTTGAGTGACTAGAGAAAGCCGACCCTGCATCTCTGACCTACAAGCAAAGATAATCTCCAAAGTGGGCATGGAGTACTGCTGAAGAACAGGATATTTAGCAACTTCAATATAACAGCCTGGTAAACGGCTGCGCTTCACATCTCTGACCTACAAGTAGAGTGAATCTCTAAAGTGGGTAAGGAGTATTGTTGAAGAATGGGATGCATGATGCACTTCCATACAACAGCCTGTTAAAAACTGCGGACTAAAGTGGTATGTTGGAAAGCTGGTCCACGTTCCTTCAGTGGTACTGGCGTTCAAAAACAGGGGAGAGAAAGACAGTGATATCTTACCATCGACGATGATCTCTTTCTATCGAAGATCTACCGAATCAAACTCCCGACTGTGATGACGTAGGATGGTATGATAGCCGCATAAAACTAATATGGTCCAGAGATTTGCGCTCTGTTGAGTTCTACCGCTGCGCTTTGAAGAAGATTGGTGAAATCTGGTCGGATGCGATACTGGAGTTGTCAAAAAGGAGGAAAACCAGCCTCGGCCTATGGCACATGCATTGATTCCGGCTACACCATATGATGCGAATTCCATCATTAAGGTGCCGAAGGTCTGCAATCTCGGTCTTGCAACTGATGGTCGGCCGATTGGAAAACTAAGTGGCCTACCTGCATTGCTTCTATTTTAAACGAACTACCCCTAAGGCTGGAGTGTGCCCATCAGACTTGTCGGTTCGTTGTCAATGGTTACCGTAGACTATGATCAGCGTATGACTCCCTGAAATCCTGAGAGACTTGAGAAAGGCGAGCCTGCATCTCTGACTTACCGGAGCCTGCATCTTTGACTAACAAGCCTAGTGATCCAACCACCTCATCTAAGGCGGCATCGCTACTACTTCGGTTACTTTGGTTTCCCATTCTCCGAAGAAGTTTAATGATCGGTGTATTATTCTAACTCGCCTAGACCGATGGCAAAATGTCGTAAGGGCTTAGCAAAATCTGTCTTAAGGTGTTCGGGAGGGGATTCGAAAGATAATCTACCAAATAACACTGGTGTAGTCTGTGAAGATGAAACTCCCTTTTTGTAAAGTGTCAGCGTTGCATTTAGCGGAAACTAGCGTTTTATGCTTTTCCATTGTGACTGGACGCCTGGAGAAACTCTTCATCACAGGATCGGCAGAATCCAGTGGGGATGAGTCCTATGAGGATGAGTTACTAGCGGACAGCGACGACGAGGCAGATATAACGGTGATGGCGGCTTCTACAGATAAACCTCCAGCACTCTAAAGCTGCATTCGCCGCCCTGAGACCTCTCCAGATGCAAGGAGAGACATATGTGGAGAGGGTCTTTTCATAATTTTCCAAAACCTCGTTGACGGTCTCTGGCTCTATCTCACTAATGACTAACTTGATTTTCGCCTTATGGGCATGAGTCGTAAATGGATTTTCCGCCTAACATCTGTTCTTTCGCGGAACCCCACAAAAAAGTTTAACGGTTTCAAATCGTCCAGACAGCTGATAGCACGATTATCGAACTAGGCCCGCAACATAAAAATGGCGAGTCACCATTCTGAAACCAAAGACAGTTCAGGACCTCGCCTTCACTCTTCGTCCCCAAAAAAAATTATTATGCTTCTGTAACACTCAGAGTTGACCGAAATGGCATTTCCAACAGCATCTTCATAGAAAAATGGGCCAATGAGGCCATCGCTCCAAAATCCGCACCAAACTGCAGCTCTCTGAGGATGAATTTGTTTCTCGATCCCCATATGCAGCAGTTTAGCTTGTTAACATAGCCGCCGAGAAGAAAATGCGTTTCGTTAGAAAAGATGATTTTTCGTGCAAAATCGTTGTCAATTTCGTGCTGCTCTAAGGCCTAATCTAAGAATTGGACCTTGTATGCAAATAATGTAAGGTCTTTGTACAAAATACGCATAAGGAAGGTGCATGAAATGCTGAAATGTTGTTGAGATCGATGGTGAGCTAGGACAGCCACATTCGCATCAAACTGCACCGCACGACGACTGTGACCGTAAGTGTTGGAGGCGCGTTGGGCCCATATTTCGGCCTATACTTTTTTTAATAAACGCTACGCAGCATTGACTTTGGGCATAAGTTTGCGTTATTTTCCAACGGAGATTTAATACTGTCTTTTTGTGAAGATTTCGGGCGCGATACAAATGATTAAGAGAAAATCAATAGATGGACGAACCGCCCTTTTTATATGTATTATTAAATAGTCTTTTTCAATTTGTTAGTACACCAATTTTGGAATGGGTCTTTTAGGAGGATTTGTGCCGCTGCAGTGTGATCAATTGTAACAAATTCCTCAATGTTTTATGTGAAAGATTGTAACATTTCTCAAATACTTTAAAGTTTTCTTATTTGATGTTAAATTTTATATTCTATAACTTAACGTCCATACAATGTCGACTTACATTCCCCCAAACATTTCTATTTTCAGTTGGGCTGATTCATATTGGAAATCAAATAAAGATTATAATTTTCAAAATATGTATACGTAGATCGTGTCTGCGTGAAAGCCATCATGGTTAAAACTGCAGATTTTATTATTTATTTATTTTCTTCTTCTCAAGAATGATATGTATTTGCTAATTTTTCTAGAGATAAGAAATGAAAACAACACGAGTTAAAAATGTGATTTACTTTTGGTATACATATGAGGAGCATATGTGCGGAAAAAAGGCTATAAGAGTTCGGATAAGTATCTCATATAAAATCAGTCGTTACAGTTTCTCCAAGGAAAGCAGTGCGGCAATCTCGAAATTTTTAGGCAAAGTATATCGAACGAAAATGAAAGGATTCTGGAACAGTTGTATATTGGCTTTTGCCCTTGTGAGTGTGAGCTCGGCAGCTTATACGGGCAGACCAGATGCCCATAATTTGGCCAATCTATTCTTCCGTTCACGAATGTCTTCGCGGGATCCGGCTGTGACCATGGCTTGCTTCGGCGACTATATGATCCAAACAAACAATGTGGGTGAGGCCTATAGTGAAGACTACAATCAGTGTCTGCTGGATGCCAAGGATGGACGCAAACTGATCGAACAAGAAATGTCTGTTCCCCGCGGGGTTATTGTGGCAAGTTCTGAGGCTGTGTGCCAAAGCATGAAAACCTGCAATGGACTGAATACAACATTGGCTCTATTCACATGTCATGCTGAAATTGTAAGTATTGTTAATTGTAAAATATTGGCAACGGAGAAAACAAATTGTATACTAAATGAAATTGAGAAATAGTCAATAGCTAATTAAAAAGATTATTTAAATTGCAATGTTTTTATCTTCTTATCCCCCAGGGTGCCAACAACACTAAAGCCGTCTACAGCATCTCGGGCAATGCTTCGGAACATGCTAGTGTAATGCACGAAAAATACCGTCTGATTGACTTGAAACACGATCAGTGCTGCAAATTGGCCGAACGAAAATATGTGGAAGACTCTGCTCAGGTTTATCGCGTTCTGCAGGATTGCTTAGAGGGCCGCATAACACCTACCACCTCCGCGCCATCTACAACTACAGCCGCCCCCAGTACTACAACGCCAGTTTCTACCACAACGACAACATCTACTACGACGACCACCAAAGCACCAACCACCACAGAACCTCCAACCACAAGTTCCACTACAACTACAACTACAACCACCGCTGAACCCTCCACCACCGCTGTGCCAAGTGTGTCCCCAAGTGCAGTACCAATAAACCCGGAAGTTCAACCGACAACCGCGCCAGGAGTTCTTGAGAATACACAAAACTTTGCTGCGCAATTGTTGAAATTATTTAAATAATTTCCACCACCGCTGTGCCAAATGTGTCCCCCAGTGAAGTACCAATAAATCAAGAGTTACAACATAAAAACGGCTCAGGAATTTTTAAGAATACACAAAACTTTGCTGCACAATTTTTGAAATTATTTAAGAAATTTCGAAATGATTTTTAATTGATTGTATTCAATTGATTCGAATTGTACAGTAGTATTTTCAAAACTTACCAAAACAAATATTTAAAGTAAAATATCATGGGTTTTTAAACTCACCTGCAATTAAAAAAGAAATGTATACAATTATTTTCTAGAATATTCGATAAAGATCAGATGAGTATACAAAACAATGAAGTAGCATTATAAACGGCTAGAGGATATTCTTCGATCAAAAAAGGGTCGAAATGTGTAACTTTAAATAAAATTGAATTTTAAAGTGTCTTAAGTAGATTTCAAATTAATTGAGAAAAATCGACATGCAACACTTCGTCGATCTGCGTAATATTTCTAAAAAGTGCCAAGTCATGAAGCAAAAATTAAAAACAAATTTAATTTCAATTTATTCGCAAATTGTTTTCTCCCCCCCCCCCCAAAAAAAAGAAAGAGATATCTTACGAAATTTGACAGCTTAAAACGAATTAAAGCTAATAAAGACTTGGTTAGATAAGAAACCACTCTAAAGTGAATTGCTATAAAAATAAATTGAATTGAATTGAAATTAAATGAACAGAAATACGTCCGGAGGAGTCAATTGAAGATCATCGAGATTGAAATCTCATTAAACTCGTATTCAACAATTAGCTATCCGCAGTAGAAGCAAAAAAGGCCTTCAGTATTAGAAAACAAAACAAAGAAAATCGTTAGATATGAAATGGAAGTCGATGATAATTGTTACCATTTATGGAGAGTGGAAGAGTACCAGACAAAGAAATTGTTTAGCCAAAGGCCATAAATCAATGACCAAGAAAGGCTGAACTAATAAGCTGTATTACAATATGTAGACCAACTTACAGATGGTGGCCGCGGAATATCGATGGGGTGTGGGATATGAAGGCAAATTTGTTTTGAAACTGAAGAAATCACACTTCTGTAAAGCTGTGACATTGTTTTATAAAAACACAAAAAAAATTTGTTTAATGACTTAGCTACAAAGTCGTCCTAATATCGTACTTAAAATAATGATCATCCCATTTGTATACCCTACAAAATTTGTTGTCTAGCTACCCTACAGTTGCCGATTTCTGTCCATCTTTCGTTGGACAGCCTGATTGCCTCTTACCTAAGCCAAAGCTTGCGTGTGGATAGTGGCGGACCAATATGTATGCAAATCTTTCCTAGCAAGTTCATCGGCTTTGCAGATCCCTGGTATATATACAACTGCTCAGCCATCTCGCTAAGAGATCTGCGACAGTCGAGGGCTGTTTGTGAATTTCGGGATGTGGCCTCAAGATGGCAGCCTGGCTGTCCGAGTAAATGACAACGCCATTGTTGCTACTCAGCAACTTGGCGACTTCCCATATTGCCATTATTTCGGCTTGATAGACACTACAGTTATCTGGTAGTCTGTGAGCTATATCCAAACTAAGTTATTTACAGTGTACTCCGAAGGCAACCTTTTCATCAAGCTTCGCACCATCCGTATAGAAGTGGAGATGGTTTCTATTACCTGGTATTCTGCAAATCCATTCATCTCTGTCCGGTAAAATAGTGATGCAGATCCTCTCAAAGGTGCACACCGTCAGTATATAATCCACTCGGTCGGTTAACATAGCACTGAACTTTGATATCCTCATGTGACCGTAGTTGTTGTACCTCCACATTGATAGGTACAGGGTGGCTGATATGTAATGCAATAAAGTAAATCGCTATATTTTTTTAATTTTTTTTTAAATTTTATTGTTCAAAAGCAAAAAATGTCGATAATAACATACAATTTTAGAAACAGTTTAGATTTGTTCGAATTGTCCACCTTTGGCACGAATTATGGCCTTCAAACGGCCGACAAAGCCATCACACGCTGCACGAAAGTGGCTCTGCGGTATTTTAGCCCATTCCCGGCGAAGCGCCGTCTTGAGATGATCGATACTTTGGTATTTTTTAGTGCGAACCTTAATCTCTAAAATGCCCCAGGCGCAAAAATCCAACGGATTGAGATCCGGAGATCTTGGTGGCCATTGTGCGGTAGAAATGAAGCGAGGAACCTCCTTTTTAAGCCATTCTTGGTTGACGCGTGCTGAGTGCGATGGTGCTGAGTCCTGTTGGAATGTCCATGGTCTGCGGCCGAAATGTTTGTCTGCCCAGGGCTTCAATACTGTCTTTAGGACATTTTCCCGATAATATTCGGCATTTATTTTGACCCCATGGTCGATGAATACGAGCGGGGAGCGACCATCGGCCGTTACGGTGGCCCACACCATTACCATCGGCGGCGCTTGAGTTCTGGTGGCCAATCGAAGGTGTACATTTTCAGCTGACCTCTTTGGCAAGTAAACCCGATCATTTAGTTTGTTCACAAACTGCTCAATTTGGAATGGCTTCTCATCGGAGAAAACCAAATTCGGTAACTGGCCACTTTCGTGCAAGCGAAGCAACTCCTTGGCTCTTTCCAGTCTAACTTTTTTTGTGCATCGGTGAGCTCTTGCACTTTTTGGAACTTCAATGGCTTTAGTCCAAGCTCATTTTTAAATATGTGTTGTATCCGTTCTCGCGATATGTTCAGCTCACGAGCAATTTTTCTACCACAGCGGCATGGATTTCGATCAATTCTAGCCTTCACTTTTCGGATCATTTCTGGAGTTGCAAACCAAGCGGGTGCCATGACCCTGTGAATGGCAAGGAGTTTTAGATGGGCTCCGCTCCTAACCAAGGAGGAGGGCAAAAGTGTCCTGAAACACGGAATTGTTTGGTACTTATGCACACTGTGGGTGGGGGCGTTGGTCGACGCATGTATTCACCCAGGTGTTTAGAGCACGGTGGGGTTAAGCCTAACGGCAGGAACTCACAGGTCCCCGGTTAAATGGAATTGATCTAGACTTTCCTGAAAGTGTAGAACTTCAGAGGATATTGGGAAATTGTTCTTCAGACCAAATGTATTGGAACGAGTAGGGAAGTCCAATGTCGCCTTATATTCCTTTAGGAAAGCTGCAGAAACACGTTGGGGCCTCTAGCCTAAAATCCTCTATGGATGTAGTATATAGCAGTGCGACAATGTGGTGTAGTGGACGGCAACTGATATGCGATCCATCATACAGCTATTAATGAAGGTTCAGGGAACTGCCTGCCTAAGCATAAACGGAGCGTTAAGGACTACAGCAACAGTCGTCGTCATTTACTCGGACAGCTAGACTGCCATTTAATCTCTGGAGGCTACTTTCGTAAATTCACAAATAACCCTAGACTGTTGCAGATCTCTTAAGGAGTTGTCTGAGCAGTTTAACATATACCCCACAAGGGTGCCAAGGATAACCCGTGGAACTACGAAGCCGATGAACTTCCTAGGAAGAAGATATTACAAAAATATCTACGTTAGTGTCAGTTCTGATGGGACACTGAATGATCGTTGAACACGCCAAGAAGTTGGGAATTGAGTCAAATGACTTCTGCAGATGAGTAGGAAGTGGAAAGAATGAGTGGGCACCTGCTTTGTTTCTGTTCCGCGACGTCTGAATATACTGGAGGTGACCCTTCCAGGAAGTTTGACAAATCTGGCCGATTCCGCCGATTCTGCAAATAGGTTGATCCCGTCAGTGAGCTGGTAACTCCGGCTGTCACTTTAAACTAACCTAACTAAACTCAATGGATTTTTCGACATGATACATTTTGGAGCCCTATGTCTCAATTTAAAATATCGAGAGACTGGTAGAGCCTTAAAGATTGTTCACCGAGAATGGAACAAAATACCATCGGGCCACATTCGTGCAGCAGAACGTAACTGACAGATAACACTATGCAACCAAAATTTTGTCCAAGGGATGTGGATAACAGTTTCTGGTGCAATTTGGTGTCACTAACACGAAAAAAATATTAAAAACATTTTTTATGGTAATTTTTTTTTTTTTTTTATTTTTAATTTCCAGCTTTCATGGAAAGTACATTTAGTATTTGGAACATAATTTTTCAAGTATAAGCCTGATTGAGCCGTGGTGTGCCTCAAATTAAAGGGATATGAGGGCTACATATGCTGCAAATATCGCTTTCACGTAGAATCTCTGGTTTAGTAACAGTCGTCAAAAATATGAGAAAAAAAATTATTTTTTTTTAAAACCCTTTTTCCTGGTACAAAAAAAAAACATAAAAAATCTAAAAAATTATTTTATCACATTTTTTAAAAGCCAGCATGCTAACGAAGAAAACAATGTCTATTTGAAAAAATAGAAAAATATGGATAGATGTAAAAGTTATG
This sequence comes from Eudasyphora cyanicolor, assembly GCA_963930755.1. Taxonomy (NCBI): domain Eukaryota; kingdom Metazoa; phylum Arthropoda; class Insecta; order Diptera; family Muscidae; genus Eudasyphora; species Eudasyphora cyanicolor. The sequence continues at coordinate 136,795,850 of OZ005735.1, forward strand.
AGCCATTTTGTAAATGTTAGGGAAATTCAAAAAATCTTATTTCATATTTTTTCGTTTTTAAATGATGTTTTTGCTTATATTGAGAGAGACATATAAGAGACATTGCACTTGCATTTTATTTTATGAGGATTGATGTCAGACATTATAAAATTATAGAGAGGACGAGGTTTTATGGCCGTTCGTAACCCTCCATAAAATATGACATGCAATGTGAGAGCTATATTAGATGAGATCCGCACAGATAGAGGGTCATTCAACAATATTTGTAGTTTTTTATTTATGAGGTTTCCATTCAATATACAGGCAGTAAAATTATATGTACGCAATACAAAGTAGTACGTGGCAGTCTTGAAAATATTGGGTTTCTACGTTCGAAGCAAACTATATGTCAGCTATAGGTACTGCAACTTATGAACCTTAAACCCGGAATTTATGAATGAAATTTCTTATTAATAAATTAGTGTAATTCAGAGCCTTAAAGAGATAAGTTGATGTATGAGTAAAAGGCAAAGAACTTTTCAATGTGTAAATGATCCCGACAATTTCTACTACATCTTCGGAAAATATGTAATTAAAAAAAATCGACGTGCGTTTAGTAAAATAATAGAAGAAATATATGTGCAATATTTTGGTATACGAGTTAAAAATATGAACGAGCCGTGGACACTTAGTATTTTGTGTAATTCGTGCCATGTAAATCTTACTCGATGGACTAGTGGAAGAATGCGGTAAGTACTTTACAATTACTGTATTACAATGTTTTGTGGAATACAACGTTTTAATTTTAGACATCACGTGCAATTTGGAATACCAATTATTTGGAGACAACCATTCATTCACGATACGAACTGCTATTTTTGTCTACGTAAACAGATTGGAGTAGGAAGGAGCATTCGCTGGAATTACGCTGAAGTAAAATCTCTCACTTAGCCAGTTGCAAATTCGGAAACAATACCAATTCCCAAGTGTCCAAGTATAGCTAACAGCCTAATTCGGAAACATCATCAAGGTCAACTGAGTACTCAACTCTGAGCGATTCAAGTTTGAGTCAGAAGTCATCGCTTTTAACTCAGTTTCAACTCATTGATCTAGTGAGAGATTTGGAACAGACCAAAGATAAGGCAGAACTTGCATCTCGGATGAAACAGTCCAATATTTTGGCCCCAGATGTTAACATATCATATTATAGAGTCCGTGATATACCTTACAAACAATTTTACACAACTGTGTTCGAGGAACTTAGTCAAACATACAATTCAAAGAAATGGCGGTTACTTGTTGACAGCAGTAAAGAAAGTTTGAAAGCAGTACTTTTACACAACGAAAATCAGAAACCGTCGATTGCCATTGCTCATGCTGTCAACACTAAGGAATCGTACGAAACAATTGCTAAATTGATAAAATATATAAAATATAGTCATGTTCATATTTTATGTATTTTATCAATTTAGCAATTTTTAGGAAAATTTGTGGCGATTTAAAAGCAGTTAGTATGTTATGCGTCTAGCCGTGCTCGCGAAGATCATTACAGAAGAAAGAAATGGCCAACAAGAAAAGACATTACATTGGGTGAAGACAACATAAAATACACACCTCTCATCCAAAAATTTTGCCGACACTGCATATTAAGCTGGGGCTCTTTAAAAATTTTGTAAAAGCCTTAAGGAAAGATGGCAATTCACTCTCATAATTAAAAAGTTGATTTAAAAGTCTTTCTTTTCAAAAAATCGAAGAAGGCGTTTTTGATGGGCTTAAAACGTCGGATGAAATTGCAGCATGGAGGTCGTTTAAGGTTGTGGTCAATGAATAATGATTTGTTGAAAAATTATGAAAAAATTGGTAAGAAATATATTTATGTATATAACGCGTATGTATGTATTCTTCTAACTTATTTTTCGCTTTATGTATTCCAACAGGTGTAAATATGTCCCTAAAAATTCATTTCTTACATTCTCATTTAAACTTTTCCCCGAGCATCTTGGCGACGAACATGGCAAAAGGTTTCACCAAGAAATGAAGTCCATCGAACGGCGTTACCAAGGGCACTGGGGTGAAAGAATGATGGGAGATTATATTTGGTTCCTCATTAGAGAAACCGATTCCGAAATCTACAAACGTCAACAAAGAACTCACAATTAGTTGTAATGAAACTTGTACATGTAAATAAACTCAAATGCACATAATATATGTAAATAAAAGTAACAAATAAAATCGCTATTTAAACTGAAATTAAAAAAAAAAGATTTTTTTGAATTTCTCTTACCTCTACCAAAAGGGCTATAATTTCTAATTTCTAGGCATTATTATCTTCGCTAGGATGCAAACCTTCAAAAAATTAAATTAATTTTTTTTCGATTTTTTTTTATATTTTTTATGTTTTTTTCGCCGCAGGATTTTTTTTTAAATTTACTTTTTCCAGCTTGTTTAATGACTGTTACTAAAGCACTGTTTCTAAGCGAAAGAGGGATTACCAACATTGGTAGCCCAAATAATTAGCTTCAATTTAACGTATAAGTCGACCTTATCGGGCATATACTCCAAAAATTATTGTGCAAATACTAAGGGTACCTTCGAAGATAATAGTATCTATCTTATATATATAAAAATGAAACGGTCCATCTGTGTAATGGCATCACGTCAGAACGGCTGGAGCGATTTGGATGATTTTTTTTTTATTCGATTCTAAATTTTCACGAGATGGTTTATATAGAAAAAATTAATTGGACAAAGGGGCGTGGTACCTCCCATACAAATCGCAGGTTAAAAATCCGATATTTCTGCTCCTATTATAGGTATAGTGCTGAAATTTTGTTTGTATGCATTTAATGGCAGATTATGTGAATTTTCCAAAAATGGGCGGAATCGGACCAATGGGCGTGGCCCCGCCCATATAAGCCAAATTTTGAAATTGAGATATTTTGCACAATTTGTTAGCGAGAGTGCTGGAATTTTGTGTATATGTACACGGTGGCAGTCTACGTGATTGGTCCAAAAATGGGCGGGATCGGACCAATGGGCGTGGCCCCGCCCACATAGACAAAATTTTGATATCTTGCACAATTTGCTAGCGGGAGTGCTGCAATGTTGCGTATATGTATCTGGTGGCATTCTACGTAATTGGTGAAAAAATGGGCGGGACCGGACCAATGGGCGTGGCCCCGCCCATATAAGCCAAATTTTGAAATTGAGATATTTTGCACAATTTGTTAGCGAGAGTGCTGGAATTTTGTGTATATGTAAACGGTGGCAGTCTACGTGATTGATCCAAAAAAGGGCGGGATCGAACCAATGGGCGTGGCACCGCCCATATAAGCCAAATTTAACAAATGTGATATCTTGCACAATTTGTTAGCGAGAGACCTGGAATTTTGTGTATATATATCCGTTGGCGATCTACGTGATTGGTCCAAAAATGGGCGGGTTCGGACCAATAGGCGTGGCCCCGCCCACAATGACCAAATTTTGAAATTTTTATATCTTGCACAATTTGCTATCGGGAGTGCTGCAATGTTGTGTATATGTATCTGGTGGCATTCTACGTAATTGGTCAGAAAATGGGCGGGATCGGACCAATGGGCGTGGCCCCGCCCTTATAAGCCAAATTTTGAAATTGATATAACTTGCACAATTTTTTATCTAGAGTGCTGTCATGTTGTAGATATGTATCTGGTAACAGTCCACGTGATTGGTCCAAAAATTGGCGGGATCTGACCAATGGGCGGGCCACCGCCCATATAAGCCAAATTTTTAAATTGAATTATCTTGCTCATTTTGTTAGCGAGAGTGTTGAAATTTTGCGTATATGTATCTGGTAGCAGTCTACGTGATTGGCTTTCAAATGGGCGGAATAGGACCAGTGGGCGTGGCCCAGCCCATATTTTGAACAAAAATGCTGGGTATGCGATAATTACAGCTGCTCACTCCAATACAATCGCAATATGATAATGTGATGCAATATCAATGAAACAAGAATTTGGAAATTTTATAAGTATACATTTCTATTTTCTGGACTTTCCACTGAATTCGGTATTTTTTCATTCAGTGAATTTATTACTAATACCAGTAAGGAAAGGCAGAAAGTCGGGCGGGGCCGACTATATAATACCCTACACCTCCCTAACAATGCGATAAGGGTCATTGCGATAATAATTTGGAATAATTGGTAAATGTATTTTGAACCGATAATCGCAAAATTAAGCAATATTCGTTCCTAAATTGAGAAAAATCTTTCTGGAGAGCTTTGTAATGATCGGAAGTAAAGTACAACTTCTATAGCGCTTTGTAACCAAATCTGGAGGAACATATATATGGAGGTTATATATAAATCTGAATCGATTTTCCTAGAATACTCATTCATGTAAAATAGAAACCTGTTTCTGTTGAATTTCGTACTGATCGGATATAAAACACAGTCTCTACAGCGCTTACATGTCAAATTGGGGGTAACATATATATATGGGGGCTATATCTAAATCTGAACTGATTTTCTCCGAATTTTGCGGCATTCCTTCATGTAATAAGAAACCTCTTTCTGCCGAATTTCTTACTGATCGGATATAAAATACAGTTTCTACAGCGCGAATTTTGACATGGGCAGCGAAGCGCACCGGGCTCAGCTAGTTTGTAATAAAAAAAATTAAAAAAAAAAATTTGTCCATAAAAAATTTTTTGCTTTTGATTTTATATAACAGTAGGCCACAATCTATACAAAAAAATAATTTTTAGGTCTAGGACACAAAAAAAAATTTTTTTTGTTGCATAGTGTAATTGGGTACTGTGTCACAATACCTCCTCACATTTGACCTCATTCTCGTACTTTCCTTAATTGAATTTTACATCGCCTATATTATTTCGAACAAAGCTGCTGATAACATAATTTCTGATGTTATAGCCTCGAGTCAATCAATGCAATTAATATTAATCATAAGCTACAAACATATACTTGTACTGAAATGGTGATGCAAACAAACTCTATGTTGTTAATAGAATCAAGAGAATAACATCGATTTACTCACTTCCTTTTAGCCGCTTAACAAACGCGCACAACACCTGTTCGCAGAGATTTCCTCCTTTTGAAATCAGAGCCCTGACATTAAACCCGCCTGACCATATTTGATTCGAGTCAGCTTAAACGCTCGGAAAACAATCTGAGATATTTCACACAGCAAAATGGCTGTGTTTTTTTATTTTCAAAAGGAAATCTATGAAAACGCATTGCCTCAAACGTCATCAACTGGAAATAAGTATGCAGTGCGTCCGTCGTCGTAGTCGTTGAGCTTAATATGGTCTTTTAGAAAATGAAAAAAAAAATAATAACAATAACGAAGTAAAGCTAAACTATGGCAGCTGTGTAAATACGCAATCCAACTGAAAACGTAGCTTTGCGACTGACTGAACTTTAAAGGTGATGGCGGCGGTAATTCCAAATTATGGTAGAGGCTCCACACATACGAGTACCCCCATCGCGTCTGAGTGACTTATCAGTCATCAGATTTCTATGCAAACGAATTTGAGGGGGAATTTTTCCAATTTCCAATTTGTTTGCGTTCTGTGCGGCACAGGTGTTCATTGAAACGTCAGTGGTGTTTGCGTTTGACTTGGCTTAGCTTGGCTTGAGTCGATGCTTTGTTTCGTCATCAGCCCGATTTACCCCTCTATAGCACGCGACTGACATCATTTCTCTTTCGCAGATGGTTGGCAAAGTACTCCTGGTCAGAGTGTAATTTAATTCAAAGTAAACATTACATTTAGCAGTAAAGGCTGTCAATGGATTTGACGTGGGTCATTATTTTGGATTCTAAGTGAAAATCTCTCCATAGTCGTGAAGGAAACTGTACACCGAAAAAATGTGTTTCATGATAACAGAGAAAAAGGAAAGGCTTCATTATTTTTTTGCCAACACACAGAATACAGTTTGGTTGCCTCAACCGAATTATTTGCCAACCAAATTTTGGTAGTTCTGTCTACTATCATGCGATTCCACCAGGACAACCAATATTTTGGTTGTGGTATAATTCTGCTTCCATGTTGACAACAATCATATTTGGTTGCGCCAACTACGAAAATGGTGGCTAAAAGTATCTGTTGTAGTTGCCACAAACAACTGTTTTAAAAAATTGGTTGTTCTGACAATTTGTCAGTCTTATACTACCGACAATTAATTAAAAACAGTTTTCTTTAATTTTTATTTTATTTATTGAACAAAAAAAAAACAAAATAATTCATAGCAAAATAAAAAATCCCATATTACAAATTCATCACTATTTTTTTTAGTACACAAAAAAAACAAAAAACTGTTATGCAAATATCGCTTAACCCTGTGCTTTCAATTTCATGATTGTTGCTTTTATTTTTTATTTATGTAAAACATTTTGCACAACATTATTATCCATATTATTATCCACACATTATTATCCACACGAGATTATTTTTGATTACCTATACCGTTCTTGAACAAAATGTTGAAGATTTGTTTATGTCGAGTAATTTTATTTTTTGTTTGTATTTTGCATGTATCCGCAAAATAACAGCAACCAATCTTTCGGTTGTATTTCCCAAAATACATTTAATTATTAAAAATTTGGGAAATGATTGGGATAACCAATAAACGATTATTTATTAATATTTTTTCTGTTGTAGTAACCAATTATTCGTTTCAATAATAATCTTTGGTCTATTGATACAATTTCTGTTGTCAAGAATAAAATATTGGTTGTCACAACCAAAAATCGATCATATGGTACTATAATGAAAATTTAAAATTGATTACCACAACTAACCGAGTGTCCATGAAAAAACAATCTTAATTCGATTGATACAACCATCGATTTAGTTGCAAGCATTTTCATTTGATCGTATCCATGTTATTATTGTTGTTTTAACTAATTATATATAAATACAACCGACAGACGGTGTAGGCAATATACTTTTTGTTGCTAGTACTATTTTTTCATTGTTACAATCGAATTCCAACCAAATATTTTCCTGGGTGAAGTAAACTTTTCCTTAAAAAAACTTATCTTTAATACAATAAGAAATGCATTTATTTACTTGTTTAGTTGGAATAATAAAACAACTTCCTTTAATTCTTTCGTAAATTATGTTGATTTTTTTCTTTAGAGAGTTATAGTGTGCACCAGACATACAGACTTTACGTAAATGACTTAAAATGTCCTAAAACTGATTTCCTCCGAACGTAAAGTGAGGTATAAAAAGAAAATGATTTCGCATCATAAATTCCTCGATATCACAGAAACTATTTAACGGATTTAAAAAACACTTTTAGAAAAAGTGGTGGTAATTTAATTTAAGATTTTTTAACACTATCTGCCAAAACGTTCTCCCACTGAAAAAAGCGTACTTAGAATTATCCTAAAAATTATCCTAACTTTTACTAATTTGGCTTTGCTTTGGTGCCAGAGACAATGATCTTTAAAATATGTACACCTTGTACTTCATTTAAAGACATGAAACGACTTTTACCCCCATTAACACAAAACAAAATAACAGAGCGTTAGAGCTAACGAAAGTTAAATTGTATGGAATTTGACAGCTATAACCGGAAGTTAGCTCTTAAACCTAGTTTATTTATTTATTGTTAATGGCCCTAAATCAATTACATCTTGTACTTCTATTAAAGACATAAAACGTCCTTAAAGCAGTTACATGTTGTAATCAAGTCAAGTACATGTTCTATTTATCATCAACTATATCGATACTGCATTAGGTTAGGTTAGGTTAAGAGTGACAACCTGTAAAACAGACTACTATCCAATGCATTGTGTTGCCACAGAGACGTAAGGAAAAACATAAGTTATCCCTAGCCCCTCCCGTTGAACCAATTTGATTTCTTTGAAAAGCTCAAAAGTTGGCGGATTTCAACATCAGAAAGTGTTCTATTGATTCCGGCGGTTTCCGACATCATATAAGTAGCTAATTCCCCAATGAATAGAGAGAGAGAGAGCGGGGCACAAACACAGAAGGTTTTCTATTGATTCCTCCTCCTCTTCGTCTCCACAGCTTCAGTAAAATTGAATATGCAAGACCTTAATCTCTCTGCGTGCCGTCCAATAAGACAATGACCTGTCATGACAGCAGCGTTACCAGATGATAAGTTTAAACTTATTTTTCAAGTTTTTTCGAGTGAAAAATAGAAATTTTAAGTTTTTATAATAAGTTTTTTTATTGAAAAATAAGTTTTTTCTTTGAAAATTTTAAGTTTTTTTTTCAAAAATATCTGGCAACACTGCATGACAGACATGATAAGTGAGACGTCCGTTCTCAACAACGACACCAGTGTTTTCGGTCGTTTTGAGAATAGGCCGGGCCACATCACTCTGGAATGTATGTAGTTCCTGACTAGTTACCACTTGTTATTTGTTACCGTAAGTGCACTATCTCTCAAGAGGAGCTTGCAGGTTGCTAGAGGCATGCCCACATGTTCCAGGTCCCCTGGAGCGTGTATGTTAGTTCGTAGTCTTGCAAGTCCATCTGCCTTGCTGTTCCCAAGTATATCCCTGTGGCCCGGCACCCATATCAGTTGACTATTGAACTGTTCAGCCATATCGTTAAGAGACATCCGACCGTAGAGGGAAGTTCTTAAATTCAGGAATATAGTTTCCAGGGACTTAATAGCAGCCTGACTATCAGAGAAAATACGAGTATTTATTCCGACTTTGGTCACCACATTAATTTGCAGCCATTCCGCTATCTCTTTAATAGCTAAGATTTCTGCCTAGTAAACACATCAGTGATCAGGCAGTCTTTTTTCAAGTGATCGCTGAAGTTCCTCAGAAAAGGCACCAAATCGCACTTGGTTATCGTGTTTGGAACCGTCTGTATAGAAGTTAATTCCATTCCATTCTGAACTATCAGGTCAAAGAGTGGCTCAGTCATGGTGTATTCTACAGTGTCCGGAAGATCAGGTATTCTGTCCAGAATGACACTATGTCCGTAGCCATTTCCCGACAGTTCCCTGAGTCTACATGCGGCATATTGCACTGCTATAATATCTAGCGGCATTAAACGTAGTATAACATTTAGTGCCGCAATTGGTGTCGTTCTCAGCGCACTAGTGTTGTAACGGGTTTTCCAATAGGGACGATATGATTTCGAAGTGACGTTTCGCCCATTTGTAATATGTCAGGATCTGTCATTTGTTTTTCATTGTATTCATTAGTGTTTACCAATTAATCGTGGAGAGATATACGCAAGAACGACGTTTACCTAAATTACTCAATTTTATTACACTATGCAACAAATGAACACTTTTTGAAAAATACACGGACTTGACAGTATCGGTTCGATTCTACTATCAAAGGGTAGTATAACCCTATACTCGGTTTGGCGAAATTGGTGACCAATTTTGTTTTATGGGCCTCCAAAGTTTCTGAAAATCAGTGGGACCCTCGAAAAAGGTGTCATCAGCTTTTGTCCTACAACTAATTCAGACTTGGTGATACCGCTTAACTATATTTGGCAATAATGCAGCTAAGAATATGCTGAACAAAGTTTCTTAAAATTTTTTGCGAAAAAACTATTTTTCCGGAACTTTTTTTGAAAAAGTAAAGGAAACAATCTTTTTTTTTCACTTTTTTCAGCATAACTTCGAGGGACTCGTAATTTTTCAATAACAATGGTTGGCAAAACTGTAGCCAACGTAAATCTGAACAATTTGTGAACATATCAATACAATCTGAACGTGTCTGGGCACCCTAAATAGCTCAAAAACCCACATTGTACCCCAAAAATGTTAGTATTTCACTATTATGTAACAAAAAGATATTTTTTTCACTATTATGTAACAAAAAGATATTTGTTCAGCAAATGTATAGAAAATATTAAGGCCAATATTTTTGTGGAACATATTAACCCTCTAGCTCCCCCACATAACTCTAATTTTTGGCCCCATTTTAACAAAACGTAAAAAACACCCCTTAAAATGGGGAGGGCGGATATGAAATGTTCTACAAAAATGTTGGCCATAAAATTTCACTATATGTGTCAGAAATTGTGATATTGAATGGCCTCCAACAAGAAGTTATGATTTAACACCATTAGACTATTTATTGTGGGGTTATTTCAAGTTATTAGTCTTTCGAAATAAACCAGACTCTCTTCAAGTTTTACAAGTCAATATTTTAACTTTAGTACCAGTTAATACAAATACTTAAAATTTCGTAAAGTGTAATGCTTTTATAGTACCTAGAGTATAGAGAAAAGTGGCCGTTATTGGCACGCCCCTTTTGGTACGTCCCACACAAATGGACCATTTTGTACCAAATGTAAACAGCTTTTAACTTTAATACCAGTACATACTTTAAAGTTATTAAATGCAATTTAAATTGATAACAATTTAATTAAAACAAAAAAAATTATTTACGAATATTTGCTTAGGACTCAAGGTGAGGGGATTCATAGGTCGGTTTACCCGACTGAACTTTCTTACTTGTTTTTCAAATATTTGTTCGTTGTTATTTGGTGAAGATTTTCAGTTATTATAATGTAACTTCTGAACCAAATACGGTCCTACTCCAAAATTTACAGCATCGGTAGAGTACATATGGACCATTTTTTATAAAAAATTTAAGGAAAAAAAGGGGAAATAAATGAAATAACCCTATATACATATGTCTGTTTGCCAGAAATTAATTGCCACCCGTCTGTAGCATTCTTTAATCTTTTGCTCTCATCTGGTCATAATCAAACGTTATAAAGACCAAAGCGCGATAACTCCAAAAATACTACTCTGGATTGGAGAAAGTAGGTTTATGCAATACAACCAATCAACAATCTCGAAGACAGACATATAGGTCAGTACGTTAACTATACCGTATCAAAACCTAATTAATTGTAATGTTCAAATCCATATCCACAAAGAGTTTACATAATTCCGTCATGCGATTACATAATTGAGTAGGTGCCAGACAGACATTTGATCAAGTTAACATTAACATTTAATTAAATGATCGATCCATTAATAAAAACACACAAAATCACTAAAATTACATCATATGAGGAAATTCTATTAAATGAAAATCAAATACAGACGAACACACAAACCCATATTTTGCACATTTTCCAGCGATAAACTTGAACTGGTTCCCTACTAAACAAAAAAACTAGCAAATCCAAACCAAGTCAAACTCCAAAAAAAGCGAAAATGAAAATCAAAACGATGCAATTTTTTTCATTTTTTCTTAATTAAATGTTCGGCACGAAAACGTGCACCGCGAGGATACGAAACGAACGTATTGGCTGAATGTTGTACAAACGACAACAACAAAAAGAAATAAGACAAAACTCGTTACCAAAATGAAATATAGGAAAATGTGTTAATATAACGTGAGATATTCAGCGAAACATATCGACAGCGCCACAAAACAAAACAACGCTAAAACTCGAAAAGGGGCAACAAATCAACAACAACTACAGCAAATACGGCTCAACATGTTTTGAATATTTTAGCCAATTTTCCTCAACTGAAAGAGAGGTGCGCTCTTCTGTTGTTGCTGATGCTGATGCTGATGCTGTGCTGGTGAGGTAAAGTGACGGATAAACAACAACAATAAATTTTGCTAACTGCACCAGCAACCAAAAGTGAACAAAAATTTTTTATGGAAGTATAAAGTCCAAGACAAACTCCAGCACCAGCTCCATCTCAACTTTTGGATAATCGGGAGGACTGATGAACAGTGAAGGATTTTGATGGAATAGATTGTGAAAATATGTTTTTAGATACTCGTAACACTATGCAACAAATGAGACCTGAAAATTTTTTTTGTGTTGATTAAGGCATACGATTTTAAAAAAACAAAAAATGTTAACGGTGCAGTTTTTTTAATTTTTTTTTTAAAAAAAAAATTCAAATTTTCTTTTTTGTTATATTTTGTAAAGCCTAGAAACAAAGAGATACAGCCACAGTTTATAATACCGATCGGTATAGAATCACTTTCTGAGTCGATTTAGCCAAGTCTGTCTGTCTGTCTTTCCTTAAATGCTTGTGATCAATGTGCAGGTCGCAAATATGAAGCGATCTTTACGAAAATTAGTAGAGACGCATTTCTTAGACTAGGGACGAGCCTTATTGAAAATGGGGCATATCGGTCCACGTTTGATATAGCCCCCATATAAAGGTCCTCACCGATGTCACTTCTTGATGCTCTAGAGAACTCATTTTTCAATTAATCTGGCTTAAATTCAATAATTTTTGGTTTATATTGGTCTTAATCGCCCATATTAAAAATAGGGTACATCGGTTTTAGTATAGCCCCCATATAAATTTCCCCACCGTTGCGACAGATGCGACAATTTTGCTTGTTAACGGCGCCACCGAGGTGGAAATGGGCCTCATCAGACAATATGATTTTTCAATGGAATTCATTTGCATGCATTTCAAGGACCCAAGACACGACGTTGTTGATGATCGGCCGGCTTGAGTTCTTGTGTTAACTGAACTTTATAAGCCTTAAGATCCAAGTCTTTATGCAAGATACGGTGTAATGACGTTTGTGGAATGCCCAATTCCAAAGAACGACAAGGAATGGACAAACCTGGGTTTTCATTTCACACTTTGGGCTCCAGCAGCAATATTATCAGTTGTTCTTGAGCGACGTGCACGGGTTTTATTCTTCAAATCACTAACTTGTCCCAACAGCTCGAACTTTTCCACCAATTTCTGTATTGCGGTCCGACAACCCAAAAATGCTTTAGGTTTGCGAAGTGTGACTGCAATATTTTCACTATTTTTATACCCTCACTTTAGTGTGACGAGGGTATATATCATTTGCTACGGAAAAAAGTGTAACACGTCGAAGGAGTGACCTAAGACCCCAAGTATGTTCGGAGGAAATCCGTTTTGGGTCATTTTAAGTCGAATGAGCAATGTCCGTCCGTCTGTCTGTCTGTCTGTCTGCTGGCTGGTGCGCACGATAACTCTCGAAAGGAGTAACCGATTGACCTCAAATTTGGCATGTGGTAATATTTTTTTCTATCTCCGGCTAAGTTCGAAGATGGGCCATATTGGTCCACTCCTTCTAGTACCTCCCCCACAAAGGGTTAAAATGTTGTGAAATATTGATTCTTTAATAACTGCTATACTACTTATTCGAATCTTTTGAGATTCCACACATAGTATTAGTTTGTTAGTCGCTATCAACTCGAGGAAAATGGGCGAAATTGCCACGCCCGTTTTGGTATCTCCCACACAAATGCACCATTTTGCACTAAAAGTTAAAAGCTTATAAAATTAATACCAGTGTTTAGAAATACTTGAAATGTTGTGCAGTGTAATGCTTTTATAGTGCCTACAGTCCAGTGAAAAATGGGCGTTATTGTCGCCCCCCTTTTGGTACCTCCCACACAAAATGGCCAAATTATACCACAATTTAATATCTCAACGTTAATATACCCGTCCATATAAACGGTTACAATTCGGCACAGTGTAATGTATTTAAAGTATCTACTGTTCAGCGAAATATAGGTGTATTTGTTAAACCCCTTCTGGTACCTCCCACACAAATTGACAGAATAATTCGTGTAATATTCAATATTACATTACTCACAAAGTGAGGGTATACCTTAGTCGGTTTACCCGACTGAAACTTTCTTACTTGTTGTAGTGAATTTTAATAATTTCAATGCGTTGTTGAATCGTGTATCGTTCCATTTTTATACCCTGCACCACACTGTGGTACAGGGTATTATAACTTTGTGCATTTGTTTGTAACACCCAAAAGGAGAAGAAATAGGCCCATCGTTTATTATACCGATCGACTTAGAATCACTTTCTGAGTTGATTTAGCTATGTCCGTCTGTCTGTGCATGTATTCTTGTAATCAAAGTACAGGTCGCAATTATGGTCCAATCTCGACGAAACTTTACACAAATCATTTTTTTGGCCCAAGGACAATCCCTATTGAATTTGGCTAAAATCGGTTCAGATTTAGATACTGCCAAATTTGGAGAAAATCGGTTCAGATTTAGATATAGCCCCCATATATATGTTACCCCCGATTTGACATGTAAACGCTTTAGAAACTATATTTTATATCTGATCAGTGCGAAATTCGGCAGAAAGATGTCTCTTAGTACTTGAAAGAATACTGCCAAATTCGGAGAAAATCGGTTCAAATTTAGATATAGCCCCCATATATATGTTAGCCCCGATTTGACATGTTAGCGCTGTAAAAACTGTATTTTATATCCGATCAGTATGACATTCGGCAGAAAGAGGTTTCCTATTATATGCATGAACACTGTTAAATTTGGAAGAAATCGGTTCAGATTTAGATATAGCCCCCATATATACTTTACCCCCGAATTGACATGTAAGCTCTGTAAAAATTTTATTTTATATCCGATCAGTGCGAAATTCGGCAGAAAGATGTCTCTTATTACATGAAAGAAGGAATACTGCCAAATTTGGAGAAAATCGGTTCAGATTTAGATATAGCCCCCATATATATGTTAGCCCCGATTTGACATGTTAGCGCTGTAAAAACTGTATTTTATATCCGATCAGTATGAAATTCGGCAGAAAGAGGTTTCCTATTATATGCATGAACACTGTTAAATTTGGAAGAAATCGGTTCAGATTTAGATATAGCCCCCATATATACTTTACCCCCGAATTGACATGTAAGCTCTGTAAAAATTTTATTTTATATCCGATCAGTGCGAAATTCGGCAGAAAGATGTCTCTTATTACATGAAAGAATACTGCCAAATTCGGAGAAAATCGGTTCAAATTTAGATATAGCCCCCATATATATGTTAGCCCCGATTTGACGTGTATGGGCTGTAAAAACTGTATTTTATATCCGATCAGTATGAAATTCGGCAGAAAGAGGTATCCTATTATATGAATGAACACTGTTAAATTTGGAAGAAATCGGTTCAGATTTAGATATAGCCCCCAGATATACGTTACCCCCGAGTTGACATGTAAGCGCTGTAAAAATTTTATTTTATATCCGATCAGTGCGAAATTCAGCAAAAAGAGGTTTCTTTCTACATGAAGGAATACTGCCAAATTTGGAGAAAATCGGTTCAGATTTAGATATAGCCCCCATATATATGTTACCCCCGATTTGACATGTAAACGCTGTAGAAACTATATTTTATATCCGATCAGTGCGAAATTCGGCAGAAAGAGGTCTTTATATATGAATGAGTATTCAGGGAAAATCGGTTCAGATTTATATATAACCTCCATATATATGTTCCTTCTGATTTGGTATCAAAGCGCAATAGAAGTTGTACTTTACTTCCGATCATTAACATTTTCCAGAAAGATGTTTCTCAATTA
The DNA here is from genome assembly GCA_963930755.1 of Eudasyphora cyanicolor. Taxonomy (NCBI): domain Eukaryota; kingdom Metazoa; phylum Arthropoda; class Insecta; order Diptera; family Muscidae; genus Eudasyphora; species Eudasyphora cyanicolor. Next base: position 136,811,157 of record OZ005735.1, read on the forward strand.
AGGAACGAGTATTGCTTAATTTAGCGATTATCGGTTCAGAATTAGATAATATGTTCCTACCCATTTACCAATTATTCCAAATTATTATCGCAATGACCCTTATCGCATTGTTAGGGTGGTGTAGGGTATTATATAGTCGGCCGCGCCCGACGTTCTGCCTTTCCTTACTGGTAATGGCGTAGTTTCTACTTGTCAAATGTCAAAGAATAAAAGCTTCAACAGTGATAGCTACCGAAATACCGGGTGATTTAAAATAACACCTCTTGTTGGAAAACCCTGTAGAAACACGAAATGTAGTGTGCGGGTAGCCCTTGGGACGTAGTTCTTCTAGAGCGTTAAATATGGCACTCTGAAGCAAAAAGGAAGAAGGCAAAATCCAAAGACACATAAGGTGTTCTTTCGATGCTTCCTCTTCTTCACCGCAGCTCCGGCAAAAGACATTTCTGAAGATATTCCCTTAACCGTCCTATAAGGCTGTGACCCGTCATGACAGCCACGAAAAATTAGACGTCCTTTATCGGTAACGACAGCAAGACATCGGTGCGTTTCGTGATTAGGTAGGGTTATATCAGCTTGATATGTGTACAGTTCTTGACTGGTGACCATCTGATTGTTGTCATAAGGGAACTGAGCCGCTGTGCTTAAGGGTTGTTCTTTAATATAGGCCTGTAATCCAGGGATTTACTGGCAGCATGGTTTTCGGAGAATATATGTATACACTCCAACCTATAAAATAACGTTAGATCTCAAGCATTCTGCTACCTGCCGAATAGCCAGCATCTCCGACTGTTACAGCTATATACTTTTGACCCCAATGTAATCTTGGAACATTTACGCACCGAAAAACATGGATTTTTTGAATGCCAAAGTTATTCCCTCGAAAATTTCTCAAAAACAATATGTCCCCCACTGTATTATGGATAGTTGGAAAGTACGACAATAACTTCATCGGCGACCAAAAAATATATACATATATATATTTTAAGAAAAGAAAAACAAAGTCTCGACACATATTGTAACGTAATGTCGTCGTCTCGTTGATGATGTTGATGGTGATGATGCCGATGATGCAGAAGGAGGAAAGTAATGACCAAGACCCAACCAAAGACAAGACGACATCGACATGGATGAGGACATGGACAAGACACATAAACAATAACAACTCCTCGGAAGCCCAAGAAAGCAAAATCACCAACAAAAACTTGTTTGCAAAGTTGACAAACATTTCGTTTTTGGTTTTGTTGTGGTTGCTGTTGTTTTTCTGGTGTTTTGCCCATTCTAAAAACTGCGCAAGTGCAAGTGCCTTTAGGCCGTCTTTGTACACTACTCTCTCACAGAGGAGGCAAAAAACGTCAACGACAACAACAACATCGACAGAAACGACCCACAAGAAAACAAAAAGGAAATTATCGTCGAGGTAAACATGTTTCATTTCGTGGTTTTGGGAGCCCGTTATCGTTGGTTTTAGCCGCCTGCAGTTGTTGATGTAGTTAGCTGGCTCAAAGAGCTGGCTGGGCTGACTAACTGGTGGCTGGTTGACCGGTTCAGCTGATTTGACTATAAGTTCGTTTTCTTTTCTCTCTTTATGGCCTTTTACAGGTTTATTCAGGTCATAGGCGTTTTTTATTTGTGTGCAAAAAGACTTGCCTATCTGTCTGCCTGCAGTGACATCGAACCAAGTCTCGACTATAGGGCAATTTTCACTATGTCCATTGGTTGGTGGTACCCTATATGGGATGGCCCTACTGAAAGGTATTTAATAAAAGTACATATTGTGGTTTTTATATGATATGCCTAACAATTCTATTATGAAATCAGGTGGTTGCATTAATGGAGAAATTACTTTGGATCAAGGAATTCATTAGCCGAGAAATGGATAGTAATAGGGAAATTTAGAAAATCTCGGGCTAATCACATAGATAATTTTTTTTTTCTCATAAATATGAAAAAATACGTTTTTAGACTTCAGTAAATTTTGCACTAATAATTAAGAACATGTGCTTAATATTAATAAAATTGTCCATATTTTTACTACAAACTATACTTAATATGAAGATAAAATATTTTTCTGTGTAGATATTTAGGTTTCCTTTAAACTTAAGGTAAGTACAGACGATTTGCAGATCGGACAACATTGCCAGAAAAATTGCGGAAAAATGCAACCCTGTGAATTTACAACCGTGTGAACATACAATTTTTGTTTTGCAACGTTAGCAGAAAAGTCATTGCGAGATTATTTGCAGATTGTTACATGTCCGAAGTTTATGCATGTGACAACGGCGCCATTGCCAGAAAAACATTTTATTTGCAACACCGTCTATAATGTATTTTTATTGACAATCCTGCATATAAATATTTACAAAATATATTGTAAATATATGAAATTGTAATGTTTTCTTGCAATCGTCTGAACTGTCAATTCACATTTTGCCTAACAATCTGTCATTGTCCGTATATTTCCAGTACTTTAACAGGGTTGATAACGTTTGCCTATCTGGCAATCGTCTATACTCAGCTTTAGCTATGTATTTGCTGCAGATGACACAATCTGCGGGCTTGGTAAGACCATCTCCATAAACATGGTTCATCTTAAAACGATGATGATGACAGTAGTGGTTGTACTTAAAACAAACTCCCCTAAGTCCGGAGTGTTATGTGTACCGTGCTGATCAGACTTGCCGGTTCGTAATCAGGGGTTACCACAGACTGTGTTTTGATACCAGGACCTCTCAGCAACGACCCATTCCTTGACATGTTTTTGGGGGCTATGACGTCATAGACCTACCCTTGCCCCAATCACGTGGTACCTATATACATATATGAAACCTTTTAAACAAACAAAAACAGATACACTAAATCAACAACAACTAACAGATGACACGAGTCACTGCAACGCTTACAACTGACTCGTTACAAGCCGCATGTCCCAAACATAAGTCAAGGGGCAAACAACGACCATTATTATTTATGTTGAGGAAGTGCTGTAGGAAGCTCTTTAATAAGGCACAGACCACCACAGCCCCACAGAACTGGGACACATGTAAAGAAAAACTTAATTAAGCATTAACAAAAATAGTTGAGAAAGGCTCAAAATAAATCCTGGATACATTTCTGTAGTGGCATAGAAAGCTCATCCGAAGCCTCAAGGTTACGGAAAATTTTGGCCTCAACACCTGTACTATTAAGTACATCAAGAAAGAAAGTTCTTGGACTATGTCCAGTGAGGAGTCCCTGGGAGTGCTTCTGGATACACATTTCCCGAGCAACGCTGAAGAGTTCAATTAACGATACTTCAATTAACGATTTCTATCAAATGCAGCCATCAGAGGTCGCCAGCGAGATTGTAATGAAATCTGGGATTCCTTGGGCTATCGGAAGCTTAAGCCTTTTAAGTCGTCAGGACCAACAATTTCTCATCGACGAAGCTGAGTCCTTGGAACTTATTCTACCATCTCACACATACCCAAAGCATGGAGAGAAATCAAAGTGGTCTTTATCCCCAAGACGGGAAAAATAAACCACAGTACGACAAAGGACTATAGACCAATCAGTCTCTCATCGTTTCTGTTGAAAACCATGGAAAGACTAGTGCATCTAAATGTAAGGATGGAACTGACGCAAAACAACATTAGTACTGCACAACACGCCTACCTGAAAAGTAAATCTGTGAAACGGCCTTACATGAAGTGGTAGGATTTATCGAGGACTCTCTTCATTAAAAAGATTACAACATGGCGGCGTTCCTGGACGTGGAAGGGGCCTTTAATAATGTAAAAATAGCATCAATACTTAACGCACTTGACAGTATAGGCTCACACCCACGCATAACAAAGTGGGCAGGAAACATGGTCAAAAGCAGAATCATAAACTCAACTATGGGCAATGGTTCGCCAAGAAAGCGAGTTACGATATTATGGCATCTACACGCTGAAAAATAATCGCTTCTGTAGTATATTGTCCCAAACATATTCGGCTTGAAATATACATATGTTTAGGGTACACTCCAAATATACTCGTATAATATTTGACACACACAAATATTGTATGTTTGGGAGGATATTGTTCAAAACAAAAATATGCTCCCATTCAAATTTTTTTTATTTGGAACTAGTATTTCCGAAACAAAGATTAATTTGTAATTATTTTTTTTTTTCAATGTAATAATGTCTTAACTTAAAGACAAGTTTGTTTTTCAGATGTTCAAAGAGCATTTTTTTATAAATTTTATATGTTTGTAAAATTTTATTAAACTTAAATCTAATCTAATTATCTTTCGTAAATATAAGTTGCATTGATGGATTGACAAAAAGTGATGAATTGGAATATTTATAAATTAAATGAAATTTTTGGATATACATTTTAACACGAAAACTAGGAAAAACAAACTAATATTCGAACAAGTCAGCAAAGTTTTAAAAACCTTTTAAAAAAAAATATATTTGGAAAATTTCTTAAACAATAACTTTGTTTGTGTGTAAACACATATTTTATTTGTGAAATTCGGTTTGCAAATAAATTATGTTCTAATATATTAATACATGCGTTCCAAACAAAATTTCTTGATTTTCAAATAAAATTTATTTGTTAACAAATATATAATATTTAAAAAAAATCGTTTCCAAGTATATTTTCTTTCAATTCAAACATATCAAAAATTACGATTTCCTCCGTGTAGTGACAAACGAAATCCCAATGTATCTCGGCAAAACTGGCATCAAGATCATAGCGTATGCATACGACGTTGTGATTTTGATTAGAGGCACATGTATGCCTACGGTCATCGAGATCATGGAAAGGTCACTAAAACGATTATCACGTTGGGCAAAAAAAATGGGCTAGAAGTTAACCCAGCGAAGACAGAACTAGTCCTCTCTCAGAAGATATAAAATTCTCCACAAGAAGATATAAAATTCCGATATATCAACACCCAAAACTACAGGGAAAGGCACTTCAACTGTCAAAGAAGCTAAGTACTTAAGCATCACCCTAGACTCCAAACTGTCCCGGTAAAGGAAAGGGAAAAGAAAGTGCTGTGCGCCTTCTATGACTGCAAGAAAATGTTTGGACACAAATACGGTTTACAACTGGATGTATGCATCAATTATAAGACCGATACTCACTTACGGATCAGTGGTATGTTGGAAATCGGTAATGAAGAAATCACATATCTCACACCGAGCCAAAGTGCAGAGACTGATATGCGCCGGGATAACTGGTGCCCTCAGATCTGTTCCCCAAATGACACTAGAGGCGATGCTGAATCTTCAACCAAACGATATATACATACATCAAGTGTACCGCAACTAAAGCGGCCCTTCGGCTAAGGGCATCAGGAATGTCCATCAATACTACACATGGATATGGCTCAATCCTGGAAAGCATAAGCATAGCAGATAAAATCAACAGACCAACGGACTACTTGGCACCAAGAACAATTCGAGGCAAAAATGGTAAAGTAATGATACCTACCCGTGAAGACTGGGCGTCAAATAGCGTTATAGAAGCCAATGAAATCTCAATATTCACGGACGGATCAAAAATGGAGACGGGCACGGGATCGGGAATATATTCCGAGACCCTAAATCTCAGAATCTCCACCAGACCCCCAAATGAATGTCCAGGCAGAGATTTATGCCATTAAAATTGCTGCGAAACAGATTTTGGAACTGGATATTTCTCCAACAAAATTCAAAATCTACGTCGACAGTAGGGCAGCTCTCAAGGCTATAGACTCAAGAATCATCAAATTTCGTTGCACTATGGACTGCTTTCTATCCTTAACCCGTATTCAGGCGCACGAAATCACGCTCCGCTGGGTGCCGGGACATAGCAACATAAGAGGCAACAAACTACCAGACGAGTGTGCCAGGACAGAATCCGACGCACAAAAAGAAGACGCGACTTACGATTACTTCTGTAGAAGCTGTTTAGATGAGGAAGAGGAGAAGTCAGTACAGCACTTGCTATGCTATTGTAAAGTACTGCAAGAGTATCGTTTAGCCTATCTAGCGTACAGCCTCTTCGAAGACCTCAAACACCTAGCAGATGCTTCACTCAAACCCTTCAGCAAAACCAAAAAGTCCAAAACCGCATATCTTCTCTACTACTAATTCTTTTGATCTTCTCTCCTTCACGGGAAACACAATGGATCGAACGTCGCACAGTGGCGCCATTTGAGTTTTTTCGTTGCAAAAATCATATCTTTTGAACCGAATAAGATAATTGAACAGTTTAAACAGCATATGATAGATAACTGTTCAGCCTATGAATTGTAGGGGCCTACTTATGGGTTATCAAAGTTAAAATTTGTAGAAAAATCAATTTTATGGTAACTAAAAAAAATTATTTTTAGATTGTTTTTATTTTTTTTCTTTAGGGTTTTATGTTTTAAATTATTACCCAACAAATTAAAAAAAATTACTTCTTTTTTAAATTTATTTTTTCAATTTTCTGTAAAATATTCATCACAATTCGTAGGAGAAGGTATATCTAAAAGACTAATCATTTCTAAACTATAATTATTTTCTAACTCTATTCGTGACTTCACATGCCGCAGGGAAGAAATAAGTGGATCGAAAGATGCTGCCAACATGTTGAAGAGGTCCTCATTTTGCCTTACCCTTGATGCTTTGAATGTGTTCTGCAATCTATATTTTTTATAAAATTTGTTAAGAGACTCCTGTGCTTCTTCAGAAAGCTCTCCAATTGGCAAAGACTGGTACTCTATTATATCTTTGCCATGCGCCAATATTTTATGGACGGTCGGGGTCAACTTCTTCTGTGGATACATTTCTGCTAAAAGAGATGCAGTTTTCGATGCATATTCTCCATATTTTGTAGAATTGACATTTTCTTTGCAGTTTAAAACATTCAAGATCGTTCCCAATCTTTTCACAATTTGATTGTCAATTCCAGTGATTCTAGTTACTGCCTCATCATTTTCAAAAAATCTCCTAGAAGTGTTTCCATCGTTTGAGTTACCGTATCCGTGCTTGGGACAGTCTACTTTTAGTCCAACTTGTTTAAAAAAAGCATCCTGTATTTGCTTCTTTCTGATCTTTTCCTTATCCTTTATTGATGTATTTTCATCGAAGTTTTCCTCCTCTTGTGGTAGGGTATACGCCAGTTTTAGCAAGAACTCCATACACCTTATCCTTGCGTGCAATGGTGACATTCCATATTCGTAATTCTCCTCGTTTGTAGAATCGTTTAAATTACCAAAGTTCTTCTGACTCTTTTTGCAAATCGGGCATGACAATGTTGAGGTTGTTCCTGTCAGTTCGTTTACGACTTTTCCGTCAACCATGGTCAGGTGGAACTCGTAATTGCATTCAATATATTTTCATTCTCCAATTTGCAGTTTTGTAGGCTTAATCTTGCTTATTTGTTCTTCAATGTCCTTCACCGTGGTCCTTATGAGTTCTGCCGATTCCCTTGCAAACTGAAACATTATTGGTCGGCAATAATGCACTGATGACTAGAGGCAAATAAAACCTTTGGGATTATGTAAAGGAATAATCAAAGAACATATTTTGAAAATATGGCAAATATAGAAAAATTTAGATTTTTTTTATTTTCCGTCAAAGTTGAAAAATAGTGAAAAAACGGATAGTTTTTAAATAGTGTTTTACCAGGAGAAACACAAAGCAAACAGTTAATTTTTTTTATCATTATACATTTAATAAATACATCAATAAATACAAACAAAAAATAAGGCGATTCGTTACCTATTTTTCGTGATATTACACCTGAAATCGCAACAAATTGACTAAAAATTTTGTAGAATTGACATTTTCTTTGCAGTTTAAAACATTCAAGATCGTTCCCAATCTTTTCACAATTTGATTGTCAATTCCAGTGATTCTAGTTACTGCCTCATCATTTTCAAAAAATCTCCTAGAAGTGTTTCCATCGTTTGAGTTACCGTATCCGTGCTTGGGACAGTCTACTTTTAGTCCAACTTGTTTAAAAAAAGCATCCTGTATTTGCTTCTTTCTGATCTTTTCCTTATCCTTTATTGATGTATTTTCATCGAAGTTTTCCTCCTCTTGTGGTAGGGTATACGCCAGTTTTAGCAAGAACTCCATACACCTTATCCTTGCGTGCAATGGTGACATTCCATATTCGTAATTCTCCTCGTTTGTAGAATCGTTTAAATTACCAAAGTTCTTCTGACTCTTTTTGCAAATCGGGCATGACAATGTTGAGGTTGTTCCTGTCAGTTCGTTTACGACTTTTCCGTCAACCATGGTCAGGTGGAACTCGTAATTGCATTCAATATATTTTCATTCTCCAATTTGCAGTTTTGTAGGCTTAATCTTGCTTATTTGTTCTTCAATGTCCTTCACCGTGGTCCTTATGAGTTCTGCCGATTCCCTTGCAAACTGAAACATTATTGGTCGGCAATAATGCACTGATGACTAGAGGCAAATAAAACCTTTGGGATTATGTAAAGGAATAATCAAAGAACATATTTTGAAAATATGGCAAATATAGAAAAATTTAGATTTTTTTTATTTTCCGTCAAAGTTGAAAAATAGTGAAAAAACGGATAGTTTTTAAATAGTGTTTTACCAGGAGAAACACAAAGCAAACAGTTAATTTTTTTTATCATTATACATTTAATAAATACATCAATAAATACAAACAAAAAATAAGGCGATTCGTTACCTATTTTTCGTGATATTACACCTGAAATCGCAACAAATTGACTAAAAATTGTGTGTTTTTTTGAAAACCGAAAGTCGGTCAACTTTGAACGGTTATATCTTCTAAACTAAAAATGTGATATTATTAAGAGTAGCATATTTGAAATCGTTGAAAAGTTTCCTATAACATGGGTTTATTCAAAACTTCGTCGGCGCACATGAAAATTTTGATTTTTGCAACCTCGTTTGCTCTACGGGCGCCACTGTGCGTCGGCCCCGAGTGAACACTTCAGTTGTATACTGACTGACTGGCGTCCCTTTCAACCTAACCTAGCTGACTTGGCAGATGTTGGAATCCGCCAACTTTTAAGCTTTATAAAGCAATCAAATAGGTTTAACGAGAAGGGCTTGGGATAACTTATGTTTTCGCTTACGTCCCTGTGGTAACTCAATGAACAGTATAGTCTAAGTGAGTCTATTTTACAGGCTGCCACCCTTAACGTAACCTAATATCTCGTAAATGTTTTGTAGTAATATTTATGATTACCACAAAGGAGGGTTAAATAACTGACTTCCGTTGTGAAAAATGGAAACTTTGTTAAAATTTGCTGCAAAAGATGAATGAAAGTTGGTCGACTCCTGTCAAAGACTATTTTTTAATGGAATGTTCTCGCAAAAGACCAAAGATACAAAATTGCAAAACCACAAAAAAATTTGGGAACATGAGAAAAATGTATACAAAATTTCGGGGGTTGCTATATATATATGTCTGGCCTAGGCAACACTAAGAGTTTTCTGGCGCCATCTGACATTTCCATTGGAAAGTTTGACATTTTGTTAGCATAAACGTACTCAGAACGTTTTGACGTACAACCATCACAATTTGACAATCGCTCAAAAAAAGGCTCGTGTCGATTGTTGCAAAGAAATTTTGAAAAAATGCGATCGCGGTGCTTCAAAAGACGTTTATAAGATCGACACAGGTGACGAATCTTGGATGTATGCGTATGAGCCCGAAACAAAACAGCAATCGACCGTGTGGGTCTTCGAAGACGAGTCAAATCCAACGAAAGTTGTTCGTGGAAGAAGCACTTCGAAGCAAATGGTCGCCTGTTTCTTCGGCAAAACTGGTCATGTGGCGACTGTTCCGCTTGAGCAACGTAGGACGGTCAATTCAGAGTGGTACACCACAATTTGTTTGCCTGAAGTCTCGGAGAAATTCGAAAAACGAACAAGAGAAGACGAATCATTGTGCACCATGGCAATTCGAGCTGTCACACATTGGCTCAAACCAGCGCCTTTTTGACCGGCCAAACGTCGAATTGATGGGTCATCCGCCGTACAGCCCTGATTTGACACCCACTGACTTATTCTTATTCACTCACATCAAGAAAAAACTGCTTGATCAACTATTTTGATGTTTCCCTATGCGGGATTGATCTGTTATTGATGTTATTTTATGGTTTTACTCACTGTGGAGTTGAGCTGAAGATCAAAGAATTTCATTCAAAGTGAAGGAAGGTATTTTTGAATAGTCAAGTGAAAAAGAAAACTACCTTGAAATCCAACATCAACCAATGCATGACGTTTCGTTGGTGGTTAGTCAACTCTTCGGATGCAGTAATGTTGTTTTTGGCCTGTGTTCCACATGTCATTACTTCTACTTATACGAAAGTTATTCCAAATTTACATATAGGAATTGTTTTTCAAGTAAGAGTAATTTCAAGTCAATCGCCTGCCGCCGTGTTCTTTTTCCCACGACAATTTAAAGTTGTATTTGTTGTTGGTAAATGCTTTGTTTACACGAACAACAGCTTTCGATCTATTCGACGTTTTTCGACGACTGAAGCAGCTGTCGAAGCGTTCAAATACCATGTTTTGGAGGTGAATTTTCAATACACTGTAACCAAAACAATTCGCGCTCAAATGACAAAACGGTCTGAGTGAAGTTATGCTAAAAAATGTCATACTTTCCAATGGAAGTTCCCGTTTTCATCTGGCAGAACCGAAATATAAATAGCAACACTCGTATCTGGGGTTACGCGCAGATTTCAATAGAAAAGAGTGAAAAAAATCGAAAATTGTTTCTCGTTTAAATTTGATCCAAAAATGTATAACAATTTTTTGAGTTTACCATAACATATTGAGATAAATTTCACTAAAATTATGAAAATATTGTTCATAATTATTACGAGGGTGGGGTCAATAAATCTTTGACTTTCAATTTCCCGCCCCTTTCATTGATAGCAGACTAGCCCCTGATTAGAGGATAAAATGCAAAAAAAAACGAATTTTGTGCGCCATTAAGCATTATTTTTGCGGAAAAATCAGTCACTTAACCAAGCTAAGCTTAATAAATACTATGGGAACTCTGCACCATCAACTTCAATGGTAAAAAAGTGGTGTAAAAAGTTGCTAAACATTCTGGAGGCACAGTTGAGATCTCTGCACCAGAAAAATTTACGATATGGTGTTGTCCGATCAGGGATTGAAAATGCTAGAGATTGTGGAAATCATCGGTATCTGACATGGCAAGATGGGTGCTAAAGCTTTTCGCCAGATGGGTGCCGCGTTTACTCACAATCGAGCACAAACGCAATCGTGTGATAACTTCGCAGGAGTGTTTGGTGTTGTTCAACCTATTCTCCGGTTTTTGCCCCGAGTGACTATTTGTTTCCAAACCTGAAGAAATGGCTCAACGGAAAGAGATTTGACTCCAACGATGAAATCATCTCACAAACAAATACCTGTCTTGATGACCTCGACAAACCTTTTTTAAGGAAGAGATAAAAAAACTGGAGAAACGTTGAAAAATAAAATGATTTTTTTATCCAAAAACCTGAGTTTCATTTAAAAGGTCATTTATTGAACCGCCCACCTATTAAGGAGTATGAAATAAGTTAATTTCTGAATAACAGAGTGACGAACGATCGTTGTTAACCGCCACATTTCTAGATCTCAGCGCCACTTGGCAAAATCGACATTAGGCCTTGTGCGTTGATTTCCCGCTCTATGCGGGCTGGTTGATTATACTGCTGACCAGTGAGGTAGTGGTAGTGACATGGCTATAATAGGTGGTTTCAATTGTTGTTGTAGTCATTGTTGTTCTCATGTGTGTTGTGTGCGGCAACAAAAAGCGACAAGTTAATGTTATAGTCATTGCCATTCATAGATTCGCCACCACACAGTTTCTGTGGCCACCGCCACATCGACAAGAGGTGGTTATTGGTTGATGGCTGTTGGCTGACTGGCTAAATTACCATTTGATGATTCTTAATGTTAAGGCATCCAACCGACCGACCAAAACCAACCACTCTATGAGTATTGAATGATAGAGTTGCTGATGAAGGCGATGGAAGTCATCACAGGAGAGCAATCGGGGCATGGTGGAATGACGTTGGCGGTGTCGGTGACGGTGATGGTGCTAGTAATGATGACGATGCTTCTAAAACGTTTACCTGCCGCCTATGCAACTTGACACTTTCAGTAGTCGTAGAAGATGTTTCGTTTTTTCTCCATCTTTGTGGATGAATATTAAGGTTTTTGCTGCTGCTGTCACTTATGTTTTCTTTGGTGGTTTCTGCATCATTTTCTCGCCAAGAGCTTTGGGGAGGGCTGCATGATGGCATGCCATGCCATGTCATCCATGGATGTGCGGCCACATGTTGTCAGTTGCTGCCGTCGCCACCGCCGAAGGAAGACAAAGACATTAATAATCGATTTACATGGCCATAAACATTAGCATACGTACATCGATAGTTTGATTTTGATACGAGTGCTGGGACTGAGATTTCTATGAGAGATAATTAAGTTGTCACTTCAATGAGTTGTTTTATTTACTCCTCCAAGGAGGAGTCCATGCAACCAGGAAGGAGGGAGGTTGCATGGTTAAGAACTGGAAACTCCACAAAACATCCACATCTACTACCGATTTAATGTGGCATAGATTACTTTGGCGATTGCCTGGGAAAATGTTAATTTTTGCATTCACTTTATTTATGGGGATAATGTTCTAGATATTCCTTCTCCCCATTCCATTGATGAAATGAATTCTGCGAAACATTCCGGTACATGTCATAATGTCCAATGTGGCAACATGTTTTTGTCTATACGGATAGATCTAGGACAGGGAAGTATGATGAACGACAAAATCTTTTGTGCTGCAGTTACTGCAATTTTCTCAGCAGTGCTTTTTATCACGTTTTGTGACAGGATAATCTGGATAAGATACCACAGGAACTGCATTCAAGTGGAGTTTTAAGCACTTGAGGCACAATGTGTATTTTGTACATGTGATAGTCATCAATGGTGAGGAGAACATATTAAATATGAGTTATAATTAGGGTAATCAAAAACCGCACCGGTTAACCGGTTAATCGGTTTCTCTTTAAAAACCGCCTATCGGTTTCCGGTTTTTCTGCTTTTTCGAATAACTCGAACCGTCGGTTTTTTCAACTCGGTTTATTCGACTTTTCGGTTTTTTGAAACCATTATAAAATGATAAAGAAAATATTATTTTTGAAACAGGAACCTACCTAAAATTGTGAAAACATCAATATAAAAACCGTTGACATCATTTGTGCATATCCATCGATTTCAAAATACAGTTTTATATGTATTTATACTGTTTACAATGCTAACTTCTATATTGACTTCTTCTGCATATTTTATCAAGGGTCTTATTGCGGTATAGAAATTAATTAACAATCCTTTCTAATTGAAATGTAGGTATAAATAAAAATACATATGTTCAGTTTCACATTTCGACAACTTCTGATAATATATGTATATAATTGGTTTGCCATTTATATGATGCTAAAAGCTAATGGTGAATTCTATTCTGAAAAATATGTTGCCCCGTCGACTCGAAATTCTGAAAAATATTTGCCCTTTTTGGGTGGAAGATATGCAGTCCCTCGAAATTAACTTACCTCATATTTAAAAATTCCAAAATATGGTATAAAACTCCAGATTTCGGGAAAAGGGCAACGGAAATGTTGCACTTTTTTGCAGAAAAGAAATCGCCATAAGATTTTGCCGATCTTCACTATTAGTCAAGTTTCATAAAAATCATAATCAATTTTTTTGAAAGAAATCTCTTTAAAAATTGAACATAAATATTACAAATATTGCAGAGATTATAATATTATATCATAAATTAAATTGGAACAATTACCTATTATAAATAAAAATATGAAGTGTTTAAAATAAAATTTTCAAATAAATCTTAATTTAATTGGAATATGGTTACATATTGAATTTGCAATACGCTTATTTTACGTCATCTAACAAAATGTTGAGCATTATTTATTCATTTTTATTAAAAAAGAAAAACCGAAAACAACCGGTTCACCGGTTTCTTATTTTCGGTTAAACCGAAAACCAGTTTTAGAGTTAACTTAATTTTCGAAGAACCGAAAACCGTATTTTCAAAATAACCGGTTTTTTGATCACCCTAGTTATAATCAAAAATCTGTGACAGGGATGGAAAATTCGATTTACCAAAAAGTACTGAAATGGTACTTTTTAAACTGAAAATGTATTTTTTTTAAATGTTAATTTAATTGAAATATAGCATTTTTAATTTAATTGAAGTACAGCTCATTTTTCAGCTCATTGATTTGGGACTCAATTCTGAGAATTGGGCGTAAAAGTAGCCCACATATAAGAACTTCAGCATCATTCGTTTAGTCAATTTTTTTTCTCGAGGTGGATTTTTAGCACCTTTTCTATATTTTTTTCTTGCTATACCGTACGGAATGTATCTGTTGTGTCTGACGCAAAGTTGTACATAGATATTGAATAGGTGAAAAAAATGCGAAACAAACCTAACCGAAAAAAGTGCATCCAGTGTCTTAAATATCGCAATGTCATGAATCGTCTCTTGATGGTCGGCTTAGCACTTATCCTCAACGACTACTCAGAAAAAATAGTCCAACGGAGTCAAATCGCAGCTGAGATGCGGCTGTAGTTCAAAAAGCAGTCGCTAGGTGGACCACCCGTTATAAAGACCTATATTGGGTTAACTTCTGAAGAAAAAATAGAATAAAATTGTTACGGAAATGGCCGTGGGGGTACTTCGGTATTTTTGAAAGTGAAAAAGTACTAAAGTGCTGACTTTTCCATCCCTGATCTGTGATAAAGCCAACAAATTTTCTATAGAGAAATTCCTTCAAATATAACATGAGTTCGCACACTGAAAAATATATTCTTAGAGTTGATTTAGCTATGTCCGTCTGTCTGTCCGTCTGTCTGTGCATGTATTCTTGTAATCAAAGTACAGGTCGCAATTATGGTCCGATACGACGAAACTTTACACATATCTTTTTATTGGCCCAAGGACGATCCCTATTCAATTTGGTTAAAATCGGTTCAGATTTAGATATAGCCCCCATATATATGTTAGCGCCGATTTGACATGTAAGCGCTGTAAAAACTTTATTTTATATCCGATCAGTATGAAATTCGGCAGAAAGAGGTTTCTTATTATATGGAAGAACACTGTTAAATTTGGAAGAAATCGGTTCAGATTTAGATATAGCCCCCATATATACGTTACCCCCGATTTGACATGTAAGCGCTGTAAAAACTATATTTTATATCCGATCAATATGAAATTCGCCAGAAAGAGTTTTCCTATTATATGAATAAACACTTTTAAATTTGGAAGAAATCGGTTCAGATTTAGATATAGCCCCCATATATACGTTACCCCCGATTTGACATGTGAGCGCTGTAAAAATGTTATTTTATATCCGATCAGTGCAAAATTCGGCAGAAAAAGGTTTCTTTCTACATGAAGGAATACTGCTAAATTCGGAGAAAATCGGTTCAGATTTAGATATAGCTCCCATATATATGTTACCCCCGTTTTGACATGTAAGCGCTCTAGAGACTGTATTTTATATCCGATCAGTACGAAATTCGAAAGAAGGAGGACTTTTTACATGAATTAGTATTCAGGGAAGATCGGTTCAGATTTATATTAAAGCTCCATATATAAGTTCCTCCTGATTTGGTATCAAACCGCTATAGAAGTTGTATTTTACTTCCGATCATTAAAATTTTCCAGAAAGATGTTTCTCAATTTAGGAACGAATATTGCTTAATTTAGCGATTATCGTTTCAGAATTAGATAATATGTTTCTACCCATTTACCAATTATTCCAAATTATTATGGCAATGACCCTTATCGCATTGTTAGGCAGGTGTAGTCGGCCCCGCCCGACTTTCTGCCTTTCCTTACTGGTTTATTTTTAAAATTGAGAATTAGTTTTTCCTAAATTAAGAAAACGTCTTCTATAAATTATAGGATACTAAAACTAGGGATGTCGAGTTCGGTCTTGTGTGCACAGTATCTCTTGCATAGCTGCTTCGCCTACTTTTGCAAGACATTTTGCGAACTGTATTGAAAGAGCTAATGCGGTATTCACATAACAGCACATAAATATGTGCATTTATCCGATTCTCACACCTGTCTTTATGTGTACTTAAACAAAATGAACTATAAACAAGGAAAAAAGTTAAGTTCGACCATGTCGGATCTTATATACCCTTCACCATGGATTGCAATCAATCATTTTTGTTTAAGTAAATTATTAAATTATTAAAAATTATTAAACAAGTAAGAAAGTTCAGTCGGGTATACCGACTAATGAATCCCCTCACCTTGAGTCTCAAAAAATATTAGTAAATTTATTTATTCTTTTGTTTTATTTAAATTATTATCAATTTAAATTGTATTTAATAACTTTAAATGCACTGGTATTAAATGTATAAGCTGGTAACTTTTGGTACAAAATGGTCCATTTGTGTGGGAGGTACCAAAAGGAGCGTGGCAATAATGTCAATTTTTCACTGTATTGTAGGTACTATTAAACCATTACACTGTACAAAATTTCAAGTCTTTAAATGCACCGGTAATAAGGTTATAAGCTATTAACTTTTGGCTAAAAATTGTCCATTTGTGTGGGAGGTAGCAAAAGGGGCGTGGCAATATCGCCCATTTTTCTCGAGGTAATAGTGACTTATAAACTAATACTATGTGTTAGTTTATTATTAAATAATCAATATTTCACTAAATGTTAACCCTTTGTAGGGGAGCTACTAGAAGGAGTGGACCAATATGGCCCATCTTCGAACTTAGCCGGAGGTAGAAGAAAATATTACCACATACCAAATTTGAAATCAATCGGTTACTCCTTTCGAGAGCTATCGCGCGCACCAGCCAGCAGACAAACAGACGGACGGACATTGCTCATTCGACTTAAAATTACCCAAAACGGATATCCGCCGAACATACTTAGGGTCTTAGGTTACTCCTTCGATGTCTTAGGTTACTCCCTCCTTTCTAAGGTGAGGGGATACAAAAAACCAACGTAGGAATTTTTAGCCAAATTTTAGGCCGCAATTTCTTTAGCCAAACTCTACACCTGCAAAATGTGGTATTTATGACTTTAAATAGCATTTTTGAGAGCTACATCTACACGGGGACTTCAACAAAATAAAATGTTATTTGTGTAAATTTAATTGAGATGAATTCTTGACAAAATAGAATACAGACAGCAAAGTTTCAGCTAGATTTCTTAGAAAATGTGGTTTTTATGGCTTAAATAAGCTTTTTGGGAGCGACATCTATAGGAGGAATATAACAAAATATGAACTGATATAGACATTTTTTACTGCGATGAATTCTTGTCTTAATTAAATAAAAAATGCAAAGATTCAGTTAAAAGTTTCTACTAAATTGCTTTAAAAATGTAGTATCTACGGATTAAAAACCGTATTTTGTAGCGACCTCTATAGAGGAGCTATATCAAAACATTGACCGATATGACCCATTTGCAATCCCAAACAACCTGCAACTATAAGAAATATTTCTACCAAATTTGATCAACCTAGCTCTATTATTACGGACTGTAGCGTGACTACAACAGACGGACGGACGGACAGACGGACGTATAGCTAATTCGTCTAAGAATTTCACGACGATTATTATTATTTTAAGTTTCAGATCAATATTTAGTGGTGTTACAAACGGAGTGACAAAATGAATAGCATGGGTGTATAATTAATTGTAAACATAAAACATTATTTTCAAGACATTTTACTATTTCATTTGAAATTAAATGATCAAAATCGCAGCAAAAACAATCTTTTCTACGAAATTCGTAATAAAACCTACAAACTCTCATAATGCGTTGCGTCATTATCCCCTCACCGTACAGGGAGGAGGGGATATATCATATAGTGTAACACATCGAAGGAGTGGCCTAAGACCCTAAGTATGTTCGGCGGACATCGGTTTTAGGATATTTTAAAGGCTGGGTTAGGCAAACGTAACAGTACCGCCCCCATAGCGTAAAAAATCAGCTGATTCAATCTGACATAAGAAAATCAGTGTAAACGATTAGCCAGCGAAAACAAAACTTAAACGGACGGCTGAATCTGTTGAAATTAGATTTAGACGGTACATTTACGTGCAAAAACAGCAAAACCAACGAAAAAAGAAGACATTTTTGCGAAACTTGAAATGGAATGATAAATAAATAATAAAATGTTAAAATAAGAGCAAGAAAAGATAAAATAATATATAGATGTTAAACATTTTTTTTGTGAATGTCTGAGTCAAATGGCACGTTTTTCAAGTTTTGGATAATTGCTTCATCGGGGAACGTTACGGCTGCGTTAAAGTAACGGTTTCAAAGCAAAAGTTGCTTCCCTTTTCTGCAGGTAGGGACACAAGGCACTTAAGTGCTATGAAGCTAAACGAAAAATACTATACCAACATATTTACCGAGCGCTGTTATTGGCTCCACAGAACTCTGCTAAAATGGTTAGCAAAGGTAAAATATTTATAAAAATGCGAATTTTCGTACATCTGAATAAGAATTTTATTGTAAAATATTGAAAATAAATATGAAGAAACAATTATATTTGAATATTATTATGAAATATAATAATATAAACTTATAATAAATAATAACGAATTTGTTAATCGATTTCGATGTATATATCATCGATTTAGCTATTATAGGTAAAAACCTATTTATTTTCATTATTATACCCAAAAATTACATATTATTCGCATTTTTCTAAATATTTTACTAACCATTTTAGCAGAGTTCTGTGAACCCTTTTACAGCGCTTTGTAACTATTAAATTTTGATCATCTACTTACTGCTATACTTCTTATTCGAATCTTCTGAAATTTCAAAAAAATGGTCGTAGTTACCACGCCCCTTTTGGTACCTCCTACACAAAGGTACCATTTTGTACAAAAACTTAATAGCATATAGCGTGAGTATTAATGCACGAAAATACTACAAAATGTTGAACAGTTGAATGCTTTTAAAGTACCATGGCCCTATTAAGAATGGGCGTTATCAACCTCCCACATAAATAGACAGATTAATTCGTGTAATACTTAGTCCTAAGGTCGGTTTACTCACTGTATGAGTATAAATTTTCTTACTTGTTTTAAAAGCATATGCTACACTTCAAAGATTTTTCCGTTTATAGAAGTGAATGCAATGGTTCAGGGTATAAGGGTCCGCCATCTAACTTTTTTTTCAACTAATGCTTATTTCGTGAATGGTAACACTTAGCTCATGTCTGATTTGACAGATAATTAGTTTTATCCTTCCGCTGAACGAATATGGTTGTGTAATGTCCAATGTCCAATGCGTTTTCGCTTCGCTAAGTGGGCCTGCGATCGACTTACAGAAGATGCCGATTTTTCCAAAAAAATCATCTTTTCAGATGAAGCTCATTTTGATCTTGGCGGGTATGTAAATAAGCAAAATTGTCGCATTTGGGGCACAGAAACCCCGCACGCATACATTGAAAAGCCGATACACCAAAAACGAGTCACTGTTTGGTGCGGATTTTGGTCCAGAGGCATAATTGGGCCATTTTTCTTCGAAAATGAGCAAGGAGTGGCCGTTACAGTCAATGGCGATCGTTATCGGGCCATGTTGAACGAATTTTTGTTCACAAAAATTGAAGAGGAGGATTATCGCTACGTGCCACACAGCCGAAGCTACACTCGATGTTTTGCGCCCTGTTTTTGAAGATCGCATTATCAGCCGCAGAGCTGATGTCGTTTGGCCACCTCGGAGCAGCGATTTGACACCGTTGGACTATTATTTGTGGGGTGCCCTCAAAGATAAGTGTTACGCCGACAATCCAGAGACAATTGACGCTTTAAAGGACAATATTCGTGAAGCCATTGGTGAAATACAGCTGCACACAATCGATAATGTGCTTAAAAATTGGACCGATCGTGTAGGCTACTGCATGGCCAGCCGAGGCAGCCATTTGAATGAAATTATTTTGCATTATTAACCGGAAGGATTGTACTTTCAAATAAAAAAATAAATTTGAGAAAATATTCAGTAGTTTTTTTTATAGCATTTTCAAAAAAAAAGTTATTTGGCGGACCCTTTATTATTCGGCACGGTCTAACTCGAACTAACTATCTTATTTAATACGATAAAACAAAATTGGTTCGAATTTCGATCGGGAGATTTAAAACGTGCACCTTCTTACTTTTCAAATGTATTATTAACTCACCAAATAAGTAGTTTCATTGATTAAAATGTGATAACTCACCTGTAAATAAAGAAGAAAAAAGATAATTAGCATAAAATTAAATTGAATTGTTATAAAGTTTTTATAGGCAAAGACTTCAATTATAATGTAAATTAATTACAGTTAACTTTTAATTCTGTTTGTATAACCAATGTTATCTTATTATATTCGAAATATTAAATATAAAAAATTCGGAAGATATATCACAAATTAACATTTTAATATGCAGAGGCTTAAATGTATACGAGTATACTTGTACAATATTTTTGCTTAGCTGCCTCGCTTACTTTTGCAAGGCATTTTGAACATTTAAGTGAAAAATGTCCTAAGCGGTATTCTTTTAGTTCCACAAATATGCGCTTATTCGATTCAGATACCTGCCAAAGTATCTGAATCGTATCTGAATCGAATCACAAGCAAAAAGTTGCTTGTGCTTCTGCTTTAACTTTGTCCAACACGATTAAAATCAAAGCAAAAAAAAAACTTCCTTATGAAATTAGTAATGAAATGTGTTTTTGTGTAACTTTTCTATCTCCTTTTCTCACACCACTGTTTTTGTAACACCAGCTTCCTTTTCCCTAACTTACTCTCGCATAGTTGTTGAGAGCAATTGCAAAATGTTTGATTTTCTCCCAAGTTCTCTGGAACACGAAAAAAAACAGATATGGGCATTTCCGCAGGTCGCGAACGTACGTTCGTACGCTTTTGATGTACAAAAAATATAGAAAACGAAAATTTTCCCCGCATTTTTTTTTGGTGATTTGATAGCATATTAGTAGCTCTATGTTAGGTGCAAAAGATGGGTTTCATCGAGTTTTAGTTTTCATAATGATAGCAATAAACATGTGGTCACGAACGTATGCGAAATAGAAGTCAACTTTGGCTGAATCTAGTAACATGCAAAAATCTGCGAAAAGGAACGGAATATTCTAAAGCTATTAATTTATTTTAAAAGAGGATTAATGTAGCTTTCTATCGAGTATTTACACAATAAATTATCTCTATTGTTTTTTTTTTTCTAATTGGCTTAGGTGCCGGTCGCGAACGTACGATTTTTCCATCTGTTTTAACCGTTAAATTAATCGTCAATCGAACTTTTTTTTTGGTCTGATTGCATTTTTCTCTCCTTAATTGATTGTAATAGAGAAATTTTGTAGAAAGAGTGCAAGCATAACATATGTTTTTATATGTAAAATAATTAAATATAAAAATATCTGTAAAAGTAGCTTAAATGGAAAAAATACAATTTTTCAGTTTTTAGGCAAATTTTCTCATGAAAACAACTGAGATATGCTATGAAAGCATTATATTTCAAAAATTTAGACATTTTGTATACATTTTTTTTATAATTATTCACAATAAAATACGATGATTACCAGCATTTTATTTTTCGGCCTTGGTTGACCATTCGGCGGAAATGACCATATATTTTTTCTAAAATGGCGCAAATGTACTATATTATATTACACAGTATAGAATTATTCAGCTCATTGATTTGGGACTCAATTCTGAGAATTGGACGTGAAAGTAGCCCCAAAAATAAGAACTTCTGCATCATTCGTTTAGTCAAGTTGGCTCAATTAAAAACACTGTGCAACAGTGAAAAAAAAATACACGGACTTGACAGTATAGGATCGATTCTACTATCAAAGGGTAGTATAACCCTATACTCGGTTTGACGATAGTATAATTTGATAGTATAATTGAAACTATATTTTCAAGTCCGTGTATTTTTCAAAAAGTGTTCATTTGTTGCATAGTGTAATTTAATGGCCATACGAATTGTTTGCTCATGGTGGATTTTTAGCACTTTTCTATATTTTTTTTCTCGGTATTCCGTACGGAATATCTCTTTTGTGTCTGAAGCAAAGTCGTAGATATTGAAAAGGAGAAAAACTGCGGAACAAACCTATCCGAAAAAGTGCATCCAGTGCCTTAAAAATCGAAATCCACAAATATGCTATTTTATTTTCTTCATAAACTTTATTTTGCAAGAAAATAAAAATTCCGATTCATATTACAGCTATTCTTACACATCTATCTATGCATGGGCACAACATTTAGAACATTTTCAATTATTGTCGGTATTCATTCTTGTTGAAGTTGACGCTTGTGGTTCTGATGCTCTTGTTTTCTTCGTAGGTTGTTCATATTCAAGTTCTGAGTCTGCATCATCATCCGAGTTAGACATAATTAATATTCAAGGGCATGTTTTGTTCAGTGTGTCCACCAATTTCAGCGTCATCTTCATCTTCGGTGCTTTCATCTTCAAACTGCATAATTTTAGTACTCCACAAACAAACCTGATCCTGATTGCCTATTTTTGGGACGATATGACCACAAACGTAGAAATCATCCAATCTTTTTATTTTCCATATTGAAATTCAGAATGCTTTTTAAAATGTTTTTCACTCTAAATTATAATTTAAAAATTTTACTTTTCGCGTTCGTTGGCACTTGTTGAACGACAAAAATCGATCAATGAACACCTATAAATACTACGTTTTTTTTATTATTTTACTGACAGGTACGTATGCGTTTACAATTTTTCAAAACTTTCCAAAAATATTAGAACTAATAGATGTGGGTGGAATTTCTGGTATCATGAAGGAACAAGAAGAGAAATGCAGCGTCCACGCAAATTTATATGCGTTTATGCACCTGTGTTTCTATGTTCTGCATTTTCATTACATATATCATTTCCTATAGAACATCGACGAAACGTCCCTTCTTTATTGTAAATAGGCACAAAATCATGTGTTGTGTTATGTACATAAAGCCCGTAAGTGACTAAAAAAACAAGTAAGAAAGTTTCAGTCGGGTAAACCGACTAAGGTATACCCTCACTTTGTGAGTAATCTAATATTGAATATTACACGAATTATTCTGTCAATTTGTGTGTGAGCAACCAGAAGGGGTTTAACAAATACACCTATTTTTCGCTAAACAGTAGATACTTTAAATTCATTGCACTCCGCCGAATTGTAAGCGTTTATGTGCACTGGTGTAAACGTTATGAGATATTAAATGGTATGATTTGGCCATTTTGTGTGGGAGCTACAAAAAGTGGCGTGGCGATAACGCCCATTTTTCACAGGGCTATAGGCACTATAAAAAAATACACTGTACAAAATTTCAAGTATTATTATACACTTGTAATAATGTTATAAGCTGTTAACTTTTGGTGCAAAATGGTACCTTTGTGTGGGAGGTACCAAAAGGGGCGTGGCAACAACGCCCATTTTTCTCTGGACTGTAGGCAATATAAAAGCATAGCACTGTGCAAAATTTCAAGTATTTTTATACACCGTTATTAATGTTATAAGCTGTTAATTTTTGGTACAAAACTGTGCATTTGTGTGGGAGGTACCTAAAGGGACGTGGCAACTTCGCCCATTTTTCTCGAGTTGATAGCGACTAATAAGCTAATACTATGTGTGGAATTTCAGAAGATTCGAATAAGTAGTATAGTAGTTATTACAGAATCAATATTTCACAACATTTTAACCCTTTGTGGGGGAGGTACTAGAAGGAGTGGACCAATATGACCCATCTTCGAACTTAGCCGGAGATAGAAAAAAATATTACCACATACCAAATTTGAAGTCAATCGGTTACTCCTTTCGAGAGTTATCGTGCGCACCAGCCAGCAGACAGACAGACAGACAGACAGACGGACGGACATTGCTCATTCGACTTAAAATGACCCAAAACGGATTTCCTCCGAACATACTTAGGGTCTTATATCACTCCTTCGATGTGTTACACTTTTTTCCGTAGCAAATGATATATACCCTCGTCACACTAAAGTGAGGGTATAATAATGCTATTAACTGAATTAAGCACTTAAACGAATACATGTAAACATAATATATTTCTAATAGAATCGAACCTACATACGTTTAAACTATTTTCCCTTTTCTGCAGGTAAGGACACAAGGCACTTAAGTGCTATGCAGCTAAACGAAAAATACTATACCTACATATTTACCGAGCGCTGTTAATGGTTTCACAGAACTCTGGTAAAATGGTTAGCAAAAATAAAATATTTATAAAAATGCGAATTTTCGTACATCTGAATAATAATTGTAATGTCAAATATTGAAAATAAATATGAAGAAATAAATATATATTGAATATTATTATGAAATATAATAATATAAACTTATAATTAATAATAACAAATTTGTTAATCGATTTCGATGTATGTATCATCGATGTAGCTATTATAGGTAAAAACCTATTTATTTTTATAATTATACCCCAAAATTATAATTTGCATTTTTATACCCTACACCACACTGTGGTACAGGGTATTATAACTTTGTGCATTTGTTTGTAACACCCAAAAGGAGAATAAATAGACCCATCGTTTATTATACCGATCGACTTAGAATAACTTTCTGAGTTGATTTAGCTATGTCCGTCTGTCCGTCTGTCTGTCTGTCCGTCTGTCTGTCTGTCCGTCTGTCCGTCTGTCTGTGCATGTATTCTTGTAATCAAAGTACAGGTCGCAATTATGGCCCGATCTCGACGAAACTTTACACATATCTTTTTTTTGGCCCAAGGACGATCCCTATTGAATTTGATTAAAATCGGTTCAGATTTAGATATATCCCCCATATATATGTTACCCCCGATTTGACATGTAAGCGCTGTAAAAACTGTATTTTATATCCGATCAGTGCGAAATTCGGCAGAAAGAGGTTTCTTATTACATGAAGGAATACTGCCAAATTCGGAGAAAATCGGTTCGGATTTAGATATAGCCCCCATATATACGTTACCCCCGATTTGACATGTGAGCGCTGTAAAAATGTTATTTTATATCCGATCAGTGTGAAAGTCGGCAAAAACTGGTTTCTTTCTACATGAAGGAATACTGCCAAATTCGGAGAAAATCGGTTCAGATTTATATATAGCTCCAATATATATGTTACCCCCGATTTGACATGTAAGCTCTGTAGAGAATGTATTTTATATCCGATCAGTACGAAATTCGACAGAAGGAGGTCTTTTTACATGAATAAGTATTCAGGGAAGATCGGTTCAGATTTATATTAAAGCTCCATATATATGTTCCTCCTGATTTGGTATCAAACCGCTATAGAAGTTGTATTTTACTTCCGATCATTAAAATTTTCCAGAAAGATGTTTCTCAAGTTAGGAACGAATATTGCTTAATTTAGCGATGATCGTTTCAGAATTAGATAATATGTTTCTACCCGTTTACCAATTATTCCAAATTATTATGGCAATGACCCTTATCGCATTGTTAGGGAGGTGTAGGGTATTATATAGTCGGCCCCGCCCGACTTTCTGCCTTTCCTTACTGGTTATAAATATTTTACTAACCACTTTTAGCAGAGTTCTGTGAACCCTTTAACAGCGCTTTGTAACTATGTTGGTACAGTATTTTTCGTTTAGCTGCATTGCACATAAGTGCCTTGTGGCATTTTTATAAAAATTTGATCGCTGTTAACATTTGAATAGTATTTTGTTAAGAGAGCCCTGTAAATATTGTGCTTTGTGTTATTCTGTATAACTAATACAGAATAATTATTTTCACGAACATATATTATTTATATAACCTTGTTAATTCGTACATCAAATGATAGCTTGAGGACCATACTTATACTAAAATAAGTAGATTATAAGTTTCTGTGATATCTTAGAATATACATTTTTATTTATTTAAATTAATAACGTCTATTAATTTTATTTTCCATTTCAAGATGTTTTTCTAATTGCATTTATTAAATCATAAACAACTTGCCGTTTATTAAGTTCTATTTGTTTTGCCAACTACTTTTATTAATGATTTTAATTATTATTTTTTTTTAGAAAATAACATAAGCAAAACAAACGGCTCAACAATAAATTACGTCATTTTTATAAATTCCCAGCAAAAGTGAAAACTGCTGTAGAAAACCCCTCAAGCACCTTATTTTAAAAAAAGTAAATACTCGTATGGATTTCCATAATGGGTGCGTTTAGGAAGCTACGAGTATTTATCCAAAACTGAAGACAAAATTGAAAAATACGCTGAAATACACCGTCACAACAACAACAACAGCAAAAAGAAACCCCCAAAAGCGAAAAACACCTCAAAAGGAAGCAAAGAAATTAAAAATGATGGAGAAAAACAAAAGCAGTGATAGATGTAATAGCCAAAGGCACTCTGTCGGAACCGAACGATGATCTAAAACACAATGATGTGATACTCATTAGAGGAACAGTGGTCTGAAACAACAACAAAAAGTAGAAAAACTGATATCTTCAGGAATTTATAATTGTCCTACATGTATGTATATAGGTATATATCGTTCCCTCAATAAAACAATAGCGTATACGCATATACGCCATTAATTTTTTATTACATTATAAGAATCTACGTAATTGATTCTATAGCTGGTATATTTGGTGGAATTCTACTAACACAAAGTGGGTCAAAAGTTAAATTGAACAAATAGTGTATAAATGTAGTATGGTACTTTGATCCCATTTATATAAAATTAACGCACTTTTAGACTAATAGAATATCATCTGGCTGTAGCCTGACTATTTCACCACATATTAAAATGACAAGAAATTGAAAACATCGATTATCTTCTAAAATACAGATATTTATCTTCCAAGAAGTCTAATTTCACAAAAATTTCAAATGTGATTTTCTCGAAACTACAAAAAAATTATACACTATTCTTTTATTGAGGGGACGATATTTGGTACAAATGTTAGAAAAATGTATATCAGTGGATGAATCTTTATTAA